>CM062817.1:123953343-125153343 GCA_031772625.1 Pinus tabuliformis
GTGAGAATAAGTGCCTAAAAGAATGCTCGGGTCATCTTTATAAATTTTTAATGAGCCTAAGGAAAAAACTCAGGATTTTTTCAGTTTTACGAGCAAGAAAAAAGCGCCTAAAAGGAATGCTATAATGATATTTTTCAGTCTAATGAGCCAGAAAAAGAGTGAAAAAGAGTTGCTCGGACCATTGTTGTATGTGTTTAACGAGTCCAACGATGACAAACTTGTGGATTTTTCAGTTCAAGAGCAAGAAAAGATCCCATAAAAGAACATGCTCATATCTTCTTTGTAGGAGTTTAATGAGCCCAAAGAAGGAGACTCGAGGTTTTTTGGATTAACGAGCAAGGAAAATACCATAAATAGAATGCTCAATCTTCTTCATGGTATTTTAATGAGCCTAAAGAAGGAGACTCGAGGTTTTTTTTTTATTAACAAGCAAGAAAAATACCATAAAAATAATGCTCGATCTTTCTTGATCTCATGCTTGACAATAGAGGGCTATATGCTATGCATTTCCTCATAAGACCAACGAAAAACTTCGTGAAAGTCCTTAAAAGGGTTGGTGAAGCTCGTAATTTCCTCAGGATTACGATTGGCTCCAACCTGTATGTTTTCCATGATGCATGTCTTGACTGAAATATTGATGAGCAATGTCTTTGAAAGATTTCGCATGTTTCCCTCTGACTCCAAAGTTTGGATAGTCATATATGGTGAGGAAATGATTTCAGGTGCATCAGATGGCAGGATTTGAAGAGGCATCATGTCTGAATTAGATATCGAAACACAATAGGGCGAGTCCTCCCAAGGTCGCTCTTCTAAACTCATGATCTCTTGAATAGCTTCGTCTGTAGGAAGGACTTGGTTGAGGGGATCGAAAGAAGGAGTGGTTATGGGAGGATCAATGGTACCATTGGCCATGACCAAAGTGACTGGAGACTCATATGCAGATTGAATGGCCTGGTAGGCCAATTTGGCTGGTGACAATGGCATTTTTTCTCTATAAGTGCCAATGTCTAAAGGGGCTAGTAGGATCCAAGGATCGGTCGGTTCATGAGGAATGGATGAAACCATAGAGACCATTTGTGGAACCGCGGGTGGTGGAAGAGGGAAACAACCCATCAGGGAAGAGCCCTTTAGTAGAGTGGTATAGATACTAACATAAGAGTTAGGTACACCACCCACTAAGGGTAAAAAGCTGCTAGGTAATGAGGAGTAATCTGGGGTGAAAAAGGGCGGCTGGTCCACTATGACTATCTCTCCATCCAAGGGAAATAGGATGATGCGAAAGACCGAAGAGACAATAACATTCATGGCATAAGTCCAATTGCGGCCCAAAAGTAGATTATAGTCAAGTTTATGATCCATGATTTTGATATCCACTATTACCATTTTCCCACTCAAGGTGATGGGATAGCTAGCTAGGTAACCTTTTGGGATGAAAGTGTGGCCGTAGAAAGCTTTAAGGGAATTCGATGGCAAGAATAGGGTAGGTTGAAGCACCTTCATCGATGAAAGTTCTATGTATACCTTTACCTTTCAAAAATATTTTCACCTAAAATGCAAGATGGTGAGAAAGGGGAGGTTTACACTTTTCCCTGTCAAAAATTGCAAGCATGGAATCCTGTGGGTCGATACCACCAATGGATGAAAGCAAAGCTTTCCTTTGTGTTGGACATGTTTGTAAAATTTCAAGAACTGACATAGCCGACGATGCTTGTGCCAAGCCTTCTACAATGCTGTAGTTTTGGGTGGCACATGCAAATGTATTGTGCATTGTGCGTCAAAGTGCCCCTTTAGGGGAGTGAATCACAAGGTTAGCAACTGGCCTTTCGATATGAAAATCATTGGGTGGCGGTGGGTTTTGACTTGAGGAAGGTTCCTTTACATGAGCGATAGGAGCTCCATAGGATTTGGCTCTTGTTTGTAGATCTATCATTTCAAAGGTGTAAATGGTAGAGGGTCCCTCACTAGCTAAAGGATGTAGTGAACCACCATTGCCCCTGTCACACGAAACAAGTCGATATTGCGGACAAGATAGACCTTCCTAGAATCTAAAGAAGACCTAATGACAAGCAAACCAACCAGACACTATCTTTCTCTAAATATGCTTCTATAAACAATGTAAAACAAGTGTTTTTAGGGCCTACCTTAGGTCCAACGCAAGTTTGTGGATGCCCTCGCTCCTTCGATCCAAATGAGCTCCTTTGTCGCGAATCTGCAAACACAAACAAGGCAAACAAATTAAATAGCACCTGAAAAGCCAATATCATAAAACATATTTAACATGAAATTCAAGGAGTCCATGAAACAAATAACATGAGATACTTGTTGAGAAAAATGAGTTTGATTGTATTAATTCAAAAGAAGAAGAACTTTACAACCTGTGCCTTGATGCTGTACAAGCTCCTCCCAGGGTCCAGCAAGAAGTCTCCTCTACTTTGACAAGTTTCACTCACTGCCCAATGAAGCCAAAAAGGTATGTGATCTCTCCTCTTAAGCTCAACTAGGAAGTCTGATTTCACCAGCATTTACACTAAAAAATTGTTCAGCTTCTACCTCTCCAGCAACCAGCCCAATGCCTGAATTTATAGTGCAATGGAGGGAGGTTACTAGGTCTCCTTCAAAGGGATAAAGCCCTCCTTCAAAGGGATAGCTCCTCTCATCAAGGAATTAGCTCCTTCTCTTTTGGGATGCATGAACCACCTCAGAGCGAACAATCCACGTCAAAATTCCTTCTAGAATCCTCTAGAATTAACCCAAAGTGAGTTTTTTAAGATAAAACTTGCGCCTTTTGACTTTCACAGGGGTCTGCACCCACACCTTTAGGGACAGAGTGGGCAGGTCTGCAGTTTTTGTAAACAGAAGGTGCGGGACCGCAGGTGACAGTGAGAGAAAGTGCGGAACCAGAGTTTCATTGATTTTTAATATCTTTCTCCCATTTTCAAATCTTGACTTGAAGAGCTGAGGTCTGAGACTTGCTTAGGAGGACAGTACAAGTGATGATGGACCCATACTGACTGCAAATAACCATGGTGACGATATTTTTGTGTAATAGATTGCCCCCTAAAGTGCGAAGTCTGTAGTAGATGAGGATTTCATTTATCATTTAGGAAGAGTGAAGTACTTTATCATTTTGAGGATCATCTTATGGAGAGCCCGGTTGGAACCTGTAAAAACATTCAATGCAAGATATATATATGAGATCATATCATCGCTGAGGTAGGCATTCCCATACTCAGATCAAAACTAACTACTGCTTTGATACAGGAATGATCTTATAAAACATCACACGTATAGACTCGTGTGGACACAGTATGGACGTAGCCATCTGTTTATGAATAGTCCATTATATAATGAATACAAAATTCCTCGCAGCTTGGATTGTGGAAACTAGATCCAGGGTCTTCATTTCTACTTCCCGAAACAGTACGATTCTATCCATGCAAATGAATGTGTTCATGTCGAACATGGTAGAAACCACTTGATTACCAGTCAATGATGTAAACTGTTAACAAGTGTGAGAGAAACCACCAGTGATGTCAATGGCTCTCAAAGTACCCAGTACAATCCATGAGATGCGAATAAATGTGTTGATGTCGAACATGTCACGGAATCCTTTGATCGAAGGTCAATGACGCAACCTATCATCAAAGGCGAGAAACCTGCCATTGAGGCATGCAGATCTCAAGGTAATGATGATTTCTAGATCATCTTTCTAGATAATGAGCTGAAGTCGATAGAAAGCGATCCGTCGTAGGCAAGCCCACAACACAAAATCATAATCAAATCGAATAAATTTAGTTGCAAGGACTGACTCAGGGATGGTCAAGATGGATGACAGATATTTTGCAGATGAATGGCTTATTGGCAGTGACCTCTTGAACACATAACGACACGACAGATGGTTTGGTGACAATTGACCCAAAGTTAATACCCAGAAACCGGCTGAAGACTTTCAATGTGGTTTGATCAACTGTTAGGCAAAGGATTTCCCAACCCAGGTGAATAAAAGTGTCGTGTTCAAGAGTGGTTACAAAGTATGACAAACAGGCTCATTTTTTCTCTCTTTTCCCACCACATTCTGGCAAGTACCTCTTTATGTTTGACAAGCTTGAGGAGGATAACATTTGCTTGATTATAAGCTCATCCTTCGAATGAGTCCAACTTAGTTTAAATTTGAACCCTAAGAAGGAGTGGTTCATTCTTGTTTGTAATTGAACAGGTCCTTTACTGTGAAATTTTAATGAGTCTAGTATAGGAGAAACTCGGCATTTTTTCAATTTTAGAGAGTCTGAAAAAACTTAAGAAGACTCCAGGGTTGACCTTTCTCATAAATTTGTGTCTCCCAAGCCCGAAAAAGTATAAAATAATACTTGAGAGAACCGCTTGATCTTTTACGACCAAGGAGTACTTTTCGTCATTAGTGTCCCTGATCCGAAAAAGTAAAAAAGCGATCAACGACACGTCGTTTTATAACCAATATCGAATTTGAAACGACAAAAATCCGGCAATCTTTTCATGTTTTTACGGTCAGAAAAGAGCTGTAAGTGGACTGTCTTTTAATTCCGTTTTAATGAGTTTAAAAGAAACACTCGGCGATCTTTTCATGTTTTAGGAGTCAGAAAAGAGCTTAAAGGTGACTCTAAATGTTTTTTCGTCGAAAATGATAGATTGCGCCTGAATCATCCGTTATCCTGCACAAAAACACAAACATTACTCATACCTGTTTGAAATGGATAAAAATGTCGCAAAAATACCTTTTCAAAGTGAAACATAAACAAATTTGCAATTTCTTTACTCAAAAAACTTATAGAAAGGGCCTTCGTCAATTCATTTTTACCGTTTGAGTTTTGGGTGAGAAAATAGTGCTTTTGCTCAGAAAACTTCCCGTGAAGATTGTGGAAAATCCAACCATCGGAATCGAATGCCGCCTTCTCCAGGTAATCCACATCATCCTACTCTTCATTTTTAACCATTTCATTTTTTGTTTTAGTCATTTATTTCATTTTTGGGAGGGTTTTTAGGCTTAAAACCTGTGCGCGGGGGCCCGCAGGTTTACCATTGTTCGCCTGCAGACCCCGACTTTTTCTCCATTGGGAAAAAGCTCGGGGTCCGCACCTTCCATGTAGACAAGGTGCGGTCCCACGCACTGTGTCTAACCTGGAGGGTGCGGTCCCCGTCGCAAGGGTTTTTAACCCAAAAATTCTCAAAAATGGACCAATCAAAATAATTTCTAGCAATTTAATTTATCCTTATACTTGATGCAGAGAGTACATCATGCTAGATTGGCATGAACGAGAGCATGAGGATGTAGATGCTGCCACATGGAATCATCAGCCTTCACTTGATGCTTTGAGGGTGTGTGGCTTGTACAAATTCTGGGCCATTCCTGGCATGAGGGCTCAGGTGAATTTCTTACAGTGGTTGGCTGACAGATGGAGCATACAGGACCAGTGCTTCTTCATTGGTGGCCACCAGCTCGAAATCGAGCCGCCGGACATATATTTCTTGACTGGTTTGCCTAAGAGAGGCGACGACTTGACTCTGTTTGGGGCTAGGCCAGGCGGCCAGTCTGTCGATAGCCTCCCGCTAGAGTACTGCAACAGCCAGGCTAGAGACAAAGGGATAGACATAAAGACCATATCCCGTCTTGAACTCATGGTGATTGCATTTACTGTCACCAGACTTTGTGGGGCTGCCGCATTACATATTGCCACTGGATCTCAGATGCGTATGGCAGTTGATTGCTTTCGAGGCACCATCTTCAACTGGTGCAATGCCGTGTTGGCCAATCTAAAAGGACAACTGACCAGGGCCAAAAACGGACAACTAAAGACCTTTGGTTATGGGGCTTTGGTTGTGAGTTTTGGCCTGGAGAGGGTTCCTATGTTGATCCCGCAACACCTTACTGTTGGAGCTGGGCTTCCTCGAGAGCCCAAACTGATGCGATGGGTTGCAGTTATGGCCCATCACCCAGACGAGAGGACAGAGGTTGCTCGATTCAAACCTGAGTATTTCCAATGGCTGGAAAACCAGGTCTTTTCTATTCAGGACTTCCCTTACGCTGGGATAGATTTTCGTGGTGACCCAGACATGGTTCTTCCACCAGGAGAGCAGTGGGATGATTCAGGTAAAATTATTTTCAACGTTTTTCCTATTTTAATTTTTTTTTATTATTTTTCCATCGTCTCAAAACTAATAGAAAAAGTTTGAAATGTAGATGTGGGTCCACAGCAACCAGCCGCTCTCCGGCCTTACGAGAGGAAACAACTAGTTGCACCCGTGCCAGCCCCACAAGATGAATCAGCAGAGGTTTTGGCTGAGTTGGAGGGTCATCTCGAGTGCTTAACAGGAGATATTCCGGAGACCACCATAGATGACATTCCTCGTCAACTTCAGCGCTATGTGATTGGGGTCCCAAGACCTTTTAGGAGGTTCCTTCGCAAGGTGGCCCGTGCAGTGGTTTCTTATAGAGATCATCACCAATGATAGGATGATCACCTATTGTGGGCACATGTGACATTTTTGTTTTTTGTACTTATCATTTTTGCCGATCATAAGGTGTTTTTCAACCTATGATCGAGGACGATGTATTTTTTGACACACTCCTATATATATATCACTATTACTGCCTTATCTTGTAAATCATGTTATGGAATGGTTTTAAATTTACATGTAAGATTATTGCAAATGTCTATTTAACATGCGAGAAGCAATTGCATCTACTAATGTATTTAAAGATCTTGGAATATGCTGATATTCAATATAATCAAATTCACGTTCCAAGAGATGCACTCTCAAAAATAATCTTAATAACACTGGATTTCTAATGGCATACACTCTATTAAGTTGTAATACAACAAGTTCAGAATCTAACCTCACTATCAAACTCCGAATCCCAAATGAAATAGATTCAGATAATAACTCAATCACTGCGCTATACTCAACAATGTTGTTCATTGTTTGACCGAGGCTTACCCCAAGCATAGATACTAACTCGTCAGAGGGCGAATAGATAACCCACGCTGTGGAAGAAATGTTTCGTTTATTACGACAAGCACCATCAACGAAACCAATGTATGTTTGGAGAGGCATCGACATCTGCAATATCAAGAGTAAAACCAAGATAAGCAGGAATAATGATGAAAAAACACTCTCTGAGCTAAGCACACTGTTTAAACTAAAACACACCAGCTAGAAAGAAAAACTATCCTAACTAAAAAATCTCCATACCCATTCTTTAAGCATAATACCTCTTCATGTAAAGACCATTTCTGGGTTTACCCAAAGAGTCCCCATCAAAGTCTACCAATTCATAGGCCCCTTTTGCTAGCTTTCGCTTGACAACATAGGGACCATGCCACATAGGAACGAATTTTCCAGTGCCTAATTTATCATTAGCTTGATCGTAAACTAAGACTAGATCTCCTTCCGAAAAATTTCGAGGGGTCACATTTCGATCATACTGAGCTTTCATGCGTTTTGCGTGAGTCTCGATCGCCAATGCAGCATCACGTCGATTCTCATCTAATTGAGCCAAGTATAACAAATGATTTTCCTCTTCGGAAGTGGTTGGAAGTAACTCGATGGCCATTTGTAGTGATGGGATTTCGCTTCAATGGGTAACATAGCTTCCAAACCATAGACTAGTTGGAAAGGAGTGAACCTTGTTGATGTTTTTACTGAAGTTCGGTACGCCCAAAGCGCTGAAAATAGCATGTTATGCCAATTCGACCGATGAATCCCAATGATTCGTCGGATCATGATAACTAAAACTTTGTTGATGGACTCAACCAGACCATTAGCTTGTGGATAATAAGGGGTTGAACTATCGTGACGTAAACCAAGCTGGCCTGTAAGTTCGGTCATCATAACATTTCGAAAATGACGCCCATGATCAGTGATTATCGCTTGTGGGACACCAAACCTAGCAATTATATGATTGAACACGAAAATTGTAGCTGTCTTGCCATCTGCCTCAAATTTAGGCGTTGCCTCGGCCCACTTGGTAAAATAATCTACCGCAAGGATGATATATGCATCCCCCCCGGCCGAGTGAGGGTTACATGTAAGAAAAATGATACCCCATTTGGAAAAAGGACCAACGGAAATTATAGGGTGGAGAGGAGCAGGTGGAGCGCGCATCTTTCGATCAAAAATTTGGCAGTTGTGGCATTTTCGGACCGCCGTAATACAATCTTTAAATAAAGACAGCCAGAAGTAGCCAGTGCGCAATATCTTTTGGGATGTGGCATACCCAGAAATATGACCACCACACGCTCTAGAGTGACAGTCATTTAGAACCCTTTTAGCTTCCTTGTGAGTTAAGAAATGTCGAAAAACAGAGTCTACCCCACGGCAATAAAGAGTATCTCCAATAATTCTGAATTGTTGGGACTGGAATCGAATTTTTCGATGTTCTAACCTGAAAGTTCTGGCCGAAAGGATTGGGTCTGGAGATAAACGATGATATCCCCATACCACGGATCTAAAGTGTTGATTAGAAACAAGGATTTGTCCGCAATGGGCTCCTCCACCACAGTTTCCGTGTCAGCACGCGGGAAGTCACACATTAACTCCGCAAAAACTAAAGATTTCTTAGACCTGGATTTCTCAAATTCCAAGTCGAACACCTGCAGGATAACAATCCATTTAGAGTACTTTCCCCCTAGAAATTGCTTGGTCAAGATGTAGATCATAGGGTTGCAATCCGAAATTACTGTAGTTTTGCATAGTAAAATGTAGTGATGAAAACGTTGGACAGCTTGAACAGCTGCCAATGCCAATTTCTCCACATGTGAGTATTTTAGCTCAGTTGGATTTAAAGTTCAACTAAGGTAATATATCACATGCTCAGTTCCGGATTCATCTTCCTGAACTAAGACCATTCCAATTGTGGAATGAGAGGCGGCGAGATACAAGAAGTAATCCTGGTTGTAGTTGGGAGGATGCAATAATGGTGCATGGGTCAACGCGTGTTTAAGTGCATCAAAAGATTTCTGAGCTATCTCATCCCAATAGAATGGAGTATTCTGTTTCAACAACCGGGTAAAACCCTTTGTAAGCTCAACGTAGTTAGGAATGAATCGTCATAAAAAGTTTGCTTTCCCTTGCAAACTTTGGAGTTGGCGAAGACTCGAAGGAGGAGGCAAGTTGATGATAGCTTCGACTTTCGAGGGATCGATGTGAATGCCAACTTTCAAAACTACGAACCCCAACAATCGACCTGTTTCTATACAGAAGACACATTTGTGTGGGTTCAGCCAAATCCGATAATGCCTACACCTCATAAAGATTGCTCGTAAATGGACGAGGTGATCAGCTCGATGTAATGAATTAGCAGGCAAGTCATCGAGATACGGTTGCATAATGTGCTTGATGTCATGAAACGCATAAGACATGGCCCTTTGAAAAGTTTCTCCGACATTCTTAATCCCAAAAGGTAACTTGCAATAAGCAAATGTCCCCCATGGACAAATGAAAGCCGTTTTGGGTTGATCAGCAGGTAGAATGTTGATTTGATTGTATCCGGAAAAACCATCCATGAAGGAAAATAGTTCTCTGTCGGCACAATCATCAATGATTTGATCGATATAGGGAGTTGGGTAATTTTCCTTTGGACAGGCTCGATTAATGTCCCTATAGTCGATGCATATTCTTATTGTTCCCTGTTTTTTGTTAACCGGAACAATATTCGATACCCAATCCGTTCACGGGATCGGATAAATGAAACCTGCTTTCAGTAATTTTTCAACTTCTGCTTTAATTGTAGTAGCTTTTTTTGGGTGAATCTGAAGCAAACGTTTCTGGACGGGTTTAGCGTCCGAGTAAGTCTTGATCTCATGAACAACAATCGTGGGATCAATTCCTGGCATTTCCTCATAGGACCAGGCAAACACATCGCGGAATTCTTGAAATAGGGCCTTATATAGCTGAATTTCGTCATTTGTACATGAGGCACCTATATGAATGTTCTCAACAATTCCAGGCTTAACCAAAATGTCAATAGGAATAGTTTGAGAGATGTTTCCCAAATTTAACTCTGAATCAGGATGTTTCAATGGATTCTAAGGTTCCTTGACATATTCAGTCGTAAAAATTGATGAGAAATCATTTTCAAAACTATCATTCTCGGGTAAAAACGAAGATCTGTGATGGAGATCTTCCCATGGTAAATCATCTACACATAGGATTTCATAAATTTGCTCATCAGAGTGAACAAGTTCAGAAAATGTGATTGAATCCGAGCTTGATGTGAAAAGTGATTCCTCGTGGACCACATTCATGAAGTCATTTTCGGTTGAAGATGGGTCGGTAAACGATTGCACGGCCTCATACACAATTTCATATGGACTCAAAGGCATGACATCACCAAATGAGTCTATCTCAGATTCAGAAGGAATGATCCAAGGATCATCATAAGTAATGGTGTATGATGTGATCATATGAATGGTTGCAAATGAAGACCATGCGTTGATCGGAGGAAAAGGAAAAGTTCCCAGTAAACCGGCATCTTTAACTAGTCCTACTCCAACATCCTTGTATGGGATAGTCGTTTTACCGACATGCTGAATACTTTCAGAAGAGGCTGGGTCGAATGAAAAGTAAGCTAGTTGGTCTATTGTTATGATCTTTCCATTATGTGGAAACTTTATAACCCGAAAGACCGATGAAACGACCGCTGTCATAGCGTAAGACCAAATTCGACCCAAGAGAAGGTTATAATCTAGAGGGGAATCAACCACCTCCACATCTAGACTAACGGTTTTTCCTTCAACCCCTATAGGCAAATCCTGTAGAATGCCAAAAGGATGAAACCCACGACCATCAAAGGCCTTTAGAATCGTCAGGGATTGATTTAGTGAAGGAGAACCAAGCGATCTCCAACACTGTATCGACATAATACATGTTGAGGCTCCCTCATCAATTACAGTCCGATGAATAGGCCTGTTTTTTACTATCACTAGAATCTGGAAAGCCATTTGATGAGGCAAACGTGGTGTACTATTTTCTAGATCGAAAATTATTAGGTTTGAGTCCTGAACGTCAACAGCTCCTATAGCCAACAAAAGTAATTTACGTTGTGCTGGACATGATTGCAGCACTTCCAAAGCCGACATTGCTGAGGGTGAAACAGCTAAATCCTCAACAAAGTTATAATTCTGAGCCACTCTCGTATGTGGATTGAAAGCTGACTTTCGAAGTATACCCTTGGTGGGCGGTTTGATTACCAAATCTGGATTAGGTTTCTCGATCTGTAGTGGATCAGAACTGGGAGCTACGGTTGATGGATTAGAATGAGAAGATTCTGCTTCTTTACCATCAACAGGACTTGTACTGCCATAATCTTGCGATCGAGTCGCAATCCTAACATGGGTGTTACACTAAAAAATGTCACCATGACTATTTACAGTTAGTATGGCTCTATCAACAGTCATGCTATCCTCTTAGGCAAGTCTTATACCTCTGCTCTCCATGTCAAACTCCAAAAAAGAGAGAAAGTCTTTATAAATGTATTTATCTCTGGGTACGCAGGTTCTCTCAACCTTACCTGCGGGGACGCACCCAATGTTCACAAAATCTGCGTCTTTGGACACTCTATAAGTAAAGGGGCAGGTGCGTCCCCCTGTAAAGGTTAAAATGTGCAAGTTTCATCTTTAAAAAGTTACTTGTGGTCATTTCTAGAGCATTCTAGAAGGTTGTTCGACGTGTATTGAGCGCCTCCAGATGGTTCATGCACCCCTACCAAAGAGGAACTTATCCCATCAATAAGGGAGCTATCCCATCCAAAGAGGGGATTATCCCATTGATGGTGGACCTGATTAACCTCCTCTTGAACACTATAAATATAGGCATTGGGTCAGAAGGAGGGGAGGTTGGAAGCTATACATTTCTAAGGGTAAATGCTGCAGGAATTAGGACTCCCATTTAGAAACTTGTGAGGAGAGATTGCCATCTTTGCTTGTTCTATTTGGAAGTGGGTGAGCTTTGTCAAAGTAAAGGAGAACTCTTGATGAACCCTGGGAGGGACTTGCACAACACCAAGGCTCAGGTTGTATTTGTTCCTTTTGTTACCTATTAATGCAAATGAGTCCATTCTTCTCAATAACTTGTTATTTATGAGTTGTTTCATGTACTCCTTGGTCTATGTGTTAAATATGTTTTATTCTATGAGATTATCAAGTGCTATTTAATCGTTTGATTGTCAGTGTATGTAGGTTTCAAAGTGAAGGAGGAGCTCATCCGGATTAGCGGAGCTGGACTGCTACAACAGCGTTGGATTACAGGTAGGATCTAAACACTTGATTTCCCATATAGTAAATGCATGTTTAGAGAAGGATTGCTCTTTTTTGTCTTGTTTGTCACTAGAGAGTCTTAGGCTCCTAGGGAGGTTGATTTGTGTCCGCACTATCGACTCTTTCCGCCTGACAAATTGGCGACTCCGCTGGGGAGTTTAGTTTTGTTTTTTGGGGGGGTTTAGGTTTCACAATGCGCTCTGCGGTGGACGCAGGTGCCCTTCGGGTGACCTGCGTCCCCCGACTTTTTCCTATACAGGAAAATGGTCGGGGGACGCAGCCCACCTTCAGGCCAGCTGCGTCCGGACGCCCTGTATTCTAAACGTGGGGTGCGTCCTCCGTGGAATGCGGAATTTGAAACCCCAATCCTCACAAACAACCATTCAAAACCTAAAATACAATTTTAATCGCATGAAATTGAAGAGTAGGATGTTGTAAAATACCTGGAAGAGACGGCGTTCGATTCTGACGGTCGGATTTTCCGTAGCGACCACAGGAAGTTTCTTGCCAAAAGCCCTTTTTTCAACCTCAACAGTAAAACGGTAAAAATGATATGGTAAAAAGTCTTTTTATAGGTTTTTTGGATGAATTTGTTCATTTTTTACCATGGAAGGATGTTTTTCGATGTATTTTTGCCTATCTTAAACATGTATGAGTAATGTGTTGTTTTTGTGCAGGACAAAGGGACTTAGAGGGAAAATTGTCATTTTTCACAAACCAAAATATCAGACTCATCTTTTAAGCCCTTTTCTGACTCCTAAAAAATGAAAAGATTGCCGAGCGTTTCTTTTACACTCATTAAAACGGAATTAAAAGACGGTCCCCTTATAGCTCTTTTCTGACCGTAAAATCAGGAAAATATTGCCGGGTTTTTGTCGTTTCAAACTCGATACGGAAATAAAACGACGTGTCCTTGATCGCTTTTTACTTTTCAGGTCAGTGGCACTAGCTATGAAAGTACTCCTTGGTTGCGAGATCAAGCGGTTCCCCCAGGTATTATTTTATACTTTTTCGGGCTTGAGGGACACAAATCTACGAAAAAGTTCAACTTGGAGTCTTCTTAAGTTTTTCAGACTCTCTAAAATTGAAAAACACCGAGTTTCTCCTATACTGGGCTCGTTAAAATTTCACAGTAAAGGACCTGTTCAATTACAAACAGGAATGAACCGCTCCTTCCTAGGGTTCGAATCAAAACTAGGTTGGACTCATCGAAGGATGAGCTTATAATCAAGCATATGTTATCCTACTCAAGCTTGTTAAAAATAAAGAGGTACTTGCCAGAAATGGTGGGGGAAAAGAGAGAAGAATGAGCCTATTTGTTACCTTTTGTCTCAAAAGAAACTTTATTACCACTCTTGAACACGACACTTTTCATTCACCTGGGTTGGGAAATCCTTTGCCTCACAGTTGATCAAACCACTTTGAAAGTCTTCAGCCGGGTTCCGGGGATTAACTTTGAGTCGTTTATCACCAAGCCATCTGTTGTGTCGTTATGTGTTCAAGAGGTCTGCAAACAAAACTTTCATCTGCAAAATACTTATCATCCATTTAACCATCCCTGGGTCAGTCCTTACAGCAACATTTCTTCAACTTGAACAATGATTTCGTGTTGCGGGCTTGCCTGCAACGAGTCGCTTTCTATCGACATCAGCACATTATCTAGAGAGATGACTTAGAAATCGTCAGTACCTTGAAGTCTGCATGCATCAATGGCAGGTTTCTCGCCTTTGACGTCAGTTTACATCATTGATTTTCGATCAAAGGATTCCGTGAAATGTTCGACATCAACTCATTTATTCACATCTCATGGATTGTACTGGGTACTTTGAGAACCATTGACATTACTGGTGGTCTCTCTCACGCTTGTTAACAGTTTACATCATCGACTGGTAATCAAGTGGTTTCTACCATGTTCGACATCAACTCATTTATTCGCATGGCTAGAATCGTACCAATTCGGGAAGTAGAAATGAAGACCCTGGATCTAGTTTCCACCATCTAGGCTGCGAGGAGTTTTGTATTCATTATCTAAGTAGACTAATCATAAACAGATGGCTGCGCCCATACTGTGTCTACAAAAGTCTATGATTATGATGTACTGCAAGATCATTCCTGTATCAGAGTAGTTAGTCCGTTAGTTAAAAGTTTTAATCTGAGTATGGGAATGCCTACCTCAGTGATGATATAATCTTATACATGTATTTTGTGTTGAAAATTGCAGGTTTTGACCAGGCTCTCCGCGAGATAATCCTTGAAATGATAAAGCGCTTCACCCTTCCTAGATAATACAAAACCCTAATCTATTACAGGCTTCGCACTTTAGGGGGCAATCTGTTACACTAAAAAATGTCACCATGACTATTTACAGTTAGTATGGCTCTATCAACAGTCATGCTATCCTCTTAGGCAAGTCTTATACCTCTGCTCTCCATGTCAAACTCCAAAAAAGAGAGAAAGTCTTTATAAATGTATTTATCTCTGGGTACGCAGGTTCTCTCAACCTTACTTGCGGGGACGCACCCAATGTTCACAAAATCTGCGTCTTTGGACGCTCTGTAAGTAAAGGGGCAGGTGCGTCCCCCTATAAAGGTTAAAATGCGCAAGTTTCATCTTTAAAAAGTTACTTGTGGTCATTTCTAGAGCATTCTAGAAGGTTGTTCGACGTGTATTGAGCGCCTCCAGATGGTTCATGCACCCCTACCAAAGAGGAACTTATCCCATCAATAAGGGAGCTATCCCATCCAAAGAGGGGATTATCCCATTGATGGTGGACCTGATTAACCTCCTCTTGAACACTATAAATACAGGCATTGGGTCAGAAGGAGGGGAGGTTGGAAGCTATACATTTCTAAGGATAAATGCTGCAGGAATTAGGACTCCCATTTAGAAGCTTGTGAGGAGAGATTACCATCTTTGCTTGTTCTATTTGGAAGTGGGTGAGCTTTGTCAAAGTAAAGGAGAACTCTTGATGGACCCTGGGAGGGACTTGCACAACACCAAGGCTCAGGTTGTATTTGTTCCTTTTGTTACCTATTAATGCAAATGAGTCCATTCTTCTCAATAACTTGTTATTTATGAGTTGTTTCATGTACTCCTTGGTCTATGTGTTAAATATGTTTTATTCTATGAGATTATCAAGTGCTATTTAATCATTTGATTGTCCGTGTATGCAGGTTTCAAAGTGAAGGAGGAGCTCATCCGGATCAGCGGAGCTGGACAGCTACAACAGCGTTGGATTACAGGTAGGATCTAAACACTTGATTTCCCATATAGTAAATGCATGTTTAGAGAAGGATTGCTCTTGTTTGTCTGGTTTGTCACTAGAGAGTCTTAGGCTCCTAGGGAGGTTGATTTGTGTCCGCACTATCAACTCTTTCCGCCTGACAATGGGACATCATTAGTATGGGTTCTTCATCGGCACTCGAGGATGAACCTATCATCTTACTGTCTTGAGCTGGAAAAGGATCCTTCAAAACAGCAGGAGTTTGGGAACCTTTGACAATCTTCGCAACCTCTGCACGATGAGGGCAGTCTCTTGTAAAATGTTCATCGTCACAAATGAGACAAGGATAACGAGGTTTGCGCTTTTCATCATTGGATTCTGATTTTTCAGGTTTCTCCTTTGAATTTTTGTTTGTTTTATTCTTCTTCTTTCCTTTCTTCTTCCCACTGGATTTTGATTTGGCTGTAGATGACTCTACAACATGAATATAGGCGGAAATCTCTGAAGAAGAATCTCCTGTTGGGGAATCAGGCAAGGTTATAATAGGAGAAGAATTCTTGGAAGATTTCTTCTTACTTTTAGTGTTAACCGTACCAATCATACCATCGGCGGCATGAGATCCCGAAGGAGCTGCAGCGATTTGATTTTGCTTGGGAAGATCGGGGATTTTCTCGTGTAACGTACCTGACTGAGTATAGACCAAGTCAAAGTACTGTGCTTGAGCAATCACTTTCTCCTCAGTAACAACTCCGGCTTTAGCTACATCTTCAGTGATCTTTGGCAACAAAGATTTTACAAACCACTCGGCCAAGATCTGATCCAGAATAAACACCTTCACTAAACACCGTCGACATCTCCACTCATGAATATGATCTGAAATGTAAGTGGATGTCGATTGTTTTAATGAAGTTAGCAATTCTGTGCCATTGTCATATCAGACTGGCAACTGAAAATGAGTTAAAAACAAGGTAGCTAACTGACTAAAATTATAAAAAGTGCCTCGCGGTAACTCAATGTACCACTTGGCCGCGAGACCAATTAGAGTGCGCTGGAAAAGTATAAGACAGATTGAATCATCTGAAATGGAGTTAGATGCACACCAGAGGTGGTAAGTCATCACATGGTTAGACGGGTCCTCTCCTAATTTACCTTCGAACTTAGGAATGTCACTGGGCAACTTATTCGGCATTGGCGACCAAAACGGAAGATAATTAATGGGATCGTTCGTTAGGCGCGACAAGTCAGGCAAGTCCAAAGTTGCGATAAACGGTAACTGCCGATTAGGATCGCTAAAACTCTGGGTCATGAGACCAGCCCCAGGAGGAGGATATCCAAGATAACTAGGAATAGGAATTGCGTTTGGGATATTGTATCCTCCCGGAAAACCAGGATTAACTGGACTGTACTGGGGTTGTTGAGGTTGTTGATAAGTGTACCCAGGGTATGGTTGATACTGATAGACTGGCTGCTACATAGCAGGACCGAATTGGTACTGTCCCTGGTACGGTTGATAAGTAAAATGTGGTTGACTTGTGACAACCGTAATTGAACCAGGTTGTCCTACAGGCATCTGAACCAAAGTTTGAATCACAGATCCAGACAGTGGTAAAGATGTTTGAGGAGTAGATACAGGAACAGTAGAAACCAGAGCTGTCGATACTCCAGAAGTAGGTGGGATAGATTGAACAGATGTTGCGGTAGTTGTAGCAGTCATTTGAGGTGGAGTACGAGGTGTAGTAGGCCCAGGCTGAGAAACTACCGAAGGTACAGAAGTTTGAATGTTAGAATGAACAGGTTGCTGGGGTGTACCAGCAACTAAGGGTTGTCCAGTTTGAGATGACAACTGTACATTTGGCTGCAACACCTGTTGAGTTTGCGATGGATCCCACACTATATTCATTCCGGGGTACTGACCCATAACAGGTTGAGAATATTGAAGAACATAATCGGGTTGAGGGTAGGATTGATAATTGAAAGGTACATTTCCCGTTCCTTGAACATACATTTGACTGGAGGGTGGTTGGAAACCTTGGTTCGAGTACTGACCTTGGGGTTGATACCCTTGAGGCACGTACTGATACTGGGGTTGACCTTGAGGTATAAATTGATACTGGGGTTGACCTTGGGGTACATATTGAGTCTGGGGTTGACCTTGAGGAACGTACTATCCCATAGGTATGTACTGTCCTTGAGGTTGCCCCCAGATGCAAATTGTGTACCTTGAGGTTGCCCCCCAGGCAATAATTGAGGCTGCCCCCCAAGCGGTAACTGGCCACCTTGAGGTTGAGGATTGGGAATAGAACCTGACACCATAAGAATGTCTTCTACGCTCAATGGCTTAGTAACATTGCTTCCAGTTAATAACCCTTGCTCAATAGGTTGAGGAGATGCTCCCGAAAAAGTACCAGAAAGTGACTGATACCCGGAGGGAACAGAAGGACCGTCGTACAAAAAGGATTCGGGAGATTGAGTAAACATGGACGATTGATTCGACATATTTAACGAAGGATAATAACCTCTAGGTGTTGGGTGATAAGGAGCACGAGGTGGTGAAAAACTTAACCCTGGGTTTTCTAAGAAATTAGTCAAAGAAAGATACCAAGTACTGCTCCTAGGTGGACTGTAAAAAATTGATTCACGCTCCCTTAGTTCAATAACAGGTTGATTTTCAGGGATAGGGATGCCTACTTCTTCCTTCGGAGTAGCAATTTCTTCAATAGCAATAAGTCTAGAAGGAAGATCTTGGGTGATTACTCTTTCTACCCTAGGTGAACTAGGACCACTAGAAGCTGGAGAAACAAACCTCGATGTCGGAGTAGCAGCAAATTCACTTTCAGGTTCAGATATTTTAGGTTCCTCACCTATATCACTAGTAGATGAAAAGCTACCAGTAACTTCGGAAATAGACACTGACTGTGGATTATGATCTGCCACTAACGTTTGAAAATCAAGATGTACTATCAAAGAAGATTCTCCTTCTTCAGGTGACCCAACTCTACTGTCTCTAGGAGTTACGAGGACTTTCAAGCCTTCAAGCTGGCTCGGGACTTCCTCAGGAGGTTGGCCCCGAAGTCTACGGGACTGCCTTGGTAATTCAGCCACAGTTAAAAACTTTTAACTACTTCACACGTAAACAAAGTAAAATCTCAATGAAAACCACCTAAAGTCTCTAAAGAACCAAACAAATTTGAATCACACGCCTAAAGAATCTAGGAGATCAAACACACACAAACAGTAACTTTCTGTACTGAAAACACTAGTTGGTGATGAAATCCAACATCGCAGAGTTCAATACAGAAATGGTGGTTGGAACAGTTACCCTGGCAACCTGCTTAATGAATAGACTAGAACAAGTTCCTCCACTTAACCGTCTCGAGTGAAGAGAACCCCCCAGAAAATCCAAGTGAGTCTAGCCGACGTCTGCTCCGGGTACATTGGGATCTTCCCACCACTGTCACCTCAGGAAGAATCCTAAAGAATATGGCCACTAAGGTTACCAACTGAAACAAATATACCTGGGGGAACAGTCTACGATCCGATACGCACGCAAGGGCAGAGTAGCAAGCTCAATCCCCTTGAAGGCTCCTTGACATAATCCAAGGTTTACCAACAAGTGACCCCAGGCTCCTCGATAATGGTTAATCCGAGGTTTACCATTTTTAATATGTGAATATCTGGCGTCGTTACAATGAGGAAGGATTGATTCCCACAATGGTTCGGACACGATCTTGTGCTTCTCCTTTAAGAGGAGCTTTCCCAGAGCATAAATGCAACAATTGGATTTCTTCCCTACCACAAGATACAACTACTTGTTTGTTTTTACTGTCTTGGAGAGTTAATTACTCTCCTACTCCAACACACTAGCCTAAGCTAAGTTGGTGTATCAAAGCACTAGAAATAAAAATGTTACTAGATGAATTTTACTTTAAGGATTATTTTTTATTGGTTTTTGTTTAAGTCAAAAGGTGCGGAGATGAAACTCATGGTATGAAGACTCGACTCAAAATCACTAAAAATGCACCTAAGATGATTTAAACAATCTTTTTCTCTTCGATGAACTTCTAACTAAGAAAGAGTTTGAGAATGAAAATACTTTGTAAACACAAATCCTTCTTAAGAAACAAATTAAAAGAAGATTTTTTGTCCTTTCCAATGCACTCAAAACGAGACAACTAGTTATTTCACAAAAATTTCCCTTTTTCGTTTCAAAGCACTCAGTCACTACAAAAAACAAACTTTTTTCCAAAAGAGATTTTTTATATTTTTTATAAAAAACTCAAAACTATGGAAATGACTAACTTTGAGATCTATAAATTATAAAAACCTATTTGAAGCCAAAGCCTACTAGATGTCTTTTTTAAGGACTTTTTACTTAGCTAGATGTGAGCTAAGGACCAATTTATGCAGAATCACAAATCAGTCAAGAACAACCAATTTTGTTTTCTTTTTGAAAATGAAAATCCAAACTTTTAAACACAAGTTTTTCGAAGTTTTATAAAGAGAAAACTCAAAGCGGATTCCTCAACAAGGAGAGATTTCATAAATGGTTAGACTCATAAGAAGGCTGGTAGACACTAAGGTGATCTGAAGTCCCTACAGCTTCTAAGCTCAGAGCCACTACACAACCAAAATGAAAACAAACCCAACAAGCAAAACTCCTAGGAATTTCACCTAAAACCCTAACACTAATGAAATCAACCTAAGGAAAGCTTCTAACAAGTTATATGCAGGTCTAGGCAGTGGATAACAATTTCTAAACAAAAACTAAGCTGACTAACAGAGGAAATCTTAGGTTTTTCAAAATTTTGACAGGGTCCGCAGGCCCACAGTTAACACAGGTGCGGTCCCGCTCTGTGCTAAAAGCAAAGGTGCGGATAAGTACGCACTGTTTCAAACGGTTAGGGTGCGGTCCTCTCCCAAAGCTATGAAAAACAAAAAATAACCCTGGATCTACAAACTCTACCCAATTTTACACACAACAAGCCAAAAACAGAAACAAAAACACAGTTTCTCAGGTCAAAGTAAAAACAAGGAAAACAATCAAGCTCCCCAGTATGGTCGCCATTTTGTCACATGGAACAAGTCAATCTTGCGGACAAGATAGACCTTCCTAGAATCTAAAGAAGACCTAATGACAAGCAAACCAACTAGACACTATCTTTATCTAAATATGCTTCTATAAACAATGGCAAACAAGTGTTTTTAGGGCCTACCCTAGGTCCAACGCAAGTTTGTGGATGCCCTCGTTCCTTCGATCCAAATGAGCTCCTTTGTCGCGAATCTGCAAACACAAACAAGGCAAACAAATTAAAAGCACCTGAAAAGCCAATATCATAAAACATATTTAACATGAAAGTCAAGGATTCCATTAAACAAATAACATGAGATACTTGTTGAGAAAAATGAGTTTGATTGTATTAATTCAAAAGAAGAAGAACTTTACAACCTGTGCCTTGACGCTGTACAAGCTCCTACCAGGGTCCAGCAAGAAGTCTCCTCTACTTTGACAAGTTTCACTCACTCCCCAATGAAGCCAAAAAGGTATGTGATCTCTCCTCTTAAGCTCAACTAGGAAGCCTTGATTTCACCAGCATTTACCCTAAAAAATGTTCAGCTTCTAACCTCTCCAGCAACTAGTCCAATGCCTGAATTTATAGTGCAATGGAGGGAGGTTACTAGGTCCTCCTTCAAAGGGATAAAGCCCTCCTTCAAAGGGATAGCTCCTCTCATCAAGGGATTAGCTCCTTCTCTTTTGGGATGCATGAACCACCTCAGAGCAAACAATCCACGTCAAAATTCCTTCTAGAATCCTCTAGAATTAACCAAAAGTGAGTTTTTTAAGATAAAACTTGTGCCTTTTGACTTTCACAGGGGTCCGCACCCACACCTTTAGGGACAGAGCGGGCAGGTCTACAATTTTTGTAAACAGAAGGTGCGGGACCGCAGGTGACAGTGAGAGAAAGTGCGGAACCAGAGTTTCCTTGATTTTTAATATCTTTCTCCCATTTTTAAAGCTTGACTCGAAGAGTTGAGGTCTGAGACTTTCTTAGGAGGACAGTACAAGTGATGATGGACCCATACTGACTGCAAATAACCATGGTGACGATATTTTTGTGTAACAGCCCCCTTGCGGGGGTTTGAGTTGGTTTCCAATGAGGTGTTGTTGCTACTGAGCAAGGAAAGGATTATTAAGGACAGTATGGGTCCTACCAATATCCTTTTTAGCAATGAAATCTGTGCATTCTTGAAGATGTGGGCAATGATAGGTCATGTGGTCGTCAACATAGATTTTGCAAGGGAATCTGGCGGGTTTATCCTTTCCATCGTCAGGAAGCACATCGACCTTCTGCTTTGATTTTTTCTGCTTTGTTCAATTCTCCTCAAAAGGAGCGGTCTTTTTCTTATTCTTCTTGTTCTTACCACCAGGTTTTTGCGTAGATAGCACAAATTTTATCTCGGTGGTAGGAAGAGTAGTCGATTTGGTAGAGGCGTCCACTAACATCTAGGCAATGTGACTGCTGAGTTGTTCTATAGCAGTCCTAGAGGTTGCACCGATAATCCCATCGGCGTGTGCTCTGGGGTGCTGAGTAGTGGAAGCATTGGAGTTGCGAGGGGCATTGGGGATTACATTGTAAAGAGTACCAGACTATGAATATATCATATCTAAGTGTTGGGCATGACGTATGGATTGGTCTTCTGTGACCACACCACCTAAGGCGACATCTTTAGCGATTTGGGGGAGTAAGGACTTACAGAACCAATCCACTAAGAGATAGTCTGGGAGGGGAGCTTTGACTAACCTCCACCTACGTCTCCATTCATGTATATGATCAGAGATGTGGGTGGTGGTATCCTGACGTAATGAAGTGAGGAGTTCCATCCCAGTCTCATAGTGGATGGGTAGCTGGAAGTGCTTTAAGAATTCCATTGCTAGAGCGTGAAAGGTATTTATTGACACGTGTGGTAACTTGATGTACCACTTGGCTGTGTTGCCAGTAAGGGTGTGGGGAAAAAGACGTAACTAGGTACTATCATCCACCATGGAGTTAGAAACACACCAAAGATGATAGCTGGTGATATGGGTACCCGAATCCTCCCCTTGTTTCCCTTCGAACTTGGGGATGTTTATCGATATTTTATGTGGGATTGCAGAATAGAGTAAGTTATGATAGATGGGGTCATTTGTAAGTTTGTACAAGTCAAGGGTATCCAACTTTGCCAAAAATGGTAGAGTGTGTGATACCCCTAACTCAGACCAAGGTGATGACATATGACTTGAGGATCCTTGCAGTCCTCCCATCGTTTGAGTCCCAATATTGTACATAGGTTACATGGTATAGTAGTTGCCTTGGGGTATGGCATTGTAATGTGGATTTCCATGGGGATTGTGATGCTGGCGTATAGCATTTCCCCTAGGATAAGAATTGCCTCATTGACTCATTTGAGGTTGTGAGTATGGTCCTCCCATGGATTGGTTGGGACCTCCTTGAGGATTCCCACCTGCCAGAGAACTAACCATATGTCCTTGACTGACATGTCAATTAGTGACTGACCATGCATGCCTGAAAATGGAGGGGGAAATATTATGTTCCCAACTAGTATATGCATATTGGGAGTGACCATAGATACTTGAATTTCGGGGTTAGAACTATATAATGGATGCCAACCATATTGTTGGTTGAAGGGACCCGCGCTAACTGTGCTATATTGAGTGTTATAAGGAGCTTTGTATATGGCACTTTTCGAAAGTATAGAGTTCGAAACTAAGGGGGTGGAGCCAGGCATAGGTTGGGTTCCACTCATGAAGGGTGTCATGTGAGTGTTTGTACCTAGGACAAATGGGATAGCAGGGTTCACCATCAATGGTGTGGTGGTGACTGTCGACTGGGGAAGTGGTGGGGGACCAAAAGTGTCCAAAAAGTTCCATGACCCATTAGTCATCGACAGGATGGATGGAAATGTTCCAATTGAAGACACAGGGGGTACAAGTGCCACGCAAACCAAGAGTGGGTCCAACGGATTTGTTATCGGAGGGTTATAGGGAGGAATAAATCTTGTAGTGAAGAAATCATTTGGTAAGCTTGAATCATTGGTTGTCCAAATAGATTCTATGTGAGATCTTCGAGACTGATTTCCCAAAGATGGGGAATCTGGTTCACTGGAGTTTGGCGGATCTTCCACAATCAATGGAGGAAGCCCTAACAATTGTCTAGATTGACGACAAGGGCCGGATGTAGCCACGGTGACCATTAATTTTTATCATTAAATTTTATCGTGATATTTGTTAAAGTCTCAATGATAACATTCGGGTGCCTAAAAAATAAAAAATACACTAAGTGAAAAAATAAAAAAATAGAGGGAAATGACCCTGTCTGATAAGCACCGATCACTAGAGATGAAACCCAGTATCACAATGAATAACAGAGAGGGTTGGCCAAATGTAAAGTTACACTTACTCTAGGGCTTTGCCTGAACCTCGGATTGAGGGGCCAATTACTCTCATGAAGACGAGCACCCTCCCAAAAACTAAAGATAGAGTAGGTCCGTCTGTGTTAGGTACCAGCATAGCCCGCCCCAGTCACCTTATGTAAGTCCCTAAAAATATGGCCACTAAGGATACCTCAGATCACAGACACTACCGGGGGTGACATAGTCGCAGATAGTACACTGTGTGGGCAGGATACCTGAGTCCTCGACTCAGCCCCAAAACCCCTGAAGGGATCCCTAATACACAAAATACCTGAAGGAGTTGTAAGTGAAGGTGGGTTACCTTTACTTATAGTGCAATGATGTCTCATATTTAGCTCTGCTTTTACTAGAGTGGTCCTGGTAGTATGAGTGTAGAAGGAATTTTCTCTCTTTTAATGACACTAGTTTTCGTTTCTCATCTTGGGCAGTTTACTAACACTCCCTATCCCAAGATCCTAGCCTGAACTAATATTTTTTTTCTCTATAAAGAGTAACTGATTGATTTTAGGTAAATTTTATGTGTACTTTTTTAGTGTCTTTGGTAGGGTTGTTGATGTATGATATGTGGTGGGACTCTGACTCAAAATCATTCAAAAGACAATGCTTGAAAATGTTCAATTCAATGAAATAAGTTGTATTCTACAAGTGAGAGTATTTCTTACATTCATATTTTTTCTATGCATCCTAGTCATTATAACACATGCATAACCAACAAAAATCTTTCCAATTCTTTGTAACAACAATTTGAAACCAAAATAAAGCAAATTTTAACCAACTAAGTAGAAGAATGAATAAAAAAGATGTTGATTTCTCTTGTATAAAAACTTTTTAAGAAAGAAAAAGAACTATTTCCTAAAAAAAAATCTTTTAGGACACATATCTTACTAACAAGCTAAAGCTGAAGATCCTTTTTCAGTCCATGAGCAGGTTTCTCATCCCTTTGAGTCTACAGACACTGCTACATGTCAAAATTTGGGTGACTAACACTCTGTAGCAGAGTCCACAGAGAGTTATTGGTCCACTAATGCACTGTTTGTGTGGACACAGAGCTTTATAAAGATATGTTTGCTCTGCTAACCTGTGTTAGTGTGGGAAAAGGGTTCAAAGTAGGGCTTTGGGGATCTGATACAAGGCTAAATGTATTAGGGAAGAATGCAAAAAGGTCTTAATGGGCCAGAAAATGAATGCAAAACTATGGGGAGGTCTAGAAGGAGGAGGAAACTGAGAACTATCTGGGTGAACCGAGAACTAAATGTATAGTCCCCAGTGGAGTTGCCAATTCTGCTATACAATAAAATGCATGGTGTATGGAGAATGGAGATAACCTCAAGGGTCTTCTCGAGACCCTTGGCAGACTATAAGATTATCTATAGTTGTCACAAAGTTTACATGCATGTCCATAAGCAATAACTAACTATCAAAGTAACACAGATTCATTACATCAAGCCTCCGTGTAGATTTGCTAGAGAGCACAATGTAGGTAGGTGGAAGTCCCCTAAGCCAGCTCTAGATCAAGTCTTGCACATAGAAGAGACAAGCATAATCACAACATACAACCTTGATAACTAATACATGAATATATAAAAGACATCTAGTTACACATAACTAATCTACTCATGCTAAAAGGTATTGGACAAACAACTAAACGCATGATAGTACCAACACCACGGAGTAGACAGTACAACTAAGTTCTATATTAATGTCGGAAGAATGATTACAACCATCTGTTGCATCATCCTTCCCTTACCCCTCCAGCTCCTCTCTCTCTCTCCCTTCTTACCAACTTCTTATGCTTAGATTTGAGACTATCCTCGACAATCAAGTAAGCTATCCTTTCAAATGATCTAACCTCTATCACCATAGCCCTAGCTTTGCTTATGTAGAAATTGAGTGAGGGTTGCCAAGTTCCTCCATGAGTCTCTTAAGGTAAAAGCAATGATGTTGCCATGCTTTTGAGCTCTTTCCCATTTGCCTCCTTCATTAGTATTAGAAATCCCACAAATAGGTTGAACTTTAGATGTTTCCTTGCTTTTATGAGTAGATTTAGGAGGGAATATAGAGATATTTATGAGTCAATTCGCTACTTTGACCTCTAGATTCTCATTAGGATCCACTAACATTGTCCTTGAACCAACAAGTATAGTTAGTAGGGTCACTAACACTCCCTTAGGCTTACAAAGAAGCTTTATAAAGCATGTTGTCCATTTTTAGCTAGTGTTAGTGTGGAAACAAGGCTTGTGATATTGGCTTTTGCTTCAACTATCATGTCTTTCCCCTCTGAGATGATGAGGGGATCATTTTCTTGTATAACATCTGATTCGACTGAAGGTAATTGGCTATCTTCTAGCACCTCCCATGCCATCAGTACAATTGACAGCAAGAGCCATGTGTATTGGAATGTCTTGCCCTGCTCCTATGCCTTGCGATAGTTTGCAAGGAACTCGTCGCATAGAAAATTTTCCCAGTTGAAGTGGATTCCTTCAGCACATTAGGCTACTAATGCAATGACATGTGCGGGCACCTCATCCACACGGAACTTTCGTATCACCTTCGTTGCTAATATTTGTGTTGTTACCTTGACTGTAGGGTTGTTAATGCTGGAGATGGCATATCCCCACTTCTTCTTCTCCAACTTTAATTTCTTCTTCATAGATTCTGCGAGGGCCAACTCAACACCTTTTCCTTTTGATATATTGGCTGGATCCTCCCCTGAGTAAGGTAGTTGTGTGATCTTATGGATCAAATGGTCTATGATGGGAATGGGGTCCTCCAGCCACAAACACCCATCATGCACCAAGCATAGCAGCTGACTAATGAAGAAGATGGTCACTAGGGCTCGATGATAATGCGATACCCAGAGCAAGTTGAGCAGCCTGATTTTCTCTACACCCTTGAGACATGTCTATGGCTCTAATTCGATCGTTCTAGCAGTCATTGCAATCAATCGGTGCATTATTTGCTCAGTTGCTAAATGTGGGAATTTACCATGATCCGTGAGGTCCCAATCTTCAAACTTTAGCACAAGAACCCACCCTAACTACGGCCCCTCAAAAATAATGTCATCTAGGAGCAACAGAGTTTGTAGGGAGCTCTTGCTCTCATATGTGCCCTTTGGCACCTTGGCTTTGCCCTTGGGCGGAGGAACATATTCTAGTAACATGGTAATAGGGTCCACACCCTGGGATTCAACTTCCATTTCCAAATCCTCCTCATCTACCACGATTTCTTCAGATTCTTCCTTGTCTGCCTCCAGCATAATGGCCTTCCCCTTTTCCTCAAAAGTGAGCTTGGTCCTCTATGGGTTTCTTGGTGAGATGCGCATGGTAGCATAGTCTGCTTATCCTTCTTTGGTCTCGGTGTCCTGGGTGATTTAGGGACTTTGACTACCACTTCAGTACTCTCTGGGGCAGCTTCTACTATCTTAATTTCCTACACAGCTTCCTTAGTTGTCACCACTTCTTTGTCCATGGCTTTCATAGGTTTCAACATCATTCTATTCAAGAGGTCATGCGTCTTCTTCGACAATCTCTTGAACACTGAACTTTCCCTTAAATCCTCAAAGTTCGCACGGTCCATACACACCTGATAGTGCAACAACTGAATTTTCAAAATGACAAGTGTTTTTCGCTACACAACCACTTGTAATTTATAGGGCCTTTTGAATTCAAATTCGACTGTTCCCCCCACATTCGGCCCATTAATGCTAGATTGGCAATAAATTTTCAAAAATCTAATCCATAATTTTTTCCTTAAGTTCCTATTGCCCACTCCATTTGGCCACAATCAAACCATCAAATCATGAACAATGACTTTAACGGTCACTTTCCAGCAGACCTACGCATTATTTCCATGAGTAGCATAGCTTCCTTTGCATTGTCATGAACCCTAAGACACTTACCTACTTCGCGCAGTCTTGAAATCGCGCAACTCCCTAACCCGGGCAGTGTAGTTTAGAGTCCTGCACCTCCTTTCAGCTGCCTGGAGTGCTAAGACTGTGCTACTTTCATTTATTCAAATGGCCGAAGCACTAGTGTATGGCTTCAAGTGACTTCCATTGACCTTTCCTGGGAAGGTTTCTCCGTTTAACTTGACTAGCTATATCGCTCTTTCGTCGGTAATCTTATTAATAACATAAGGACCTAACCAGTGCATCCTGAATTTTCCAGGGAATTTATCAAACTTACTATCATACAACAAAACTAGATCATTTACCTTAAATGTGCACAACTTGATGTGTCAGTCATGCCATGCCTTTACATGCTACTTTTGGACCTGTTGGTGAAACCCAACCAAAATGATTTCTTCTTCGAGCTCATCCAGTTGCACGAAACTCTCTTCCAGGGCTTTGTGATCCTTCATACTTGTCAGCACTACTATGCACAGACTAGGCACGATTTATTCCATAAGCATTACGGCTTCCACACCATAGACAAGCATAAAAGGGGTTTGTCCATCATCTTTTTACATGTTGTACGATAAGCCCACAATATTGCAGGTATGCGTAGGTCCCAATCACTTCACTGAGCATTGGAAACCTTGGTCAGCACGTTTTCAAGAACTTTTTTGAACACCTCCATTGTCCCGTTAGCTTGCGGGTGATAAGGTGTGCTCTTCTAGTGATATACCTAAAATTACTCCATTAGTGTGTTGATCGTCTCATTCAGGAAGTGCATACCATGATCACTCATCAACATCCTTGGACATCCAAATCGTGTCAATACATGCTCAAATAGGAACTTCACAGCCATCGTGCCCATGCAATCCTTCACCTCTTGTAGTGCCTCATCAATACTGTCAAACCCGTCCTCAAAACTGAATGTCATCATGAATACTTCACATAGGATATCCCAGTCACCTCTCCCATGGCAGAGCTCTGTTTTATATACCAATTCATTGGGATAACATCTAGGGTATGACAGAACAATTGCACCTACTCACGTTTGGGATTTTCTCCATAAGTCTGCATCCATTTGGCCAGATGCGTATGCAAATCATTCTGCCCATCGTACTTGTCTATCAGTCACATCTTAGTCTTCCCAAGTTGTGTTCTCATCATCCTCCTACATTCACGCCAATCATCAAAGCTTCCCTTGGATGTACCCCACCATCTTGCAGGCGTAGCACGCAGTGCCCAATCCAAGGCCTGGAAGCGCTAATTTTATGGTATCTCCCTTTCAAATGCATCCAAAAAGATATCTAACTCATTTAGACCACCATAAATATGCATATTTCTTGCCTCTAACAACACATAGTGTAGCGACCAGGTCATCATGTTGCAATTCAACGTAGTTACATTGTGTAACCGATTCTTCCAGTGTTCTATTTCTTCGTCGGAATCTGAAGTGCAAGAACTCTCACAATCCCATGTAAAGCTTCCATCTGCATTGGGATTCACCCAATCTTGGTCTTGCACTATTAGCTTATAGATGCAATCCAGATCATCATCACTCTCATAATCGTGAACTGGTTACATATAGCGTGATCCTTCAGCGGGATCCAGGGGTATTATTACGTGCAATGATTTATTCTCAAAGATCATCTTTTGCTTCTTCAGATTGATTACCCTATTCATATTAGTAGCCCAGTCATTTCCTAGGAGCACAGGGTAGGGATTTATATCATCCGCTATCTCTATTACTTCAAAATCCACCAGCACACTCGTTCCCTCAAAGTCCACAATCATCCCCTGCAGCTGCCCCATGGGGATGATTTTCTACTAATTCACCATCCTTAGCTGAATTGGAGACCATTACAGTAGAGGTCTCCCCATTCACTCCCGAGTCTACTTCGGTAGGAAATTCACATCTGATCCCAGGTCCAAAATGACCTGGTCCATTTCGTACTCTCCTATTTGTGTGGGCAGTCTCATCTCCCATCCCGTCCTCGTTTTATGCTTCCCAATTTTTCGTACTATGCGTGGCTCACCTAGCACAGTCACAACACATCTATTGATGAGTTCTTGTAACCCTTTCACATCCTTACTGTTGTGCAGTAACTTCATGTAGGTTCCTAGGAAAGTTGTGAGCATAGAAGGGTCCATCTTTGGCTCAGGCTTATCCTTGCTTCCTAAGGTGGAGGCCTCAGTGAAGCTCTTCTTAGCTTCCATGAAGGCTTCATGAGCATGCTCCAAGTCGAATTCAACCTCTTTTATTGGAGCTTTGCGAACCCATGTACTATCTTCTACTTGTTTCCCTTTGTCATCCCCTATCGCAATCCCACTCCTGACACTATGTTTATGTTTGGATCCTCCTCGTGCAGCTCAGACCTCATCATCTACAGCTTCTAAGTTAGTGGACGTGGCAGCACCCCTTTGTCTCGCATCCTAGATATCAGTGTAGGATAGTCTTCTATTTCATGATCAAATAGCATGCAATACTTGCACGATGGATGCGTTGTATTAGTGCAATCGCGGGCATAGTGTCCTGGTCCTCCACAATTGTAGCAAATCAATTGTCCTCGATGTTTACCAGGTCCTCCTCCACCTCGGCCTCATTTGCGCCCCTGAAATATTGTCCACATCATTTCTGCATTCTGGTCAAGGGGCCATGTTTTAACTTGGACCCTGCAGGTAGGAGTTCTATCCATCATAATTTCATAGCTCCTGCAAGTACTCTCATCATGTCCTACTGACCTAAAAAAGTTGCAGAGTAGCTGTTGCGGTGCTTGTACATACTTTTATAGCAAGTGACAGTTATCCATGGCATGTTTTCGACTACCTAACAGATAGCACCATAATGTAGGCCCTGTGCCAGGTCCTGCTTGAGCTTCTGACCTTAAAAGAATCAGTCCTCGCCCTACAAGGTAATTTAGAAATACTGGGCAATGGTCTTTGTCATGACCCTGAATCTTGCATTTCAAGCACCATACTTCCTCGCATACCTCTGGTCAAACCATCTTGTCCTACTTCAGACCTTGCAACTCAAGGCATAGATTCTTCAGCTGCGCATGGATCTTCTAAACTCCTAGATTAGGATCTTTCATTGGAGTCTCATGTAGTCTCATGGAAATCTCCAAGGCCTCTACTTGAGTTGTTATCTTCAGCTATGACAGTGAACTTCTTAAGTGTGGTGTAAGCGAAGCCACAAACCACTCGTGATGTTGTCCATATTTCAAATTCATGTTGTCTTCACAGATTGTACATTTCAACCTCTGATCTAGTTCCCAAGGTGTCTCGTTTGGTCGCATCACAATATCTTTGAATCCCATAATCAATTGTGCCTCATATTTAGGCTTGTTAAATTCCCTATTTAATGTTGCTTGGATTTCTTCTACTCCATCATCCGGTTTATCGTTAGAGTACTTAATATACTAGGTTAGCACTCGATCTTGTAGAGCACTAACTAGTGCTACCTTCTTTATGTGATCATCTATAACACCTTGAGCTTCCCATACATCCCTCACAATGAACCAAAATTGGTTCAAGTCCTCATTTCCCAAGCCTTTGAACAAAGGCAACTTCACTATATTTTCCATACTGACTCGTGGTGGAGGTGGAGGTGGTATGGGTGAAGTTGGAGGTGATGGCGATGGATTCAAAGGTGGTGTGGGTGAAGGTGGTATTTGCAAGAATCCTTGTCTTATTAACTGAATAGAGCTTCAAGGAGAAACCTTCATTATCACTTCTTCATCCCTTCACGAAGGTGAAATCAAGGGGCTATTCTATAGACCCTTATTTCCTTCGTTTTTGTAAATTTTTCCGCTTCATGTAGTCCTGAACATCAAGGTAGTTGCATAACCCATTCTTCGCACAATAGCATTTTAATCCAAGTATTCAAAGATTTTATGTACTTACCTCACAGTCCTTTAAAAAAGTGTCGCTCTGCCTCGCTATAGCTGACTGAGGTGTTGACCACGAATTCAGTAGCAAATCTTCCTATGACGTGAACGAGCCAATGATCGATAGTGCAGGTGATCTTATCCTCTGATGCTTCCAACCTTTGCACTAGCTCTAGGGTCCACATAATAGGATCGTCAAGTTTCCACCTTCTTTGCCTATCTACTAGCTTCGCGATCCACTCGTATAACTCAATAGGGAAAGAGAAGAAAATGATCTCGTCAATCTCCATATATGATACTAGTCAAATCATTGTTCCTTTTTCAGTCGTGGGTTTCTATTTTTCTGTGCCGCGAATTCGTGTATTTTTCTATCCAACTAGTCTCCAATCTTAGTCTTAGTTGGATTCCAATGATACGACGTCACACATCTCTTATGCATATTCCGGTCCTGGAAATGGAACCATTTGTTGGCTTGAGGGGGCCTGACCCACATTCAGTGTTAGTTAGCCAAACAAATCCCTACACTACTAGCCCTTTTAGCATTAGCCCACGGAGTGCGGACTGAAGTCTCACCTGAAGCAGTATGGGGGGATGCTAGAACCAAGTTTCCGTACCTAGAGATGGCTATGATGTCAGTTTATTCTAGCTATACTTTCCTTCAACTAGGTTGCTTAGCCCTCTGTTCCATCCTTCAGTACCTTTGTGAAAGGGTGCAATTGGCTTTCACAGAGCCCTAACTTGTGGCTTAGGGACTTTCCTGCTGCTACGGCAGCAAACTGGGATATCTCCCAAACTAGGCTAAGTGTCTTACTTATCTTACTAACCAATATTAGTTAGATTTGCGTAAACAGATGTTCTTACTTGCATTCACTTAACCAACACATTTACATACATTCGTGCATCAAATAAGCATTATAAGTGAAATTCATACCCAATCTAACAAGATGCATAAACAGGAAATAAAGACGTAGAAATTGTAGAATACTTCTCTTTATTGGTAATTCCAGACGATTACAGCTGCAACCCGCCATGCAATTAGCTACAGGAGTCCGCGCACTCAGTTGTCGACTTCTACGCTAGGCCTCTACGTACTCAGCTGCAGAGCCGCTACCTATCCTACGACCCAAACTTAGACTTCTACCTCAGATCTATCTCTCATACATCATATCTTCATGTGTCTATCTTCTATTCTTACTATCAAAATACTTAGAGCTTAGCTCTATTTATAGCCGACATTAGATTTCCAAAATAAGGGCAGACAACCCTATGATTCTTTAACACCTATACACTCTACAACCACAAAATGTAGAGCCTTTACACTTGGATTACAAAATTTGACCAAAATATGGGCTTTTAGCACCAAAAATACCCTTGGGGGATCCTGCACCCAACAGGGGTTGATATGAGTGCGCCCCTTGGAAACCTGTAATAGTACTCGGATGGGAAGGGAACACATGAGCAAAGATGCATCACAAGATGGAAAGCAAGTTAGTTGGCAATCCAAAGTGATGGTTAAACCAACAACACATATACAACAAGATTCATACAATTGCATACAAAATAGTTCATACACAACTATGTAAGTTAGACAACATACATTTCTACAGCAACCGGAATAGTCCAACAAGAATAACAACATATGCATGAAAACAAGATGGCTCTATTTTATTAATAAGTGTAAGCTCCAGTCATACAATACATTCATGTACACCCGCTAGTTCCAATAGTGGAACATTAGAACCACATCTACTTTCTCCTCCAAAGAGATGTACTAGCTCTGTGCAGTGGAGAAGCCAAGGCTCGTTACAATACAATCCAAGATTTCTCTAAAATAGTCCTATCAAAACTTGGCTGACCAAAAGCTTATCTAATGAGTTATGAGGTTCTATTTATAGCAAAGGGTGGGGTGACCCCTAAAATTCCCCTTTGTGACAATTCAACTACCCTCATGACACTCCATCTACTCTATGACTGTTACATCCGACTATCAACACTTTAATTACACTTGACATGACATTACATTACAATTCACATGTACTCATGTGAGACAAAATGGCTAGTGCAAGCCATGCAAGACATCACTGACACTTAATCCGTTGTGATAAGACCAACTCTTTGACATGCTTGTGATGGCGAAGGTGGTGATCTAATTCCAAGCTTGGTCATCTGTGATGGTGTACATGCACCCTATGGTGACATCTTGTTGAAGCGAACTCTTGCCTCCATTACAACTGGTGCATTGATTCAACTCCTTCATCAAACGCGTCTTCTAACATGTGCATAGTCTTCTTGGGTGCAGCTGAACTAGAAACACACTGATGCATGATGTTTTTGCTGATCTTCAAGTGTGTGCTAGTGATCATACACATTAACTTGCCAAAGTACATGTTCATCTCCAGTTGGACTTACTTCTTATCTTCACTTGGGTGAGTGTGTTGAATGGGTTGGATTGCATGCATGCACACAATGGAATACATGTTGCTGAATCCCTTGCATGCAATATGTTAGCACAAGGAGTTACTCCTAGACTGCAAAAGGGGTAAGCCTTACACATCATGATTTCATTACAAAATTTAAAAGGGTTTTTTGAGTAGTAGGATGGCTTCTGAAGGAGTTTTTGAATGATTGTGTTCCTCTTTAACTTTCATGCATTTGGCAAGATGTGTCAAGCATAAATTGCATGGTTAAGTGAGTAATATAGGGGAGAAGAGGAAAGAGAACATGTAGTTGATAAATATCCTAACAATACTGAGTATGTTAAGATAGTCACTTCAACTACATAATCAACATTGTAACAAACTCTGTTTCTTGGCAAGGAAAATAACAGTTAGAAATTAATAAAATGTATAAAGTATTTCACAAATCCTTTTTGAAACCTTCACTAACAATTTCCACTTGAACTGATATTATGGTTTACAGAAAATTGGACAGTAGATAAGTCATCATTAGATCCTCTTAATGATTTCTCACTCATACTATACTAGTTGTTGTATTTAATCATTTAAAATATTAAAACAAGCTTGACAAGGAAAACAACAACTAGAAAGTAAAAACATGTATAAAATATCCCACAAATCCTTTGTGAAACCTTAACTAACAAGTTCACTTGAACATATATTATAATTTACAAAAAAATGGATAGTAGATTACTCATCATTAGATCCTCTTAATGATTCTCACTCCTACTATACTAGTTACTGCAAATTTACAATTCAGAAAATTGGAACAAGGAAATAGAAAAAGAGGACATTAGATATAACTTGAATCATAAAATCCTCCATCATGAAGTGCAGAAAAAGATATTTTATTAAGCTGAGTCTTTAGGTGAACCAAAATCCAACCCTGGAATGATATTTACAAAAGATATATATAAAGAGAGAGGCACCAACTCCAACTCTCCTAAATTCATGTTTCCACTATTTCCTTGCTACATAGGTGTCTTTTATATGTTAAGACCATCTCCCATCGAATTGCAATAGAAAATACAGGTGTAGATGAGAAGAAGAGGAAGAATGACACTTGGCTACTAGAAAAACTAACTGGCTACCCCTTTTACTGCTAATTTTTCTCTTTATGGTCTTGACTATTAAATGACCATATGGCTTCATTCAATACAACCTTCAACAACCTCATAACAATCTCATATCCATAATTTTTCTTATCCATATTGTTATTGGTTGTTGTATTTCCAAAACTGGCCTAGAGGTTTTCTGCTGACAACTATATATTTTTATTGAGACAGGTGCTACTGGAAATTCCTGTAATACCTGTAATAGCGAAAAAACTGGAAACACTTCTGAAATTTTTGATAGGATAACAATTCTACTTCAAAATTTTAACAGAAATGCTTCAAAACACCCTTTCATTCCATGTGAACTGTAGCCTCTGCAAGCTTATCCAAGTTTGTTTTATTTCTGGCATCAAATTTTGACCTTGTGATTTTGGTTGTCTCTTTCTTTTTTGCTTCTTTCTAGACCTTTCTTCTTTTGGAAGGCTCTGAAGGGTACTCCATGGGAGCTTTACTTTCCTTTTATACCCTTCTTCTCTCAGCAATTCCTCATCAGAATCAAAAGGCTGGTTTTCTTGTTGTTGTTCATGTGCTTCTGGAATTTCAAGGAACACCTGCGCTTTAGGTTTCTCTTCAGCAGAAAGTTTTCTTCTCCGAGTTCTGATGTAAACCTTAGGAAAATTTCTAACAGGAGGAAACATTTTCATGCTTTTTGTTTTCTGGGCAGAAGAGCTTTCACCTTGCTCCTTTTTCTTTTCAAATCCAGCAACTAAAGGCTTCTCTTTGCTGCATTCGGTACCTCTTCTTACACTTTCCTTCATTGCCTTTATTTGGAACTTCCTTCAGTTGATGTAGTTGATGTCCTTTCTATCTAAACCTATGTTGAAGAAGATTTAGCATTTTCTTGGGGTTTTGGTGCAGGTTGGCCTGCCCTGTAAAATAAGAAATGTTCCCAAGTCTGGTTTCTCTTTTTTCAGTGCTTCTTCAACTAGAACCTTGATAATTGTCTGATGATATACATTGTATTTTGATGTTTCTTGACGTGTTTGAATCTTGGATGCCATTTTAATGAGGCCCTTCAATATGAAATAGGGCAGATTAAGAGTCCTCATACATGCAAAATGAGAAAGAAACCTCATGTGGTAAAGAAATACTACTGTATACCTTCTCTCACAAGTGAGAAAAATCTTAACCAGTTTGACTGTTTCTTCCCATTCCCTCTTAAGATAATTGGTGGGAATTCCTTTTTCCTAGTTAGGATCTCTATATTAATCTCTGATAAAAGTGTTGAGATCTCCTCCTGTAATGATTTTTCCTTTAAACTAATTTTCTCCTTCTCAGGGAAGGTTAAAAGCCTTTGCAATCAACTGTTCCCAAACCCACAACTTGAAACCAAAGATGGTAGCTTCCTGTCAATTGAAAGTTTGAGAAAACACTTGGGCTACACCTTGTTGTGAGCCTCCTAACCTGGTGCAGAGTGGATACCAGCCTGCCTAAATAAACAATCTTCTAACACTTGGATTAGCATCAACTAGTTCAACTCCTTGAGGTCCAATTCTCTTAAGCTTTCCACCTCTCCTAGACTTTGGTGACATAGATGCATGCTTGCTTGTTATAAAGAATAGGTGTCAAATTATGGAAGCTTACCCAACAGATGTTGCAATTAGCTTGAATTTGGCTTTCTGAAAATCTGGGATGTGTTCTTAACCTCCTCAATCACTATCTCCTTACCTAAACTTCAGAAGTTTGAAATGGTGAAAATTTCCTCCATTTTCAAATATTTGAGATGAAGTTTTGGTTCAATCTCCTATGCATATAATCCTTCATGATTACATAATATTTCATGTCATAATAGACAACATGTAATAGCAATGATGAATTTGAGTTGCTTTGGAGAGTCCAACTGATCTGCTACAGGTGGCTATATGAGATCTCCTGTAAATTTGGTAATTTTCGTGCTTTAATTCGGACTGGCTGGAAATTTCGGTAGCATGTTATGCGGAACGGAAAGAACGGACATCAGAATTCAAGCGAATGGCTAACACTGACGTTGTAGAAATGCTTAAAATTTTGGAAACACGAGTTATTTAAGATGGGTGCGGTAGGCAATGACTGGATATGGTTGTGACTGACACCTAGCAAGCACGATCAACCAAAATGATTAACCAATACCACTTGACTTGACATGAAGTTTGTGACCTATCCAATCATGAAATATCATGATTTGGATTAGATATTCTGCCATTATGACATGTGGACAATAAAAAATGGTTGCATTTTCGGCTTTATTTTAAAAAACGGGAGACGTTATCAAAAATTCCAGTAGCATTGAAAAATTAAGAAAAAATAAATAAATAAAATAGGAATGAGAAGACTGACCGAAGAACAAGGGAGTCTATCTAAATGAGAAAATCGGGTGCTACTGGAAGTTCTGATAGAGTTTTATTTTTTTTTGAAATTTACAAAATTATCCTAAAAATTAAATTTTTTAAAACCCACTCATGACTTAGCCTACAACTATGCTAACACAATCAAAAGAAATACTTACCATGTCTTCTTCGTATCAGCTGCTAGGATGGATCTTTAACTTGTACGGGCACAGTTTCATCTGTGAGTGCATGTTGCACCCATTGTTGTTCATGTTCCTGTTGTAACTCATTCGCCTGTCTGTGCAGCTTCATGATCTTCCTTGAGTTGCTACTTCAGCACATGCAACTCCTTGTTTGTTCCATTCTCTTTCTTCGCGCGATCTTCATGTCACGCCATCACCTCATATCCTAAGTCTCCAAAGTTTCTTTCATCATCAGTGGATCTGCTTGAGCTCGCAACTTTGTTTTGCCTCTGTGTTATCAACAACCTTCCTCTTGCATTCATTGCATTTGGTATGTTGCCTTGAGTTGTTGTTCATGATGTTGCTTTTTGTTATGCCACTGCTATCATATCTTAATGTCCTTGTTTATGAGAAACTTGATGTCTTCATGAGTAGGCAAGCTCATAGACACTTGATCAACTACATCCCCAAGTGTGATTTGAATGGTGTCTTTGACTCTGCTCTCCTGGAAACCATTATACCTGTGCTGCTGAGAGGCAGATGAACACCTACGATACCTATTGACATGGAAACACTCATGGCAAGTAATATGTCAGTCGAAAAGCAAAATGATCTTGAGAACTGACTTGCAACATACCTGTGTGACTGATCATGAAGGTTGCGCAATTTCTGCCAGCAGGTTGGGAGACTAACTACCAAGATTGCACAAGGCACAGTCTGGGCTATCAGGAGGCTGACTCGCTGTTGGAATTGTGCAATCCACAGTCCGACCAGACTGTTGACTACTCGAATTTCGCAATGCGTAATTTCAGTTGGCAATGACTGCAGGCTCAGTGACTGCATTGCGCAATTTTTTGGGCCAACAGTCATTGTCCCTGAGGATTGCACAAATAATCCCTGGGGAACATCTCTTGGGAAAAAATGCACATTTCTAGGGAGGAAGGTAGAGCCTACCCTCTCAGGATTGCACAATGTTGTCCCAGTGAAGGTAGAGTCTAGGTCAAGGTTTCCCAGACTCGCTGACAGGAAACTGAACATGAATGTGAGTGTGAATACATGGTGATATTGAGTGTAAGCATAAGTGAATGATCATGGATACAAACGTTGAATGACAAATTTAGAAAATGGAACAACATGCATGTGGGTGAGGCGAGTCACTGAATCGGTGACCATTCATGAAAACAGTTTCATGCATGCAACAAGAGTGAGATAGCAATGAAAACTGAAATGGTGATATTACAAGCTAATATGTATCAAAATGACAACAAGCACTCACTGAAATCAATTCGACAATGTTCATACGAAGTGAAACACAAAAAGTTCCAGAAATGCAACATACGACATGGATGGCAAGCTTACACCAAGACAACTGAGTTGAATGAGATAGAATCACCTAGATGTGACGTGGAATGGTAGAGTTGCAAGGTGTATCTGATGAATGATCTCTGCATCGTCCAGTTGATGAGTTTTGATAAAATCGAGGTTGTGGCGTGCATGCCACAAATCTAGGGAAAGCGACACTTGGTGGGAGGTTTTTGAAGTGATCCTTGCATGTAGCCTCCAATTGCCCAAAATAAGATCCCTAAAACAAGAGATGCCTTTGCATGTTACCTTGGGAGAAGCAACCCATCTATGCAAGTTTGTTTTTCTCCGTCTCAGAGGGAACCAGTCAACTCAACTACACATGCAAGAGGCTATTCAACTGCTGGGAGAAAATGCGCATTTCTGGCTAGGGAATGGGTTGGCTGCCCAGGAGATTTGCACAATTTCTAGTTAGAGCAGCTGACTATTGCCTAGATTTGTGTAAATTATGGGTTGAACAGCCCTACTAGGGAAAATTGCATAATTTTCACTCTGAATGTTGACTACCAAAATTGCGCAATTGTGGATCCCAATAGGCTGCCAGTTAGGATTGCACAATTTCTAGAGGGAAGGCTGGTTTCCATCCATAATTGAGCAATTTCTTGGTGAAGCTTCTTAGCCTACAACTAAACCAAGTTTGGGTGATCATCGTGTGAGGGGAATGTATCACGCTATGATTGATAGGTTGCCTCTATGCAAGTAAAACACTAAAGCTTGTGAACTTGACGAAGCAAGACAAGGTGCTACGAAAAGCTAGTAGGGAGGCTCCAAATGAAGCTAAGGAAAAAATTTGGAGGGTGGCTGTAGCCACTACAACAGCACCCAACAAATAGTACCTAAATTTCTACAGTGCATACACCATTGCTAGTCCTTCACGCTCTGTGGTGGAATAATTATTTTTTTCCTTTGAAATCTTCCTACTCGCAAATTCTATCAGATGGTTGATATCACCTTCACCTAGCTAGGTTAGCACAACTCCTAGTGTTGTGCAAGATGCATATACATGTACATGGAACTCCTTCTTCCAGCCGAGGAACACTAAAATGGGTTCGGTGACCATTTTCTCCTTCAAAACATCCAAACTCTTCTGGAAATCATCATCCCAGCAAAATGTTGCATTCTTTTTCAACAATCTTTCCATGGGAAAAGTAATTTGTGAATATGCGTTGATAAATTTCTTGTAATACCTTGTGTGGCCCAACATCGCGTGTAGTTGTTTGACATTCTTTGGAGGTTCTAGATTAATAGTCACTGCAATTTTGGGAGGGTCCACCATACAACCCTACTTACATACTACATGGCCCAATAGTATCCCATATGGTATGCAGAATATGCACTTATCCAAATTAAGGGATATTTGATACCTTCGACAAGTTTCCAACATAACACGAAGACTGGAAACATGTCTCTTAACTAGCCCAAACACAGTCCAATTGTTGAAGTAAACTTCCCAAAACTTGTGAATAAACTCCTTGAAGGTTGCGACTACCACCTTAGATAATATTGCAGGGGCATTCTTAAGTCTGAAAGGCATAACTGTATACTGAAAACAACCCGATTGAGTCATGAAGGTGGTCTTACTCCTATCCTCTAACGCAATAGTGATTTGATGATACCCTGAGAACCCATCAGTAAACGAGTAAGCCTCCTGACCTCCAACATTTTCTAGTATGTCGTCTATGAATGGAGTATGAAATGGATCATGGACACAAGTGTCATTCAACTTCCTCAAGTCTACGCATATCTGAATTTCACCCCGCATCTTCTTCTCCTAAACCATCATGGGACTAGCCCATTCCAATTCTTTGCCAAGTTCAAGAGTCCTGGTTGCAAGCATCTTATTTAATTCTTCCTTCACCTTTTATTTATACTTAGGATTCAACCGGTAGGGACGCTGCTTTACTAGATTTTCATCTAGCTTTAGAGTGATCTTCATGATACATAGATCCCCTATTATCCCTTTCAAATCAGAGAACTTGGTGAGAAACAAATCTTGATACTCTCGTAGTAGCTCTGCGACTTTGTCCACTATATCTTCATCCAAATAATTGCCTATGTTTGCAAGCTTCGGCTACAATTTCGATCCAATATTCACCTTCTTGGTCTTCAAGTGCTGTGAAATATCAGGAACTTCTACCTTAGGCCCAACAACTTCACGCTATCCTTCTGACTCAAGAATATTAGTGTTACTAGGATCTTATATACCTTCCTTAGTGGTTACATTATAGCATTCGCGCCCATGGTGCAGCTGCGTACTCCAATCTAGTTGTACCCATGTAACAGGTTCTTCAGGAATTTTGAATATGTTAGCTTTGATCTCCTGTAATTATTCATCAATACATTTAAATCCAATTTCAAAGCTAAAATCTAACATAAAGCTTTCCTTCAGAACATCCCATTCTGTAGTTCCATGTCGCAGCTCTGTTTCTAGGTACAAGTTCCTTGGGATCATATCCAAAGTGTGGCAAAATATATTAACCCATTCTGGATGTGGTTGTTCTCCCCATGCTTTCGTCCATCAAGCCAGATGTTCACACAGATCATCCTTTGATGTATATTTCTCCATAATGCTGGTATTGGCATACCCAGACTACAGCTTCATCATCCACTGATATTCCTTCCAATTATAAAGTCGTTCTTATGCGTACCCCACCATCAGACAAGAATAGCTCATAGCACGATGTATAGTGCTTAGAAGTGCATAGTAAGCTTGTATGTTTGCTTGATATCATCCTCCTCATCATAACGATGGATTGGTGCAAAATATAGCACACCCTCGGCTGGATCCAATAGAACAATAACCCTTAGTTCCCTATTTTCAAATGTCATATTATGCTTCTTAAGGTTGATGATTGTATTCATATCAAATTCCCAATCAATTCCAAGCAACGTTGGTCCTAGGCCTCTAAATTAGACATAAATTGAGGCCCATACCTCTAACTTAAACATAAATTAAGGCCATGCCTCTAAATTAAACAAAATTAAGGCCTGTGACCATCCTTCAGCACATTAAACCTCTCTTTTTGCATTAGATAATGTATTTTTAACTTTAATATATTCATTAGGAAGATTTATGAATAATTGCATATTTTTGCCTAGTATTATTTATTTTTGTAGAATATTATGAGAATATTGGGCAGATTATGAAGATCTAGAGGAGGAGATTGATGAGTGCCAGTATTGCAGCAAGGATGTTGCAACTCCTGGGCTACCAACTTTACTTATCAACCTAGGGTTCGTACAAACTTGGAGGTGACAGTGCTATATGCACAAGTAGAAGTGCAGGTACTACCTGTTGTCACTTGTTTATCTGGTGAGAGACCCCAGGGGTTCCAAGCTAGACTTCTATAGAGTCAAAGGAAGCTTGATTCTTCGATTGAAGAAGAGAAAATCTATTCTAAGGGAGCTACTCTACTACTGTAATGAAGAAAACAACATGTAATGCTAAATCACACCATATCTTAATTAACGATGTAAACAACTAAACTAAGCAGAATTGCTAAATCAACACTAACCTAATGTTTTTATTTAAGTTACAGATGTAAAGAGCATCAAACCAAATTAATGTGTAAGCAAGGAAACTAAACTAAGTCTGTTTTTGTGTTTTGGGTGTTTTGGTAAAATCAATCATGCAAGGAGTCAAGTGGAAGAGCAAGTGAAGATCGAAATCAATGAAGGGAGGACATAATGAAGTAGCAGTACATAGGAACCATTGGATCAATCAGTGAACAATAAAAATGGAAAATGAGCGGTGGAGATCTTATGACAGGAAATTACGTAAATAGATGGACAAATAGGACCAACAGAAGATGAATGGCGGAGATCTTATCAGGAAGACTAAGTGAATAGGTCAACAAACAGAATGAATGAAAGATGAGTGGCGGAGATCTTATTGTGGAGATTTAAGTGAATAGATGGATGGACAGGGTTAACGGAAGATAAGTGACTACGAACTTATTGAGGGAAAAACATGCTAAATGATGGAGTGGGTTTCTGTAGGCAGTAAGCAGTCTCTTGCGCACCCTCAAGGCTGTAAGCAGAATTCCAAAATTTTGGGTGATTAGCCTAAGTGAGTGCCATGTAGCACAAGAAAAATACTTTTCTCGCGTGATCTCAGGCGGATATCAGCCATGCAAGAATTCACGGGAGATTATGCGATAGTCGTTGGATTAGGCGGGGTTGATCAATGGTGGAGATCAACCAAGATAGTTGGTGATCAGATGACACGATAGCCGTTGGATCAAGCAAGGAAGATCAATGGTCGCGATGTGGAGCGCCTAAAGTCAAATGTGGAAATGAATAAAGGTGGTAAGCAATATCTCCTGTGCCCTAAGAGTTGTAAGTTGTATTTCTAAATTTTACACGATTAGCCTATGTGAATGACATGTAGCACGGGAAAACCACTTTTTTCACGTGCTCTCGGTTGGGTATTGGACATGCAATAATTCACGCAAGATGACGTGATAGCCGTTGGATCAAGGGCATGACAAATCAACAGTGGAGATTTGGAGCTCATAAAGTAGGTGGAAGAATCCACGATAGTCAATAGATCACTCTAGATAGATCGATGGTGGAGATCTGCAGTGCATAAAGTCAAGCGTTGAAGTGACTCAAAAGGGGTTAACGGTGATTGTCTAGGTTTATTGTGGATTGGAAGGTAAGGAGATCTATGGTTATAATATTTGCTAGGCTGCTAACTGAAGAAAAAGGCACATATGAAAGCAAACTAAAACACAACCAATCTACGCTACATTGTTATAATGGAGATGAAACTACTTAAGCAAATGAACGATTAAACCATGAATCTATGTGCTACATTGTTGTAATGGAAATGCAACTATTTAAGTAAATGAAAAATTAAACCATGAATCTATGTGCTACCCTACTGTAATGGGAATGCAAATACTTAAGAAAGTGAATGATTAAACCATGGATCTATGCTAGCATACATGTACAGTAAAGAGGAGCCTTAGCTGCTAGGGTTGGGCCCTAACCCAAGAGCTTCAACCATCTGAGTTAACTCAGTGCTGGTTCAAAACAAAACTCATTCTTATTGTCAAAAACAATGGATTACATCAAAAACTATCACAAGTATTGGAGATTGAAAATAAAAGTAGAGTTTTACAATCAAAAGTCTGAATCCTACTGAGGTCCTAGGCCTCTCTACTTATGCATCTGAAGTCTCCAATGATTTCCTTAAAATTAGGGAGGCTTGGATCCCAAACTAGAGATAAACTAGTGCTTTGACTTCCACTTGCTCAGCTGCCTTCTAGTCCTCATGATTTGGCTGGTTTCACTCTGAGCTAATGGAGGAATATTCGAATGGAGGGGTAGTAAATGAGGAGGATTTCCCTCCTATAATTCCTCTCCCTTGTCCCATTCTAGTTTTCACCAAGGGCTTTGCTAAAATTCATTTATTTTATCCTTTAACCCTGCATTACATGTACGTTAGACCACAAAGCAAAATATCCAACTCTAACTCACATCATAAACAAAATATAATCAAAATATGTAATAAGTTGTGAGAATAGTTGGTTTGACTAGGTTAGGAGGTGAATTAAGGCCCATATAATTACCGAATGATGAGGCTCATCATCACCCCACTACTGAAAGTGTTGCTCATACTCTGAGCAACTTAGTCAATGTCCATGTCCTTCATGGCTCTAGTAGCCTCTCTGACATCCCATGCCTCTATTGTGGTATCTTCTTCTTGTTCATAGAAGCCTTCTTTCCTTTCTACTTCTTCCCACTGCCTCTTTTCCTCTTCTTCTCTTCTCCCTTATAGCATCCCTAGGAGTAGTGGTGGACTAAGTTTTAGGCCTATCCAACTGACCTTCAACCTTTGATTTGATTTCTTATACATAGGTGTCATGTTGAGTGCCTCTCTCAACCTTTGAGGGGAGTAATATTCTCTGATATTCAAGCTATGTGGTAGTGTGTTCCATCTCTTGGAGGAGGCATGTATACTATCATCTCCTAGCAGCCTAAACATATCCTCAAAATGTAAAATTGCTTGCTCTTGGGCAGCAAGATATCTAGGTGCTAGCTTTTATAGACATATTTGGGCACTACAACCCCAATCTTATATGTCAATAAACCAAGGGCTCTTTAACCCCTAAAAGTGTTGTTTCATACCCTAAAGGATCATGCTTAACTGATTACATCATTCCCCAAAAGTTCCACCTAAAAAACCCCTCAGAACTGGCCAAAACTGGACCATACTGATTGCTCCACTGTCATGGTGTGATGCATACTGACTTCTACATGAGCCAGGTGTGATGCATACTGAAGAGGCCTTCTGTGGGGCGTGATGAGCAAGGATGGACAAATGTCTGAGATAGTTTTCTAAGTGGATGCTCATGGAATCTTCCAAAAACTTCTCATATGACACTTGCCTCTCTGAATTCGCCCAGGGATGAGTAAGAGATATAAGAAATCTCCAAGTGGAACCAAGAACAAGAAGTGGAATGATACTAATCAAAAACATAGAGATGACTCACACCTTTGCAGAAATCTATAAATGGATCCCTCATCTGAGAGATCTAGAGGCTGGAATTTTGTAATTTGTAAGGAAGTTCTGATAGTTTGTCTCTGAGAAAAGGCATTGTATTGTTGGGTGATCTTGCTTTTCATGAGGTGAAAAGGGCTTTGATGCTAGGAGGATGATGCTGGATCAGATAGCTGGGTTGTAATTCTTCCTTCTATTTTAAAAAAGTTCTTTGAATTTTCCTCCATACAATCGCGTATTTGTGAATCTTGTTATTTGTGAATGCTATTGTATGTTCAATGTATTTCTAATTTTGCATTGTTTATGATATTATAGATCAAGATGCCTTGATGGTGTTTTGTTACTTTGTTTCTACAAATATTCTCTAAGCAGGACAAGTGGGAGAGGAGTTGCAAGCTCCATCAAGGGGGAGAGAAATCAAGCAAGGAGTCACGCAGAAGATCCAGGTTTGTCCCTTTGTTTCTCTCTTATCTATCATACAAAGAGGAAATCACAAATTACTTTGATTGTTTGTTTCTATGACAGCTGCCAATACTAGTGGGACGAGCAGATAAAAAAGACACTAGTTTTCCCAGAAACAAAATGGCGACTCCACTAGGGAGCGAATAGTTTTTTTGTTTTTTGTTGATTGTTTGTTTTATAAACTATAGATGGAGCCTAAAGTTAGCCAGATAGCCTTCAAACTACTCTTGCTCTGCAATTGCAAAGTAGATGAATGTTGCTTCAGTCAATCTCTGGTTTAGTTTATGATTTGAACATCTGACTTACAAGCATTCTAGATTCCCTTTTTGTAGCTCAATAACGTCCCAAGATCATACCCCTGTATTTTTTTCTTTACTGTCCATAATAGCTCAGCTTAATTCACTGAAATCAACTGCAAATTTGAGCCAAAACCCATCTCAGTTGCGCTCCCTGGCCCATCGCACTGTCTACCACTGGAAACCAGTATGCATCACACTTCCTAAGTGTAGTAGGTGAGATGCATCCCTATTTCTATGAAGCACAAGTGTGATGACTGAGTAATCCTATTTCTTTCCTTGAAATTTGGGTTTTTTGTCCTTGTTTTCAGCTCTGTTTGATTGTTTTGCTACTTATGAACAGTATCTCATTACTGAAGCCTCCTTGCTTTACATAGACCAGCCTCCATTGATTAGGATTAGTAAATTTTTTTATGTATTTGTCCATCATTTATAATCCTTTGTCGAAAAGTTGTGTAAATCAATCTATCGTTTTGGTGCAAAAAGTATCGTAACTGTCATTTTGTGTCAAAAAGAGGAGTGTCATAAAGTCTTCCTCCTCTAGATGGTCGATTGAACTTTTTTTCATGTATTTGATTTGATTTATTGATATTTGAAGTGTCAAAAGCATTTTCTATTCGAAATTGGAAAATGTCGTTTAATTCTTCCTTTCATTTTGAAAAAGAAATTGTCGAAATGTTGCTTTAAAGAAAATATTTTAGATCTATACTTAGTTTTCCCTTTTGGACTTTCTCACATTAAGGGAATGAAAAAAAAATACATGCATTTTGCATTTGCATTTAGACTGTGTGTGAAAAATGATTTAGGAAAAGTGCATTTAGTGTGTGTTGTTCGCTCTCTATTTGAAAGAATCGTAATCTTCTTTCCTTAGTAGTTAGGATTTTCATTGCTAAAAATAAACAATGATTGTTTATCATTTTAGATTGCATATTTAGGACTTTTACATATACATCATGCGGTGAACCACTGAAAGGAAAAATTCTAAGCAAGATCAACTCTAAAATATATTTCAATGAACTTAACAACACTTTGGAACCTAACACAACACATCTAGAGGTCTAGGCTAGAGACGTGTTCCAGTGTCGTAAAATCTAGTAACTATCATTTTCATCGAAGGTTGGGTGATTCCTTCTCTTTGATACGAAAAGTGCTAGCATGGACTTGTGCTCCCTGTACCATCGAGTATATATTGGGAGACCAAAATAGGGTTATATCCTTTATCCATAGGAAGTCATGTTTGTCACCCTATCGATCGCAATGCACTGAACACAACATTCAAAAAGATTTATTGTCATACATAAGTCCTTGGTAATTTCTCTTTAATTTATCACCAAGGTGTATTTTGTAGTTTTGCGATTGGTTTGGTAATCCCTCTGTATAGATTTCCAGAGTAGTCACTTTTGTTGCTTTTCAGCTCCTTAAAAGAAAAGGTCCATCTGAGCACTTGTCACTTCAGGCTCATTAAAAATCGAAGGGGGCTAGAGTCATCTTTAGCTTTTTCTCGACTCTTAAAAATTGAAAAAGCAAATTTGTGTCAAAGCATCATTAAAATTTATTAAATTCGAAATAATAACCCTATTCCTTCATTGATCTTAGGTTGAGTTAATGGAGTCTACCAATCATGGAATCCCTCTTGAGGGGAATCCTCGTCCTTTTTCTTCTTGGGGAGATATTAGTGCTCGCCATATGGCCACATTGTCTCTGCCAGGTCTAACTATTGGCTTGCCAGTGTGGCTATTCTCAACCTCTATGGTTCAAAATAATGTGATTCCTTAGCAATTGAATCAGCATTGAGTTGATACTGAAGTTGACCCTTCACCTTCCTCTTCGTTGCTTTCTCCCTCCCCTTCTTCATCTTCGCTTGGTGAAAATAGTGATGCTAGTAACCAAGTGCCTGAGAAGAAGAAGAAAGGGAAGGAGAAGAAGAAGAAGAAGTCAATTAATCAAGGGGGCAACCATGAATCATCTGGTGAAAATCTGCACACTAAATCTCCAAATCATCCTTGTGTAATTTGAAAAGGAAACCATTTTCATCGAGATTGTCCTTGCATTCCATGGATCTTGAGAGAATGGTCTCCCCATTCGCACCGTCTGGTTTCATCAACCTTTGGTGATCATGTTGACAGCACACCATCAAGTAGTGAAAATGAAATTCCTGGACAAAAAGGAAAGGTCAAAACTCCATGTGGATTATGTGAAGGAGACCATCACCTTCCCCGTTGTCCTTTTTGGATGAGGCAAAAAGAGTCTTGCGTAACCATCTTGCTTCACTGCAGCAACTTCCATCTGGATACAAGAAACTCACCTCAAGTCCTTTACTAGTTGAAAATCCAATTGACATAACTCAATCGTCAGTCGAAACACCTATCGCTAAGAGTGAATCTTCTGAGTCCACACCAGACCAAAGTCAATAGGTCAAGATGGAAGTCGACCCAGTCTTGCCTTCAAAAGATCCACCTTTAGATGATATCATTCCCAAAGAGAGTGAGAATGATACTATTCAAATTCCTTTTGTCACTTCAGAGTCCGATGAACTTGGGGGCAATCCGCTCGTTCCTTCACAATAGGAAGAGAATCCCCCAATTCCCATAACTCAATGGTTTAATTCAACTGTTTATTCAGTACCCCCTCCATGCAGTCTGGTTACTTCCTTTGATTGGAATTGACTAGCAAGATCCCTCCCTCCTTCTAATGTACCATTCTGGATCATAGTACAAGTTTACAAAATGATCGTGTTTAGCACTATCATAAATGAAGGGGTTTCAGTGAGTATCCTTTCCTCAACTTCTTGGAAAGCGCTTGGTTTTCCATCACTTATGCTTGTTACGCATAATTTTTCAGGCTTTAACAAAGGAACCACTCAACCGTTAGGGATCCTTACTAAGTTACCGATAACTTTAAGAAGGAAAACCATTCACTTGAACGTGATGGTAGCCCAAGGAAAATTAGATTACAATCTACTCCTTGGACGTGACTATGTTTATAGCATGGAAGCTATTGTTTCCACACTCTTTTGAGTGATGTGTTTCCCACATGAAGGAAAAATTGTCACTATTGACCAGCTTTCATTTCCTAGTTCAAACATAGCTTCAAGTCAAACATCATCTCTAAATGGTCCTTTTGCGTCAAGAGTGTCTCTTCAACCTTCATTCCATCCAACTAAATACTGCGAGTAGTTCGGTGAATGTAACAAAGCTTAGGGGGCATGCACTCTTGTCCATTTGGCGGACGAACCCAGTTGAAAAGATAGGTTTCCTTGTAGGTTATGTGATTGGAAGTGCCATCCCACACCATTCACTTTTGTCCACTCTATGGACAAAGCCAAGGAAGTGTTTTGTCTAACCACTGACGAAACCATCCTACCATATGAATGTCCCTGTAAGTTAAGTGATTGGTCTGACACACCACTCACCTTTGTCTAATTGGTGAACAAAGCCAAGGAAGTGCTTTTGTTTAACCACTGACAAAAACAATCTTGCTTAACCACAGTAATTCCCATATGGTTACCTGGAGACTCTCCTTTTCTCGATGCTTGGGGGCATGCAAACCTTTTTATGCAAGCGAAAAATGACCAATTTTATTTTTTAGCCTTTTAGAGTTTTTAGCTTTCTAACTTTTTAGTTTCAACTTCTTAGGTTAGGTGATTGGTCTGATCCACCATTCACCTTTGTCTACGCCACAGATAGAGCAAAGGAAGGGTTTTGTCTAAGCTGCTGATGAAACCATCCTACCTAACCTTAGCAGTTCCTTAGCTTTAATACTTTTTTTTAGCTTTGTAGTTTGGTCATTGCTAGCCTACATAGAAAGGAAATGAGCAATGTTTCCGCAAGGTTCAAGCTTGTTAAAAAATAAACCTGCCAACATGAGAAATGTTTTCGCAAGGTTCAAGATCATTAAAAAAATAAACCTGCCAACAGAGCATATGTTCCCCTAGAGTTCAAGCTCTTTAAAAAATGAACCTACCTTCGGTAAATAACCTTTGTCATTGCCATTACATCGGCCTTTTGAGCCTTGGTTGTGTTCCTGCCATCACCTCCATTCTTTTAGCCGATCATACGCTTCCACTTGATTGTTTACCTTTTTGAGGAACAGCTATGATGAGTGGTCCTGTTAGCCACCTTCTTCACATCACCATGTTTTGAGAAGTTCCAAGCTTACCTGAAACCAACTGCTACCCTGAAACGCCACTCGTTCCTCAAAATGAGTCTCCTTTAAACTCTTTTCAGACTCACTAAATATGAAAAGATTGTCGAGCTATTGGCCTATCTAGCTCACTAAAGTGATTTGAAATGCCATCACTCCTATATATTTTAATGTTATTTGGACCTAAGGGATTATCTTAACAAAAGATATCAAGCGCTTGTATTTTCAGCTCACTAAAGTTATCAAAAACTCATCTCTTTTGTATTATTTTAATCTTTTTCGGACTTAAGGAATTATGCTATGAAAAAGAACTGCTGGAGTTTCCTTTTCGTCCATTTTCAAACTCTCTAAACATAAAAAGGATTGAGTTATCTTTGTTGATAAACTCGTTAAAACAATAGCAACAAACTTGTCCACCCAGACAAGAACGAGTTTCACTGTCATTAGAATCGCTAAAACATAGTGACGGGTTTTCCCAAAGGGCAAATTATAGAACAAGCATATGTTATCCTCCTCAAGCTTGACAAAAATAAAGAGGTACTAGTCAGCAATGACTGGAGAAAAAGGGAAGAAAACTTGAAGAATTTTATTGGTAGCAGGTCGCTCTTGAACATGACACTTTCACTCCATCACCATGATTGAGTCGGGTTGGGTTATTCTTTTCACCAGTCATATTGCCATTGGTCCTCCATACCATCTAACTTTTGGGGTTAACGCTACCAATCCATCTCAGTGTCGCTGATATGTTCAAGAGAAGTCATTTAGAGAATTCACCATCCAGTCAATGCCTCATCCACTGCAATACTTTCACCCTCCATTTTTCATGACCACCATTCCTGAACCTTGTATCATCAAATCCTTTTCACCTCCAGAAAATCATTTGCTTTGTTTCATGTTGTAGATGTGGGATACATTAAGGCCCTCCTATGACGGGTCACTTCTTGTCGACATCAACTCATTATCCAAGAAGTTGACTTAGAAACAACCCTTTCAGTACTTTGAATCTTGCATGCCTCAATGGCAACTTTCTCACTTCCGGCGACAGGTTTACATCAATGACCTTCGCCCTAAAGATTTTGCGTGGTGTTCAACATCGGATCATATATTCACACCATGCAAATTGTACTATAGTACCTTGAGGATCATTATCATTATCAGTGATTCCTCTCGCGCCTGTTAACATCTTACATTATTGGCTGGTAATCAAGGGATGTCTTTCCATGTTCGACTTCAGGACACCTTTTCACATGGATCAAATTGTACATTGGGTGAAGATTGAATGGGTTTTGAAGACCCCGTATCTAGTTTCATCCATCTGGGCTAAAATATATTCAAGAATATAAAGACATCAAATGTACACAAAAGCTGCACGGATAGTCATCTAAGCCAGGGAAGATGACTCTTCATATGAAGAATCACCAGTCTGCAACTGTAGACAATTATCTGTCTTATGTACATGAAAATGAATTTATAAAGCTAAGCATGGGAATGCCCACCTTAGCAAGATCATGAAAATAATATGATGATGATGTATTGTATTGTATCTTATACAGGTCACCTTCTGGTTCGAATACCTCGGATCCTCATGATAAAGCATTTCACCTGACATCAAAAGATTTACGACTTCATGCTTTAGGGGGCAACTGTTATAGACATATTTGGGCACTGCCAACCCCAATCTTATATGTCAATAAACCAAGGGTTTTTTAACCCTAAAAGTGTTGTTTGATACCCTAAAGGATCATGGTCAACTGATTACATCGTTCCCCAAAAGTTCCACCTAAAAAACCACTCAGAACTGGCCAAAACTACACCATACTGACTGCTCCACTGTTAGGGTGTGATGCATACTGACTTCTACACTAGCTAGGTGTGATGCATACTAAAGAGGCCTTCTGCGGGGTGTGATGAGCGAGGATGGACAACTGTCTGAGACAGTTTGCTAAGTGGATGCTAATGGAATCTTCGAGAAACTTCTCATATGACACTTGCCTCTTTGAATTCTCCCAGGGATGAGTAAGAGATCCAAGAAATCTCCAAGTGGAACCAAGAACAACAAGAGGAATGACACTAATAAAAAACCCAGAGATGACTCACACCTTTGCAGACATCTATAAATGGATCCCTCATCTGAGAGATCTAGAGGCTGGAATTTTGTAATTTTTAAGGAAGTGCTGATAGTTTGTCTTTGAGAAAAGGCATTGTATTGTTGGGTGATCTTGATTTTCATGAGGTGAAAAGGGCTTTGACACTGGGAGGATGATGTTGGATCAGACAGCTGGGTTGTAATTCTCCCTTCTATTTTAATAAAGTTCTTTAAGTTTTCCTCCATACAATCGTGTATTTGTGAATCCTGTTATTTGTGAATGTTATTGTATGTTCAATGTATTTATGATTCTGCATTGTTTATAATATCATAGATCAAGATGCTTTGATGGTGTTTTGTTACTTTGTTTCTACAGATATTCTCTAAGCGAGACAAGTAGGAGAGGAGTTGCAAGCTCCATCAAGGGGGAGAGAAATCAAGAAAGGAGTCAAGCGGAAGATCTAGGTTGGTCCCTTTGTTTCTCTCTTATCTATCATACATAGAGGAAATTGTAAATTACTTTGATTGGTTGTTTCTAGGATAGCTGCCATTCCTAGTGGGACTAGCAGAGCGAAAAGACACTAGTTTTCTCGGAAACACCAGCTGAGGATTACTTGCAATTAGACTATGGTTTCTAATTAGGGCCATGGATTTTGATTGTTCAACTTTGATGAAAAGAGGTTCATTTTTCTCTCTAGCCAATATTGTTTTCATCTTTGTAGCCCTTGACTCCTCATGGTTCATCCATGATGCCAATGCCATTAATTGTAGATCTCCTCACTCGGCATTAGGATCCCAAACATTCATGTCTGTGAGGGCCATGTTGTGCAAGTAAAAATCAGCCATTTTGGCTCTATCCTCTAGTGTACTTTGATAACAACTATTAATAAACTTCCTGTAGTCCTGAAATGGCATGGTGCCCCTTTGTGCTAGTGTTCTAATATGAAATTGTAGTCATTTTCTCTGAGGTAAAGAGCATAGGATTTAGTTGGCATCCTACACTGGATGGCCTTCAAGGAGAGGCTATCCATACATGTTAGTTGGTTTTCCCTTTCCTCTAGTTGTCCTCTTAGCCATGCATTTTCCCTGTCAAGTTGATTTCTCATTATTTCTTCTTTGTCCCTTAAGCCACTTAGCTCTTTGTTTTCTTATCTTCTTCCTCTTGTTGTTGTTTCTCATCTCAATCAGTTCCTTCCTTCGTTTCCTCCTCCATTTCAACATCATCTTCCTTCTCTTCTCCTTCATCATGTTCCTCTACATTAGTTTCTTCTTCATCCATCTCATCCCCATCTAGCTCTGTATCTTCTTCTTCTTGCTTTGCCTCCACCTCACTGACAGAAGGACTAACATTATAGGTGAGGGTTTTGATGTCATCCTTTGCTGGTAAGTCTCTAAAGACTGGCCATGTTATAGGGATCGTGAGGTTTTGGAGGGAATCCTCAATGAGGATCCTAATCAACCCATGGTGAGCCAATTGTTGGGAATTTCCTTCTTTTACTTTCCTGCTGGAGTCTATGAGTGATTGCATCAAGAAATAGGGTATTCTGAGTCTTTAGTGAATTGGTGTTTCTACCCAAAATATTAATTCTTCAAGAATCCTAAAATGGTAGCCATAAACAACACTGTATCTACCATCACATGAGATATATTTGATGAGTTGGTAACCTACCTGACTCCATAAGTATGGTAGACCATCTCTCCTTACTCCATTTTTATCCTCTGTGGGTTCTTCACCTTCTAAAAAGAATTTCCTTTTTGCCACCTGGCTGTCTACTTTGTCTTCTTTTCTCCATGGAATTCCTAGGGGAAGTGTGGTGACCCTACTGATGGGCTCTGGGGTGAGATATATAGTGAGCCCTCTAACTATAATAATGGAATGGATTATGTTGTGTGGAGTGAGGGAATGAGCAAACGCTTTAGCCACGTTATCATCATAACCTGTGAATTTTTTGGAAAACCCCATCCATTGGTGTCTTATAAATATTTCAAGCACTTGGGGGTGTCGTTGTATCCTCACAGTGTCTGTGGGTTCTCTCCTATTAAACCCTCCTATCATGTTGCTTGTGAGGCTTGAGGAGCAAATGAGAGGTTTGATACAAGAATTTTAAATTCAGCAGAAAATCGAGTTTCTTGTGTATGTAATTCACCTCCCACGGTTGTTATATCAATTTTCTTGTAAATGGGGATGTATTTTTAGATCGTACCTCTTCAGAATGGTGGCAGTGGACAGTTCTCGTGATATTCCCTCTTGAACCCCTCCCTACCTATCTTGTATACTGCCTCAGTGTATCCTGTAGACTGCTCCTATAGACTATTCCTATAGGAATTCTTGTGCATGCTCCTGTATAAATTCTCTTGCGGAATGATGGATCCTTTCTTCCGGTGGGTGGCCAGAGTTATGAGAACGACTTGCGTTAGGGAGTTTCGGGAAGGTGGAGTGCATGAATGCATGCAAATGATGTTTTGTTTCCATTTATGGCTTTTCAGGGTGAGGTTCCTCATAATTAGCTCCCACTCCTTGTAATCAGTTCCCACCTTGTAGATCTGTAGTTAACCACTTCTTGTCCTACTCCTCCTTTGTCTTTGAGTTGACTGTAGCCACATGTGAGAGGACACTCGGTTTTGTATCTGATGACTGAAGGAAGGTGGCCAAGTTAACTGGCCACCTTTTCACTTATAAACTGACTACCTCGCAACTCTTACAAATTTTGATCAAATGATGCATATGAGTGAGTGAGCAGCATACTTAACTAGGTCTCGATGACATGGTGCAATTGTTTATTTGCTACATGGTCATTCTTCTTCCTCCTCTATTGTCTACTGTTTGGATCATCCTTGTGAAGACCTATAACTGATGATTGTAGAAAACATAGCCTTCACCTAAATAGAAGCAATGGAGTGGAAAACGATAGAAATGATGGAGTGATGCATGGTAAGGAGTGGAGGAGATGGATATGTGTGAGGCAGGGTGCCCTTTAGATCCTCTTTTTGCTCCTTGATTGTCTTTCTCGTCCACTTGCAAATAAAAATTACATCTTTTTATCTCTTTTTTCTTTTTTCTTTTTTTGAAAAACACCTAGGCTGCCTCAGAGAGGTTTTCGCCCTAGATGTTTTCCCTGGGCACCTCAAGGAAGGTTTTCACCCAGGGATCTTCTTATTCTTTTTTCATTTTTATTTTTATTTTTTTCATCATTGGGCCACCTCACGAGGTTTTCAACCCAAAGGTGAGACTCAGGCACCTCATGGAGGTTTTAACCTGAATCCTTATTCCTTTTTCATTTTTCTTTTTTCAATGACCTGATGAGGGAGGATGTGGAACTTGATCCACCATCATCACTATTTTATTGATATTTTCATTGAACTCTTGCTTTGATAAAGGTCTCTTGTACATTTTCACTCGGTATCCATTAACAAGAAATGGAATGGCTTCTTCATCTATAGTTTTGATTTGCACTAAACCATTATCATGGCATCTTTCCACCACATAAGGTCTGAGCCATCTTGTCCTTAGCTTTCCCTTGAAGTCTTTATACCTAGAATCATATAACAATGGCAAATCACCCTCTTTAAATTACTTTTCCTTAATATGTTTATCATGTCAGATCTTCGTCTGAAGCTGAATTATCTCTGTATGTAGCAGGGCCTACATTCTAAATTCATCCAAGCCATTCAATTGGAACAAGTTTTCTTTCTATGCATGACTAAGAACCAAATCTAGTTGGACTGCCATCCTCATTGTGTTATATTCAAGCTCAATGGACAACAAAGCCTTTTTCCCATAGACCAGCTGATAGGGTGTAAATCCATTGGTGGTCTTCCATGTTGTATTATAGGCCCAGATGGCCTCAACTAGTCTCTCTACCCAATCCCTCCTACTACTACTTACTACCTTGGTTAAAATTCTCTCTAGTCCCCTGTTGGTCACCTCCACTTGCCCATTAGCTTGTGGATGATAAGGAGTGGAGGTCCTATGCTTGACTTTGTGATGGTTGAGAAATTATTCAATCATGTTGGAGGTAAACTGGCTGCCTTGGTCTGTGACTGGCTCTTTAGGGTATCTAGATTTTAGAATACATTCTCCCTTTGGAACTCAACCACCTTCTCTTCTGTTGCTGCCTTAATTGCCTTGGTTTCAGCCCACTTAGTCAAATAATTAGTGCACACAATAATTTATTATTTTTTCTTTGAAGGAGGGTTGATAGGCCCAATGAAGTCCATGCCCCACTTGTCAAATGGTGCAAAATCCACTTGAGGTTGTAGGGGCATTTCATCTCTTGGAGTAGGCTTTCCCATCCTCTAGCACCAATCACACTGACTAATGTATTTCTTCACATATTGATGAAAGTGGGCCAATAATAGCCCGCTTGTAACACTTTGAATGTTGTCCTCTTTGTTGCAAAGTGATCTCCACAAGGCCCATCATGACAGGTCAGAAGGATGTCAAAAACTTCCTCTTCCCTTACACATCTTCTCAAGATTTGATTTGGGCCAAGATTGAAAAGATTGCCCTCAATCGAGGTGAAGGAGACACTTTTCCTGACTATCTTGCTCTTTTCTTTGGAGGGAAAGTTTGGTGGGAACTGTGCTAATACCAAATAGTTTGTTATATCAGCAAACCATGGGGAGAGAATTGAAAGAGAAAACAAATGTTCATCTAGTAACTGGTCATCCACCATTCCTTCTTCACATGTAGGCAGAGTCATCCTATATAGAAAATCTACAACAACATTATTCTTACCAGGCTTATCAAAAATAGTTAGATCAAACTGCTCCAATAAAAGAAACCATGTTATAATTCTAGCATTCACATCTAGTTTGTTCATTAAATATTTGGTTGCAGCATGGTAAGTATGCACAAATTTTTGGTAGCCTGTAATGTAATGCCTAAATTTGTTTAATGAATGCACAACAAGTAGGAGTTCCTTTTCAGTCATAGTATAATTTAGCTCAGCCTTTCACAAGTTCTTACTGATAAAATAGATGGCATAGGGAAATTTCTCCTCTACCTAACCTAAGGCTGCTCCTATGGATTTTTGTGAGGCATCCACATGAATATGAAAAGTGAAGACCCAATTTGGGCCTCGAAGAATTGATGCATTAGTTGAATTACCCTTTAAAATGTCTAAGGCCTCTTGACAACTTTTTGACCATATAAACTCTGAATCTTTAGCCAACAGCCAAAATAAAGGAGAGGCCAACTTGCTGAAGTCCTATATGAACCTTCAGTACTATCCAGCTAACCCAAGAAACTCTTGACATCCCTCTACTTTTGAGGAGGTGTGACCCTTTGGACGATTGCTATTTTTCTTGGGTCCACCTGCAGTCCTTGCTCAGATATTGAATGACCTAGCATGGTCCCTTCAATCATTAAGAATTCACATTTTTCTGGACTGAGAGATAGGTTCATTTCAATGCATTTGTGCAATACTTTTCCTAGGTTAGTCAGGGCTTCTTGAAAATCACAACCATAAGGTGTAAAATCATCCATATAAATTTTCACCGCATCATGTACTAATTCAGAAAAAATACTTAAGACTACTCTCTGGAAAGTGGCAGGGGCATTGCATAGGCCAAAAGGAAGGACCCTATAGGCAAAAGTACCCAAAGGACAGGTGAATGTGGTCTTATCCTAGTCTTCTGGGCAAATTTGGATTTGGTTGTATCCACTGAATCCATCTAGGAAAGAGAAAAACTTCTTCCCTGCCAGGCCATCTAGCACTTGGTCAATGAAGGGTAGGGGAAAATGATCCTTCTTTGTGGCTTTGTTCAAATCCCTATAATCGACACAAATCCTCCACTTACCATTTTTCCTAGGAAGTAACACTAAAGGAGAGACCCACTCACTGTCAAAGATAGGGTAAATGAATCCTGCATCTAGCTATTTTTGTAGTTCCTCTTTGACAATATATTTAAGAGCTAGATTCATCCTCCTTTGTGGTTTCTGGATTAGCTTGCAACCTTGTTTGATGTATATGTGGTGAGTACACACTGAGGGGTGTACTGCCTTCATTTCCTTGTAACTCTTAGCGAAGGCATCTAGGTTTTCTCTCAACATGTTGCATAGCTTTTCCTCTTCAAGAGCAGAAAGATATGGATTAATTTTAAAAGTTTTCTTTGGGCCAAATTCTATGGTTTTGACATGGAGTGGGTTGGAATTGGCCAAGCATAAGTCAATTGGATGATTGTTCTGGGTTTCCATTACTTCCTCTTCCAATGGTAGCGAAGTAGGAGTTGGACTTTGGAGGAGGTGTTCAATTAAATCATCCTCATCTTGTTGTCCTCCTCCTGTGGTTGCTTCTAAAGCCTAAAGTTGGGCTAAATAAGCCTCATCTTCTTGCTCCTCCTCCAACCATAAATGTAAATCATGCTCTAGAAAAGGTTTAGCAGGAGGGTATAGGACTAACTGCTTGAACATATGCCCATTCTTGATGGTCATATTCCCAGCTCTGCAACTAATGTAAGCATCAGTTATGGCCAACCATGGCTTCACAAGGATGAGAGGGTAACGAGTAAGCTTAGCCTTAGGCTAGAGAACTAGGAAATCTACAGGGTACTCCCAGGAGTCAATGGAGACCATCACATCCTCCACAATTCCCTCAGGGGTGACTGTGGAATGGTCTACAAGTTGTAGACTATTGTGGTCTTCCTCAATGACCCTTGAAGATTGAGCTTGAGCATGGTGTCCTTGGTCATCACATTAGTGGCATCCCCCAGATCAAAAAGAGTGTGTGGGACAATGGTGCCATTGATGTGCACATCTACTACAGGGCTTCCAGGGTCCAAATATTTTGGACATATTACCTACCCTAGCATTAATTCAGACAACTACCCAATAACATTAATGGTAGGGTCATCCCTTTTTCTTCTTTGTAGATGCTTGAAGAATTTCTCCTTAATCAACTTATTGTAAATGGGAAAATCTTTTATTGCTTAGAGAAGGGGGATCTTTACACATTGATTTTTGAATTCTCCTAGAAGTTCAAGTTCTTCTGGTGTAGGCTGGAGTGGTTAGGCTAATTTCTTAGGAAAGGATGGATTTAATTTAAGGTTGATTTCCTCTCTTTCTTCCTCAACCTCCCTATGTGGAGAGGAGGTTGGTTATCTGGGATAATTCTTCCAGATCTTAGGTTGATCTCCTAGATATCTACAGCATATGCTAGGTATGATGTCTCTCCATTATATACCTATTGAGCCTACCTATTGTTCGAGTTCTAATTTGGCTGGGCAAGCATCTGGGGTTGCTTGGGTGGAGCAGAGTGTAGGAGTTGTGGTTGGATAGGTGGTGGAGGCAATAGAGCTGGAGCATTGTTGTATTGGGGCCTCCACCCCTAGAGTGGTGCATTCCACTGAGTTTGTAGTGGCATGTAAGGTTAAAATTACTAGTTGGCTGGCTGGGAATGATATTGAGATGCATAGGGCTAAGGAGGGGATGTGGACTAGCAAGGATGAGCAGGGGGTCCCTAAGAAGGTATAGTTGTTGTTTGGTTGGGGTTATAGTATGCATGGGATGACCCTTGCATACCCTGCTAGTATGGTCTAGGCCCAGGAGGTTTCCTTTGGTTGAATGTAGCACAACTACTCAGTGACCCATTTAGCTCCTTGATATACAGCTTTGAGTCTGGGTGAAGAAGGGAACTTATCTATGTTGTGGTTTTCTTCACAGACCGAGCAAACTTCAATGTAGTTCAATGGACATTCGTTCCTAAGATGCCTTCTAGTGCATCTAGGACAAAATATGGCCAGAGCTCTCTCTACTTCCTCTTTCTTCCTTTTGATGTTCATGGTATCCAATTGAAAGGCAAGGGTTTGCAACATCTCACTTCTGAAATCTTCCGGCATATTTCCAATTTCACCCTTCATGGATGACTTGGAAGATGATGTACTCACCATAGGTTGACTACTCCTACCCTTTTTCCTGGCTACCCTAGAATGGTTTCTAAAGACAGTATTGATATCCTCATAGGGTAATTGGTAGATATCCCCTCCTGCTAACAAGTGTAAGTTATCCAAAAGATCTTCCCTTACTCCTCTAAGCAAGACCAACTTTAGTGACTTAGGTTCAAGTGTGCACCTAGCCCTTTGATGAGCCTAGGTATTGCAAAAAGAATGCTACAACTCCCAGGGATACCATCTTTACGTATCAACCTGTGGTTCATACAAAATTGGAGGTGACAGTGCTATATGCAAAAGTGAAAGTGAAGGTCCTACCTGTTGTCACTGTTCATCTGGCAAGAGACCCCAACGGTTCCAAGCCAAACTTCTATAGGGTCAAAAGAAGCTGATTCTCTGATGGGATAAGAGGAAATCTATTCTAAGCGAGAGCTACTCTACTGCAGTAATGAAGAAATAAACATGTAATGCTAACTCACACCATAACCTAATTAACCATTTAAACATCTATGCTAAGCAGAATTTCTAAATCAACACTAATCTAATGTTGCTATTTGAGTTGTAGAAGTAAAGAGCATCAACCCTAAGAATGTGTAAGCAAGGAAACTAAACTAATCTAGTGGTAGTGTTTAACTAATACACAGAAAAAATTTCTGGAAGGAGTGAAGTGGAAGAGAAGTCGGAGGATGAAATCAGTGAAAGGAGTACGCAATGAAAGATGAGCAACGAAGATCTTATCACAGGAGATTACGTAGATAGATGGGTGAACAGGATTAACAAATAGGATGAACGACAGCAATCTTATCATGGGCGGTTTAGTGAATAGATGAACGAACAGGGTTACTGAACAAGATGAATGGCAGCGATATTATCATGGGCAATTTAGTGAATAGATGAGAAAACGGGGTTACCAAAAACAATGAATGGTGGAGATATTATCGTAGAGAATTAAGTTAATAGATGGATAGACAAGATTAATCGGAAGATAAGCGGCAGAGATAAAAACGTGTAGAATGATGGAGTGGGTTTTGTAGGCAGTAAGCAGTTTCTCGGGTGCCCTCAAAACTGTAAGTTGTATTTCTAAATTTCACATCATTAGCCTAAGTTAGTGACACGTAGCACGAGAAAACCACTTTTATCACATGCTCTTAGGTGGATAATGGTCATGAAAGAATCCACGCGAGATTGTGCAATAATCATTCGATCAGGTGGGACTAATCAACGGTGGAGATTGGCCAAGCTAGTTGGCGAGCAGGTGATGCAATGACCATTGGATCAGGTGAGGTAGATCAATGGTGGGGTTTTATAGAGCATAAAGTATTTAGGTGACGTGATAGCCGTTGGATCAAGAGACAGATCGACGGCGGAGATTGGAGTGCATAAATTAGGTGGAAGACATCACGTGCAATGGTCATTGGATAAACTAATGAATCATGCAATGATTGGTCAGGTTTTTTGTGGATAGGATGGTAACTAAATTATGCATGAAGAATGTGTTGAAGGATATTTTAATGAAAACAACAAAAACCAATGACGGTGAGGGTAGACCAAGAGTGATGGAAAAAGACGACAGTGAAACGAAACAAGTAACTGCATCAAACAACAAACTCCAAAGCTCATGTGAGAACTAGAAACCTTTGTTTTTGGGGTTGCTGAAGGGTCTCTTCCTCACATCATGGTCCCAAAGGGAGGAGGTGAGGCCGAGACACCTGCAGACAACCTTATGGTGATCTTTTTCTCCTAGCTAACCTGCTAGTTGAATGAAGGCACAAATGGAAGTAAACTAAAGCACAATTGATCTGCTCTACACTACTGTAATGGGAATTCCCTTACTTAAGAAAATGAAAAATTAAACCATGAGTCATCTACTATATACTGTTGAAATGGAAATGCAGCTACTTAAGTAAATGAACAGAAAACAAGGAATCTATGCTAGCATACATGTACAATAAAGAGGAGCTTTTGCCACTTGGGTTGGGCCGTAACTCAAGAGCTTCAGCCCTCTAAGTTAACTCAATGCTGGCTCGAAACAAAACTCATTCTTATTAGCAAAACCATGGATTACATAACAAACTATCACAAGTCTTGCAGCTCAGAAATAAAGTAGAGTTTTACAATAAAAATTTGAATCCTCCTGAGGTCCTAAGCCTCTCTACTTATACATCTAAAGTCCCCAACGAATTCCTTCAAATTAAGGAGCCTTGGCTCCCAACTAAAGATAAACTAGTTTCTGTCACTTTCACTTGCTCGGTTGCCTTCTAGTCCTCATGATTTGGTTGTTTGCACTTCGAGATGATGGAGGAATATTCAAATGGAGGGGTAGTAAATGAGGAGGATTTAACTCCTATAATTCCTCTCCCTTGTCCCATTCAAGTTTTTACCAAGGTCTATGGCACATTTCCTTGCTTTTATCCTTTATTCCTGCATTTTTCATTGCTTTTATCCTTTATTCCTGAATTAAATGCACATTAGACCACAAAGAAAAACATCCAACTCTAACTCATCTCATAAACAAAATATGATCAAAATTATGCAATACGTTATGAGAATAGTTCGTCTGACTAAGCTAGGAGGTGAATTAAGGCCCATATAATCACCCAATGATGAGGCTCATCATCACCACCCTATTGAAAGTGTTACTCATCCTCTGAGCAACTTAGTCAATGTCCATGTCCTTCATGGCTCTAGTAGCCTCTCTAACATCCCGGGCTTCTATTGTGGCCTCTTCTTCTTGTTCATAGACACCTGCTTTCCTTTCTACTTCTTCCTACTGCCTCTTTTCCTCTTCTTATTTTCTCCCTTCTAGCATCCCTAGGAGTATGGTGGACTAAGTTTTAGGCCTATCCAATTGACCTTCAACCTTTGCATTAATTTCTTATACATAGCTGTCCTGTTGAGTGCCTCTATCAACCCTTGAGGGGAGTGATATTCTCTGATCTTCAAGTTGTGTGGCAGTGTGTTCCATCTCCTTTATCAGGCATGTATATTATCATCTCCTAGAAGCCTAAACATATCCTCAAAATGTGGAATTTCTTGCTCTTGGGCGACAAGATATATAGGTGCCAGCTGAGGATCATTTGCAATTAGACTATGGATGTTGATTAGGGCCATGGGATTTGATTGTTTAGCTCTGATGAAAAAAGGTTCATTTTGCTCTCTGGTGTGGAGTACTAAAAAGGTATGATTTTAATGATCATTTTAGTGGCTTTTCAGTAGGACTTATGAATCTTTTACATCATGAATGAGGAAAACAATAGAGAATTGTGGTAGAATATGTGGAATTAGTATGCAAAGACTTATCCGCTGATAATTGTCATTCTCCTGTGCAGGAAAGGGTAGAAACAAGGAGCTGCTGTTCCAAAGAAGAAGATAAGAACAGGGTAATTGCTGTCCCTTTGACGAAGGACCGGGTGCAGATGAGGCATAGCAAGCTGAAGCAAACCAGTCCGGAAAAGGAGGAAAAGGCACCAACTCGGCAGAAGAGAAAGAAGTGATTAGGGATTAACAGTTTTGCGAATCCCTCAGGATCTTCGATCCTGAGGGATCGCTGCTTTATTTATCTTATCACTTAGACATCTCTGCCGTTATCCTTATATAAAGGGACGACACTGTTAGTCTGGGGAGATGCTTTTATGTAACTTTTTGTTAAAGACTTAACTTTGATCATCGAGTCTCGTTGAACTTGGCTCATTGTATTTTCTGTTTTATGCATTAATATAAACTTGGTGATTATCTCATCTTCGCGTCTGGATTAGCTTAAAGCGGTGTACGCTTGAGGCTAAGGGCCCGGCCCCGGAGGAAACTTGCTTCTGTATCACTACGATTTGATTTCTGCGTGGTTTGCTTATCGTCACTAGTTGGTAATCTGATATGCTTTATAAGTTACATCACATGCTCTGCTAAGATTCGTTCATTAATGTTCTTTTCATTGACTCTGCATTATTTTATCAATACTTTCAAAGTGGATGAAATCTTATTAGATTCAACTGAACAATGTTATCCTTGTGTTATGAAGCTTCTATGCTAAGTATGTGTGTTAAGGTAATTAACTGAAAGGTGTGTTCTTTATGATTCAGAATTCATGTTGTTCCATTTGGAAACACAGTTATAATTCCTACTGATGATTGGGATTAAATTCAGATTACTTTCTTATAATGTTATGTGTGTATGACTTTCCCATGCTGTTCCATAATTGAGAGTTATTACTGTTCCTTTAGTGGATTGTGTGACTTGCTTGGAGAATGAAAGATTGGAGTTTTGATTACGATAAGAGCTTTTGAGTTGATAGGATAAAGTTTGATTGTTACTCGTGAGGTTTACTTATAGTGATTGTTGTTCCATTTCAGAATTGTTGTTCCATTTTAAGCATTGATGTTCCTTTCTAGATTTACTGTTTAATTTCCTATTTGAAGTTCCATTTCTATCTGCCGTTTCATTTACTCACATTTGGTGTGAGAGACGATCTGTGGCTGTAGTGAGCCTCTGCATTTACTGCCTTGCTCCCAGACCTGTGATCCATGCTCTAGTTTCCTTTTCCATCAGTTTCCAAAGGGATGGACTACTGCTGTCGGACCCTTGACTGATATTTTGAGAGTGTGTGCTTTAGTCATTTGAAGGAACTTAGTTATAGACAAGCATCAATTTACTCTTGTATTTTGTAGGACGCTGTACTACTTGCATTACTCTGACAAATAGCCTCGGATTGAGTCACTCTTTGAAATAACCAAACGTTCCTGGATTGACATATTAATGTGAGGTAATTAGAGGTGAAAGAGACCCTTTTTATAGCTCTACATTTTGGCGCCGTTGTCGGGGAAAGAGTGTAGCCATTTGTTTCTTCAGAGTGGTGTACGAACCTGCTAGGAAAGAGTTGGATTTTAAAAACGAAAGGTAAGAACCTACGTACGGAGCATGTAAAAGCCCTGCTCCATCGTCTGCTTTCCTAACAGATTTGATTTTGCTTTGATTGAATATAATTTAGCAGTTTATTTGAGTGCATGACTAAGTAAAAAAAACCAGAAAAGAATATCAAGCTTCCATCCAAACCTGAAAAAGCTAAGGGGCCGGTGACCCTTGGCCGAACAACTTTCATAGATGAAATCTATAGAAAACCAGAATCTCAGCCATCAGTAGCTTTCAGGAAAACCATTTCTAAGTAGCCTACTAGTTCCCTTTAGGCCACAGGATCACCATCTGTAGCCTTTGCTGAGGTGCATAGTCAAACTGAAGAGCAGGACTTTCAGGAAATTGAAAATTCTACTCCAGAATTATTGCAGGAAGGGAATTTCAGTAACTTTTGTGAAGGAGAAGGAGAAACAGGGGAAACAGAAGAGCCAAAATCTCCCATTGGAACAAATCAGCCATTAAACAACCCAGATAATGGGAGTGTTGCGAAAATCATTGTTCAAGGAATTCAATCTCCTCAAACATTAGGTATTCCTCTTATCCCAGATAAAGGAAGTGCCGCTAAAACTATCCCTGCTAAAATCGTTCCCTCTCAACCTAGGAATACCCTCCTAGATATCCCAGAAGGTTATTGGCACATATTTGATCCTATGGCTCAGGATCAGCCAAATACTCAAACCTGTACATTACAATATCCTATAGTGGATTCTGCAGCAAATGCACCCATGAAAGCTATCCCTCTCCAACATATCCCAACCTTTCACGGTCTTATGTCAGAAGATCCAGATGCATTTTTATTTGAATTTGATGTGTTGTGTAGGGGATATGAATACACCACCAATCCCCATAAATTGAAATTATTCCCCTCAACATTAAAAGGGGCTGCTCTAAGATGGTTTATGGGACTAGGTGGTGGGGTCATCAACAATTGGGATCAGATGAAAGAATCCTTCTTAAAAAAATATCAGGATTATTGTAGGTCTAGAGAATTGAAAGATGAAATATTTCAAATGACAGCCAAACCAAATGAAACATTAGAAGAATATGTGGAACGTTTTCAATATAATTTACAAAGATCTCCTTATGCATCACTACCTTTACCTGATAATGTGTTAAAAACTGCATTGATAAGGGGCATGAAAGAACAGTGGATCGAAACATTAAACATTATGGGAAAAGGGGATATTTATCAAGAGAATTTTGCTGACATTATTGATCTATGCATCAGGAGTTTGAGAGGCAACACAAGAATAAAACCGGCAGAATATGATCAGTTTGCAAGAGACAATAAGATAGCAACAGAAGGAGTAACACGTGTGGAGATTGGAAATTTATTAAAAAAATTTAAAACTGATATTCTAGGGACACTAACTACACAACTTGATATTTTGCAGGCCAAGCAGAAGTAGATGGAGGCAGAATAGAATTTGGCAATCTTCTACCCCCGATGCAGAAAAAAACATAGCCACAAGGAGTGTCCACTGGATACAGTCCAAACATGCGCCATCTGTACAAACGATCATCTTACGAAAAGCTGCCCCTCACTTCCTGGATTAAAGGCAGTATATAAGGAAGGAGAGGAAGAACTTGAATCAGTGTACTTGATCAACCAGCGCCGCCAGTGGCAGCAAAGACAATCTGGTATGTTTTCAGACCCAACCTCTTCTTTTCAGCCTCCACAATATAATGCTCAACAATATAATATGTGGCAAAATCAGCCCCCACCCCTATTCCCAAATTGGTCACCACCACCGTTTCCTTCTTCAAACCCATGGCTGAATCATCCAAATCAATCTAGTTGGCCGAATTTCCCTTATAATTCACCATATTGGCAAAATAGCCCATATCCTCCGCAATGGACTCCCCCTACTTCACAAGGTTCATCCTGGCAGACAAACTGGCAAAGACCGATGCAACAGCCAGTAGGAACTATTCCGCTCCCTCAACCTACTCTGCCAGCTCTACAAAAAAATCCCCAATCTAATTTGAGACCGCAACTCCCAGCCCAACCCAACCCCAATCCAAATAACAGACCGGTCCAATCTCTTCAAATCATTGAATCACCAGAAATAGGACCTGATCTGCGGGAGTGTAATGATCTTCAATTACGATCTGGACGTATCATTCAAAATGAGGGAGATAAAACAGTTCATAATGAAGATCATTTAGTAAGAGAACATCAATTGCAACGAGAGGATGTAAATAATCAGCAGTCTCATAATCAAGCAACCACATCCTCTCCCCCATTCCCAGAACGATTAGTCATACCTCGACCTTTACAGTACCCTGACTTTGACATTCTGGGGGAATTACAAAATTTGTACATAAAAATCCCGTTCCTCCAAACCATTCAAGACATTCCTATATATGCAAAAACTATTAAAGAATTGTGCATAAAGAAACCAAAGAGGAATATAACAACTAATCCAAGAGTCCAAGTAGTCGGCACTTTATCTGATCTCTTATCCAGGAAAGAAACACCCATCAAATATGAAGACCCAGGAAATCCAATTGTAACTGTTCAAATTTATGGTCAGACCTTGTCTAATGCCTTAGTTGATCTAGGAGCTGCAATCAATATTTTAACAACCACCACCTGTCAAAAACTCGGCATTACATCTATAGAACCTACCTCTACTTTGTTAGAATTAGCTGACCGATCTGTGATTAGACCTGAAGGTACTCTACACGATGTCATGGTCTCTGTAGACTCCTGGGAATATCTGACCAATTTCCTGATAATTAAACCAAAAACCCGACTTGATGGACACCCGCTAATCCTAGGAAGGCCTTGGCTTGCCACCGCCGATGCTTACATTGGTTGCCGGCAAGGAAATATGACCATAACTAAAGGACCCGATATTAAGAATTTGGTTCTATATCCTCCAGCGCAGCCAAGTCTCACAATAGTTAAAACTAACAAGTATCCTGTATCATACCTTACTGACAACATTAGATCTCCATTAACGTTGCAAGAGGCACTTAATTTTGAAGATCAAACAAAAGATGATGCCATTAATAATTTCATCAGTCAAACTGAAGCTGAATCCTGCACACAATGTCACATGATAGAAGCAGCATTTGATAATGAATTAGAGGAAGATCCTCTGAAAGACACACATGATCAAACAATACCTGTTACTTCTGTCGCAAATAGTAAAATTGTGGAAATTGAACCGGGAAAAACTTTAAATATCATTGCCAACCTCACATCTGAACAAGAAACTAAGCTCATCCATGTATTAAGAAAATATCAACAGGCATTTGCATGGGATTACCCTGATATGAAAGGAATCGACCCACATTTGTGTACACACCACATTTATATAGAAAAAGATGCTAGACCTGTCCGTCAACTGCAGAGAAGACTCAATCCTCATTTAAAAGATGTGGTTAAAGCGGAACTTCAGAAACTGTTAGATGTTAATTTTATTTATCCTATTTCTGACAGTAAATGGGTCTCTCCACTTGTGGTCATACCAAAAAACAATGGAAAATGGAGAATTTGTGTGGATTACAAGGAACTCAATAAAGCAACACAAAAAGACCACTTTCCACTCCCATTCATAGACCAAGTGCTAGATAATTTGGCGGGAAAAAAATTCTTTTCTTTCTTGGATGGCTTCAGTGGATACAATCAGATTCAGATTGCCCCTGAAGACCAGGACAAAACAACTTTCACTTGTCCTTGGGGGACATTTGCCTACCGAGTCCTACCATTTGGCCTATGTAATGCTCTCGCCACATTCCAAAGGGCTATCCTTAGCATTTTTGCAGATTTAATAAATGATGGACTTGAAGTGTATATGGATGACTTTACACCCTATAGAGATTATTTTGATCCAGCACTAAATACCCTAGAAAACGTCCTACAATGCTGTATAGCTACCAGGCTCTGCTTAAGTCACAAAAAATGTTACATGATGATGACTAAAGGACTTATTATAGGACACTATATTTCAGCAGCCGGCGTTCAGGTAGACCCGGCCAAAATCCAAATACTTTTGCTTATTCCCACTCCTACTACTCAAACAAAGGTATGCAGCTTTCTTGGATTTTCTGGATATTATAGACTATTTATAGAACATTATTCACACATTGCTGCACCTTTATATGCACTAACTGGTAACGTTGATTTTCTTTGGACAGACAAATGTGAACGTGCTTTCAAGGATTTAAAGAAGCTTGTATCTACAGCCCTAGTCCTACGGGGACCAAACTGGGACCTGCCATTTCAAATATCAGCTGATGCCTCAGATACAGCCATTGGCACAGTCCTTGGGAAGGAAGAAGATAAAAAACCATATGCTATCTATTATATCAGCAAAAATTTATCCCCTGCTGAATTAAATTACACTGTTATTGAAAAGGAATTCCTAGCCGTAATACATGCTGTCAATAAATTTAGACATGATATTACAGGCTATCCTGTTATTTTGTATACGGATCATTCCACCATAAAATACTTAGCAAATAAGCCTGTCACAAATGCTAGAATAACTAGATGGTTGATTTTATCGCAGGAATTCGATATCACAACCAAGGACCGGCTTGGCAAAGAGAACCCTGTAGCCGATTTTCTCTCAAGAATGCCAAAGCCAGTTGATGCAGCAGCAGTTGAAGATCAATTTCTGGACGAACATCTGTTTGTTGTTGCTGTTCGAACACCCTGGTATGCCGATGTTGCCAATTACCTTGCAGTAGGTAAACTACCAAAACACTTAACCCCTAATGAGCAAAAACAAATTGTTCAGAAGAGTACTCGATTTTCCTGGATTGGGGGCTATTTGTTTCATACAGGGGCAGACATGCATATTAGGAGATGTGTTCGAGAAGATGAAATCTTTGACATCCTAAAAGCCTGTCACAACGGACCATGTGGGGGACACTTCGCTGAGCATAGAATGGGACACAAAGTATTACAGACAGGATATTACTGGCCCACGATTTTCAGAGATGCAAAGAAATTTGTCCAAGCCTGTGACAACTGCCAGCGAGCAGGACGTCCTGGTCAAGCTGATGAGATGCCCCTTAAACCTCAGTTAGTCATCGAACCATTTGAGCGATGGGCTCTCGATTTCGTTGGACCCATCAACCCCTCATCAAATCAGAGAACATATATCTTGGTGGCAACAGAATATGTCACCAAGTGGGTTGAAGCAGAAGCATTGCCAAGGGCCACAGAGGACTCTGTTATATAGTTCCTCTTCCATCTATTTGTACGTTATGGCCTTCCAAGGGAAATAATCACAGACGGAGGATCACAATTTTCTGGCCATAGATTAGCAGCAACACTTAATAATTATCATATTCAGCACAAAATTACTACTCCATATCACCCACAGGCAAACGGACAAGTAGAAAGCAGCAATAAGATAATAGAATCGATCCTAATAAAAACCATTGCCTCACATAGGCGTGATTGGGCTGCCTGACTGCCTGAAGCACTTTGGGCCTATAGAACAACATGGAGAAGCACCACTGGTTACTCACCTTATCAATTAGTGTTTGGAAAACAACCCATTTTCCCTATAGAATTTGAAATCCAAACATTACGAACAACACAGGAAGTCGGCTTAGATTTAACTGAGGAACATATTAATCGACTACAACAGATCAATGAATTGGACGAAATCAGGCTCTCCGCACTACAAAATACAGCATTGATTCAACAGCAGCGAGCTAAATGGCATGATGCCCTTATCAAAAACAAAGTCTTTCATGAAGGAGACTGGGCCCTATTATATGACTGTCGGTTTCAGGATTTCCCTGGGAAACTCCAGACGCGTTGGTTAGGACCATACGAAATCCAGAAGGTACATGACAATGGGACCATCACTTTAACTACCATTGATGGGTCTAGATATACCTTCAAAGTGAATGGCCACTGGGTTCATCTCTATCTTAAACCACTCACTAGGGAATCCTTCTGCCAATAGCTACGCAGAGACGCTGATATGGAGATCTTAGGAGAGGAAGAGAAATCTTCCTCACCCGTAATTCATTAAGCAATTCATTTCTTTTCACAATTTGTACATAATCTCTTTTTTTTCAAACTTGTTGTGCATACATAGATTTCAATTTTTTTGCCGTTCCTGAAACGAATGGCATTTACATGTTTCTGTTGTTCCTTTTTAAAAGGAACAGTACTTTTTGATTATCTGTTGTTCCTTTTCAAAAGGAACAACACTTGTTGATTTTCTGTTGTTCCTTTTCAAAAGGAACAACACTTGTTGATTTTCTGCTGTTCCTTTTCAAAAGGAACATCACGTTTTGATTTTCTGCTATTCCTTTTCAAAAGGAACAACACATTTTGATTTTCTGATGTTCCTTTTCAAAAGGAACAACACATTTTGATTTGCTGCTGTTCCTTTTTCAAAAGGAACAGCATGTTTTGATTTTTGTTGTTCCTTTTCAAAAGGAACAACACATTTTGATTTTCTGCTGTTCCTTTTTCAAAAGGAATAGCATGTTTTGATTTTTGCTGTTCCTTTTCAAAAGGAACATCACATTTTGATTTTCTGCTGTTCCTTTTCAAAAGGAATAGCACGTTTTGATTTTCTGTTGTTCCTTTTCAAAAGGAACAGCACGTTTTGATTTTCTGCTGTTCCTTTTCAAAAGGAACAGCACGTTTTGATTTTTTGTTGTTCCTTTTCAAAAGGAACAGCACATTTTGATTTCTGCTGTTCCTTTTCAAAAGGAACAACACATTTTAATTTTTGTTGTTCCTTTTTCAAAAGGAACGGCATTGCTGTGTTTTGCTGTTTCTTTTCCAAAAGGAACGGCATTTGCACTTTTTGAACTCATGCTCCTTTATTCTAGTATACTTCTTCTCTCTTTGTGACATAGCTAACCTCTTGCTGGTCCAAGTAAGGATGCTTCTTGCCCCTATTCTTTCAAAATCTTTTAGAAACAAGCAATGCACTTATGCAATGAATCCAAATCACAACACACTGAAATCGGGCAATTATAAATCGCTATCTTTATAAGGCTATGTATTGGTAAGAGGACAGAAGGAAGGATGTACTTATCTTTTGCTATCATTGTCTTACTAATCTTGCCCTGATTGGTTATCTTTTATCATGCCATTTTTTTCTTTGATTTTGTTCAGGAATAAGAGCAAAGGGTTTATATCCTCCTATTGAGATGATAAGATTTCTTCCACCATTCCTACTCTTAAGGAGTGTTGAACCACCCTTTGTGGATATATAAGGAATAGTGCTTTATCAAAAAGAGAAAGAAAAAGCAAATGAATTATAAATTGTCAAATGCAGGTGACAATGACCACTTGAGATTTGGCAAGTACGACAAACGTCCTATCCCTAGCCTCACATCATATCACAGCAGCCTCTTACGTAATATGCGATCTAACTTTACACCTCGATTTCGGCAAACCATTGTTTTTCTAAACATGGCATATTTTCATACGCTGTTCCTTTATGACTTGGTTATAGATCGGGGTGTCGCTCCTTTCTTTGACGGCTGGGGCAGCCTATCGCAATGCGGGGGGGAGGTTCACCTCATGATTCCCCAGGTTATGTGTCAGCTCACTATTCGGGAAAGATAGCATACCAGGAAATGGCACGGTTTAATGGCATGACATTTCTATTTTTTTACAAGTTGTTGTTCATAACTCATTTCTGTTGCATACTCTGTGTTTTTTTCCAAATCCGACGATCACTACTCTCTTTGTGTTTCAAACAGCACAAGCAGTTGTTGTTCCATTGTGAATCCACAGTGAAACCATGGGAGGCAGGGCAGTTCGAAGTGAACCACAAAAGTTGACAGTCTCCATTGCTGCTCGGGAGATCCTGGAAAGAGCAGGGTGGCTGACTTATCTCAGTCGCCTGAAGGAGTCCAATGAAACAGTAGCAATGGAATTTCTGCAGAATCTGCAGGAGGATCACTCCACGGTGCGGGGGAAGCAAATAGCAGTCACTGACGATATAATTGCCGAAGTCTCGAGACTACCAGCCACCGGACTTGTATGGACATTGAAGAAGGAAAGACTCCAGAAGATCATGGAAATTTTCCAGGACGAAGGCCAGAGCTTAATAGTTAAAGGGAAGGGAGTCCTGCCAGCAATGTTAGGAGAACCCTGGGTAGAACTAGCGAGAACAGTGCAAAGCTACATCACCTGTAAGGGGAGAAAAGACGTGGTAAGGCCACGACACCTTAAACTCTTAGCTGTTTTAAAACATAAATGCTCTGTAAACCTTCCTGCACTTTTGAACTCTTTACTCCATGACGCCGCACGAAGCCTGAAAAAGGCACAACATGTAGAATCAGTTGTCAGCCACCATGGATTAGTCATAGTCTCACCCAGCAGCAAAGAAGCTGGAAAGAATTAATTTCAATAATTGAGGGGAGAGAAACAACACCTTCCCCAAAACGTAAACATACTCTAAGCACACCAGAACGTCCAGAAAAACGTAGAGAATTAAGAAAACAAAAACCTGTTGCAAGCACATCCGAACGACCAGAAACCCGCCAGGAGTCAGCAAAACGGAAGCATGACACTGAGACACCGGAACAGCTAGAGAAACGCAGAAAATCAGTCCAGTTAGCCTGGATAAGAGGAAGGCTGGAAAAACTCCAGGAAAGCACGAGCCAGCCAGTGGTAATTGAGGATGAACAACCCACACGACCAGAGATAGAAGAAGAACAGGTTGAAGGAGAAAAGGAAGGGAAGGTCGAGAAGGCTAAGCGATCCGAAGAAGAAAACGATGAAGTAGTCGAGCCCTCTGAGGTAGAAGTTGAACATCCTGAGATAGAAGCCAAGCCCCCTGAGACAGAAGTTGAACATCCTGAGACACAAGTTGAACATCCTGAGATAGAAGCCGAGAACCCTGAAATGGAAATTGAGCATCCTGAGGCAAAAGATGGACAATCCAGGTAGGAGGAGGAAATGGGACAGCAGGTAGGTAGCCCACCACAAGACCCAGTAGGAGAAGAGGAATTGGCCGCAATCTTGGCCAATATGGGTGAGTATAGCCAACCTTCCACTCCACCATACCTCCGCGACAAACCCCAGGAAGAAGATGCACCTAAAAAACCACATCCAGAAGAGGCAGAGGAAGGAAATCTGCCCATTCATGATGAAAAAGAGATAGGAGATACTGAGAGGGAACAATCTGTTCCCACGACACCAGAAGAAATTCCAGAAGAAGTGAGAATAGAAAGTGAAGCCACGGAATCAGCTAGGGTTCCTACCCCGGAACAACCAACACAAAATAGTGAAGAAGTACCCCATGAGAAAGAGCAAGGGACTAGTCACGGCCCAGAACGCAACAAAAAGCCTGTTATTCCTTCTAACAAAACATTGGAAATTAGAGAATTACGAAAGGAACAGTGGAGGTTATTGAGCATAATAGCCCAGCTCCACCAGCAGATCAGAATTCTAAAAGCAAGGCAGAGGACAAGGAAGACCGCCAGTAAGAAAAAGATGACCATTGCAGTAAGAAACCGCAGGATAAAACGGCGGAGGACTAAAAATCGCTCTGTTGATCAAAACCCTGCCCAAAATCCAACTGTTGTTCTAATTGAAGCTGAAGGCCCAGCTACTATTCCAAATAAAGCCGAAGGCCCAGCTGACATTCCAAATCAAGCTGAAGGCCCAGCTGCTATTCCAAATGAAGCTGAAAGTTCAGCTACTATTCCAAATGAAGCTGAGGGCAGACTGCTGTTCCATTCGAAAAGGAACAGCTGCCAGCCAGTATTCGTGTTAAAAAAGAAAAAGAAAACAAGGAGATTCAAACAGAGGCACCACCCTCAGGGGTGATAAGGGTTCTGAACTCAAAGCAATGAAATAAGAAAGTTCAGGTAAAACTCCCGGCCTCCACTGATACATGGAAAAGAGATCCAAAGACAAGGACCCTGCACAAAGGATTGAAAGAGGCTCAGCAAGAGATGGAGAGGCTTAGAGAGCAGACAGTCTCGTGAGAAGTATGAAGAACTCCAACAGCAACTACGGAATGTCAATCAATCTGAAAGCTAGGCCTTTGAAGGGTGGCAAAAGGAAGAGGAGAAAGTTGCAAAGGTAACCCGTAGGTTAGATACTGTTATCAAACAGATGGATACCTTGTGTTCTTTATACAATGACGTTTTAGCATGTAGGGCCCCTGCCAAAAACTATGCTTTGTTTTTATTGGAGCAATACTTGCAATTAAAGATAAAGGCTGTTAAAGCAGGTGCCCCAATACAAATTAATACTGTCAATGACTTTATAGATTGTTGTAAACATTATGGAGTGAAGGTCCAGAGATTGCTATGTGAATTCTATTTGCATAACCTCGTGCTAGATCAGGAAACTGAGTTGAACCCTGGCCCTTTTGTTGGGGACATTCAATTGCAAGCATTCATCTCATTCGGGGTCAATTAGATTAAATGGCTCAAAGCCTATAACACTTTTCAGAGACAGGAAAATGGCCTAGACTTGTGGGTAAGGGCTGAGCCTAGGGACCTAGCACAGCTATGGAGAGCACATAGAAACCTTATGAGAACTCCGGGTGTCATTGAAACATTAGGACCTATGCACAAGGCACTCATTCGACAAAGTTTAGAATATTTTCTTTCTATCAAAGACCTCACCATTGACACAGCCAAATTCTGGTACCGAACCTCTAATCCAAACATCCAGCTCAGGGAGCCATTTAAGTATGAGAATTTTCAGTTAGCCACCAATCGTTTGAACCTCTATGGCGAAAGCATCTTGAGGGTAGGACCATCCTGGTTAGGATATAGATTCCGCAGTCCAATTATCTGGCATCCTGCACCCGGATATCAAGCCCTATATGAGATGTCGGAGGGTCAAACGGGCCAGCTCTTTGACTACCAAGTCACTAACCATGGTTGTAGGCCTCCACATGAGTTTCCTTCTCCAGCCTACTCTCTCACTGCTTTGCATGTCAACTACAACGTTTTCATGAGGGCATGAAACAGGGTAAGCAGGGGGTGTGTGGAGTACTAAAAAGGTATGTTTTTAATGATCATTTTAGTGGCTTTTCAGTAGGACTTATGAATCTCTTACATCATGAATGAGGAAAACAATAGAGAATTGTGGTAGAATACGTGGAATTAGTATGCAAAGACTTATCTGCTGATAATTGTCATTCTCCTGTGGAGGAAAGGGTAGAAACGAGGAGCTGCTATTCCAAAGAAGAAGATAAGAACATGGTAACTGCTGTCCCTTTGACGAAGGACCGGGTGCAGACGAGGCAAAGCAAGTTGAAGAAAACCGGTCCGAAAAAGGAGGAAAAGGCACCAGCTCGGTGGAAGAGAAAGAAGTGATTAGGGATTAACAGTTTTGCGAATCCCTCTGGATCTTCGATCCTGAGGGATCACTGCTTTATTTATCTTATCACTTAGACATCTCCGCCATTATCCTTATATAAAAGGATGGAACTGTTAGTCTGGGGAGATGCTTTTATGTAACTTTTTGTTAAAGACTTAACTTTGATCATCGAGTCTCGTTGAACTTGGCTCATTGTATTTTTTGTTTTATGCATTAATATAAACTTGGTGATTATCTCATCTTCGTGTCTAGATTAGCTTAAAGCGGTGTACCCTTGAGGCTAAGGGCCCGGCCCCGGAGGACACTTGCTTCTGTATCACTACGATTTGATTTCTGCGTGGTTTGCTTATCATCACTAGTTGGTAATCTGATATGCTTTATAAGTTACATCACATGCTCTGCTAAGATTCGTTCATTAATGTTCTTTTCATTGACTCTGCATTATGTTATCAATACTTTCAGAGTGGATGAAATCTTATTAGATTCAACTGAACAGTGTTATCCTTGTGTTATGAAGCTTCTATGCTAAGTATCTGTGTTAAGGTAATTAACTGAAAGGTGTGTTCTTTATGATTCAGAATTCATGTTGTTCCATTTGGAAACACAGTTATAATTCCTGCTGATGATTGGGATTAAATTCATATTACTTTCTTAGAATGTTATGTGTGTATGACTTTCCCATGCTGTTCCATAATTGAGAGTTATTACTGTTCCTTTAGTGGATTGTGTGACTTGCTTGGAGAATGAAAGATTGGAGTTTTGATTACGATAAGAGCTTTTGAGTTGATAGGATAAAGTTTGATTGTTACTCGCGAGTTTTAGTTATAGTGATTGCTGTTCCATTTCAGAATTGCTGTTCCATTTTAGGCATTGTTGTTCCTTTCTAGATTTACTGTTTAATTTCCTATTTGCCGTTCCATTTCTATCTGTCGTTTCATTTACTCGCATTTGGTGTGAGAGACGATCTATGGCTATAGTGAGCCTCTGCATTTACTGCCTTGCTCCCAGACCCATGATCCATGCTCTAGTTTCCTTTTCCATCAGTTTCCAAAGGGATGGACTACTGCTGTCGGACCCTTGACTGATATTTTGAGAGTGTGTGCTTTAGTCATTTGAAGGAACTTAGTTATAGACAAGCATCAGTTTACTCTTGTATTTTGTAGGACGCTGTACTACTTGCATTACTCTGACAAATAGCCTCGGATTGAGTCACTCTTTGAAATAACCAAACGTTCTTGGATTGACATATTAATGTGAGGTAATTAGAGGTGAAAGAGACCCTATTCATAGCTCTACATCTGGTTGATATTCTTTTCATCTCTATAGTCCTTGACTTCTCGTGGTTCATCGATGATGCCAAATCCATTAATTGTAGATCTCCTAGATCTACATTAGCATCCCAAATATTCATCTCTGTGAGGGTCGTGTTGTGCAAGTAAAACTCAACCATTTTGTCCCTATCCTCTAGTGTACTTTGATTACAAAGATCAATAAACTACCTGCAGTCCTGAAATGGCATGGTGCCCCTTCGTGCTAGTGTTTTAATATGAAATTGCAGCCATTGTTCTATGAGGTAAAGAGCATAGGATTTAGCTGGCATCCTACACCAGATGGCCTCCAAGGAGAGGCTGGCCTTATATGCTAGTTGGTTTTCCTTTTCCTACAACTATCCTCTTAGCCATGCATTTTCCCTATCAAGTTGATCTCTCATTATTTCTTCTCTATCCCTTGGTGTAGGGGAATCTTCAATCTCAGTAGGGATTTTTGTTGATATTTGTGGCTTCCCTTGTTTGATTCTTATGCTCTTTCTTGTTCTGAAATATAGAGGGGTTTTCCTCCTTCTTTTCCCTTTTTTCTTGACTGGTGTGCTGAGAGCAGTGATGGCAGCTGCTGCCTCCCCCTGAGGGACCTCTGGAGACACCCTAGGTGACTCCTTTTGTTATTCCACTTCTGTGATATTGCCTTCTTCCTCTCTGTTTTTCTTATCTTATTCCTTTTTCAGTTCTTTCTCATCTCCATCAGTTTCTTCCTTCGTTTCCTCCTCTGTTTCATCATCATCCTCCTTGTGTTCTCTTTCATCATGTTCCTCTGTATTAGTTTCTTCCATCCATCTCATCCCCATCTATCTCTATATCTTCTTTTTCTTGTTTTGCCTCCTCCTCATTGACAAAAGGACTAACATCATAGGTGAGGGTCAGGGCCCCACCTTACGTCACTATTTTCGGACTCTTACATTCTCTTTTGAATTATTAAAGAATTTCCTTTTTTCCACCTTTTCCCTTATAAACCAACTACTTTGTACCCTTTACAACTTTTGATCAAATGATGCATATGAGTGAGTGAGCAGGATACTTACCTGTGGTCTCCATGCCACATTGCAGTTTTCGAAGATTAGAGGTGTTGCTGATGGTCATTATTCTTCCTCCTCTACTATATGTTGATGGTTTATTGGCTTTTTCAGGTGTCTATGACTGAAGATCTAATGTTTCTGCTACTACTGTGGAGCTCTTGGATCATCCTAGTCAAGACCTATAGCTTATGATTGATATTCTGTGGGATAGGCTTCCACAGGATTTCCTATAGGATGTCCTGTAGCTAATGTCTTGTTGCTAGCTGGGGTTGTGAGGATGCTGCAATGAATGGACAGAGGGATGAGGAGTGTGTGTGGATGTAGGGATGATGGTAATGGATGAGGTGAGGGGTTAGATCATGTCTAGAATTAATTTTGAGGACCTAACCAATCTACCATTCATGGGATCCTATAGGAATACAGGGGATTCTGTAGAAAACACAATCTTCACCTTAAATTGAAGCAATGAAGTAAAAAAACAATGTAATTGATGGAGGGATGCATGGTAAGGAGTGGAGGAGATGATTATATGTGAGGCAGGGCTCCCTTTGGATCTTCTCTTTTCTCCTTGATTGTCTTTCTCACCCACCTCCAAATAAAAATTATGTTTTTTTTCTTTTTCTTTCTTTCTTTTATTATTATTATTATTATTATTGAAAAACACCTAGGTTGCCTCAGAGGGGTTTTCACCCTAGATATTTTCCCTAGGTGCCTCAAAGAAGGTTTTCACCTAGGGATCTTCTTATTCTTTTCATCTTTCTCAACCTTGGGCTACCTCACGAGGTTTCGAACCCAAATATGGGACTCAGGCACCTCATGGAGGTTTTCACTTGAATCCTTATTCTTTTTTCTCTTTTCAGTGACTTGATGAGGGAGGAATTGGAACTTGCTCCACCATCATCATTGTCTTATTGATATTGTCAATGAACTCTTGTACATTTTCAATCAATGTCCACTAACTAGCAATGGAATGGCTTCTTCATCTATGGTTCTGATTCGCACTGAACCATTTTCATGGCATATTTCCACCACATAAGGTCCGAGCCATCTTGTCCTTATCTTTCCCTTGAAGTCTTTATACCTAGAAGCATATTACAATGCCCAGCCTCCCTCTTAAAATTGCTTCTCATTAATATCTTTGTCATGCCAGATCTTCCTCTGAATCTAAACTATCTTTGTATGTAGGAGGGCCTATATTCTGAATTCATCCAAGCCATTCAAATGGAACAATATTTCTTTCAGTGCATGACTAAGATCCAAATCTAGTTGAGCTCCCATCTTCAATGTATTATATTCAAACTCCATGGAAAACAAATCCTTTTTCCCATAGACAAACTCATAAGGTGTAAATCCAGTGGTGGTCTTCCATGTCGTATTATAGGCCCAGGTGGCCTCAACTAGTCTCTCTACCCAATCCTTCCTACTATTGCTCACTACCTTGGATAAGATGCTCTCTGGTGCCCTGTTGGTCACCTCCATTTGCCCATTAGCTTGTGGATGATAAGGAGTGGAGGTCCTATGCTTGATTTTTTGATGGTTGAGCAATCATTCAATCATGTTGGAGGTAAACTAGCTGCCTCAGTCTGTGACTAGCTGTTACACAAAATATTGTCACCATGACTATTTGCAGTCAGTATGGGTCTATCATCATTCATACTGTCCTCCTAAGCAGGTCTCAAACCTCATATCTTCATGTCAAGCTTTGAAAATGAGAGAAAGACCTTAATAATCAATAAAGCTCTGGTTCCGCACTTTCTCTCACTGTTCCCTGCGGTCCCACACCCCCTATTCATATTACCTGTGGACCTGCTCACTCTGTCTCTAAAGGAGTGGGTGCGGACCCCTGTGAAAGTCAAAAAGGTGCAAGTTTATTCTAAAAGCTCACTTTGGGTTAATTCTAGATGATTCTAGAAGGAATTTTAACGTGGATGGTTCGCTCTTAGGTGGTTCATGCATCCCAAAAGAGAAGGAGCTAATCCCTTAATGAGAGGAGCTATCCCTTTGAAGGAGGGCTTTATCCTTTGAAGGTGGACCTAGTAACTTCCCTCCATTGCACTATAAATTAAGGCATTGGGCTGGTTGCTAGGGAGGTTAGAAGCTGAACATTTTTAAGGGTAAATGCTGGTGGAATTGAGACTTCCTAGTTAAGCTTGAGAGGAGAGATCACATACCTTTTGGCTTCATTGGGAAGAGAGTGAAACTTGTCAAAGTAGAGGAGACTTCTTGTTGGACCCTGGGAGGAGCTTGTACAGCATCAAGGCACAGGTTGTAAAGTTCTTCTTTGATTTGAATTAATACAATCAGATTCATTTTTCTCAACAAATTGTCTTATGTGATTTGTTTTATGAATTCCTTGATCATCATAATAAGTATGCTTTATTATATTGGCTTTTCAGGTGCTATTAAGTTTGTGTGCTTGTTTGTGTTTGCAGATTCGCTACAAGGGAGCTCATTTGGATCAAAGGAGCGAGGCTTCCACAAACTTGCATTGGACCCGAGGTAGGCCTAAAACACTTGTTTGCCTTTGTTTATAAATTGCATACTTAGAGAAAGATAGGATTTGATTGGCTTGCTTGTCACTAGATATCATTAGATACTAGGTAGGTCGGTCTTGTCCGCAAGAATGACTCATTCCGTGTGACAAAATGGCGACTCCGCTGGGGACTTGATTTTTTGATTTGATTTACTTTGACTTGAGGAACTGTGTTTTTGTGTCTAATTTTGGCTTGTTGTGTGTGGAATTGGGTAGATTTAGTAGATATTGGATAATTTTTTGTTTTTCATACTTTTGGAAGAGGACCGCACCCTCTGCTTGTAACACAGTGTGGACCAATCCGCACTTTTTCTTTACACACAGAGCGGTACCGCACCTGTGTGGACTGTAGGCCTACGGACCCTGTCAAAATTTTGGAAAACTTAAGATTTTCTCTTTCAGTCAGCTTAGTTTTTATTTAGGTGTTGTTATCCCCTTCCCAGACCTGCATGTGACTTGTCAGGAACTTTTCTTAGGTTGATTCCATTGGTATTAGGGTTTTAGGTGAAACTCCTAGAAGTTTTGGTTGCGAGGCTTGATTTTCATTTTGGTCTTGTAGTAGCTCAGAGCTTAGGAGCCTTAGAAGCCTCAGATCACCTTGGTTTTTACTGGCCTTCTTATGAGTCTCACCATTTGCAAAATCTACCTTTGTTGAGGAATCCATCTTGTGTTTCTCTTTGTGAAACTTCGAAAAGACTTGTGTTAAAAGTTTTGGATTTTGTTTTTAGAAAAGAAAACAAAAATTGGTTGTTTTTTGACTGATTTGTGATTCTGGACAAATTAGTCCTTAGTTTTCTTATAGCTAAGTAAAACATCCTTGAAAAGAAATCTTGTAAGGTTTTACTTCAAATAGTTCTTAGAAATTATAGATCTCAAGATTAGATTTTTCCATAGTTTTGAGTGTTTTAAAAAATAAAAAAAATCTCTTTTGGAAAAAGTTTGTTTTGTAGTATTTGAGTGTTTGAAAGAAAAAGGAAATTTTCGTGAGCATAACTAGTTGTCTCGTTTTTGAGTGCTTTGTAAAAGACAAAAAGCTCTTCTTTTGATTTGTTTGTTAAGGAAAAGATTTGTTTTTACAAGCATTTGCATTCTCAACCCTTTCCTAGCTAGAAATTCATTGAAGGGAAAAGATTTCTTATCATCTTAAGTGCATTTTTTAGTGATTTCGAGTCGAGTCTTCACACCATAAGTTTCATCTCCACACCTCTTGACTTAAAGAAAAACCAATAAAAATAACACTTAAAGTAAAATCTATCTAGTAATATTTTTATTTCTAGGGCTCTATTACACCAACATAGCTTAGGCTAGTATCTTGGAGTAGGGAGTAATTAACTCTTGAGGATATTAAAACAAACAAGTAGCTATATCTTGCGGTAGGAGAAAAATCCAATTGTTACATCTATGCTCTGGGAAATCTCCTCTTAAAGGAGAAGCACGAGATCGTGTCCGAACCAGTGTGGGAATCAATCCTTCTTCATTGGGAACGACGCTAGATATTCACGTATTAAAAATGGTAAACCTCGGATTAACCATTGTCGAGGAGCCTGGGGTCACTTGTTGGTAAACCTTGGATTATGTCAAGGAGCCTTCAAGGGGATTGAGCTTGTTACTCTGCCCTTGCATGCGTATCGGATTGTAGACTATTCCCCCAGGTATATTTGTTTCCGTTGGTAACCATAGTGACCATATTCTATAGGATTCTTTCCTAAGGTGATGGTGGTAGGAAGATCCCAATGTACCTGGAGCAGACGTCGGCTAGACTCACTTGGATGTTCTGGGGGGTCCTCTTCACTCGAGATGGTTTAGTGGAGAAAATTGTGCCAGTCTATTCATTAAGTAGGTTGTCGGGGTAACTGTTCCAACCGCCATTTCTGTATTGAACTCTGCGACATTGGATTTCATCACCAACTAGTGTTTTCAGTACTGAAAGTTACTGTTTGTGTGTGGTTTGAACTCCTGGATTCTTTAGGCGTGTGATTCAAAATTGTTTGGTTCTTTAGAGGCTTTAGGTGGTTTTCATTAAGATTTTTCTTTGTTTGCGTGTGAAGTAGTTAAAATATTTAATCATGGCTGAATTACTAAGGAAGTCCCATAGACTTCGGGGCCAACCTCCTAAGTTTTCATCGAGCCAGCCTGAAGGGTTACGAGCCCTTGTAACTCCTAGAGACAGTAGAGTTGGGTCACCTGAAGAAGGAGAATCTTCTTTAGTGGTACATCCTGATTATCAAGCTCTAGTAGCATATTATAATCCACAATCTATTTTTGTTTCCGAAGTTACTGGTAGTTTTTCATCTACTAGTGATTTAGGTGAGGAACCTGATATATCCGAACCTGAAACTGAATTTGCTGCTACGCCAACATCGGGATTTGCCTCTCCGAATTCTAGTGGTCCTGGTTCACCCAGGGTAGAAAGAATAATTACCCAAAATCTTCCTTCTGGACTTATAGCTATTGAAGAACTTGCTACTCTGGAAGAAGAAGGTATCCCTTTCCCTGAAAATCAACCTGTTATAGAACTTAGGGAGCGTGAATCAATCTTTTAAAGTCCACCTAGGAGAAATGCTTGGTATCTTTCATTGAACAATTTTTTGGAAAACCTGGGACTAAGTTTTTCACCACCTCACATTCCTTTTCACCCAACACCTAGGGGTTACTATCCTCCGTTAAATATGTCAAGGCAGTCGTCCATGTTTTCTCAATATCCAGAAACCTTTTTATACAACGGTCCTTCTGTTCCCTCTGGGTATCAGTCACTTACCAGTACTTTTTCAGGAGCATCTCCTCAACCTATTGAACAAAGGTTATTAACTGGAAATAATGGAACTAAGTCGTTGAGTGTAGAAGATATTCTTATGATGTCAAGTACTATTCCTAATCCTCAACCTCAAGGTGGCCAGTTACCGCCTGGGGGGCAACCTCAAAGTCCTCAACTATCACCTGGGGGGCAACCTCAAGGTACCCATTTTCTGCCTGGGGGCAACCTCAAGGACAGTACATACCTACGGGACAGTACGTTCCTCAAGGTCAACCCCAGACTCAATATGTACCTCAAGGTCAACCCCAGTATCAATATGTACCTCAAGATCAACCCCAGTATCAGTACGTGCCTCAAGGTTATCAACCTCAAGGTCAATACCCAACCCAAGGTTTCCAACCACCTTCCGGTCAATCATATATCCAAGGAGCTGGAAATGTACCTTTGAATTATCAACCCTACCCTCAACCCGCTTATGGTCCTCAATATTCTCAACCTGTTATGTGTTCGTACCCCGGAATGAACTTAGTGTGGGATCCATCTCAATCTCAACAGGTCTTGCAACCGAATGTACAGTTGTCATCTCAAACTAGACAACCCTTGGTTTCTGGTTCACCCCAGCAACCTGTCCAGTCTACTATTCAAACTTTTACACCTTTTGTAGTTTCTCATCCTGGGCCTAGTACGCCTCATACTCCGCCTCAAATGACTGCTGCAACTACTGCAACATCTATCCAATCTACCCCACCTACTTCTAGAGTATCGACAGCTCCGGTTTCTACTGTTCCTGTATCGACTCCTCAGACATCTTTACCTCAGTCTGGATCCAGGATTCAAACTTCAGTTCAAGTGCCTGTAGTAAAACCTAGTCCAAGTACGGTTGTCACAAGTCAACCTCAATTTACTTATCAACCGTACCAGGGACAATACCAATTCGATCCCGCTGTGCAGCAGCCAGTCTATCAGTATCAATCGTACCCTGGGTATACATATCAATAACTTCAACAACCCCAGTACGGTCCGGTTAATCTTGGTTTTCCGGGAGGATATAATATCCCAAATGCAATCCCAATTCCTAGTTATCGTGGATATCCTCCTCCTGGGGCTAGTCTCATGACCCAGGGTTTCAGGGACCCTAATCGTCAGTTACCATTTATTGCAAATTTGGACTTGCCTGACTTGTCGCACTCTAATTGGTCTTGCAGCCAAGTGGTACATTGAGTTACCGCGAGCCACTTTTTATAACTTTAGTCAGTTAGCTACTTCGTTTTTAACTCATTTTCAGTTGCTAGTCAGATATGACAATGGCACAAAATTATTAACTTCATTAAAGCAGTCCACATCCACTTACATGTCAGATCACATTCATGAATGGAGACGTCGACAGCATTTAGTGAAAGTTTTTATTCCAGATCAAATCTTAGCTGAATGGTTTGTAAAATCTTTATTACCGAAGATCACTGAAGATGTAGCTAAGGCCGAAGTCGTTACTGAGGAGCAAGTAATTGCTCAAGCTCAGTACCTTGACTTAGTTTATACGTAGTCAGGTACGTTACATGAGAAAATCCCCAATCTTCCTAAACAAAATCAAATAAATGCAGCTCCTTCAGGGTCTCATGCCGCTGATGGTATGATTGGTATGGTTAATACCAAAAGTAAGAAGAAATCTTCCAAGAATTCTTCTCCTATCATAACTTTACCAGATTCCCTGACAGGAGATTCTTCTGTGGAAATTTCCGCCGATATTCATGTTGTAGATTCATCTACAGCCAAATCAAAATCCGGCGGTAAGAAGAAAGGGAAGAAGAAAAATAAAACAGATAAAAATTTGAAAGGGAAACCTGAAAAAGCGGAATCAACTGATGAGAAACGCAAACCTCGTTATCCTTGTCTCATTTGTGATGAAGAGCATTTTACAAGAGACTGCCCTCATCATGCAGAGGTTGCGAAAATTGTCAAAGGTTCCCAAACGCCTGTTGTTTTGAAGGATCCTTTTCCTGGTCAAGATAGTGAGATGATAGGTTCTTCCTCAAATGCCTCTGAATAACCCATAATGATGATGTCCCATGTTAGGATTGCGACTCGATCGCATGATTATGGTAGTAAAAGTCCTATTGATGGTAAAGAAGCAGAATCTTCTCATTCGAATCCATAAACTTCAACTGCCGGTTCCGATCCACTACAGATCGAGAAACCTAACCCAGACTTAGTAATCAAACCGCCCGCCAAGGGTATACTTCGAAAGTCAGCTTTCAATCCACATGCGAGAGTGGCTCAGAACTATAACATTGTTGAAGATTTGGCTGTTTCACCTTCAGCAATGTCGGCTTTGGAAGTGCTGCAATCATGTCCAGCACAATGTAAATTACTATTGTCGGCTATAGGAGCTATTGACGTTCAGGACTCGAACCTTATAATTTTCAATCTAGAAAATAGTACACCGTGCTTGCCTCATCAAATGGCTTTCCAGATCCCAGTGTTAGTAAAAAATAGACCTTGTTATAGGACTGTGATTGATGAGGGAGCCTCAACATGTATTATGTCGATACAGTGTTGGAGATTGCTTGGTTCTCCTATGCTAAATCAATCCCTGATGATTCTAAAGGCCTTTGATGGCTGTGGGTTTCATCCTTTTGGCATTCTATAGGATTTACCTATAGGGGTTGAAGGCAAGACTGTTAATCTGGATGTGGAGGTGGTTGATGCCCCTCTAGATTACAACCTTCTCTTGGGTTGTAGTTGGTCTTACGCTATGACAGTTGTCATTTCATCAGTCTTTTGGTTTATAAAGTTCCCTCATAATGTAAAGATCGTAGCTATAGACCAGCTGACTTACTTTTCATCCGACCTAGCCTCTTCTAAAAGTATTCACCATGTCGGCAAAACAACTATCCCGTATAAGGATGTTGGAGTAGGACTAGTTAAAGATTCTGGTTTACTGGGAAATTTTCCTTTACCTCCTGTCAACGCATCGTCTTCTACTGCAACCATTCATATGATTTCGTCAGACACTATTGTTTATGATGATCCTTGGATCGTACCTTCCGAATCTGAGATAAGCTCATTTGGTGATGTTATGCCTTTGAGTCCATATGAAATTGTGTATCAGGCCATGCAGTCGTTTTCCGACCCATCTTCAACCAAAATTGACTTAATGAATGTGGTCCATGAGGAATAACTTTCAACATAAAACTCGGATTCAACAACGTTTTCCGAACTTGTTCACACTGATGAGAAAATTCGTGAAATCCTATGTGTCAATGATTTACCATGGGAAGATCTTCATCATAGATCTTCGTTTTTACCCGAGAGTGATCGTTTTGAAAATGATTTTTCATCTATTTTTATGACTGAATATGTCAAGGAACCTCAGAATCCAATGAAAAATCCTAATTCAGAGTTAAATTTGGGAAATATTTCTCGAACTATTCCTATTTATATTTCGGTTAAACCTGGAATTGTTGAAAACATTCATATAGGTGCATCTTGTACAGAAGATGAAATTCAAACATATAAGGCCCTATTTCAAGAATTCCATGACGTGTTTGCCTGGTCATATGAGGAAATGCCAGGAATTGACCCAGAAATTGTTGTTCATGAAATCAAAACTTACCCAGATGCTAAACCCGTCCGGCAACGTTTGCATCAGATCCACCCGAGAAAAGCTGCTGCTATTAAAGCAGAAGTTGAAAAATTACTCAAAGCAGGTTTCATTTATCCGATTCCGTTAACGGATTGGGTATCGAATATTGTTCCTGTTAACAAAAAGCAAGGGACAATAAGAATATGTATCGATTATAGGGACATTAATCGAGCTTGTCCAAAAGACAATTACCCAACTCCCTATATCGATCAAATCATTGATGATTGTGCGGGCAGTGAAATATTCTCCTTCATGGATGGTTTTTCCAGATACAATCAAATCAATATTCTACCTGCTGATCAACCAAAAACATCTTTCATTTGTCCATGGGGGACATTTGCTTATTGCAAATTACCTTTTGGGCTCAAGAACGCCGGGGCAACTTTTCAAAGGGCCATGTCTTACATGTTTCATGATATCAAGCACATTGTGAAACCCTATCTCGATGATTTACCTACTCATTCATTACATCGAGCTGATCATCTCATCCATTTACGAGCAATCTTTATGAGGTGTAGGCATTATCGGATTAGGTTGACTCCACACAAGTGTGTTTTCTGTATAGAAACGAGTCGGTTACTGGGGTTTTTTGTTTCGAAAGCTGGCATTCTCGTCGATCCCTCGAAGGTTGAAGCTATTGTCAAATTGCCTCCTCCTTCGAGCCTTCACCAACTCCAAAGTTTGCAAGGGGAAGCAAACTTTTTACGTCGATTCATTCCTAACTACGCCGAGATCACACAGGGTTTTACCCGGTTGTTGAAACAGAATACTCCATTCTTTTGGGATGAGATAGCTGATAAATCTTTTGATGCACTAAAACACGTGTCGACCCATGCACCGTTATTGCATCCTCCCAACTACAACCAGGACTACTTCTTGTATCTCGCTGCCTCCCATTCCACCATTGGAATGGTGTTAGTTCAGGAAGATGAATTCAGTACTGAACATGTGATATATTACCTTAGTCGAACTTTAAATCCAACTGAGCTAAAATATTCACATGTGGAGAAATTGGCATTGGCAGCTGTTCAAGTTGTCCAATGTTTTCGTCATTACATTTTGCTACGTAAAACTACAGTAATTTCTAATTGCAACCCTATGATCTATATTTTAACCAAGCAATTGCTAGGGGGCAAGTACTCCAAATGGATTGTGATCCTGCAGGAGTTCGACCTGGAATTTGAAAAGTCTAAGTTGAAGAAATCTAAAGTTTTTGCGGAGTTAACATGTGACTTCCTGCGTGCTGACACGGAAACTGTGGCGGAGGAGCCCATTGTGGGCAAATCCTTGTTTCTAATCAGCACTTTAGATCCATGGTATGGGGATATCATCATTTATCTCTAGACCCAATCCTTTCGGCAAGAAATTTCAAGGTCAGAACGTCGAAAAATACGATTCCAGTCCCAACAATTCAAAATTATTGGAGATACACTTTATCGTCGTGGAGTAGAATCTATTTTTCGACATTGTTTAACTCATGAGGAAGTTGAAAGGGTTCTAAATGACTGTCACTCTGGAGTGGGTGGTGGTCATATGTCTGGGTTTGCCACAGCCCAAAAGATATTGCGCGCTGGCTACTTCTGGCCGTCTTTGTTTAAAGATTGTATCAACGCGGTCCAAAAATGCCACAACTACCAAATTTTTGATCGAAAGATGCGCTCCACCTGATCCTCTCCACCCTATAATTTCTGTCGGTCCTTTTGCAAAATGGGGTATCGATTTTATTACATGTAACCCTCACTTGGCTGGGGGGGCATGCGTATATCATCCTTGCGATAGATTATTTTACCAAGTGGGCCGCGGCGATGCCTACATTTGAGGCAAACGGTAAAACTATTGCGATTTTTGTGTTCAATCATATAATTGCTAGGTTTGGTGTTCCACAAGTGATTATCACTAATCATGGGTGTCATTTTCGAAACATTATGATGACTGAACTTACAGGCCAACTTGGCTTGCGTCACGATAGTTCAACTCCATATTATCCACAAGCTAATGGTCTGGTTGAAGCCATCAAAAAATTTCTAGTCATCATGATCCAACGAATCATTGGGATTCATAGGTCGAATTGGCATAACATGCTATTTTCAGTGCTTTGGGCGTATCGAACCTTAGTAAAAACGTCAACCGGGTTCACTCCTTTCCAACTAGTTTATGGTCTGGACGCTGTGTTACCCATTGAATGCGAAATCCCGTCATTGCAAATGGCCATCAAATTACTTCCAGCCACTTCTGAAGAGGAAAAACATTTGTTATACTTGGCTCAGCTAGATGAGAATCGACGTGATGCTACATTAGCGATCGAAACTCATGGCAAACGTATTAAAGCTCAGTATGATTGAAATGTTACCCCTCGAAATTTTTCAGAAGGAGACCTAGTCTTATTGTATGATCAAGCAAATGATAAATTAGGCATTGGGAAATTCATCCCTATGTGGCATGGTCCTTATGTTGTTAAGCGAAAGCTAGAAAAAGGGGCCTATGAGTTGGTAGACTTTGACGGGGTCTCTTTAGGTAAACCCAGAAATGGTCTTTACCTAAAGAGGTATTATGCTTAAAATCTGGGTGTGGAGATTTTTAGTTAGGTTAGTTTTTCTTTCTAGCTGGTGTGTTTTAGTTTAAAAAGTGTGCTTAGCTTAGAGAGTGTTTTTCATCATTATTCCTGCTTATCTTGGTTTTACTCTTGATATTGCAGATGTCGACGCCTCTCCAAAAATACATTGGTTTTGCTGATGGTGCTTGTCGTAGTACACGGAACATTTCTTCTACAGCTTGGGTTATCTATTCGCCCTCTAACGAGTTGGTATCTATGCATGGGGTAAGCCTTGGCCAAACAATGAACAACATTGCCGAGTATAGTGCAGTGATTGAGTTATTATCTGAATCTATTTCATTTTGGATTCGGAGTTTGATAGTGAGGTTAGATTCTGAACTCGTTGTATTACAACTTAATAGAGTATATGCCATTAGAAATCCAGTGTTATTGAGATTATTTTTGAGAGTGCGTCTCTTGGAACGTGAATTTGATTATATTGAATATCAGCATATTCCAAGATATTTAAATACATTATCAGATGCAATTGCTTCTCGAATGTTAAGTAGACATTTGCAATAATCATACAAGTAAATTTAAAAACATTCCATAACATGTTTTACAAGATAAGCCGGTAATAGTGATATAGTATAATATAGGAGTGTGTCAAAATATACATCGTCTTTGATCATAGGTTGAAAAACACCTTATGATCGGAAAAAATGATAGTACAAAAAGCAAAAAATGTCATATGTGTCTACAATAGGTGATCATCCTATCACTAGTGATGATCTCGATAAGAAACTACTGTATGGGCCACCTTACAAAGGAACCTCCTGAAAGGTCCTGGGACCCCAATCACATAGCGCTGTAGTCGAAGATTAATGTCATCTATGTTGGTCTCCAGAATGTCCCCTGTCAAATGCTCTAGATGGCTCTCCAATTTGGCTAAGGTCTTTGCTAATTCATCCTGTTGAGCTGGTGTCACTGCAGCTAGTTGTTTCCTCTCATAAGGCCGAAGAGCGGCTGGTTGCCGTGGACCTACATCTGCATTTGAAACTTTTACTGTCAATTTTGGGACGAGATAAAAAATAAAAAATTAAAAATAAAAAAAAAAATTAAAAAAAAATGAAATTAAATTAGGAAAATGTTGAAAATGATTTTACCTCAGTCATCCCATTGCTCTCCTAGTGGAAGAGCCATGTCTGGGACACAACGAAAATCTACCCCAGCATAAGGAAAGTCCTGAATAGCAAAAACCTAGTTTTCCAACCAATGGAAATACTCAGGAATGAATTGAATGACCTCTGTCCCCTCCTCAAGATGACAGGCCATAACTGCAACCCATTGCATCAATTTGGGCTCTCGAGGAAGTCTGGCTCCAACAGTGAGGTGCTGTGGGACCAACATTGGAACCCTCTCCAGACCAAAGCTCATGACTAAAGCACCATATCCAAAGGTCTTCAGTTGTCCGTTCTTGGCTCTAGTCAGTTGGCCTTTTATATTAGCCAACACAACATCGCACCAGTTGAAGATGGTGCCTCGAAAGCAGTCAACTGCCATCCGCATCTGGGATCCAGTGGCTACATGTAGTGTTGCGCTCCCGCAGAGCCTGGTAACAGTAAACGCAATTACCTTGAGTTCAGGAAGGGATATGGTTTTGATATCTATCCCTTTGTCTCTAGTCTGGTTGTTACAGAACTCTAGCCGGAGGCTATTGACAGACTGGCCACCTGGCCTAGTCCCGAATAGAGTCAAGTGTTCACCTCTCTTAGGAAAACCAGTCAAACATTATATGTCTGCCGGCTCCATTTCGAGCTGGCGACCACCAATGAAGAAGCATTGGTCCTGTATGCTCCACCTATCTACCAGCCACTGCAAAAAGTCCACCTGGGCCCTCATGCCAGGTATGGCCCAGAATTTGTATAAGTCGCATGCCTTCAATGCATCAATCGAAGGTTGATGATTTATTGCGGCAAGATCTACATCCTCATGCTCCCGTTCTCGCCAATCAAGCATGATGTATACTCTACATTCAACAAAAAGGTGAATTAGAATGTCTAAAAGCAAAGTTTTTGGGTGAATTTTGAGAATTTTAGGTTTAAAAACCCTTGCTGCGGGGACCGCACCCTCTCTGTTAGAGACAGTGCATGGGTCCGCACCTTGCCTTCACGGCAGGTGCAGACCCTTGACTTTTTTCCTGTTACGAAAAAGTCGGGGTCCGCAGGTTACCTGTGCTGTGCATGCGGGCCCCCGCGCACGGGTTTCTAGCCTAAGAATCCCTTAAAAAATGAAATTAAAGCCTAAAAACAACTTTGAAACGGATGAATTGAAAGAGTGGGATGATGTGGATTACTTGGAGGAGACGGTGTTCGATTCCAACAGACGGATTTTCCGCAATCTTCAGGGGAAGTTTCTGACCAAAAGCTCTATTTTCTCACCCAGAACTCAAATGGTAAAAATGAATTTACAAAAGCCCTTTTTATAAGTTTTTTGAATAAATGAGTTTTTAATTTGTTTATGTTTTACTTTAAAGAGGTAACTTTTGCAACATTTTAAACAAGTATGAGTAATTTTTGAGTTTTTGTTCAGGATAACGGATTTTTCAGGCGAAATCGGTCATTTTCGACGAAAAAACATTAGAGTCACCTTTAAGCTCTTTTCTAACTGCTAAAACATGAAAATATCACCGAGTTTTTCTTTTTAAACTCATTAAAACGGAACTAAAAAGACAGTCCACTTACAACTCTTTTCTGACCGTAAAAACATGAAAAGATTGCCGGATTTTTGTCGTTTCAAATTTGATATTGGTTATAAAACAACGTGTCATTGATCGCTTTTTTACTTTTTCGGATCAGAGGCACTAATTATGAAAAGTAATCCTTGGTCGTAATGATCAAGCGGTTCTCTCAAGTATTATTTTATACTTTTTCGGGCTTGGGAGACACAAATTTACGAAAAAAGTCAACCATGGAGTCTTCTTAAGTTTTTTCAGACTCTCTAAAATTGGAAAACACTGAGTTTCTCCTATACTGGACTCGTTAAAATTTAACAGTAAAGGACCTGTTCAATTACAGACAGGAACGGACCACTCCTTCTTAGGGTTCAAATTTAAACTAAGTTGGACTCATCCGAAAGATGAGCTTATAATCAAGCAAATGCTATCCTCCTCAAGCTTGTAAAAAAAAAAGAGGTACTTGCTAGAAATGGTGGGGGAAAAGAGAGAAAAATGACCCTGTTTGTCATACTTTGTAACCACTCTTGAACATGACACTTTTATTCACCTGGGTTGGGAAATCCTTTGCCTAACAATTGATCAAACCATATTGAAAGTCTTTAGCCAGTTTCTGGGTATTAACTTTGGGTCAATTGTCACCAAACCATCTACTATGTCGTTATGTGTTCAAGAGGTCAGTGCAAATAAGCCATTCATCTGCAAAATATCTGTCATCCATTTTGACCATCCCTGAGTCAGTCCTTGCAACTAAATTTCTTCAAACTTGATCTATGATTTCATGTTGTGGGCTTGCCTACAACGGATCGCTTTCTATCGACTTCAGCTCATTATCTAGAAAGATGATCTAGAAATCGTCAGTACCTTGGGATCTGCATGCCTCAATGGCAGGTTTATCGCCTTCGACGATAGGTTGCATCATTGAACTTCGATCAAAGGATTCCGTGACATGTTCGACATCAACACATTTATTCACATCTCATGGATTGTACTGAGTACTTTGAGATCCATTGACATTACTGGTGGTTTCTCTCACACTTGTTAATAGTTTACATTATTGACTGGTAATCAAGTGGTTTCTACCATGTTCGACTTCGACACATTCATTCGCATGGATAGAATCGTACTATTTCGGGAAGTAGAAATTAAGACCCTGGATCTAGTTTCCACCATCCAGGCTGCGAGGAATTTTGTATTCATTATACTGTGGACTATTCATAAACAGATGGCTGCATCCATACTGTGTCTACATGTGTCTATACTTGTGATGTATTACAAGATCATTCCTATATCAGAGCAGTAGTTAGTTTTCTAGTCAGTTTTGATCTGAGTATGGGAATGCCTACCTCAGCAATGATATGATCTCATATATATATTTTGCATTGAATGGTTTTACAGGTTCCAACCGGGCTCTCCACAAGATGATCCTAGAAATGATAAAGTACTTCACTCTTCCTAGATGATAAATGAAATCCTCATCTACTACAGACTTCGCACTTTAGGGGGCAATCTGTTACACAAAATATTGTCACCATGACTATTTGCAGTCAGTATGGGTCTATCATCATTCATACTGTCCTCCTAAGCAAGTCTCAAACCTCAGCTCTTCATGTCAAGCTTTGAAAATGAGAGAAAGACCTTAAAAATCAATAAAGCTCTAGTTCCGCACTTTCTCTCACTGTTGCCTGCGGTCCCGCACCCCCTGTTCATATTACCTACAGACCTGCCTGCTCTGTCTCTAAAGGAGTGGGTGTGGACCCCTGTGAAAGTCAAAAAGGCGCAAGTTTATTCTAAAAAACTCACTTTGGGTTAATTCTAGATGATTCTAGAAGGAATTTTGACATGGATGGTTCTCTCTTAGGTGGTTCATGCATCCCAAAATAGAAGGAGCTAATCCCTCGATGAGAGGAGCTATCCCTTTGAAGGAGGGCTTTATCCCTTTGAAGGTGGACCTAGTAACTTCCCTCCATTGCACTATAAATTAAGGCATTGGATTGGTTGCTAGGGAGGTTAGAAGCTGAACATTTTTAAGGGTAAATGTTGGTGGAATTGAGACTTCCTAGTTAAGCTTGAGAGGAGAGATCACATACATTTTGGCTTCATTGGGAAGAGAGTGAAACTTTTCAAAGTAGAGGAGACTTCTTGTTGGACCCTGGGAGGAGCTTGTATAGCATCAAGGCATAGGTTGTAAAGTTCTTCTTTGATTTGAATTAATACAATCAGATTCATTTTTCTCAACAAATTGTCTTATGTAATTTGTTTTATGAATTCCTTTATCATCATAATAAGTATGCTTTATTATATTGGCTTTTCAGGTGCTATTTCATTTGTGTGCTTGTTTGTGTTTGCAGATTCGCTACAAGGGAGCTCATTTGGATCAAAGGAGCGAGGCTTCCACAAACTTGCATTGGACCGGAGGTAGGCCTAAAACACTCATTTGCCTTTGTTTATAAATTGCATACTTAGAGAAAGATAGGATTTGATTGGCTTGCTTGTCACTAGATATCATTAGATACTAGGAAGGTTGGTCTTGTCTGCAAGAACGACTCATTCCGTGTGACACTAGTTATCTAGGGTACCCAAATTTGTAGAATACATTCTCCCTTAGGAACTCAGCCACCTTCTCTTCTATTTCTGCCTTAATCGCATTGGTTTCACCCCACTTAATCAAATAATCAGTGCACACAATAATGTATTGCTTTCAATTTTAAGGAGGGTTGATAGGCCCAATGAAGTCCATGCCCCACTTGTCAAATGGCTCGAAAGTCACTTGAGGTTGTAGGAGAATTTCATCTCTTGGAGTAGGCTTTCCCATCGTCTGGCACTGATCACACTGACTAATGTACTTTTTCACATCCTGATGAAGAGTAGGCCAATAATAGCCTACTTGCAACACTTTGAATGTTGTCCTCTTTGCTCCAAAGTGACCCCACAAGGCCCATCATGACAGGTCAGAAGGATGTCAAAGACTTCTTCTTCCCTTACACACCTTCTCAATATTTGATCTAGGTCAAGTTTGAACAGATTGCCCCTAATTCAGGTGAAGGGGGTGCTTTTCTTGACTATATTGCTCTTTTCTTTGGAGGGCAAGTTTGGTGGGAACTCTGTTGATACCAAATTGTTTGCTATATCAGCAAACCATGGGGAGAGAACTGAAATAGAAAACAAATACTCATATGGTAACTGGCCATCCACCATTCCTTCTTCACCTATAGACAGATTCATCCTAGATAGAAAGTCTGCAACAACATTTTCCTTACCAGGCTTATCAACAATAGTTAGATCAAACTGCTATAATAAAAGCAAACATCTTATAATTCTAGCATTCACATCTGGTTTGTTCATTAAATATTTGATTGCAGCATGTCAGTATGCACAAATTTTCGATAGCCTGTAATGTAATGCCTAAATTTGTTAAATGAATGCACAATATCCAGGAGTTCCTTTTCAGTCACAGTATAATTTAGCTCAGCCTTTGACAGATTCTTACTCATAAAATAGATGGCATAGGGAAATTTTTCCTCTTCCTAACCTAAGGATTCTCCTATGGATTTGTGTGAGGCATCAACATGAATATGAAAGGGAGGACCCAATTTGGGCCTTGAAGAATTGGTGCAGTGGTTAACTTATCCTTTAGAATGTCTAAGGCCTCTTGATAGCTCTTTAACTATATAAAGTCAGAATCTTTGACCAACAATGCAAACAAAGGAGAGGCCAACTTGTTGAAGTCCTTTATGAAGCTTTGATAGTATCCAGCTAACCCTAAGAAACTCTTGACATCTCTCTACTTTTGTGGAGGTGGTACCCTTTGGATGATTTCTATTTTGTTTGGAACCACCTACAGTCCTTGCTGAGATATTGAATGACCTAGCATAGTCCCTTTAGTCATTAAGAATTCACATTTTTCTCAACTGAGAGATAGATTCATTTCAATTCGTTTGTGCAATACTTTGCCTAGGTTAGTCAAGGCTTCTTGAAAACCATAGCCATAAGGTGTAAAATCATCCATATAAATTTCCACTGAATCATGTACTAATTCAGCAAAAAATACTCAAGACTGCTCTCTGGAACGTGGCAGGAGCATTGCAATGGCCAAAAGTGTTATAGCTCCAAATCTCACCCTTGATATTTGTGATGCTGCATTTATGGCCTAGGGAAACCCCTCCTTCGAGACTTGGTCCAAATACCTAAAAAAAAGTGTTTTACTCCCTGTACGTGACATTTCCCTGAGCTAAACGTCTGTGTACACAGTTCAGTGTATACCCAACCTGCCTATATGTCTTAAAACACTTACAAAAATTAAGTCTCCTTAATTTCGAGAAAATATCATGGGTTTTACCTATTGATTACCTATTAGTGCTTGTGGCCAATTGTTCCCAATGAATTCCCAACTAAAAACTACTTTGGGAGAAGTATAAAAAGGCTTCAATGGGAAGGCCTTAAGGAGCAGAGAAGAGAGAGAATTACTCTTTTGAGATTATCCTTGATCAGGTCTGAAGGTCCTTGTGCTTCTAGCACTTCCCCCACTATAGGAAACCCTTTTTTCCTTGAGTTATGATGTCATTTCACTAGTTGAGATATCTTTGTGTGAGTCATGGAAGGAGCCTTTTGAAGACATGGGATTGGACAGATCCGGAGGATGGTTCTGCTTGGAGCCAGCTAGAGGAAGATTCAGGTGATATCATTCCTTACTTTTTTTTAGTTATCTACAATAAAGAAAAATCTATCTTGTTCCTGAAATCAATTTTCTCTATGCATATGATGTTATTGTTATGGTTTACATATGAATAATTGTTTCAATTGTATAACTAACCATCTTTCAATATGTTATGAAGTTGATTTCTATATGATACTTGGTCCATATATTTCTATGCTTCTTTGAATTGGCTGTTTTGCAGGTTCAAGGATCGAGAGGAACTCCAAGAGGGTTTGAACCTTAGCTGGGTCTACCCGAACAAAGGGCCCCTAGGTGCACCTCTCTTCGCATAGTTTGTTTATTTAAGTATCATGGTTATGTGGAATACTTGTTTTTTACTATAGATAACCCCCGCACTGCTAGGGTGTTGACCCAAAACCCTAGGGGACATTGTCCCTCAACATAATTGGTGAATTTACTGGGGACAACAGTATTGTTGTTCCTAGTTTGGGTTAATTTAAGCGAATCAGGACTCAACCATTGTTGTTCTTGCTGTAACTGGTTTGTCTGTTCCTGTAGGAACTTAGAATTTAAGTCTGAGCAGTTTCTTCAGACCTCTTTTTTTTATTTTTTTTGTGAACTGTTATATACGTAGTTTTGTCAGGTTACAGTAGCATATGTACACAAGTTTCCCCATATGAACCCACGTATACGCAAGTTTCTTTGGGCTGAATCGTGAATACACGCAACTGTGTATTGACACAATTGTGTATACCCTAATTTTCCAAGATTTTGTCAAATCTTTCTATTTCAGAAGATTTGTTTGCTGGTCTAAGTATTTCCTGAGCAATCAATTTTTGTTGTCAGTCTTTAGTTTTGCAACAAGTTTCTGGTTTCGAATTCGCTCCTATCGTGGAAGGTTTTGGTCTTGTTTTTGTTTTTTCACAAGTGTCATCATCTGTGTTTGAGCATACGAGATTTCTTTCTGAGAATCTTGGTTGTTCTGGTCTTCCAGAGTAGAAATATTGGTTTCAATATTTGTGACAAACTTTATCTTTGTGATCTTCTTGCTTTATCTCAAAACTACATCTTGTGGCCATTTGCTTTCCTCACTTTTTGAAAGGGTTTGTGTGACGATTTTTAAAGTTGTCTTTCTTGGTCTTTTGATCATTGTCACCAAGCTCTTTTTGCTTCTTTTTGGTCGTTAAGAGCATCTTGAAACACCTATTTTGTTGAGTTTTCGCCCATTTTGAGTTGATAACTTGCAAAGTGTTTTTGTTGCCTATTTTTCGTTCTCAAAATTTTCAATAGTATTTGGAGTGCTTTTGAAAAGTTGTTTTTTTCTTTTTCTTTTAAAGAAAACTTCTTAAAAACTTGGTGTTTGCTTTCTTTTGCCTTGTTTTGATTTGGTTTCTTTTTGCAAGTGAAAGTGCATTTTGTTTGTCTTGAGATTTTCTTTTAGTGTTTGGATGAAAATGAGTATTAGGAACTTATATTCTATCTAAACATCTAAAGTGGCTAATTAGAAGCGATAAAAAATTTACTTTCATTCTTTGCTTTAGAGTAATCTTGAGTTTTTTGCATTAGCACATACTCATTGCATTAGGATAGTTTGTGCATCTTTTAGGGAATCCATAGTTTTTGTTAGTTTTTGTGAGTGTGAAGCTTGTTGAAAGAAAAGAAAAGAGAAATTTATTGCCTTCTTAGAAGTTCCTTAGAACCTGGTAGAAATTTCTTTCATCGAGGAATGAAACAAGTGCATTTGCATATATTTTGGTTTTTATTAATTTCTTTTGTGTTGAAGAACACCACAAGTTTCACTTCCGTTTATCCCTTGACTTACGAACAACCCATTTAAAAACAAGCGCTAACTAAAATATACTAGGACATTTTTATATTGTCAATTTAGACACACCAACAAGTTTTAGGATATTTAGGGCCTTGGATTAGGTGAGCGGAGAGAAAACTCTCCAAGGCCACTTTAAACTATCAAACATAGGAGCCTGAATAATGAGTGCAAATCCAATAGTGTTAGGGAGACCAGGAAAGCTCCAGATTTGGAAGTTAAGCACGAGGGTTTTTGAAGATAAGGAAGATATATACCCCCTCTCGTACTTATCAGATCTTACCTCAAGACTGTTCTACCTAGCTTCTAACACGATTTGGTAACCTTAGTTGCTTATCCTAGGGATCTACACAAGTGGGTGCGGAGGGGAATCCCGTGGCACCTAAGGTCAACGTTGTATCACTCTCAGCGGTACTTCTGGAGGGCACCCTTGCAAAGCTTGGGGGCTTGCACCGGTACAGGCTATTGTTTGGAGGTTAGTGTAACTTCGTTTGATACCTTCATTGGTAGGCCTGAGCCATCATTATCCCAGACTATCTTCAAAAGGCTCCTACTTCACTTTCTTGTATTTTGGTGTCCGATCCTCATCACCCAGAGCAGAAATACTTGAAAGTTGTTTGACTGGCTGATATCTTTTAGGGACATTTTTAGTGTGTGCTCTGTGCTCTTAGTTGGCCTAGCTTTCATTTTTTCTTGAGTCTTTAATTAGATCTTAATAAAAAAATTCAAAGTGGCTGACCGATTTCCTAGACGGTCTCGAAGACTTCGTGGTCTTTCACCACCAAGTTTAGAGCCTTCTCCTAGAAGGTGCAAAGGCAATAGTGCCAGTGGTTTTCACCCAGTGGCAGCTGAAACATCGTGGATTGATCCTCCTCTTGGGGGAATTCATGTACAAGATAGGCTTGGTACTACCGCAGAGCCAAAGAGGAACACTCCAGTTCTTTCTCGAGTCCTCTTCCAATCGGAAGATAATATTGAGGTAGAAAAACTCGCAGAGCCGTTAGTAGCTCTGAATTTTCCTTTGCCTTCTAATCATCCAAATGTAGTATTATACATTGGGACTCTAACACATAGACCTTCAAGTCCAGGTCACATCACACACATCCCTTCGATGACCACTGATGGGAGCATGGCATCCACTGCAAGTACTACAGGCATGCAAACTCCTATATCAGTACATGGGGGAGGAACCATTTCCATCCCTTCTATATCTTTATTTAGCTCTACTGCTAGCACATCTTTGTTTGGATCTACTTCCATTTCGTCAATGAGTTGAAGTTCCCAAGCACATGCATCTAGTTCTAGATTCTTCCCATTTGGCACCCATTCACAGGGTATTCCGTCAGTTCCTTTCATTACCTCCACGTCCATGATGAGTGGATTGGCTTCATTTCAAGGTTTTCCTTTTGGAAGTGATCATATACCACATTCCAACCCGATGATAGGATCTATGCCTTTTTCTTCTATAGGTCAAGGCAACAATCCATTTCAAGGTTGGACTAACCCTGCAGTTAGTGGCATAGGAACTAGGAATCAGTTTTTTGGCCAACAAGGGACTATGTCGTACTCCACAGTTAGTTCATTTCAAAGTATTCTTCCCTTAGCTACTGCCTGGAATCCTTATCAAGGGCTATCTACTCTTTAAAATTCTTTAGGAGGGAACTTCGTTGGTTTTGGAGGTTTTTCGGCTGGAGTTCAAACTCTGAGTTTTGCTGGACCACAAGGGTCACCTTTTGGTTCAGTGGGTTTTGCTAGTTACTTCAGGCAGCTTGGTGCCTTTCAAAATCCAGGTCAATCTTTTCAGAACTTTGGGAACTCCGTCCAATCTAGGTGGAATCCCCAAGGTCCTCCTAGGATTCCTTTTCTAGCAATGTTGAATTTGCTAGATCTCATGAAATTGACAAATGATCCAATCAAATACAATCCAGCTTGGCCTCCGGTCCCAACCAAACTCCCATAGGATATTCCAAAATTCAATGGTAAGGGTGGTGAAGACCCGGGTGACCATGTAACTACATTCCATTTGTGGTGCTCATCAAACTCCCTCATCGATGACTCGATTATGTTGAGACTTTTTCAATGCACCTTAACTAGCAATGTAGCCAAGTGGTATATAGAGTTTCAAGGGGGCAGCTTTACATCTTTTGCCGATTTGGCTAACATTTTTCTAAACCATTTCTAGTTGCTCATCCGTTATGATGCCAGAACTAAACTTCTGGCCAATTTCCATCAGGATATGACAAATCACATCTCTGATCATATTCAAGAATGGAGATGAAGGAAGAGGCTCATTAAATTTGAAATTCCTCCTGAATACCATCTCTAATGGTTTTTAAAATCCTTACAACTTAATATCTCTAAGGATGTCTCTCTATTTGGAGTCTATTCTGAAGAGCAAGTTATTTTTCGGGCCCAACAGTTAGAATTGATTTACTCTCAGTCTGGGATTCTTCAGAAAATCTCGCCTGATGCTTATAGGACTAAGGTTGATATAGCCAAATCCAAGCCAGGTCCCCATTCGGATGGTATTTCTGGATCAATAGACACTAATGTGGTGAACCTATTGAGCCAATTGCAGCAGTTGTCTTTACAAACTACTCCTACCAATCAGGTCACATCGTCTAACCCTTCTCTTGTCCAACCCTCTTCCATTAACGCCGTACAATCTTCTAACCCCAAAGAAAATCAAAATTATATTGGGAATAAGAAAGGATGAGGTAAGGAGAAGAGTCAATATGGAAAGGCTGACACAAATAAACCCAGCAATAGTGCTAGTGAGGGTGGAAAGCAGTCTAAAAAGAAAGTTAAGTTTCCATGCAAGTTATTCAATGGAGACCATTTGACTCAACTCTGCCCCAAAATTCAAGATGCTCAGCACTTGTTAGTGCAGTAAGGGTCTTCTAGCTCTCAAGCTATGTTAACCAACCCTTTTCCCCAAGGACAACAGCTGCTTGCTGGCGCGAACTCAAATCCTGGTACCTATGTAGGGGGCAACTAGGAAAGGGATAAGTCATCAAATGTTTTCATGATGGGTTCTCATGTTGATGTGGCCACTCGGTCACATGATTATGGTGAAACGGAAACATCCAAGGACAAATCTACTCCCAGAACTACCGACCCACTTCATATTGAGTGATCCTCTGTAGAGACTATACCTCAGATACCGAAAGGTTCTGCTAAACGCGCGACTATCAACCCTAATGCTAGGGCTACACAGAATTACTCCATTGTTGAGGACCTGGCCCAGAGTCCATGTGCTATGTCTGCTTTAGAGGTCCTCCAGTTGTGTCCAGCTCAACGAAGTGCTTTTCTTTCGACGATAGGGGCAGTTGATCCAAATAATTCCTTAGTGCTCACTTTTGACATGCTTAATGTCAAAAAGTGACTTCCTCATCATATGGCTTTTCAAATCAAGTCTACTTATCGAAAAACTAATATTTTTCGAACAATTGTACATGAGGGAGCTTCCACATCTATAATGTCTATATCATGTTGGAAGGCCATTGGATCCCCTTCGGATGTTCCTTCACCTACCCTCCTGACAATGTTTGATGGGCATTCTCATAGGCCACATGGGATTATCCCGGCCTTTCCTATGTGTGTTGGGGGAAAGGTCATTAATATCGAAGTACAAGTCATTGATGCTAACCTAGATTACAATCTCCTCTTAGGACAGAACTAGATTTATGAAATGGATGTCGTTGTTTCGACTCTGTTTCGTCTCATTTTCTTTCCTCATGAGGGGAAAATCATTAAGGTTGATCAATTGGATTATTCTCTAGTTGATCCTCTAGCAACTTCGGATTCTACTATTCCCTTAGTGGATAACTCCCATCTGCCTTCTAAGAATCTGGGAGTTGGGATGTATTCTTCAATGATGGGTACATTTGATTTTCCCTCTCCTATCGCTAGAATCAATTTCATTTCATCATCCAAGGAGTCTTCAAGGGAACAGTTCCTACGAACTCATTATTTTTCAGACCCTTGGACCTTCCCTTCACCTACAACCACATTAGATGAAGGAAAAGTTGGTGGAATGGAATTTCTTATGTTTGCAGCAGAGCTTAGATATCAGTTTATCGTTAACTCTGTAGACAACCATTCTACTCCTTTCTCTGAGGAGGAGTTAGATGGTGATGTGGCCCCAACTTGGACCCTTGATTCTACCTCCGCTATGGACTGCTTAGATATAGTTTTACCATCAGAAGATGCAATCTTAGAAGCAATGACTGGTGTAGATAGACCTTGGGAAGACTTACACCATCGTTCATATTTTCTTCCTCCATTGCAAGAAGTCGAATCTAGGTTCTCCAAGCTATTTACTAGTGATGTTTGTAAGGTATCAAATACTTTGGCTCTAGCACACATTCGTGTTGAAGGTAATATGTCAGTGATTTCAAAAACTATACCTATAAACATCTTTAGGAACCCTAGCATGATAGAAAATGTCTTCATCAGAACCGAATGTTCCCCAGAAGAGATTCAAATTTACACTGACCTCTTCAAAGAGTTTTGGGATGTATTTTCTTGGTCTTATGAATAAATGCTTGGTATTGATCCATCCATCATTTAGCATGAGATCAAGATGTATGAAAATGATAATCTGATTCGTCAGAAGCTTTGGCCAGTTAATCCTAGGAAAAAAACAACTATTAAAGCTGAAGTAGAGAAGCTGCTCAAGGTGGGCTTTATATACCCTGTTCGTCTTACGAATTGGGTTTCTAATATAGTTCCAGTTGATAAAAAGCAAGGAACAATTCAATTATGCATTGTTTTTAGGGACCTAAACAAATCTTGTCCCAAGGATAATTACCCCACGCCATTTATTGATCAGATAATTGATGAATGTGCAGGTAATGAGATTTTTTCCTTCATGGACGGATTTTCCGGTTATAATCAAATCTCTATTCATCCTAAAGATCAACATAAGACAACTTTTATATGTCCCTTGGGTACCTTTGCATACAGAAAGATGCCTTTTGGTCTTAAAAATGCTGGAGCTACCTTCCAACGTGCCATGTCATATGCTTTCCACGACATCAAGCATATCATCGAAGCATACTTAGATGATTTAGCTGCTCATACTCGAAAGAGAATCGATCATCCTAGTCACCTTCGATTCATTTTTGAATGATGTCGATTTTACAAGATCTGGTTGAATCCAAATAAATGCATTTTCATGGTTACATCAGGTCGATTGTTAGGGTTCATTGTGTCAAATGAAGGGATTCGTGTTCATCCCTTCAAGGTAGAGACAATAATTCAGTTGCCTCCCCTGTCCTCTATTCGACAACTTCAAAGTCTTCAAGGGAGGGCTAATTTCTTAAGAAGGTTTATAGCGAAGTATGCCAAGATCACTAAAGGGTCTATGTGTTTGCTATGGAAAGGAGTTCCATTTGTATGGGATGACATTACGTAGCGGTCATATGATGCCTTGAAAAAGGAATTGGTCTCTACCCCGCTTTTGAGTCCACCATGTTATCATTGTTAAAAAAAAAAATTCAAAAAATTTGGACAACTGGTATGGTTCCAAAGTTTTATGTTAATCTTGCTCAAGTCATTTTTATTGTTTTGTTTAAGGAGTCTAAAACATAGAGTGGAGTCTTGTTCCCATTGTCAAATATGCTCAACAATCTTGTTTCACCTGTCATTAATCCCACATTGATTCATAGGTGTCATGTGTTAAGGTTGTTTCAAAATTGACATGTGCTACGAAATCAACTAGGAGTTTTCATAGCGCAAAACTCAAAAATACATTATGTGCACTACAAAATTATGGATTTATCGTTAGGAGATTTCATAGCGCAAAACCCAGAATTTGCACTAGCCACACTACGAAATCAGGGATTCGTGCCAGATCTTGTCTAGCTGTCTAATCCATCAAAATTCGTTAATGTTTCATCACCATGTGTCAGTCCATGAACCTTTCTTATCACATGCAACCATTCATTCTCATCATTAGATTCGTTAGGGGTATTTTACACACTCTTTTCAAATTTCAAAAAAAGGATAAGGTGAGGTGAGTTGTTCTTGGTCTTTTGCGTGTTTCTTTCATGCATAAGAAGACAAATTGACAAGCTTAGGGATGGAATTCACCAGAATTCTTTGAAAGCTCAAGCGAGGCAGTTCACTGTTTTCAAACTAAGACAGTGTAGGTTCTTTCAAGTCTCCTTACAGGGGTCTCTCAGAAATGTCTAAAGAAAGGAAAAATCATAGATCAGACTGGTGTCTTAGAGCTGAGCCTGAAGGTTTAGATGTTCTCACGAGGAACAGAGAGGTTGAACATGGATTCAAACAGGTGGGTTGCTGGAGATTCTGTGAAAAACTTTAGGGTGGTCACATTCAAGTAACCAAGGATTTTGCCTTTAATTTCACCGGTTTCAATTCAAGGGTTGGAGTGCTAGAACTACTAGTTTCTCCTAAGGTTATATCTACAGTCATAGAGATTCCTAAAGGCCAGGAGAGATGGTTCAAGAACTTCAAATTTGAAATGGCACCCTGCCAAGAATTTCCGAAGCCAGAATTCATAGGCTCGGGCTTAACCAAATCAGTGCCCAGAAGCTATGTAAAAGATTTATGTGCCAACTTGCTATCATGCACCCAAAGATATTTTACCTGTGAAGGGAGATACCATAAGGTGTACTCTTACCATTTTAAGCTTCTATTACATTTCACTGGAAAAATATCTTTAGACTTACCCTTTTATCTGTATTGTAGCTTAGGCAAAATGTCTGATAAGGTTCAATTGAAGAAAGAAGCTTGTGAAACCTCATTGTTCCATCATGGTTTGATCAAGTTAATTGTTTTACATGAGCTTCAGAAGATTGGAAGAGAATGGTTTTCTTTCTTGTTTATGACAGGCTTTAGAACTAAAACAGGACTTAGCCCTAAGGCTAAGGAAATATCTTCACCAGCAGTAAGTCATCAGGAGGAAGCAATATCAAGTAGGTTTGTGAAATTGAAAGCTAGAAAGCAGGTGAAGGAGCCTATGACACCACTAATAGTTCAAGATACCCCTCAACAGTCACAGAAGAAGAAAGTTCAGATCAAGGAGGTGGTACAAGAGTAGTCTGTTGATAAAACTATCCAAAGAAGAGTAACCAAAAGTCAATTAGCCAAGGAAAAGGGGAAGACAGTGATTGTTGATGAAAGCCCAGCATCAAAGGGAAGTTTGAATGATCTCCTCTAGGCTATCGACATAGAAGAGACCCCTCTGGTCCAAGCAGATTTACTTGAAGTAGGCAAGAACAAAACAAAAAGAGTTAAATCTTCTAAAAAGCTTCAATTTGATGACCAGGTCTCAGAGTTTGTCTTCAAGCCAAGAAGACATGTGACTAGACATTTAAGAAGGTTACAAGAGGCAGAGCCAGAAGCAAGTGAGACAGGGGAGGTAGTAGAATTCCATGAAGAGCCTGTGGTTCCATCAGTACAATCATCACTACTGCACAAAGATGACAGAAGCAAGGTAGTTATCACTCAAGAAGAAGAATGTAGCTTTGAGGAGGTAAAAAAGAAATTGGTGTCTGCCAATCTTGAGATTTCCCAACTCAAGAAAAGGGCAAGAAAACATGCAGTTGAAAAGGCAAATTTCAAAAGAGTAAAAGCCAGTTGGGAAGATGGAAAAGTTCCAAGATATGAAATAGTGAGCAGTCATGCTCAATATTTCACTTGGACTGTCCCTGCAATAAAAGAGGCAAGATATGTCAGAAGGATCAATGGAAAATTAAGAACTAAAATCCAGATGATGAAAAGACAAATTGAATATTTGAAGATTCAACTGAATGAACCTGAAGAACAGCCTCAGCATAAATGAACCTGCTAGTAAGTAAAGAAGTTTTGACACAATTTTGATACGAAACTTACTTTTTGAAGATTGAATATTGTTTTTGGATGGACAATGTCAGTTTTGTTTGGCTCATTAACATATGGAGAAGCTATTAAAAAATCTCAAGAATGACAAAAATTGTCTGTTTTTTGACTCACACAGTAGTTTCGTAGCGCGCTACGAAACTGCTGAAACTGCCAGTTTTGTTTTTGTGGATCAATCTTGAAATGAAAGGTGGGACCATTATGAAAGTGTGTTGCTGCAGAGACGCAAAAAGGCCACCTTATAATTTTTGAACCTTATGCAAAGGAAAATTCAAGGAATGTGAAACATATAGAAACTCCAAACCCCACGCTACGAAAATAGTAGCCATTTCGTAGCTCAAATAGTTTTTCATGCTTCAGGCAGCATCCAGGAGGTTTTTGTCTTAACATGAGTATATGAGTAGGATATTTGGATTAATTCAATGCATCACATGTGATTAAAGGAGACAATATGGTTAGAAAACTTCGAGGAACCTCCTTGGATACCAAAGTAGAAATACAGGGGCAATTTCCTAATATCTAGGAATAGTTAAAGGACAAGCAATGAAAGGCCAGCATGGAGTTTAAAGTCATCGCTTAAGCTAAAGATGAAGAGGGACAGCTGTCAAAGAATGAGTTTATTTCATAGTCAAGGTTGTTGCCAACATAATAAGGAGTTACACTACTAGTTGTATTAAGTCTCTAAGACTGCTAGTTAACAGCTAGTTGTAATTAATAGCTTGTTTAAGGATCAGGAGGTGTCAGGTCAAGTGAAATTTGAATTCCCCTCATGCTAGAGGAAGGAATCCAAGCTTGTAATGAACTCTATATATGACAAGAGATGTAATGCACCAAGGGTTGGAAATTTTTGAAAAAAAACACTCATATTGTGTCATTGTAGAAGACTGTGTTTTTTATGTAATACAGAGTTTGGCTTTACTACTCAGGATTCAGAATAGAGTTCAATGCTTGCTTGTTTTATGATTATCCTCATTTCCTCATTTGTAATGGTATGAGTGTATGTTACTTAGAACTCATTTGCAATGCTCTAAATTCCTTCATGCATTTGTAGATTGTGTTTCCTACATGTTCTTATGCATTACTGATATGTTGAACTCTTGATGCCCTAACTTCCATGTTAAGCTAATATTGTTGTCATACTAAACATTTTATGACTCCATAAGCCTAATGGATGTTTATTGACTGTGTTTCAACCATTCACACTTCTTTATTTGTTTCATATAGTTAGCCATCTAATCTCTTGCTAAAATATTTAACCTAGTGAGAGAGCCCTCTCAAGTTGGGGAGGCTAAGCCTCAGCCAAAAGTTGGTTTGAAACAATTACCCAAGGTCTTCCTGATCAACAACCTATCAAGGTTAGGTTTTGTGATAACACACTGGATTATGGTAGGGATTTCCTTTTATATCTCACTGCTGCGAATCAATGATAGGTATGGTTCTCGTTCAGGAAAACTATGCTCTCATAGAGCATGTGATTTATTACTTGAGTCGAGGCTTGGTAGGTCTTGAACTTCACTATTCTCCTATTGAGAAGTTGGCCTTAGCAACTGTCCATGCTATCCAATGGCTCCGCCATTATATCTTGCTATGTAAAACTTTTGTCTTAGTGGCATTCAATCCATTCCAATTTGTCCTCAGTAGGCGAGTGATTGGGGGAAAATACAATCATGGATTGTCATATTACAATAATTTGATCTCGAGTTCTTGTCCGCGAAGTCTAAGAAATCTTTGATTTTCATGGAGTTAATTTCCAAGCTACCTTGTGGAGAGGATATTGTTTATGAGGAAAGTTTTCCCGATGAACATCTATTCCTCATCTCTTCACAAGACCCCTGGTATGGAGATATCATTGTCTATCTCTAGACTTTGAAGCTTCCCTCTACTTTCTCTAAGGATGAACATTGAAAATTATGTTACCTAGCTAAGAACTATGTCATCATTGGTGATACGTTATATCGTCGAGGGGTTGATTCAATCCTTAGGCATTGTTTAACCTTATAGGAAGTAGAGTTTGTGCTCAATTATTGCCACAGTGGAGCTTGGGTGGTCATATTTCAAGGCTTGCTACAGCCCAGCATATCTTTCGTGCTAGCTACTTTTGGCCTTCGCTCTTCAAAGATTGTGTTGAAGCAGTTAAACATTGCCACCCCTGTCAAGTTTATACTCGGAAGATGCACACACATCCAGCTCCTCTTTTCCCCGTTGTCATTATCGGTCCTTTTACTAAGTGGGGTATTGATTTTACTACTTTTAATCTGCCTTCAGCAGCGAATCACAAGTACATTATCGTGGCCATAGACTACTTCACGAAGTGGGTTGAGGCCATGCCAGCTTATAAAAACGTTAGTGAAACAGTGGCATTGTTCATTTTAAATCAGATTATCTTAAGGTTTGGTATCCTGAGAGAGATTGTCACTGACCATGGAAGTCATTTCTAGAACCAACTAACATCTGAATTGGCTCTTAAATTGGGTTTCCGGTATGAGCACTCATCTCCATATTATCCTTAGGCCAATGGATAGGTTGAGGTTGTGAAAAAAACCCTTAAGATGATCCTACAAAGGATGATCGACAAAAATCAATCCAATTGGAATCTTATGTTGTATCCGGCTCTTTGGGCATACCGAACCTCGATAAAGACTGCCACATGTTTTACACCCTTTTAGTTAGTTTATGGATTGGAATCTATATTTCCCATTGAATATGAAATCCCATCCCTTAAGCAGGTTGTTGAGCTCCTTCCTGAGACTTTGAGTCTCGAAGAGCGCCTCCTTCATTTGGAACATCTCGATGAGTAGCGTCGAGATGCCACCATAATTAATGAGGCTCATAAGAAAAGGGTTAAAACTCAGTACGATAAAGTTGTCCATCCTCGAGTCTTTTTTGAAGGTGACCTTGTCTTGGGCTATGACCAAGATAAAGATGCCTCAGGGGCAGGTAAGTTCAAGCCTATGTGGTACGGTCCCTTTATATTTAAATGAGTTTTAGAAAAAGGGGTGTATGAGTTAGTTGATTTCGAAGGGAACAAGTTGGCAGAGCCCCGAAACGGGCTCTACCATAAGAAGTACTTTGCTTAAGTAGCAGCTAGGCAATGGCTTCTTTGTACATTTTGTATATTTGTACATATCTCATAGGGAGTTTTTGATAGCAACACTTTTTGATCTGCTGTGGCAGGTGTTGATAGATGACTTGGTCTATTTTGGATTCACTGATGGTGCTAGTCGGCACACTCGGAACCTCGCTTCCACAGCTTAGGTGATCTACTATCCAACTGGTGATTTGATGGTGTCAAGGGGAGTATGCATTGGTCCCGCATCAAATAATATGGCTGATTATATTTCCATCATTAATTTACTATACAAAGCTATTTCTTATGGAATCGATTCGTTGGTAGTCTATCTTGATTCACAAATGATAGTGTTGCAACTGAATAGCATTTATCGGGTTAGGATACCATGTTTATATTGCCAATATTTAAGGGTGAGGTTGTTGCAAATATCATTTACTTACATTACTTATTTGCACATTCCAAGATCTCATAATTGGTTAGCAGATTCTATTGCTAATCAAGCTTTATATTGGCACAACATTCATTCATCACGATAAAATCAAGCATCAAAAAGTTGAAACTATATCTATATATATATATATATATATATATATATATATATATATATATATATATATATATATATATATATATATATATATATATATATATATATATATATATATATAGATATATCATAAAACATCCCGAATGTACATAAGTGTGTCCAAAATAATATACAAAAATTGGGACTCAAATGCCCATAATCATATCTAGACTATCTACGACTTGGCTGAGGATGAGCAGCCAAGTATGCGACTACAGCCTTAGCCACAGGCCTAAGAGTTTGAACCCAGTCCCATGGCATTCCAACCACGTGATGTTGCATGTCTATAGGGAGATCCTCTACCACTGCCATCGGTACTCGGTGAGTTAACCACACCAAGTTCCACTGAAGTGTGTATAGGACCCGCTCTATATCAGCTGCTGCCTCTTCAACACCTGGGCTGCGATGTCCATACCATGGGAAACCATCTGGTCATACTCGCCCAATATCTTGAATATGATCATTACATTAGTCATCTGAATCCCATCAAAAATATTTCTCAAGTTCATTTGCATATTTGAAAAATCATAAAAATCTTAAATATTTGTTACCTATATCTCCCCATGCCACACCTGGTGATAATGCTAGATCAGGATCTCCTTGGAAGTCCAAGCTAGCATAGGTGTAATCATCAACTGTGATGATTTTTTGCTCCCACCAGGAGAAGAAATCATCATCAAAAGTTGTCCACAGCACATCCCCACCTTATAGTTCTTTCATCAGATCAACCCACTTGCCCATCCATGGATCTCATGGGCTACTGATCGAAACTGGTACTCTAAGGCATAGCGTTGGGACCTTCTCGAAAAATAAGGAGCACAGAATTGTCCCATACCCAAATTTTTTGGTTTGGCCCTTTCTGAAAGATGATAGTTGGCTCTTCAAGTTGGTGATAAGAGGACTACACCAATCAAATACTGTGGTGAGACAGTCTACCGCCAAGCTCATGGCAAGCCGTGAAGTCTGGTGTAAGGAAACTGATCCATTCACTTTGGCTATAGTGAACAGGATGATCCTCAATGACAAACTCTCTACGTGCTTGATTGGAATTTGTCTCCCAATCTTTTTTGGATGGTCTGGGTAGTATATATGCACATGTCCTCGATAGAAAGGCTACCTCGTTATTGGCCTGTAGAATGTACTACCTCTCCCCTCCGAGAAAGGCCTGTGATAAAATAGATATCCTCAATCTCTATCCTCAGTGGCATTTGATCAATCATGAATGAGTCATCCTCGATTCTCCAGTGGTGAATGAGCATTTCGAACAAGAAAGTATTTTCCTTCATATTGGCATTTTGAAAAAATTTAGTAAACCGCATCCTCTTAAGGCATCCAAGGCCTATTGATCGTTCATAACCTCATCATCAATAGTGGCATGCTCCCTTTCCCTCTAGGTAATTGTCATCCTGAGAAAAAAATAATTTTGGACCGTTAGTTTTTTATTTTGAAATTAAAATGGCATATACGTGGGTCTGTTTTATACACAGTTGCATATAGGGCCTACGTATACATAGGTTTCATATAGCCAACCCGCGTATATGCCACGACAAAATTTTTGACATAAATTCAACGATGAAACTTTAATTAAAATTTTTAAAACAATCACAAATTAATTCAAGACAAGTTTGGGGGTTACCTAGTGATTTTGGGAAGATTTGAATGGTCAAATTCGGCAAAAGGCAAGCTTGCTTCTTTTTCTCCACTCCTTGTGGTCTCAACTCAAATTGTAACAATGGTGAGTCAAAAAACTATTTTATAAGCTTTGAAAATGTCAAATTTTCTCAAAACTTGATTTTGTTTTGTCTCATGTAACTTTTAACTTGGGGGCTTGGAGTGTTGAGAATGGATTGTTTTTCAGGACATTTTGGACACTTTTTTGATAGTTTCGAGTCAGTTCCATGACTGCTGACCCGTCATGGTAGATATCATTTTGTCACTGCCATATAGGTTAGGGAAGCCACTTTTCCATTGCATTTTGCATACTAGCCTCCATTTGTCGATACACTTGCCATAGGGTCAATCACATCATGTTATGGTTTGTAAACCATCTTCACTCGCTGAATTTTTAAATCATGGCACGATGGTAGAACCATCCCTTTCATGGGCATCGTAGTTAGCACCTCACTGACATTTGTTTCCCATGCTACTTTGATTTGAGTAGGCTCGGGAGTTCTCTGTAGCCTCACCATGACTTATGCGACAAGGACTCATTCCTCTTTGCTTCTTTGCTTCATTTTGGCCTTATACCCTAGAGGCTCTTTAATGTTGATTTGTACTACTGCATTGCATTTTGACCATTTTCACTTTTTGGCCTTGAGTCGGCTTCACTTGGACTCGTGTTTAAGCCACCATGTCATCTGCAAAATCAAACTTGCAATCCCTTAGCTTTTGCAACTTGACATCCTATGACCCATGGAAGGATCATACCTTTGAGTGTCTTTCACCAGTTTTCACCTCCCTGCATTGAGCATAGGATTGTTCCAATCCCAGGAACTAGATCATCTGCTTCACCGAAACTCATTCTTTCCACTGTATTATAGCATTATTTTATTCATTTTCTAGCTTAAAGAAAAAGATAAAAAATATATATATATTCCCAAAAAAGAGCAGGAACAGGACAACATTTCCATTTATTGTTGGTAGCTAGGGTCAGTCATGTCGCCCTTGAACAAAGCACTCAAAAGAAAGTCTCTCCTCCATTTGGGAAGGATTTAGTTTGACTTAGGTATGCATTAACCTTGTTATTGAGTCAATTCTCCTCCAATTGGTTATCTCTTCCAATCACATGGAGAGTTCATTCGTGCCTCCTACATGACAAACTTATACAGAGTCATCATATGCTGCCACATGGTCATCATTAGGTTGTGCTTTTTGTAGAGCTATAAAAAGGGTCTCTTTCACCTCTAGTTACCTCACATTAGAATGTCAATCCGGGAACGTCTTGCTATTTCAAAAGAGTGTCTCAGTCTGAGGCTTAGCACTTGTCAGAGTAATGCTTGTAGTACAGCTACTTAAAGGCTACGAAAGTAAATGGCTGCATGTCTACAACTTAACTACTTCAAAAGGCTAAATCACACCAAGCATTGCATCAGTCGAAGGTTCGGTAGCAATAACCCATCCTTTTCATAACTGATGAGAACAAATCCGAGGTCTGGGAGCTAGGTAGCAGATGCTGGGGCTCACTACAGCCTGAGATCGTCCTTGATAAATAGAAATGAAACGACAAGTAAAGGAAATAGCGATGAAATAGAACAACACATCAGCCAAGGGTTTGGTAGCAATAACCTATCCCTTTCATAGCTGATGGGAGCAGATCAGAGGTCTGGGAGCCACACAGCAGATGCTGACACTCACTACAGCCTGAGTCTGTCCTTAAGAAATGGCAAGTAAATGAAACAACAAATCAGCAATCTTGAAATAGACCAGCAATTGAAATGGAACAACAATTCAGAAATGGAACAGCAACTGGAATAAGCAATAACCAAGTTCATCAAGCTGCGATTCTATCTAACCACTCCAATCAAAACATCAATCCTGCAGTCTCAAAAGATATACACATACTATAGAACAATACTACCAATTCCAACCTTAGAAACACAACGTGCTCAATCTGCTTCTGTTATTGATCTGAATAAACGCATGCGATTGCATCTCAAGATATAAACAGTAACATTCAATAATCATCTGGAAGCAGAATTCTCAAGATAACTTGTCATAATGCTAAAACACAATCACAATGAACTCTGTACTGGAGCGATAATATCCTGTAGAGATTAATCAACACTTTAATGAATTGGTAACATAATACAGTGTCAATATAAGACTTCAATTTGCAGGAACATTAAACAAGTTAAACATAACAGAGCATGTAATATAACGTTCATAAAACACAACAGATTACCAGATCACGCCTATGAACAAAGCACACAGAAACCACGCGTAATGGTACAAGAGCAAGTGTCCTCCAGGGCCGGGCCCTTACCCTCCAGGGGTACAATGCTTAAGATTGATCCAGGATCAAAGATAAAAGAGTAACCAAGTCTGTATTAATGCATGAAATAAACTTACAGCAAAGCAAGTATTAACAGGACATAAAGATCATAGTCTTGATCTGTTAAAAAGGAATTAGAACAGAACCTCTCCCGTAGCCAACAATGCTATCACTTATATAAGGATGATGACGGAGATATCTAGATACAAAAAATAGATAAAATAGCGATCCCTCAGGATCTAAGATCCTGAGGGATTCGCAGAATCATTAACCCTGAGTCACTTCTTTCCTTTTCTGCTTCGAACTGGTATCTCCGCTTCCTTTTCTGGGTTGGTCCATTTTGATCTTGTCTGTTTGCGGTTTCCCGTCAAAGGGATAACAGTTAGCTCCTCTTCGTCTTTCCCTTTGAGATGGCTAATTTCTGCTTTTCCTCCTTCCTGCACGTAGGAATGACAATTATCAGTTTTTCCTATTAACCTCACGTGTTTCATTATTATCTAAGTTTAAAATGCAGAAAGGTTTATATATCCTAATGAAAAAGATACTGAAATAACCATCAAAACATACCTTCTTTGAGACTCTACACACCCCCCAGCTTACCCTTTTTCATGACCTCATGAAAACATTGTAGTTGATATGCAATGCAGTGAGTGAGTAAGCTGGAGATGGAATCTCATGTGAGGGTCTACAGCCGTGATGTGAAACTAAATAATCAAAGAAGTGGCCTGTTTGACCCTCAGGCATCTCATATAGGGCTTGGTATCCAGGTGCTGGATGCCAAATGATTGGACTCTGGAACCTATATCCTAACCAGGATGGTCCTGCCCTCAAAACAATTTCACCATAGAGGGGAAAACGGCTAGCAGCAAGTCTAAAGTTTTCGTATTTAAATGGTTCTTTGAACTGAATATTTGGATTAGATACTTGATATCGAAATTTAGCTGCATCAATGGCAGGGTCCTTAATAGAGGAAAAGTATTCAAGTCCCTGCCAAATGATTGCCTCATGCATGGGTCCTAGCGCTTCAATCACTCCTGGAGCCCTCATAAGGTTTCTATGACTCCTCCATAACTGCGCTGGATCCCTAGGCTTGGCTCTTACCCAAAGATCTAATCCTTTCTCTTGTTTTTGAAAAGCGTTATAAGCTTTGAGCCATTTAATTTGATTAACTGCAAATGAGATAAATGCTTGCAATTGAATGTCCCCAACAAAAGGGCCTAGGTTCAATTCAGTCTCTTGTTCTAGTATAAGGTTATGCAAGTAAAATTCACATAATAATCTCTGCACTTTCACCCCGTAATGTTTACAGAAGTTTATGAAATCATCCATAGTGTTAATCTGTATAGGAGCGCCTGCTTTGACAGCCTTTATTTTCAATTGTAAATACCTCTCCATTAAAAATAGGGCATAATTTTTGGCAGGGGCTCTGCATGCTAGAACGTCATTATATAAAGAACAAAAGGTATCCATTTGTTTGATAAATACATCTAATCTACGGGTTACCTTGGCAACTTTCTCTTGTTCCCTTCGCCATCCTTTGAAAGCTTGGCTTTCAGATAAGTTGACGTTCCTCAGTTGCTGCTGTAATTCTTCATATTTTTCTCGGGGGACCATTTGCTCCCTGAGCTTTTCTGCTTCTTGCTGGGCCTGTTTCAAATGTTTGTGGAGTGTTCTTGTTTTCGGGTCCTTCTTCCATGCATCCGTGGAGGCCGGGAGCTTTACTTGAACTTTCTTATTACGCTGCTTCGAGTTCAAAGCCCTTATTACTCCCAATGGTGGTGCCTCCATCTGAACCATCTTATCATCCTTTTCAATTTTAACACGAACTCCAGCCCACTGTTGTTCCTTTTCAAATGGAACAACAGTTTGTTTTTCAGCTTCATTTGGAACAACAGTTTGGCTTCTGTCAGGGTTTTGAGCAATGGGACGGCTTCTGGCCCTCCGCCTCCTGCCCTTAAGGGGCCTTATTGGTGTGGTCAGACCTTTTCTTCTTGAAGTCCCCTTCACCCTTTGCCTTGCTTTTAGAATCCTAATCTGCTGGTGAAGCTGGGCTATTATGTTCAACAATGTCCGCTTTTCCCTTCATAATTCCCTTATTTCCATCATCTCTTCCGAAGGAACAGCAGGCTGTTCGCTGCGGTTTGGATTGTGGCTAGCTTCCTGATTTTCTTCCTGAGGTAACTGTTCCGGGTAAGAACCTTACTTGCCTCCGTTATTTCTTGGGTTGATTCCTCTTCTGCCCTTATTTCCTCCGGACTTTCCTCTGGTGGCTTCTGACTAGGAACGGGTTGTTCCTGCTCAACATTTTCTAATATCTTCTCATTATGAACGGGCAAGTTTTCTATTTCTGCCTCTTTTTCATGCAATTCCTCGGGGTGCATCTTTCTCCTGGGTTTTCTCTTCGGCATGGAGGTTTGATGGACTCAGGGGTTGGCCCTATTCGCTCATATTGGCCAAAATGTTGGCCAATTCATCTTCCCTTAACGGGTCTTGTAATGGGCTCCCTTCCTGCTATTCCATTCCTTCCTCCTGCTCGAACTGCTCAACTTCTTTCTTTTCATCTCCTTCTTCTGTAGTCTGCTCATCTTGTTCTTCTTCTCTCCCTGTAGATTTCTCTGGCTCCTCCTTTCCTTCTTCTGTTTCTGCCTCTGCAAACTTCTCTTCTCCCTCGACGTCTTCTTCTTCCGTTTCTGTTTCTGCAGACTGTTCTTCTTCCTCGGCGTCTTCTTCTTCTGTTTCTGTCTCTGCAGACTGCTCTGTTTCCTCGCTGTCTTCTTCCTCTATTTCTGTTTCTGCAGACTACTCTGTTTCCTTACTGCTTTCTTCTTCTGCTTCTGTTTCTGTAGACTACTATGTTTCCTTACTGCTTTCTTCTTCTGCTTCTGTTTCTACAGACTGCTCATCTTCGATTTCTATCGCTTAGCTCGTGCTTGCCTGGGGCTTCTCCAGCCCTCCTTGTAGCCCTGCGAGCCTTGTTGGCTTTCTACGTTTTTCTGGCTGTTCGGGTGTACTAGCATCATGTTTCCGCTTTTCGGGTCGTTTTTCAGATTGTTTTTCAGGTTGCACTTCTGTGCAAGTGTCCTGTTTTCGTTTCTCTGAATGTTGGGGTGCGTTATCAACTCGTTTTCATTTTTTCGGGCGTCCAGATGTGGCCGTCCCTTTATTGATAATAACAATTAGTTCTTCCTAGCTGCTCTACTGCTGGGTGAGACTGTAATTTACTATCAAGCGAATTGATCCGTGGTGGCTAATAACTAATTCTACGTGTTGTGCCTTCTTCATACTTCGTGCGACATCATGCAATAGTGAATTCAACAATGCAGGCAAATTCACAGAACATTTTTCTTTTAAGACAGCTAGAAGTTTAAGATGTCGTGGTCTTACCACGTCTTTTCTGCCTTCACAAGTGATGTAGCTTTGGATGATTTTTGCCAATTTCGCCCATGGCTCTCCTAGCGTTGCTGGTAGCACCCCCTTTCCTTGGATTGTCAACTTCTGGCCCTCGTCCTGAAAGATTTCCAAAATCTTCTGCAGCCTTTCCTTCTTTATTGCCCATACTGGTCCCGTGGCCGGTAGTCTCGTGACTCTTGCTATTATGTCGTTGGTGACTTCTATTCGCCTTCCTCTTACTGTGGAGTATTCTTCCTGTAAGTTCTGTAAAAATTCTCTTGCTACTGTTTCATTAGACTCCTTCAGGCGGTTGAAATAGGTCAACCATCCTGCTCTTTTCAGGATTCTTCGGGCTGTAGCCGAAACAGTTAATGTTTGCAGTTCTCGGCGGACTGACCTTCCTCCCATAGTTTCACTGCCAATTTTCAAAGGAACAGCAGCTGTTTGTTGAAGCGTAGAGAAGCAGGTAGCATATTCCTCGTTCAAATTTAAATGCAACAGCGTATGCAATGGAAATAGCTTCGAACGTCAGCTCATGCAGAAGAAAACAAAAATAGCAAAAGATCATACCGTTGAGCCATGCCGTGCTTGAGTACAAAATTTTTTCAAATAACGGACTGACACGTACTCTGGGGAATGATGAGGTTACCTCCCCCCCCCCGCAATCTGATAGGCTGTCCCAGCCATCAAATAAAGGAGTAGCGTCTGTTCTGCCGCGAGGTCTTTATGGAACAGCTTATGGATATATGACATGTTCGCCAAAAACAGCGTAATACTGAAATCGAGGTAGAAAGTTAGATCGCTTTTAATATTATGGGGCTGCGGTGATCTAATGGAAGTTCGGGGATAAGACATTTGCCATAAATAGAAGGTCTCATGTGGTCACTGTCAGTAGCTTCGTAATGATTGGCGATGATATATAGTCATGCGCTATATGGTTGGGTAATATTATATAATTTAATTATCACGGCATAAGAAGCAAAAGGATGTAATCTTCTTACCTATTGGTGTAAACATACGACTTCAATACCATTAACAGTGCTTTGCTGCCGACAGGTGTCCATAACCTTGGCAGAGTTGTTTGTTTCACCCCTGGAACCATAGTCCTTTGTGTATGCGAGGAAGCGTTTGTGTAATGTCAAAATGTAGGCCACTATGCTGGCTTGGTGACCAGTTAGTCATAATGTCATTCACGAGGAAGGAGCGAATAGTGGGCAGGCCGGCTCGTGGTGAGACCTCCTATTCCAAGGATTATTTGTTTGATATACCTTTTGGACCATTTCCCAGGTGTGGTGGCCCTAATGGGAATGCAACTTCGCTTCCATCCTAATGATCATGGTAGGCCAACTCGTAATGAGACTTCCTATCCTGCAATTTGACAGTCTTTAGAAATTCTGTTTTTTTCTTTTTAATAGAGAGCCTTTCCTGTTTATGCACAAAGGGTGGTTCAACACTCCTTAAGAGTAGGAATGGTGGAAGAAGTCTTAATATCCCAATAGAAAGGTATAGATCTTTTGACCCTATTGCCATATGATAATTAAAGAAAAAGAACCATCATAATACAGATAACCAATCAGAACGAAGTTAGTAGAACAATGGCAACAAAAGATGATAAATAAGCATGTCTTTCTCCGCATCCTTTCACCAAGTCAGGGCAGTTTCTTATAAAGATAGCGATTTATGATTTACTGATTTCGGTATGCTGCGTTTTTGCTTTAATCACATAAATGTATAGCCGTCTTCCAAAATACTTGAAAGAACATCAACAATAAACATCCTTAATTTGGAGTAGAAGGACCAAGCTGTTTCAAAATCGTATGAGTAATGTTCCTTTCAAGGAAGGTCATAACAACATTTCATAGATGCTATTCGTTTGGAGAAAGGAACAGTAGTTTCAAGGAAATGTCGTTCCCTTTTTTTAAAAAAAGATCAGCAGAAATCAAAAGTGTTGTTCCTTTTGGAAACAGCAAAAACACACAAGTTTTGTTCCTTTTGAAAAAGGAACCGTAAAAATCGTAAGTTGCAAGTGTTGTTCCTTTTGGAAAAGGAACAACAAAAATCAAAAGTGTTGTTCCTTTTGGAAAAGGAACAACAGAAATCAAAAGTGCTGTTCCTTTTGGAAAAGGAACAACAGAAATCAAAAGTGTTGTTCCTTTTGGAAAAGGAATAGCAGAAATCAAAAGTGTTGTTCCTTTTGGAAAAGGAACAGCAAAAATCAAAAGTGTTGTTCCTTTTGGAAAAGGAATAGCAAAAATCAAAAGTGCTGTTCCTTTTGGAAAAGGAACAACAGAAATCAAAAGTGTTGTTCCTTTTGGAAAAGGAACAGCAAAAATCAAAAGTGTTGTTCCTTTTGGAAAAGGAACAGCAAAAATCACAAGTGTTGTTCCTTTTGGAAAAGGAACAGCAAAAATCAAAAGTGTTGTTCTTTTTGGAAAAGGAACAACAAAAATCACAAGTGTTGTTCTTTTTGGAAAAGGAACAGCAAAAATCACAAGTGCTGTTCTTTTTGGAAAAGGAACAACAAAAATCACAAGTGTTGTTCCTTTTGGAAAAGGAACAATAGAAATAACAAAACATACTACAAAAATATGTACAAAAATAATTCAATAAGTTATATACAAATTATAAAGAAAAGTAGATTTTTTAGTGAGTTACAGGCGGGGAAGACTTGTCTTCCTCCCCTAAGATCTCCATATCTGAATCTTGGCGTAGTTGTTGGCAGAAGGACTCCCGAGTAAGTGGTTTGCGATAGAGACGGACTCGATGGCCATTTGCCTTGAAGGTATATCCAGAACCATCGATAGTAGTCAGGGTAAGGGTCCCATTGTCATGCACTTTCTGAATTTCATATGGTCCCAACCAACGAGTCTGGAGTTTCCCGGGGAAGTCCTGAAATCTAGAGTCATACAAAAGAGCCCAGTCTCCTTCATGGAAGACTCTGTTTTTAATGAGAGCATCATGCCATTTAGCTCTCTGCTGCTGTATCAGAGCAGTGTGTTGAAGTGCAGAGAGCCTAATTTCATCCAGCTCATTAATCTATTGTAGTCGATTAGTCTGTGCCTCAGTTAAATCTAAACCAACTTGTTGTGCTGTTCGTAATGTCTGGATTTCAAATTCTATAGGAAAGATAGGTTGTTTTCCAAACATTAGCTGGTAAGGTGAGTGACCAGTGGTGCTTCTCCATGTTGTTCTATAAGCCCACAGTGCTTCTGGTAGTTTGGCTGCCCAGTGGCATCTATGTGATGCAATTGTTTTTGTTAGAATCGTCTCTATTATTTTGTTACTGCTTTCTACTTGCCCATTTGCTTGTGGGTGATATGGGGTGGTAATTTTATGTTGAACATGATAATTATTGAGTGTTACCGCTATTCTGTTCCCAACAAACTGTGGCCCTCCATCTGTAATTATCTCTCTAGGGAGGCCATAACGCACAAATAGATGGAGCAGGAACTATATAACAGATTCTTCTGTAGCTCTGGGCAAGGCCTCTGCTTCAACCCACTTGGTGACGTACTCTGTTGCCACCAAAATGTATGTTTTTTGGTTTGATGGTGGGTTGATTGGTCCCACGAAATCAAGAGCCCAATGCTCAAATGGTTCGATGACTAACTGTGGTTTCAAAGGCATCTCATCTGAATGACTAGGGCGTCCCGCTCTCTGGCAACTGTCACATGCTTGGACGAATTTCTTTGCATCTTTAAAAATTGTGGGCCAATAATACCCTGTTTGTAATACTTTATGTGCAATCCTACGATCAGTGAAATTTCCACCACATGGTTGGTCATGGCGTGCTTTCAATATATCAAAAATTTCATCTTGTCTAATGCATCTTCTGATTTGCATGTCTGCGCCTGTATGAAACAAATAACCCCCAATCCAGGAAAATCTGGTACTTCGCTGGACAATTTGTTTTCGCTCATTAGGGGTTAGATGCTTTGGTAACTTACCTACTGCTAGGTAATTGGTGACATCCACATACCAGGGTGTTTGAACAGCAACAGCAAAGAGATGCTCATCTGGAAACTGATCTTCAACTGCTGCTGCATCGACTGGTTTTGGCACTCTTGAGAGGAATTCAGCTACCGGGTTTTCTTTCCTGGGTCGATCCTTGATTGTAATATCGAATTCCTACAATAAAATCAGCCATATAATTATTCTACCATTTGTGACAGGCTTATTTGCTAAATATTTTATAGTAGAATGATCTGTGTACAAGATAATAGGATATCCAGTAATGTAATGTCTGAATTTATTGATAGCATGTATAACAGCTAGAAATTCTTTTTCAGTGACAGTATAATTCAATTCAGCAGGGGATAGATTTTTGTTAATGTAATAAATTGCATATGGTTTTCTATCCTCCTCCTGTCCAAGGACCGCTCCAATGGCTGTATCTGAGGCATCAAATGATATCTGGAATGGCAAATCCCAATTTGGTCCCCGAAGAACTGGGGCTGTAGATACGAGCTTCTTCAGATCGTTGAAGGCACGTTCGCATTTTTCTGTCCAAAAGAAATCAATATTACCAGTTAATGCATATAATGGTGCAGCAATACGTGAATAATGTTCTATAAATCTTCTGTAATAACCAGAGAATCCAAGAAAGCTACGTACCTCTATTTGAGTAGTAGGAGTAGGAATAAGCAAAAGTATTTGGATTTTGGCTGGGTCTACCTGAATGCCAGCTGCTGAAATGTAGTGTCCTAAAATAAGTCCTTCTGTCATCATCATGTAACATTTTTCATGGCTTAAACAAAGCCTGGTAGCTATGCAACGTTGTAGGACTTTTTCTAGTGTCTCCAATGCTGGATCAAACTCATCTCCGTATGGAGTAAAGTCGTCCATATATACTTCCAGTCCTTCATTTATTAGATCTGCAAAAATGCTAAGGATAGCCCTTTTGAATGTGGTAGGGGCATTACATAAACCAAAAGGTAAAACTCAGTAAGCGAATGTTCCCCAAGGACAAGTAAAAGTAGTTTTGTCTTGATCTTCAGGGGCAATCTGTATTTGGTTATACCCACTGAAGCCGTCGAGAAAAGAAAAGAATTTTTTCCCTGCCAAAGTGTCCAGTACTTGATTGATGAACGGGACATGAAAGTGATATTTTTGCGTTGCCTCATTTAGCTCCCTGTAGTCCACACAGATCCTCCACTTCCCATTCTTTTTCGGTACCACCACAAGCGGGGAGACCCATTTACTATCAGAGATAGGGTAGATGAAGTTAACATCTAAAAGTTTTTGAAGCTCAGCTTTTACTACTTATTTTAGGTGAGGGTTTAGTCTTCTCTGAGGTTGCCTAACAGGTCTTGCATCATTTTCTATGTAGATGTGGTGTGTACATAACTGGGGGTCAATTCCTTTCATATTAGGGTAATCCCATGCAAATGCCTCTTTATATTTTCTTAAAATATAGATTCGTTTTGTTTCTTTTTCGGGTGTAAGGTCGGCGTTAATGTTTAAGGTCTTTCTAGGTTCGATTTCCACAATTTTACTATGTGCAACTGAAGTGATAAGGATTGTGTGATCATGTGCATCTTTCAAAGGTTCCTCTTCTACTTCGTTATCAAATGTTGCTTTTATCATATGACACTGGGTACGAGATGTGAGTTCAGTTTGACTAATGAAATTATTGATGGCATCATCTTCTGTTTGGTCTTTGAACTCTAGGGCTTCTTGTATAGTTAATGGAGATCTGATGTTGTCAGTAAGATATGATACAGGGTGCCTATTAGTTTTAACTATAGTGATACTTGGCTGCGTTGGGGGATATAGTACTAAATTCTTGATATCCGCCCCCTTGGTTATAATCATGTTCCCTTGCCGACAGCCGATATAGGCATCAGTAGTAGCGAGCCAAGGTCTTCCTAAGATCAGTGGATGTCCATCAAGTCGGGTTTTAGGGTTTATTATCAGACAATCAGTTGGGTATTCCCAGGAGTCAACCGAGACCATGACATCATGCAGTATGCCTTCCGGTCTAACCACAGACCGATCGGCCAATTCTAGCAGAGTTGAGGTAGGTTCTGCAGATGTAATGCCTAGCTTTTGGCAAGTAGCAGTTGTCAATATATTGATTGCAGCTCCTAGATCAACTAAGGCATTGGTTAGGGTTTGACCATAAATTTGAACAGTTACTATTGGGTTTCTTGGGTCCTCATACTTAATAGGTGTTTCCTTTCCTGACAATAGGTTAGATAAAGTACCGACTACTTGAACTCTTGGGTTATCTATTATATTCCTCCTTGGCCTTTTTATGCACAATTCTTTAATAGTTTTTGCGTATATCGGGATGTCTTGAATGGCCTGAAGGAATGGAATTTTTATGTACAAATTTTGTAATTCTCCCAGAATGTCAAAATTAGATTGTTGTATCGGTCGAGGTATGACTAAACGTTCTGGGAACAGGGGAGAGGATGTGGTTGCTTGATTATGAGTTTGTTGTCTATTCACATCCTCTTCTCGTGACAGATGTTCTCTAGGTAACTGATCTTCAATCTGAACTGTTTTATTTCCCTCTGTTTGGATAATACGCCCAGATCTTAGCTGAAGATCATTGCACTCCCTCAGATCGGGTCCTTCTTCTGGTGTTTCTAAAATTTGGAGTGCTTGGACCGGTCTGTTATTTGGATTGGGATTGGGCTGGGCTGGGAGTTGTGGTCTCAGATTAGCCTGGGGATTTTGCTGTAAATCTGGCAGTGTAGGTTGAGGGAGAGGGACATTTCCTACTGGCTGATTTGTTGGTCTCTACCAGTTATTCTGCCAAGCTGAACTTTGTGAAGTAGGGGGAGTTTATTGTGGAGGATATGGGCTGTTTTGCCAATATGGTGGGGGATAAGGAGGATTCGACCAACTGGATTGGCTTGTCTGATTTAGCCATGGATTAACAGAAGGATATGACTGTGGTGACCAGTTTGGGAATGGGGGCTGAAATTGGCTTTGCCATGTATTATACTATTGAGCGTTATACTGGGGATACTGAAAAGAAGAAGTTGGATCTGAAAACATACCAGTTTGTCATGGCTGCCACAGACGATGCTGGTTGAGCATATACACCGTTTCTGGTTCTTCTTCTGCCTCCTTATATACTGCTTTTAGTCCAGGTAGTGAGGGACAACTTTCTGTCGGATGATCCTTTGTACAAATGGCGCATGCTTGGACTGCATCTAGTGAGCATTCCTTATGGCTATGCTTCTTCCTACATCTGGGGCAGAAGATAGCTAAATTATATTCTGCCTCCATTTGCTTTTGCTTGGCCTGCAAAACGTCCAATTGTGTAGTCAGTGTTCCTAGTATATCAGTTTTAAAGTTTTCCAATAAATTTCCGATTTCAGCCTGCGTTACTCCTTTTGATGAAATTTTGTTTTCTCTTGCAAACTGATCATGTTCTGCTGGTTTGATTCGTGTACTGCCTCTCGAACTCCTGATACATAGATCAATTATGTCAACAAAACTTTCCTGATAAATATCCCCTTTTCCCATAATGTTTAATGTTTCAATCCATTGTTCTTTCATGCCTCTTATTAATGTTGTTTTCAACACATTATCGGGTAAGGGTGATGATGCATAGGGAGATCTTTGCAAATTATACTGAAAATGCTCCACATATTCTTCTAATGTTTCGCTTGGTCTAGCCACCATCTGGAATATTTCATCTTTTAGTTCTCTAGACCTGCAGTAATCTTGATATTTTTTTAGAAAAGATCCCTTCATTTGTTCCCAATTATTTATAACCCCACCACCTAATCCCATAAACCATCTTAAAGCAGCCCCTTTCAGGGTCGAGGGAAACAGTTTTAGTTTTTGGGGGTCAGTGGTGTAGTCATATCCCCTGCATAGTACATCAAATTCAAATAAAAATGCATCCGGGTCTTCTGATGTAAGTCCGTGAAATGTAGGGATATGTTGAAGGGGAATTGCTTTCATGGGGGCATTTGCTGCAGAATCCACTATGGGGTATTGTAATGTAGAGGTTTGGGTGTTTGGTGGATTTTGAGCCATTGGGTCAAATATATGCCAATAACCTTCCGGAATATCTAGAAGAGTGTTCCTTGGTTGAGCGGGAATGGCTTTGACAGGATTAGCTTTAATAACACTTCCTCTATCTGGAATTTCTATCTGAGGGGATTGGATCTCTTCAATAATAATTTTTACCGCACTTCCTTTGTCTGGGCTATTGAATGGCTGAGTTATACTAGGAGGAGATCTCGGCTCTCTAATCTCCCCTGTCTCCCCTTCTCCTTCACAAAGATTACTGAAATTCCCTTCTTGCAATCGTTCTGGAATAGAATTTTCAATTTCTTGAAAGTCCTGTTCGTCAGTTTGACTATGCACCTCAGCAAAGGCTACAGATGGTGAACCTGTGGCCTGAAGGGAGCTAGTAGGCTGTCTGGAAATAACTTTCGTAGGTCCTACTGAAGGCTGAGATTCGGCTTTCTTATAGATTTCGTCTATGAATGTTGTTCGACCAAGGGTCACCGGCCCCTTATCTTTTTCTGGCTTCGGCAAAGGTTTGGGATTTTTCTCCAGCTTTTTCTGCTTAGTCATGCACTCAATTTAACTACTAAATCTTTCTTAAGTAGATAGCAGCAAATCTGCAGGAAAGCGGGCAAAGGAGCAGGGCTTTTACATGCTCCGCACGTAGGTTCTTACCTTCCGTTTTCAAAACCCAATTCTTCCCTAGCAGGTTCGTACACTACCCTGAAAAAGACAAATGGCTACACTCTTTCCCCGGCAACGGCGCCAAAATGTAGAGCTATAAAAAGGGTCTCTTTCACCTCTAGTTACCTCACATTAGAATGTCAATCCGGGAACGTCTTGCTATTTCAAAAGAGTGTCTCAGTCTGAGGCTTAGCACTTGTCAGAGTAATGCTCGTAGTATAGCTACTTAAAGGCTACGAAAGTAAATGGCTGCATGTCTACAACTTAACTACTTCAAAAGGCTAAATCACACCAAGCATTGCATCAGTCGAAGGTTTGGTAGCAATAACCCATCCTTTTCATAACTGATGAGAACAAATCCGAGGTCTGGGAGCTAGGTAGCAGATGTTGGGGCTCACTACAGCCTGAGATCGTCCTTGATAAATAGAAATGAAACGACAAGTAAAGGAAATAGCGATGAAATAGAACAACACATCAGCCAAGGGTTTGGTAGCAATAACCTATCCCTTTTATAGCTGATGGGAGAAGATCAGAGGTTTGGGAGCCACACAGCAGATGCTGACACTCACTACAGCCTAAGTCTGTCCTTAAGAAATGGCAAGTAAATGAAACAACAAATCAGCAATCTTGAAATAGACCAGCAATTGAAATGGAACAACAATTCAGAAATGGAACAACAACTAAATGGAACAGCAATTCAGAAATGGAACAACAACTAAATGGAACAGCAACTGGAATAAGCAATAACCAAGTTCATCAAGCTACGATTCTATCTAACCACTCCAATAAAAACATCAATCCTGTAGTCTCAAAAGATATACACATACTATAGAACAATACTACCAATTCCAACCCTAGAAACACAACGTGCTCAATCTGCTTCTATTATTGATCTGAATAAACACATGCGATTGTATCTCAAGATATAAACAGTAACATTCAATAATCATCTGAAATCAGACTTCTCAAGATAACTTGTCATAATGCTAAAACACAATCACAATGAACTCTGTACTGGAGTGATAATATCATGTAGAGATTAATCAACACTTTAATGAATTGGTAACATAATATAGTGTCAATATAAGACTTCAATTTGTAGGAAAATTAAACAAGTTAAACATAACAGAGCATGTAATATAACATTCATAAAACACAACAGATTACCAGATCATGCCTATGAACAAACCACACAGAAACCACACGTAATGGTACAAGAGCAAGTGTCCTCCAGGGCCGGACCCTTAGCCTCCAGGGGTACACCACTTAAGATTGATTCAGGATCAAAGATAAAAGAGTAACCAAGTCTATATTAATGCATGAAATAAACTTACAGCAAAGCAAGTCTTAACAGGACATAAAGATCATAGTCTTGATCTGTTAAAAAGGAATTACAACTGAACCTCTCCCGTAGCCAACAATGCTATCACTTATATAAGGATGATGACGGAGATATCTAGATACAAAAAATAGATAAAATAACGATCCCTCAGGATCTAAGATCCTGAGGGATTCACAGAATCATTAACCCTGAGTCACTTCTTTCCTTTTCTGCTCCGAACTGGTATCTCCGCTTCCTTTTCTGGGTTGGTCCGTTTTGATCTGGTCTATTTGCGGTTTCCCGTCAAAGGGATAGCAGTTAGCTCCTCTTCATCTTTCCCTTTGAGATGGCTAATTTCTGCTTTTCCTCCTTCCTGCACGTAGGAACGACAATTATCAATTTTTCCTATTAACCTCACGTGTTTTGTTATTATCTAAGTTTAAAATGCAGAAAGGTTTATATATCCTAATGAAAAAGATACTGAAATAACCATCAAAACATACCTTCTTTGAGACTCTACACTTTTTTTCAAGGGAAGTTGGCTCGAGTCAGCCTCTCTGCAATGTCTCTTGACTCATTTTTCAGTCGGCCATCCCTGGTTGTCAGTGTCTTGTCCATCATCACATCAGTTATATTCGTCCTTTACTCATGCCGGTTTGAGAAGGTCTCCAATGACTTCTTATTGGCGGATCTTGTCCTTATTGATGATGACATATTTCTCTGAGGACAGGCCTAGAGCCACACCCTAGCCCTATTTTCATTATTGATAGGTCAACTTGTGCTCAACATCGACCAGTATCATGGGTCTTTGACTGAGTGGTTTCCCTTGTGTTCGACATCAGCTTACATTATCACACATTGGGATTCATGCAGTACCTTGGTTTCCATTTGACCCTATTGGTGGATACCTCACCTCTGTGTCAGCTTTCATTATTGGTTGGTTTAGAGGGTTTCTGTCGTGCGCTAGCCACATCTTGTGTACGCCAGGAATGTGCTTCAGTTGGGTTACTACATGCTTTTCATCTGATTCCTTCCACATTATTGGCCTGTGGGTTACATTCGTGCTAGATTTATGAGGGATGCCTTAATGCCTTCCTTCTGGTAGATCTTTCCCCATCGACTACGACTCATTGCTCTGGGGCAAAGGTCTAGAGTCCATTTGGTAGTACATGGGGTTTGCAGTCATTAGTGGCAGATCTTTCACTATCAACAATGGGAACCCATCATTGTCTCCTGATCAATAGATTCTTCCAAGTGTTGGACTTCAGATCATTTATTCACACTTGTTAGATTATACTGGGGTACCTTGACTCTCATTATCATCATCGGTGAGTAGTTTCACAATTGTTAATGGTATACATCAATGACCGGTAATCAAACGATTTCTCACATGGTCAACTTCAGCTCGTTCATTCCCATTGTGTAGAAATGTACCATGGTGGTCAGTGAAGACCTCGGGTTGCATCAGCATTCATTGGTTCACTTGACAATTGCTCCTGTTGCTGCTAGTTGATACCATTCCACCATATATGTTGCAGTTGTTATCACTCAGGTTGTTCCCAAAAGTTGTAAGAAAGGGAATACAGCCGAGGTAACCATAGACCAATCTTTTAGACATAGATTCTATCCTATCTGCATCAAGAGAGGGCTCTCTCTTTATAATTTAGCATTGTTTTGAGGTATATTAGGCCAGTTATGAAGAACAAGGGTTTGTTTGATTTTTGGATGGTGATATTCAATAGAACAGGGGTGTAAATCTGAAAAGTTCAGTCCATTGGGCTAATGGAGTCCATGAGGATGAACTGCTAGATATGGTTTCTTTGACAGAGGGTGGCACTACAGAGCAAGGTAATCAATCATGGAACAATTTATAAGCTGGAATCAGATGGGATGGAGTCAGAGGGTGAAGGGCAATTAAGAATCCTTCATCATGCAGACAGAGGGAAAGTGCATGATTATTGCTAGGGAGCAGTTAAGAATTCCTTAGCTAATAGTCAAGATGTAAGAACCAGGGGAAACAGGAGCAGTTAAGAATTCCTGTTCATGCTAATTCTGAAGAAAAAATTAATAATAACAGAGATTGAACATAGAGTGCAAGCAAGAAAATTTTGAGTTATTCTTTTTCTCTATTATTCAGATTATGGAACATATATGATATAATAAACACAGAAACTGAAAAAACAAGTAAGAGGGAGTTATTGATCCATAAGATGATTCAAGAATTCTATAACAAGTCCTTTGCCATCAATTCCACATCCAGAGAGTTCAACAACAAATGATTCTAGCAGCTTTTGTATTCAGAAGGTTTTCAAAATTACAACACAGAGTAAGAAATGTATCATCAACCCCAAATACTTCGCTTGGGGAGATATTTATACAAAAGTGTTTACAAAATATCTCAAAGAGATAATATTTAGTAATAACTCATTCTACCTACTTTACAGGAGAAGTAAATGATCTTGAAGACAGGGAGCAATAAATGAAGAAGTAATTGTTGTTGTGCTGGCTGCTCAGTTGGTGAGATGTGTTGACTGTAAGCTCGGTGAGTCGACTGATGGTTATTTCCACTGGCATTCCGCGTGGCTACCTTAGCTTTCTCTGGTGTATTTAATTTTGATTTGATAGACTATTGCCCCGCATGACTCTTATCCGTCCCTATCCTCTGCTTTATGGTATCTGTTGTATCCTGGATAAAACAAAATTTGTAACATGCCTATAGGATTACCAACATGTTTTTCCACCACTTCTCTTCTAGTAAATTATGTCTTTGTAGCTTTCTCAAATTCTCATCAGCGTCTGTGTACCTGAAGAAGTTAGGCTGGACTATAAAAAGATGTTTCACTTCATGCTCAATATAAAATAGATTTTTCAAGTTGCTGTAGAGAGTTTGGCTAGATGGAAGGGCCTTCTCTACTAAAGTACTTGATGATGCATTTACTTGATCAGTAGCATGTTTATTCAACCTGTGCGTGTACTCAGCTTGTCTCAATAGGTGTTCATTGCTTCCCAATAGACTCGGCAAGCCCCTTTCATGAAAAACTGCAAATTTTTCTATAAAAGAGTCTATCTCCACTTGCATATCCTGGCACCTCCTTTCCAGATTCTACATCAGGGTTCTCATGGTCAGAACTCTTTTGATTGTTAGGATGGTGCCTGTCCTATCTTTGATGTCCAGTGCTGATAGTTCTTCACTGGTCTTAGTGTTCAAGAAATGGATTAGCCTGTTGGCCTGTTCGGGCCTATGTCCCAATAGATTTCTGGCCTTTTCAATTTCCACTTGGGCTACTGCTATCAAGTCAATCTGCTCATAAATAGTTTGAATAGATCTCCACACATTATTAATGGATTGACTGATGTTAGCCCATAAAATTCCTTTGATTTCTCCCAAAGGCTTATCTAAAGAGAGGTCCTTTTCCAATGCTTTTACCTTGTTCTCTAATGCTTTCACCTCTCTTGTCTTTTCTGCCACAGTCATTTTGGATTTGTCATAACTCACTTCTAATTTTTCCAATTTCTCTTTGGCTTCTTTCAATTCTGATACTTGGAGTTTTAATTCCTCCATGGCTTTTATTAACTCTTCTGTGGTCATGGTAGTGCTGCTGCCTGCTGCTGTTGTTGTTGTTGGAGGGGCAGTTGTGACTGTTGGAGCTACTACAAGTGGCTGGGAGGTCGACTCTCCCTGCTCCTCTCTTATTGCTTTCTCCAATGCCTGCTCTATCTCACTTAGTCTCTCATTCATTTTCATAAGCAGGTCCATCATGTCCTCCTCTACTTTTTGTTGTACAACCTCTGTAGTTTGTGGATGCATAGTAGTAGGTAGCTTCAATTGTTTCCTGAGGGCAGCAATGTCCTCTTCCTTTTTCTTTATTAGGACTTTTATGCCTTTGGAATCCTTGGGATCATGTCCCAGCTTGATGATAATCTCTTCCAAGGACTTTATTCTATTGTCTTTGGCTAAAGAAGATGCCTTCTCCAAATCTAGTTGGGCGGATGTGTTGTTCAATGAGTTCTGCAATTTATAAGCCAACATTTCCTTATCTGCCAATGTAGAGTAGACCATCTCTCTAGTTTTCTTATGTAGCTCAATTTGTTCCATAGGATGAATGTCTTTGGCAAGGACCTCCAGATTTGTTCTAATGTAGTCAGCTGTTGACTGTGGCTGCAACACTTTAGGCTTAAAGTGGCTCAAGATCATTTTTCCTTCTTTAATATCATATGCAGACATCAATCTTTGTTGGTTGGTGGGGGTCATCTTGAGAAGCTGATTATAAAGTTGTGGCCTCAGTGGGTCATTCCAGGCTTTTATCTCTGTGAATGTCTTTTTGATCTCAAAGCCTTGCTTGCCTTGTGGTCTTGTGGATGAAACTTCCACACTGTGTTGCCTTTTTGGGTCCTGCCTATGAGAGCTGGTGGATGTTTGCCCCTGGTTGCTCTGTTGGTCCACTTATATGTGTGGGATCTTCTCTTTCTCTTTTCCTACCCCTTTCCTCATTTAGAGGAGTCTATAATGCTGGTATCTCTGGTGCTTTGGTCTGGACAGGAGGAGTTTCCCCTTGGCCCTATTCCTTTGATGTTGCTGGCTGATCTGTCATTATGTGCTGCTCCGTATCTAGTACTTCTTTTCCCTTTAATCTTTCTTTTAGGGCATACCCTCTTTTCATTTTTATTTTTTTTGAATTTTTTCAAAATATGGAACCTTTGCAGCATGGAAAGGATGAACATATTTGGGATTTTACCAGTCAATCATGAAATATGACACCTATTGGTATAGGAGCATAACACTGGCTCCACTTGGGGATGGCTTTTCCTGGTGAAAAGCCAAGAACAACAGGTCAGATGGCCTTATGTATAATTTTGGTTGTATTCTGAAATTTTCCCTTTGCTGTAAGTAAATCAAATGTACAGAGGAGCATGTAAAATATATACATTTCTCTTATGGGCTGATCCAAATATTTGCATTTCTGTTTAGGATACTTTGTTTGAATGTTTGTTCTCATATTTTCAGCTCCCAAGTCTTCTTTTTCAATTTTTGGTAAACTAAAAGGTAATACAAAAAGGTAGTACAGTTCCTTGACTGTTGCTGAAATTTCCTACATATTCCTTCCCATCTTATTGCTGTAATAAACTGTAGAAACTAAAAATTCTTATGTACAAGTTAGAGTCCTGACATATCAAAAAACTGGATCAAAATAATGCTTCAGCATCCGACCATTGACTGGTCCATCTTCTGCTTATGTATCATCCAAGCTTTTCAAAAAGTAGGTGTTGTTTCCTTGTGAGGCCCGAATAGCAAAAGGTCCCTTCCACAAGAAGTCAAACTTCCCATGTTTTCCTTTATCTTCCCTTTTGGAATCCCATTTCAGTACCTTGTCTCCTATGAAGAAATCTTCTGCCTTAGTCCTCTTGTCAAATATCTTCTTGAGTTTATCTTGTAGAATTTGAGATCTTTGATACACCTCTTCTCTAGTCTACTGTAAATAAATAGTCTGATTTATTCTTCTCTGAATGTCATTGGGTTCTACCTTCATTTCTTGCAGCAACTTTATCACAGGGACTCCCAGCGATGAAGGGAATACAGCCTCCATGCCATAAACCAATTCATAGGGGCTTGTTTCAATGGATCTCTTTGTAGTCAATCTGTCTGCGCAAAGTGCATTGATAACTTATTATGCCAGTTTTTCTTGTTCTCCTCCAATACTTTCTTAATGATATTGATCAGGATTTTATTGGATGACTCAGCTAGACCATTACCTTGAGGGTAATAGGTTGTGGAGTGGCCTAGGGTAATGTGGTACTTGTGACATAAATTAATCATTCTCTTGGATTTAAAAGCAGCAGCATTGTCAGTTATAATCTTTTCATGACAGCAAAACCTAGACAGTATATTGGTTTCTAAGAATTGCATTATTACTGAATCATTAGCTTGTCTACAAGGGATGGCTTCTATCCACTTGGTGAAGTAGTCTGTGGCAGACAGAATCCATTTGTGATGGCCAAAAGAGGGAGGGTGAATTTCCCCAATGAAATCTAAACCCCATTGTTGAAATGGTCTTTCTGTGGAAATTGGTCTGAGGGGTAGAGGTAGAAGTTTTCTCTTGCCTTCAAAAATTTGACATTTGTGGCAAGTAGTAACAAACTTTTTGACATCAGCAAACAGGGTGGGCCAATAAAATCCAGCCCTTAGGATTTTATCAATAGTTGATTTCCAGTACAAATGTCCACCACAGTCCCTTGCATGAAATTATTTCAGCACTTTGTCAATTTCATCCTTTGTTAAGGAACTCAGTAAAATGTCTTCATGATTTTTCAAAAATAAAACATTATCTAAAATACAGAATTTTGAAGCTTTCATTTTCAGAAATCTCTTTTAGTTCTGGATTACCCTGAAGGAGCCTGTAGGTTGAGCAATACATAAATTATATCAGCATACCAAGGTGATTGTAAAAAGGCTTGATTGATCTGTGGAGTCGCCATCTCCTGTTCATTATCCAGTTCATTGATGTCAAGCGCTTGAAAGTTGGTTTCAGTCATAAGTTTAGCTAATCCTTGTCCTTTTATCAGCTTTGTTGGTTTAATTTCAATGTCATATTCCAAAATGTTAGCTATCCACTTGCCCCGTTTTATTTCAATTCCTTCCTGAGTTAGGATATCTTTGACAACAGCATTTGGCACATAAGCTATTACATGCGAGAATAAGATATAAAATCTGAAGTCCTTAATAGCTTTTACAAGTGCATAAGCCTATTTTTCCATGATTTGATACTTAAGTGGTGCGTCTCTAAGCGCTTTGCTGAAAAAATCTATGGGTTTTTCACACCCCCGATCATCTTTTTGTAATAAAACAGCAACAATAGTATGTTCAGATGCAAACGAGAAGATTATGAAGTCTCTGTCAAATTTTCAGCTTGTAAGGACTGGTGTTTTGGTTAAAGTTGTTTTGATTTCTTCAAAGGCTTGTTTAGCTTCTATTTTCCACTTGACCTTGGAATCCTTCTTTAACATGTTGTTCAACAGTCTAACTAATTCAGGAAAATTAGGTATGAATCTTCGTAGAAAGTTGATTTTCCCCAGGAAAGCTTGAAGTTCTTTGATATTTCTAGGGTGAGGAACTTGTAGAATGGCTTGTATTCTATTTGGATCTATTCTAATACCTTCTTTGGAGATGATGTGACCTAATAGTTTGCCCTCTTCTAGGCCAAATAATGATTTCTTTGGGTTTAGTGATATACCATATTTTCTGCAGATTAAAAACACTTGCCTGAGATGATCTAGGTGTTCCTGATCTAATTTGGAAAAGGCAGTGAGATCATCTAGGTATATGACCAGGAAATCATGAATTTCTTTAGCAAAAGCTATGTCCATGACCCATTGAAATGCCGCACCTACGTTCTTTAGTCCGAATGGCATCTTTACATACTTGAAAGTTCCCCAAGGTGTTGTAAAAGCAGTCTTATCTTGGTCATCAGGGTGAACTAGGATCTAATTGAAGCCTGAAAACCCATCTAGCAGTGAAATTCTAGAGGCACCTACTACCCTTTGTAAAATGTGATCCATCTTAGGTAAGGGGTAGTGATATTTTAAAGAGACTTTATTCAAATTTCTCAAATCAACACACAGTCTTATTTCTCTTGTTTTCTTCCTAGTGAGCACTAAATTTGAGACCTATCCTGAAAATCTAATGGGTGCAATTATTCCTGCTTCATACATTCTCTTGACTTCTTTTTCAATTAGAGGGAGGAGTACAGGGTTGACCCTTTTGAGTTTTTGTTTGAAAGGTTTTTGATCTTCTTTGAGGGGTATTGTATGCTGAATCACATAAGTGTCATAGGATTTGAGATCTTCACAGCTCCATGCAAAAACATCCTGAAATTCTTTGAACAGCTCAACATATTTCAGCTTTTGGTCAGGAGGCAATGCTTTGCATAATTTTATCATTTTAGGATTTTATTCAGTCCCTATGTTGCAGTCCTCAATTTCTGTGTTTAAATGCTGCATTTTGGGTTTCCTTGGGACATCATTAGAATAAAAAATGTCTTCTAGAGGAGTTAATCCTATGGGTAAAAAATTGTCCTTTAAATCAATAACTTCAGTCTCTCCTTCAACAGTTTCATCAACGTCTATTTCTTTCAGCTCTTGTAACTCTTTATTGGTAAAGTTGATTGGATGTAGTATTTGAGTTGCTATTTCAGCTGAAATGTGAGTTTTAATTTCATCTATTTGATCAACTTCACCTACAGTGCCTGTGTCTATATTAGTGCCGGAAAATTCTTCTTTTAAAGTCAGGAAATTATTAATCTGAGTGTCATTGTCAAACACTTGCCAATTTTTAACATTGTCGGGTACAGTCAGCCTGTGTTTAATTTCAGTTGTAAAACAATGATTAGGCTCAAAAGGCAGTTTAAAAGTGCTGGCAAATGTTGCCAAACTGTGAGCATGCAAATTGTGATTCCTTGGAATTTTGGCAAGCTGTGATTCTAGAAAGGTATTGAGTATTTCAATTGTTGCCCCTCTTTAATATCTTAACCTGAGGTCATTTGTGAGGAAGTTTCCTTTCATTTGTTGAATAACCAAATCAGAGTCTCCAAAAATTGATATCCTAACTGCCCCTAAACTTTTGATCAATTTGAGTCCTAGCAAGAGGGCTTCATATTCGACCATGTTATTTGTGCACCTAAAATTCAGCCTGTATGCATGTCCTTCAACATGATCATTTTCTATGTTATGTATCCAAATCCTTGCCCCTGGTCCTAGCTTATTGGTAGATCCATCAAATTCTAAATACCATAGGATTTTTTTTATTACAGCTAGCATCAGGAGTTTTAAAAATTTGCTTAGTAGGCAGATTTGGATTTTCAGTTTCATGTGGTTTGCCTTGTGTGTATGTTATATCAATAATTTCAGAGATTTCTTGGGTTTGAGCACTAGATTCTTCATTTATGCTTTTTTTTTGTTCTAATGCTAAAACCTTGTCATTAGTTGGAGGGCAAATTTCAGCATTGTATATGATGAAAGAGTCCATATCAGAATTCATGGAATAGATGGGAAAAGTTTGGGGTTTCTCCTGGCTGCTGACCACATATTTCATCAGAGTTTCCCGGTACAATCTCTTTAGCTGGCCAAATACTGAAATAGTAGCATATGACATGTCCAGCTATAAGGATCCCTGGAGCTTTGCACCCAAAGATCTGGACAACAACATGCCTATTTTGGTGGGATATCAGCTACCACTACATCCATTAAAATTTTCTTGGTAGGGTATTGAACCAGTGATACACATAAATCTTTGATTAACCCTAGACATCTGACATGGATAGAATCAAAAGAGAACAAGTCGTTGTATGGCCTGGTGATATCTAGGTCAAACTTTTCCATCACAGATTTGGGCATTAAATTATGGGAAGCTCCAGAGTAAAACATTGCATTGTGAAGTACTTTGTCATGAATATTCAGACTTACATAGAAAAGAGGAACTCCTCCATCTACTGATTTACCATTTACTTCAGGGCCAAAAATTAATTCTGGCTGGTCATCTAAGACATTAACTGCATCTCAATTTTTTGAAATTTGAAGTGATCTGCTGATTTGTTCTCTATAGACATCATGTTTAGCCAATTCGGACAATGGAATAGCTATATTTAACTTACCTATTTCGGTCTCAAGGTTGAAAGTTTTTTCTATTTGAATTTTTGCATTTCGGGCAACAAAATTTTCTTTTCCTGCAATATTTTCTGTGTTATTTTCCTTTTCGAGAGTGTTGTTATGAGCTGAATCTGTTTCCAAGTCCATTTCTGGAGGCTCTTCCACAGTTCCTTTAAGAGGAATAGAAGTTGAAGGTTGTTGATGGTCTGATATATCTTACACTATTGGATGATTTGGATTATGACTTGCTTTAGGACAAGTTTGTACAAGAGGGTTCTTAGCTTTGGTTTTGGTAGGTTGCTTGGTTCCTTTCTGCCTGCTGGTTTCAGGGACATCTATCATTCTGCCTCTCAGATTGTACTGCTTGTGAACCTCATAGACAGCTGCATCATATCCCTCCATAAAATCGAATGATTCTCTAGATTGGGTTTGGAATTGATTAAAAGTATGAGCTCCTTGGTCATCCTGGGTCAAAAAAATTTGTTGTTCACTATTGAGACCCATTAAGTTAATTTGAGTATCCTCTGTTGGCTCACTAGAAGTTGAAGCTTCAACATAGTTTTCCTGGAATGGAGGCCTGATGTTTTGGTCAAGACCAGCCTTTCCAGTATTGGGATTCTAATTTTTTCTAAATTTTGGGTTTCTCCCAATGTTGCTCTGTTGACCATCCCAAGAGGATTTCCTCTCAATTGTTTCCACTCTATCACCCAGGCTATCCATTCCTTTAATAATTGCATCTAATTTTTGTTTAAATGCAGAGGGTTCTTCTTTGAAAGGTGTTCTCCTTTCAGCTCTAGCTCGAGCTCGTTTAGAAATCAGATTGGCCTCTACACTGACAACTATACTCTGCATGTCTTCTAAGCTTGAAGGAGCTCTTTCCCTAAGCTGGTAAGCCATGTCAGAATCAAATCCATCAAGGAATTTGATCAAGGCCAGGTCTGGTGGAGGTCTGAGATTCTGAGGGATAGCATTGTATACATTATTAAATCTGGCACAGTAATCTTGAATAGTTTCTTGTGGGCCCCTTTTCAAACTTTCATATTCTGATAGGATGTGCAAAGGGTCTTTCTTCTTTTCCCATCTGTTCAAGAAAGTTTGATAAAGGGCTTCTGGGTTAGCAATAGTGTTTACAGGGAGTGCCCTAAACCAGGTCCTAACATCACCAGTTAAACTCTGAATAAAGATCTTCATTCTCACATCATCAACATCAATCTCATAGTTTTCAAAATAATTTGTCATCTTCTTGGTATGTTATTGAGCTGTGTAAGTGCCAGCACCATCAAAATAGCTGATTTTGCTTTGATAATCTTAGGGCATAGCCCCTGGATTTGCGAGTAATTGCAGGGGAGCATATCGGTTTGCCATATTTGCAGGGATATGTGTAACAGCTGGGAGAACAGGGATAACAGCTGAGATATGTGAAGCGGATGGGGGAGTGGGAAAGATGGTTTGAAGTGCTAATGGTGAACTTGGTGAAGCAATAATGATGGCAGAATGGATTTGTGACTTTTCAGCAATAAGCTCAGTTTGGATAGGGCTCTGCTGAGGTGTGTCAAGGTGTGAATCAGCACATTGTTCTTAACTTTCTTGGCTTCTAAGGTTCTTAGGGATCAAATTAGGATTTTCAAATATAGGTGGGGGATTTGGATCTGGTATAACGGATCTTCTTCTTTAGAGCTAGCTTCTGAATATATTTTTTGGTTTTTCTTGAAATATTTGAAGGATACAACTTTAGACAATATCTTTCTATGAAGTCTAAAATATGCGAGTTTTGAATTTTCCTATAGATATATTGAAACAAGGAGCTGATCAAATATTTGAGACAGTTGTTCAACACCTAAAACTAGACTGGAGATAGACTGAAGCAACTTTTATTTACTCCTATAATTGCATAGAAAAAGTAGTTTCAAAGGCTAGCTGGCTAATTTCAGGCTCCATCTGTAGCTTTAAAAATAAACAGCAGTAACAAACAATTTATTCAGGTCCCCAACGGAGTTGCCAATGATGTTATCACTCAAGTTGTTCCCAAAAGTTGTAAGAAAGGGAATACGGTCGAGGTAACCACAGACCAATCTTTTAGACACAGATTCTAGCCTATCTGCATCCAGAGAGGGCTCTCTCTTTATGATTTAGCATTATTTTCAGGTATATTAGGCCAGTTATGAAGAACAAGGGTTTGTTTCATTTTTGGATGGTGATATTCAATAGAACAGGGGTGTAAATCTAAAAAGTTCAGCCCATTGGGCTAATGGAGTCCATGAGGATGAACTGTTGGATATGGTTTCTTTGACAGAGGGTGGCACTACAGAGCAAGGTAATCAATCATGGAAAAATTTATAAGCTGGAATCAAATGGGATGGAGTCAGTGGGTGAAGGGCAATTAAGAATCGTTCATCATGCAAACATAGGGAAAGTGGATGATTATTGCTAGGGAGCAGTTAATAATTCCTTAACTAATAGTCGACATGTAAGAACTAGGGGAAACAGGAGCAGTTAAGAATTCCTGTTCATGCTAATTCTGAAGAAAACATTAATAATAACAGAGATTGAACACAGAGTGCAAGCAAGCAAATTCTGAGTTATTCTTTTTCTCTATTATTCAGATTATGGAACATATATGATATAAAAAACACAGAAACTGAAAACACAAGTATGAGGGACTTATTGATCCATAAGATGATTCAAGAATTCTGTAACAAGTCCTCTACCATCAATTCCACATCCAGAGAGTTTAGCAACAAAGGATTCTAGCAGCTTTTGTATTTAGAAGGTTTTCAGACTTACAGCGCAGTCTAAGAAATGTATCATCAACCCCAAATACTTCGCTTGGGGAGATATTTATACAAAAGTGTTTACAAAATATCTCAAAGAGATAATATCTAGTAATAACTCATTCTACCTACTTTAGAGGAGAAGTAAATGATCTCGAAAACAGGGAGCAATAAATGAAGAAGTAATTGTTGTTGTGTTGGCTGCTCAATTGGTGAGATGTATTGACTGTAAGCTTGGTGAGTCGGCTGGTGGCTGTTTCCATTGATATTTCACGCAGCTGCCTTAGCTTTCTCGGGCATATTTAATTTTGATTTGATAGACTATTGCCATGCATAACTCTTATCCGTCCCTATCCTCCGCTTTATGTTATCTGTTGTATCCTGGGTAAAACAAAAGTTATAACATGCCTATAGGATTTCCAACATGCTTTGCCACCACTTCTCTTCTGGTAAATTATGTCTTTGTAGTTTTCTCAAAGTCTCATTAGCGTCTGTGTACTTGAATAAGTTAGGCTGGACTATAAAAAGATGTTTCACTTCATGCTCAATATAAAATAGATTTTTCAAGTTGCTTTAGAGAGTTTGGCCAAATGGAAGGGCCTTCTCTGCTGAAGTACTTGATGATGCATTTACTTGATCAGCAGCATGTTTATTCAACCTGTGCATGTACTCAGCTTGTCTCAACAGGCGTTCATTGCTTCCCAATAGACTCAGCAAGCCCCTTTCATGCAAAACTACAAATCTTTCTATAAAAGAGTCTATCTCCACTTGCATATCCTAGCACCTCCTTTCCAAATTATGCATCAAGATTCTCTTGGTCATAACTCTTTTGATTGTTAGGATGGTGCCTGTCCTGTCTCTGATGTCTAGTGCTGCTAGTTCTTCACTGGAGTTAGTGTTCAAGAAATGGATTAGCATGTTGGCCTGTTCGGGCATATGTCCCAATAGATTTCTTGCCTCTTGAATTTCCACTTGGGCTACTACTATAAAGTCAATCTGCTCATAAATAGTTTGAATAGATCTCCACACATTATTAATGGATTGACTGATGTTAGCCCACAAAATGCCTTTGATTTCTCACAGAGGCTTATCTAAAGAGAGGTCCTTTTCCAATGCTTTTAAATTTTCTCTAATGCTTTCACCTCTCTTGTCTTTTCTGCCACAGTCATTTTGGATTTGTCATAACTCGCTTCTAATTTTGCCAATTTCTCTTTGGCTTCTTTCAATTCCGATACTTGGAGTTCTAATCCCTCCATGGCTTTTATTAACTCTTCTATGGTCATGGTAGTTCTGTTGCCTGCTGTTGTTGTTGTTGCTGAAGTACCTACTATTGTTGTTGTTGCTGGAGGGGAAGTTGTGACTGTTGGAGCTACTGCAGGTGGCTGGGAGGTCGACTCTCCCTGCTTCTCTCTTATTGCTTTCTCCAATGCCTACTCTGTTTCACTTAGTCTCTCATTCATTTTCATAAGCAGGTCCATCATGTCCTCCTCTGCTTTTTGCTGTACAACCTCTGTAGTTTGTGGATGCATAGTAGTAAGCAGCTTCAATTATTTCCTGAGGGAAGCAATGTCCTCCTTCTTTTTCTTTATTAGGACTTTTATGCCTTTGCATCCTTGGGATCATGTCCCAACTTGATGATAATCTCTTCCAAGGACTTTATTCTGTTGTCTTTGGCTAAAGAAGATGCCTTCTCCAAATCTAGTTGGGAAGATGGGTTGTTCAATGAGTTCTACAATTTATAAGCCAACATTGCCTTATCTGGCAATGTAGAGTAGACCATCTCTCTTGTTTGCTTATGTAGCTCAATTTGGTCCATAGAATGAATGTCTTTGGCAAGGACCTCCAGATTTGTTCTAATGTAGTCAGCTACTGACTGTGGCTGCTGCACTTTAGGCTTAAAGTGGCTCAAGATAATTTTTCCTTCTTTAATATCATATGCAGACATCAACCTTTGCTAGTTGGCAGGGGTCATCTTGAGAAGATGATTATAAATTTGCAGCCTCAGTGGGTCATTCTGGGCTTTTATCTCTGTGAATGTCTTTTTGATCTCAGAGCCCTGCTTGCTTTGTGGTCTTGTGGATGAAACTTCCACACTGTGCTGCCTTTCTGGGTCCTGCCTATGAGAGCTGGTGGATGTTTCTATTACCGGGGAGATCTGTGGGCTGGTTTCCCTCTCGCCTCTTAGGCTTTCTATGGTTTCCTCAATAATTTCCTCTTCAGATAGAGGATTTATTCTTTGCCTTTTTTCCCCTGGTTGCTCTGCTGGTCCACTTACAGGTGTGGGCTCTTCTTTGTCTCTTTTCTTGCCCCTTTCCTCATTTAGAGGAGTCTGTAATGTTGGTACCTCTGGTGCTTTGGTCTGAACAAGAGGAATTTTCCCTTGGCCCTATTCCTTTGATGTTGCTGGCTGATCTGTCATTATGTGCTGCTCTGTATCTAGTACTTCTTTGCCCTTTGATCTCCCTGCAGCTGGTGTATTGCTTTCTTGGGAAGGTTGCTGTGAAGTTCCAGCAGATGATGTAATGACTTCGGTTTGCTAAGATAGTTTGAAAAATACCTGTCCAAAAGAGTCCAAGTCAAGACACTTTTCTAGATTTTTCATAGCTTGTTCCATTTTCTCTTGCTCAGTAAGATCTTCTATCAGTGTGCCCTCTACCCACTCATCTTGATTAGAAAATTGCTCTATTTTAGGGATCCTACAATGTTTATAGGCTGATAGCCTGTTTTTTACTTTTCTTTCACTGATAAAGCCATTTGGGTCATAGGGTACCCACCAAAAACTCTTCTTTAATCTGAGTTGTTTTCCCAATATCTTGTCAGTATCTTCCCATGCTTCCCTTTTGTTAAGGATAAAAGGGCCTTTCTGGTTTCTTATTTTCATCTGGGCCTTTTTCTTTGCATTGTAGAAGTGAGTTAGATCTGAATTTATTAGTTGCCTGAAATATTCTAATGCAAACAGTCTCATAGGCACATACTTGGGCAGCTTATAAGGGCACAGCTCGCAGCCATATATCCTGATTTTAGTGTGATCCTGGTAGAAGTACCAGTCACCTATTCTGTAGCTTTTGGAGAGCTATAAAATCTTCCTCATGTCACCAGAGAGCCTAGGAGGAGAATTCCCTATTAATAGAGAGGAAGCAGGATGTATAAACAGGTCAATAAACTCACAGTAGGTATAAGGAGTCTCACCAATTCTGTGGAAAATAGAGGTCCAAAAGATTACAGACCTCCTCTCTCCTTTGGAATCTAATTTCCTAATGGGAAATACAAAAATTCCTGGATGATAATATAACAGCAGGTGGTATATGTAAGTTGTGTATTTCAACACTCCTTCTCTTTCCAAGTTCATGAATTGAGCATGGATTTTGCTGCAATGAAGGAGGCATAATCATACTTAATAGTAGGGGACTGTCATGGAATAAAGGTGGATAACAGAACCAAGACCATCTCATCCACATACTCACTAGACCTAAATCCCAAGATTGTTGAGATCATGTCAAGAACAATTCTCCCAGTCTCATTAAACTAGACATGTAAATAAGGAGGTCGCCCCTGGGGCTGGCAATTTGGTTCCATGAATAACTTAGCAATCCAGCCTATTTCTGCCGTGGATAGTTGAGAGCCTTGCTCAAGTAAAAATCCCATGGAAAGAGGAAAAAGAGGTTGAATTGGATGGAATTGTAGCATTTCATTGATAGAATCAGCAATTATTTAGAAAAGGACATCTTGTGATGGAGAGAGGACTGCCTTAGTGACAGGGTCATAATTTGCACAGTAGTGGCGAATTATATCTGGGAATATATTGACTGAGGGAAGGTAATACCTGGGGAGATTGGATTCCCATATTCCATAGATATCAGAGTTGTTCAAATGACTATTTCTGACAAGGCAAAAGGTGTGAAGATGATTTTTTGGAAACTAATCGGGTCTTCTATCTGGAAATCTCTGTCGACTAAGGGTAAATGATGCTGGTCAGTATGAGGAGCATTGAGAGGAGAAAAATTGAGGGCTACGGGAGCCTCCAATTTTGGTTTTTGTGGTTTTCAAATTGGAATTTGGGTTTTTGTAGCAAAAGTAGGAAAAACAATAGTTCTGGGGATTTTCTCCAAGAATTACAGACCAAAGTTGATTTGAATTTAGCTCGCCGGGTGAAATCTACAGAGAAAAACAAAATTTGTAGGACTTTCGGTAAAAATGGGTAAAAGAGCAGTCCTGGAGGTCTTTTTCTGAATAAACAGACTGTATCCAACTCAAATTTGGCTTCACAGGTGGAATATTCGGCGGAAAAGCAAAATTGCAGGTTTTCAAGGTGAAAACAAATAAATACCTGGATTACGGATGAAAGTTGTGTAGTTGCAGGTGAAATGGCGGACTGTGCAGCAGGGCACTAGAGTCTGTTGGCCAGGTGGTGGACTGGATGTGTTTCGCACTAAATTTGGACATAAATTGCATGCAGCAACTTCACAGTAATAACGAGTAAAATGGGCGAAAATGATAGTTTTTACGGGTTTTTAACAAATATTTGGTTTCTTGGGCTTTTTCGCGCTTTTGGTCAGATGACGTCAGCATGACGGAATGGTTTGTCATGTAGTGGGGTGATGTGACGGTGACGTGGTGCTGACGTGGTTGTGACATCAGCGAGGAGGTCAGCGGGAGGGCGGTAAGCGGTATTGGCCCGCACCGCTTATTGGCCAGGGTGGTATTGGGTGGATGGGCCGCAAGCATACCGGGAGGGTGCCATGTGTCCCATGATACGGCGGGAATACCACCGTTCCCCGGGCGTTAACATACAGGAGACGGAGGGGTTGCAATATCGATCTGGGCTGTCAAATCAGCGGGCCCAAATCTAACATCTGGCAGTAAATGGAGTTGGCGGAGGGCTACGATGCAGGGACCCACCATTAAAATTAATGTTTTTTCAATGATTTCGGGTTAATTCATCAGTCGGGTTTGCGGGTTGGTTGTTTACTTAACCAGAGGTTAAATAAAATCCAATGTTTTGTACGCGGAGGGTTGTTAATGGCCCTGGATGAACCATCAATTCCCAATTTTTTAAGCAGCGATTATGGTTTATAATTAAACCGAGGTAGGGAATATTAACTTTTGGGGTTATTCCATATGTTTACATAATACGGGGAAGGGAAAAAACATATGGATTTACATAATAATGTTAGTAGTTATTATGAATTTGAGGTAGGAATAAGCACTAAGTCTAATGTTTAAGATACTTAGGCTGAGGGGAGAAAGGTATTTTTTCACAAGAAATGTGGTTTCTTCTTTCAAAGCAAGAATGTTGTACTTCTTAGGTTTTCCATGAAATGGAGTGTTTTTAAGAGTATTGAGCAGATCTCAATATCTTTAGGGGGAGGTTAGTAAGTGTTTTTAGGAAAAAGTGTGAAGGGAAGTTCGACATGCATCATCTGTTTTGTAGCCAAATCATTGCCATTGTACTTATGATATCAAATGAGATGAACCTCTTAAGAAAAAAAATTCAATCATAAGTATGCTTCTACAACATCAAAACTGCCTACCCAACCTATTATACCTAACATTTTTTCTTCCTTTTTCCTTGGGTGCATTTAAACTAGCAAACCCTTACTCTCTTCTTTTCTTTTAACTGCCATCCTATCTAAGTCTGCCCTTATTTCTTCCAAGGGCTTAGATTTAGCTGTTGACCACCTTTGCTTCTCTATCTAACTATTTATCTACCAAGATTGAACTGTTTGTACAAATTTTGTTCTCTATCTCTAAAACAATAAATTTAAACATGAACTGGCCAAGATTAAGCTGTTTGGCCATCCATCGACTATGGCAAGAGTCAACTAATTGCACACAATGATATTCTGTGCAAAAATAGAATAGTAGTGGAATTTTGGACTAGCACACTTTTCTGGTCTTTTCTTTGGGGTTCATTTCTTTTCTTTTTGACCAATTCATTCTTTTTGTCCTATGATCTTTCTTTTATGGCATACCCTCTTTTCATTTCTTAATTTTTTTCAAAATATGGAACCTTTGCAACATGGAAAGGATGAACATATTTGGGATTTTACCAGTCAATCATGAAATATGACACCTATTGGTATAGAAGCATAACAGCAGTCATTTCATGGTGACATTCTATATGCCAACACCCGAGTTTGCAATGTAGTACCATCTTATTCCATCATGTTCATTTGGTACTCTTGGGACCAGTCTTTGATATTAGTCATCAGCTTCATCCTTCAGCATCATTGACATTCTTATATGTGATATTCAGACATGTACTTGTTCGATCATGATCAGATGATCCATTATGTATTTCCAGTCTTTTATACTTGTATACTTAGTGGATCCACTTGTACTTGATATGCGGACATGATTTACTTTCTCTGAGTAGGGGTATGCCTGCCTCAGACAGTGTTTCTTTCTGATCTTCTTTTGTGGCTTGGCAGGCTAAAATCTGGTGAAGTCCTTCTCAGTTTTTGATAGGTTTCCTTTCCATGTACTTAATACATTTCGTCCATCATGTACCCCTTCTGACCTGATATATTGGGGTCATCTATTATAGCTCCAAATCTCACTCTTGATATTTGTGATGTTGCATTTATGGCCTAGGGTAACCCCTTCTTCCAGACTTGGTCCAAATACTTAAAAAACAATGTTTTACTCCCTGTACGTGACATTGCCCAGAGCTAAATGCGTGTGTACACGGGTCAGTGAATACCTAACCTGCGTATATGTCTTAAAACACTTAAAAAAATAAAGTCTCCTTAATTTCGGGTAGAGATCATGGGTTTTACCTGTTGATTACCTATTAGTGCCTGTGGCCCAATTGTTCCCAATGAATTCCCAACTAAAAACTACTTTTGGAGAAGTATAAAAAGGCTTCAATGGGAAGGCCTTAAGGAGGAGAGAAGAGAGAGAATTACTCTGCTGAGATTATCCCTGGTTAGGTTTGAAGATCAATGTGCTTCCAACACTTCCCCCACTTCACGAAACCCTTGTTTCCTTGAGTTATGATGTCATTTCACTAGTTGAGATATCTTTGTGTGAGTCATGGAAGGAGCCTTTTGAAGAATTTGGACTGGACGGATCTGGAGGACGGTTCGGCTTGGAGCCAGCAAGAGGAAGATTTATGTGATATCATTCCTTGCTTTGTTTTACTTATCTGCAATAAAGAAACATTTGTCTTGTTCCCGAAATCAATATTTTCTATGCATATGATGATATTGTTATGGTTTGCATATGAATAATTGTTTGAATTGTATAACTAACCATCTTTCAATATATTATGAAGTTGATTTCTATATGATATTTGGTCCATATATTGCTATGCTTCTTTGAATTTGTTGTTTTGCAGGTTCAAGGATTGAGACAAACTCCAAGAGGGTTTGAACCCTGGCTAGATCTACCCGAATGAAGGACCCCCAGGTGCACTTCTTTTCACGTAGTTTCCTTATTTAAGTATCATGGCTATGTGGACTGCTTGTTTTTTACTGTAGATAACCCCCGCTCTGCTAGGGTGTTGACCCAAAACCCTAGGGAACTTTGTCTCTCAACAAAAATGAAGGACGCTATAGGCAAAAGTACCCCAAGGATAGGTGAATGTGGTCTTATCTTGGTCTTCCAGGTAGATTTGGATTTGGTTGTACCCACTGAATCCATCTAGGAATGGAACAAAATTCTTCACTACCAGGCCATCTAGCACTTGGTCAAAGAAAGGGTAAGGGAAAATGATCCTTCTTTATGGCTTTTTTCAACTCCCTGTAATCGACACAAATCCTCCACTTACCATTTTTCTTGGGAGCTAACACTAAATGAATCCTGCATCTAACATTTTTTGTAGTTCTTCTTTCACTATGTCTTAAGAGTTGGATTCATCCTGCTTTGTGATTGCCTGACTAGCTTGAAACCTTCTTTGATGTATATGTCGTGAGTACACACTGAGGGCTATACTCCCTTCATTTCCTTGTAACTCCAAGCGAAGGCTTCTAGTTTTTCTCTCAACATGTTGCATAGCGTTTCCTCTTCTAAAGCAAAAAGAGATGGGTTAATTTTCAAATTTTTCTCTGGGCCAAATTCTATGGTTTTGACATGGACTGGGTTGGAATCTACCAAGCATAACTCAATTGGATGATTGTTCTGGGTTTCCCTTACCTCTTCTTCTAATGGTAATGAACTAGGAGTTGGAATTTGGAGCAGGTGTTCAATTAAGTCATCCTCATCTTGTTGTCCTCCTCCTATGGTTGCTTCCAAAGCATAAAGTTGGGCAGAATATACCTCATCTTCTTCCTCCTCCTCCAACCATAAAGGTAAACCATGTTCTAGGGTAGGTTGAGCAAGATGGTATAGGGCTAACTTTTTGGACATATGCCCATTCTTGATCGTCATATTCCTAGCTTTATAGCTAATATAGGCATAAACTATGGCTAACCATGGCCTCCCAAGGATGATAGGGTAACCAGTAAGCTTAGCCTCAGGCTAGAGAACTCAAAAGTCTGAAGGTACTCCCAGGAGTTAATGGAGACCATCACATCCTCCACAATTCCCTCAGGGGTGATTGTGGAATGGTCTGCAAGTTGCACAACTGTTGTGGTCTTCGTCAATGACCCTTGGAGGTTGACTTTGAGCATGGTGTCCTTGGTCATCAGATTAATGGTAGCCCCAAGATCAATCAGAGTGTGTGGGAAAATGGTGCCATTGATGTGCACATCTACTACAGGGCTTCCAGAGTCCAAATATTTTGGACATATTACCTGCCCCAGCATTAAGTCAGACAGCTACCCAATGACATTAATGGTAGGGACATACATTGTTCTTCTTCTTGGATGCTTGAAGAATTTCTCCTTAATTAAATTATTGTAAATGGGAACATATTTTATTTCCTAGAGAAGGGGGATCTTTACACATAGATTTTTCCATTCTCCCAGAGGTTTAGTTCCTTTTGGGGTAGGCTAGATTGATTGGGCTAATATCTCAGGAAAGGGTGTATTTACCTTAAGGTTGCTTTCCTCTCTTTCTTCCTCAACCTCCCTATGTGGAGAGGGAGGTTGGTTATCAGGGAGAATTCTCCCAGATATTAGGTTGATCTCCTGATTTGTACAACATAAGCCGATTATAATGTCTCTCCACTGTATACTTGTTGAACCTACCTATTGTTTAGGTTCGGATTTGGCTGGGCAGACATCTAGGGTTGCTTAGGTGGAGCAGAGTGCAGGAGTTGTGGTTAGGTAGGTGGTGGAAGCAATAGGGATAGAACATTGTTGAATTTGGGCCTCCTCCTTGGAGTGGGGTATTCCACTGATGTTGTGGTTGAACATAAGGTTGAAATTACTAGCTGGCTAACTGGGAATGATACTGAGATGCATAGGACCAAGGAGGGGGTGTAGACCAGGAAGGATGAGCAGGGGGTCCCCAAGAAGGTATAGTTTTTTTTAGGTTGGGGTTGTAATATGCATGGGATGACCCTTGCATACCCTGCCAGTATGGTCTAGGCCCAGGAGGTCTCCTTTGGTTGATGTAGCAAAGTTGCTCAATGACCCCTTCAGCTCCTTGATATGCAACTTTGAGTCCAGGTAAAGAAGGGCACTTGTATGTGGAGTGGTTTTCTTCACAGACTGAGCAAATCGCAATACAGTTCAATGGACATTCGTTCCTAGGATGCCTCCTGGTGCATCTACGACAAAAAATGGCCAAGGCTATCTCTGGTTCCTCTTGCTTCCTTTTGATGTTCATGGTGTCCAATTGCAAGGCAAGGGTTTGCAGCATATCACTTTTGAAGTCTTCTAGCATATTTCCAATTTCACCCTTGATGGATGAGTTGGAGGATGATGTACTGGCCATAGGTTGACTACCCCTACCCTTTTTCCTGGCCGCCCTAGAATGGTTTCTAAAGACATTCTTGATATCCTCATAGGGTAATTGGTAGATATCTCCTCTTGATAACATGCGTAAGGTATCCAGAATATCTTCCCTTACTCCTTTAAGCAGTACCAGCTTTAGTGACTCAAGGTCAAGTGTGCACCTAACCCTTTTGTAGCTAAGCTGAAATCTTTCTTCATAGTCTTCTAGGGATTCATTCTAGCCTATGGTCATCCTGAAAATCTCTTCTTTAGTATCCTTTGACCTATAGTAGTCACTATATTTGTTTTTAAAAGGTTTTTGCATCTGAGCCCAAGTTGTGATACTATCTCCAGGTAAACCCATGAACTAGTGCAATGTTGCATCCTTGAGGGTAGAATGAAATAGTTTTAACTTTTGCTCATCATCTGTATATTCATAGGTTTGACATATAACAACAAACTAAAATAGGAAAGTGTCAGGGTCCTCAATCGTCAGGCCATGGAAATGAGGTAGACCAGAGGGGCTTATATTCTTCATCTTAATGTCCCCATTGGTCTCCCTGATGGGGAAGGCACCCTCAATTCTCTCTCTATTTCCTCTGTCATTTCGATTTTCAACCATTGGTTTAGTAGGAATGGGTTCTTTCTCTTCTTCTTCCCCTGTAGTTTCTTCAAACATGTAAGGTTGATCACCTAAAGGTTCTTCTAGTTCACAGTCACCGATGAAGAGAGAAGGTTGATGGTTGGATGCAGTGGGGGTATTTAGCAAGAACTTCCCTAAATTGTCCCTATTCGTACAAGGCATGAAAGGAAATGTTTTTGGGTTGGTTTTTGCAATATTTTTTTAGTAGGAAAGTATTTTTGCAAAAATGAAATTTTTGATTGAATGAAAACTACTAATCAAAATACTACTTGCTGAATTGAAATTCTACTTGCAGAATGGAAAGGAAAGCAGATAATGACAATGAAAGAAAGGAAGCTACTCGATTACTTTTGTAGAAATAAACTAATGGAAGAAAATTGAGGATATGAAGTAGAAGAAAAGAAAGTTGGAGACTAGAAATAGAAGAAAGCAATAATCACATTCTACTTTGACACCTCCTCGACAATAGTGCTAAAAAGTGATGAGCCTAAGTATTGCAACAAGAATGCTACAACTCCTCGGGCTACCAGCTTTACTTATCAACCTGGGGTTTGTACAAACTTGGAGGTGACAGTGCTATATGTAGAAGTGAAAGTGAAGGTCTTGCATGTTGTCATTGTTCATTTGGAAAGAGACCCCAGGGGTTCCAAGCTAGACTTCTATAGGGTTAGAAGAAGCTAATTCTTTGATGGAAGAAGAGAAAATCTATTCTAAGAGAGAGCTACTCTACTGCAGTAATGAAGAAAACAACATGTAATGCTAACTCACATCACAACCTCATTAACCAGTTAAACAACTATGCTAAGCAGAATTTCTAAATCAACACTAGTCTAATGATGCTATCTAAGTTGCAAAAGTAAAGAGAATCAACCCTAAGAATGTGTAATAAAGGAAACTAAATTAATATGGTTGTAGCGTTTAACTAATATGTAGAAAAAAGTTCAGTAAGGAGTCAAGCGGAAAAGCATTCAGAGGATGAAATCAGTGAAAGGAGGATGTAATGAAATATGAGAGGCGAAGATCTCATTTCAGGAGATTACGTAGATAGATGGGAAAATAGGATTAACAAACAGGATGAGGGGCAAAGATCTTATCATGGGCGGTTTAGTGAATATATGAACGGACATGGTTAACGAACATGATGAACAATGAAGATCTTATCAGGGGTGGTTTAGTGAATAGATGAATGAACAAGGTTACCGAATAGGATGAATGGTGGAGATATTATCGCATGCAATTTAGTGAATAGATGAACGAACAAGGTTACTGAATAGGATGAACGATGGCGATATCTTATCGCGAAGACTTAAGTTAATAGATGGATAGAAAAGATTAATCGGAAGATGAGCAGCGGAGATAAAAAAAATACGAAATGATGGAGCGGGTTTCGTAGGTGGTAAGAAATTTCTCTCGCACCCTCAAAGCTGTAAGTTGTATTTCTAAATTTCATGTGATTAGCCTAAGTGAGTGACATGTAGCATGAGAAAACCACTTTTCTCACATGCTCTCAGGTGGATAACGGTCATGCAAGAATCCACGCGAGATTGCACAATAGTCGTTGGATCAGGTAGGACTGGTCAACAGTGGAGATTGGCCAAGCTAATTGGCGAGCAAGTGATGCAATAGCTGTTAGATCAAGCAAGGAAGATTGACGGTGCGGGTTTAAAGTGCATAAAGTATTGAGGTGATGCAATAACCATTAGACCAAGAGACAGATCGATGGTGGAGATTGTAGCACATAAAGTAGGTGGAAGACTTCATGTGAGATGGCCGTTGGATAAACTAATGAATCAGATAGTGATTGGTCAGGTTTATTATGGATCAGATGGTAAGGAAATTATGCATGAAGAAATTGTTGAAGGAGATTTCAATGAAAACAACAGAAATCGGTGAGAGTGAGGGTAGACCGAGAGTGATGGGAAAAGAAAACAGTGAAACCAAACAAGTAACTGCATTAAACAACAAACTCCAAAGCTCATGCGAGAACTAGAAAACTCTGTTTTTGGGGTTGCTGAATGGTCTATTCCTCAAGTCATGGTCCTAGAGAGAGGAGGTGAGGTTGAGAAACTTGTGTACAACCTTATGGTGATCTTTTTCTCCTAGCTAACCTGCTAATTGAAAGAAGGCACAAATGGAAGTAAACTAAAGAACAATCGGTTTACTCTACACTACTGTAATGGGAATGCCACTACTTAAGCAAATGAACAATTAAACCATGAATCATCTACTCTACATTGTTGTAATGGAAATGCAGCTACTTAAGCAAATGAACAGAAAACCAGGAATCTATGCTAGCATACATGTACAATAAAGAGGATCTTTGGCTATTCGGGTTGGGCCCTAACCCAAGAGCTTCATCCCTCTGAGTTAACTTAGTGTTGGATAGAAAAAAAAACTCATTCTTATTATCAAAACCATGGATTACATAACGAACTGTCACAATTATTACATCTCAGAAATAAGGAGAAATTACAAAAGGCTCAAGAGCAGTTGGAAACTATCTGCTCTCTCTATTTAGACACCCTGTCCTATAGAGCCCCTGCTACAAATTATGCCCTCTACCTCCTAGAAAGGTTCGTACTGCTAAAAATCAAAGATGTCAAGGCTGGTAAGCCGGTGGAAATCAAAACCACCCCGAATTTTGTCAAATGTTTTAGCGAACAGAACGAAAAGGTACAACGCCTCCTTTGTGAGCTGTATATGTACAATTTCTTTCTGGAAGATGACAGGGACAGTAACCCTGGGCCTTTTATAGGTGATGTGCAACTGCAAGAATTTCTTTCTTTCGCCATTAATCAACTCAAGTGGGCTAAGGCCAACAATACATTTGGGAGGCATGAATAAGGAATTGACCTATGGGTAAGAGGAGAACCAACCAAACCCTTGCAACTCTTGATTAAACACAATAAATTCATGAAACAAGCTAGTGTTATAGGCCAATTGGGGCCCTTTCATACAGATATTATACAAGTTGGAAAGGAATATTTCCAAGAGATTAAGGAGGAAGCCTCTAGCATTACTGTTAGAAATCGAGAACCATTTGGATGCAGGAAATTTAAGGTTTCCTCCTCTCATTTCTATAAATACAGTAATATGATTTTGACTATGGGACTTGAATGGATAGGATGTCGGTATAGGACTCCAATCATATGTTATCCTATAGATAAGTATCATTGTGAATATACCTTGAAGGCTTAGGATGTTACCCAGGATTTTATTATATTGAAGAGGAAAAATGGCTTCAGATATTATAAGGAGCATGTATATTCTGCCTACTCCCTAACTCAGCTACACGTCAACTATTTAATTACATGAGGACATGCAACAAGGTAAGATGGGGAGTATGTTGGGTCAAGAAAAAGGCATATTTTCTCCTCAGTAATTGTTTTATTTTGTATTTACCTTTACATGATTATCTTTGTTTATGACCAGAAATAAAGGATATTACAATTAATGTTGTATGAAAGCACTTGGTAACAATTTAGATAAACCTAGCATTAGAAGCTGACTTTTTACTATCCTTGTTTTCAGAATACATGGATTGGTCAATTGTCGTTTAGTTGATAGAGCAGCACCAAGCCATAAAAGGGAAAGATAGTGTCTGACGTAGGCAAGGCAGCGAGAGACTAGGCAGATCAATGCTATTTCAACATAATCAAATTATGTATTACTGTTATATAAGGACAAAAGGCAAATGAAGCTCAGCTCAGACTTATGTAATGCATAATTTTTCTTTTTGAGACATATTCAACTGTTATTTTAGTGGTGCTATAAGCTGGTTACTCATATTAATGAAAGATTTCCTTTGATCTTTACTTATATTCTGAGTATTCTTTACGGAGGCTTCTGGCGACTTTGGGCCTGGTCAAGAGAAGTTCTACTACTTCGTTATGTTATCATCCTTCCATTTGAATTTTTATTGATTGTTAATATTTAGTTAATATTATTTTTCTTATTGTGATGATTGATGATTCCCATTTATATTGTTGTTCATATCGATTTACATTTAGTCGTGTGACGTATCTGAATAATGCTTTGATTCGATTGGTTACATTAGTTTCAGAATAGATTATTGTTCCTTCCGAATTACAATACCATAGATCTTAAAGGTAGTGTTAATTCATTTCCATGATCTGTTGATAGAAGAATTTATTGTTTGGAAGTCATTTATCATATTTTCTTGATTGTCATTCAATTGAGATTGTTGTTCAATTGAGAATTGTCATTCAATCGAGATTGTTGTTCAATTAGGATTTGGTGTTCAATTCTGATTTGCAATAGATTAACATTGTTGTTTAGTTGTTACAGTTCTCTTTCTTAATAAAAGGAGTTAGCTTTGATTCCATTTGAAGATTTCTAAGTGTGATTCTTTGTATTCGCATTCAGATTCATTTAGTTTTGGAATAAGTAGATGAGATTGCAGAGTGTGTTAAGAGTTATTTCAAAGTTATTTTTTGCGTAGAGTTGTTTGAATTAAGTTGGAAAGATAGTTATGTGTGACTGCAATGATTTACCATTAGCTAACCTCTGAATTCACTACATAGATTGTGCTGAGACTCTTTAGATAAAATGACCTACCTCAGGTAGACAATTAATGTAGGACTTAAGATTTCTTAAAAAAAGAGACATCTTAATGAGCCAACAATCTGGGCATAGTTCTTGATGAATTTCCTATAGTATCCCGTATGCCCCAACGTTGCACGCAGCTGTTTACCACTCCTTGGTGCCTCCAAATTGATTATGACCATGATCTTCACTGAGTCTACCATCAAGCCTTATCTGCATACCACATGGCCCAACAAGATCCCAAAAGGGACACAAAACAAACATTTCTTTAGATTGAGAATGATCTGGTATCTTTGGCATGTATCTAGCATCAAATGCAAAATGGCCACATGGCGCTTTACCAGTCCAAACACTATCCAATCGTCAAAGTATACTTCCAGAAATTTATGAATGAAGTCTTTGAACACTGCGATGAATACATGCGAAAAGATCGTCGGTGTGTTCTTCAGCCCAAAAGGAATCACCATATACTGGAAGCATGCCCATTCAGTCGCGAAGGTCATCTTACCTCTATCCTCCGGTATGATCTTGATCTAATGGTACCCAGAGAACCCATCAGTGAACAAATATGCTTCATGGCTGCCAACATTATCCAAGATCTCATCGATGAACGGAGTTGGGAACGGATCATGCACGCAGGCATTGTTCAATTTCATGAGATCTACACGTATCCTTATTTCTTCCTTCTACTTCTTTTCCTAAACTACTATTATGCTCACCCAATCAAATTCTTTGATCGGTTCAATGATGTTGACCTAGGTTGTCATTGATGTCAATATGGCAATATTTTAGATACTAAAGGATGACATGAAGCCAAGGGGAAGAAGAACATATTCATGAAGAGACAGAGCAAGAGAGGCATTGATATATGCAAGGAGGTCTTTGAAAGACACTGCCAAGCCAGAGGAGCCACATTGGACTAAGAGGAGCTGCAGGAGGAACCATATAGCAAGGAGGCATATCAGAGTCATCAGGAGCCATCGGAGGAGAAATGGATGTGTTTAACAGCAAACAGAGGATGCAGAGAGCCATCAGAGCAAACAGGAGCAGACAAAGTCACTAAAGGAGTAGATGGAGATGAGAGGAGCTAACAAGAGCATGAAGCACCACCATCGGAGCCATAGAGGAAGCAGACAAAACTAGAGGAGCCAAGAGGAGCACACAAGAGGAGCCAACGGGAGCCAAAGAGTGTTGTAACACTATCCACGACATAAACATTCATATGGTGGCAAAGACTTGTATATGAATTTAACGCAAACAGAGCTATCGGAGGCAAAAGACTTAGACTCATATGCAAATACACTGACGGAGTGAAAAAGGCAGAGTTTATATTGTATGAGCAGGTTACATTATCGGGCTTGTAAAACCCATGTATGCATGCTTTAACAGCTATTGAACACTATTGAAAAAGTTGGAGAAAAGTTGCTGAAACACCAATTTCTCCGTTGCTGAAACACCGATACTTGTAAAAAAGTTGTCGATACACCAGTTTAGGCGTTGCTAAAACACCAATTTTGGCGTTGCTGAAACACCTCCGTGACGACATTATATTTCAGCGTTGCTGAAACACCTCCGCGATGACATTATATTTTCGTGACACCATCAATCGAAGGTAAACATGAGGAAGCTGAAGCAAATGGAGGAGGGAAGCCAGAAGGTCGAGCGAGTGTTGAGGAAGTCAAAGCTCAAGCGAGCGAGGAGGAAGCCAAAGAGCCATTGAGTAAGTGGAAATGAATAGACAAAGGCATGAGAATGTATAAAACAGTAAAAACAGAGAACTGTTGTTGTTGTTGTTGTTGGAGCTGTTTTTTTTTGTGTGGCAAAGAACCAGAATATGAGGTAGCAGAAGCAGCAGAGGTGGTTAAGCATTGTATGAAGTTGCTGGTGAATGTTGGTGAAGGCTGCTGCAGCTGCTGAAAGTTGCTGAAATACGCTGGAGGAAATAGAGGCCGTGTGAGGGTCCAACAGAACAGAAAGAGGGTGCAGCAGAATAGAAAGAGGGATGAAGGACACACAAAATGGTAGGCAGTCAGAGGGGAGAAGCAGCGAGCAGAGGAACAGTCATGCTGAAGCATTCACTGTGACAATGAGAACATAAGCTTGAACAGAAAATTGTTCTTTATACAGAGTTTAGTGTAGCTAACAGTAGACTAAATAAAGCTGTGTGAAGACATTATCAGAGAGCAAAATGGCTATTGGAGACTATGTGTGGGCAATGTGCAGAGTTGTAAAGACTCATTCATAAGAAGACTAGTTTTCATTGACACTGTAGCTTGGAGACTACAGTGAAGCTGTAAATAGACAAAACTCAGCAGAGAAGAGTTCTAAGAGCAGAAGGATTGGAGTCCTTGGGGCTGGTGCCTCAGAAGCAAGAAGGATAGGAGTCCTTGGGGCTGGTGCCATAGAAGTAAGTAGGATTGGAGTCCTTGGGGTTGATGCCTCAAAAGTAGGAAGGATTGAATTCCTTGGGAGTTTTTGTTCCTAAGTCCAAGATTGGTGTCTTGGCGAAATAGAGTTGGTGCTCTAGAGGTTGGAGCCTCACCAAAGTCCAAGTTGGAGCTTGGCAACTGAGTGTAACCATCTATACATTGTATCTATTTTACTGCACAGTTTATATTAATAAAATCATTTATTCTGGCTGTTCATCTTGTGTTCTGAATATATATGTTTTAGCTGGTAAAACAATAGTGGGAAAAATAAACACTGATTCACCCCCCCCCCCCCCTCAGTGTTTCCAACAAATGATACCTACCATGAGCATATTATCTAACTCTAAGCAGACCCTTTCTTTATACTTTGGGTTGAGGTGGTAAGGTCTTTGCTTCATAGTTTCATGTTCAATTTTAGGGTTATCTTCATGACACCTAGATCTCCTATTATCCCTTTCAGATCTGAAAACTTCATGGGGAACAAATACTGATATTCGCAGAGTAGTTCAGTGATCTTATCTACTATCGCGTCATCCTAGTAATCCCCAATCTTTGTAAAATTTGGATCTGCCTCCATGCCAAAGTGCACCTGTTTAGTTTTGAGCAGCTTTGTTATGTCGAGGTTCTCTAGTTGCAGTGCTTCAACTTCGTGGTGACCTTCATTCTCCGAGATACTAATCTTTGTTGGGTCTTTGTCTTCTTCTTCCACTGTTACATTGTAACACTCCAGTGTGTGGCTCAGTTGGGTAGTCCAATCAGGTTGAATCAAATCTAGAGGATCCTGTGGTATCCTGAAAATTACTGTCTTAACCTCCTGCAACACTTCATTGATGGATTCAAATCCATCCTCAAAACTGAGCGTCATAAAAAATACTTGGTGCAAAACATCCCATTCTTCAGTTCCATGGTGGAGTTATGTCTTCAAGTACCAATTCATTGGTATAATGTCCAAGGTATGACAAAATAGATCGAACCACTCTGGCTGAGGCTTCGCTCTATAAACTTCGGTCCATTTGCCCAAATAATTGCGTGGATCATTTCTCTCATCATACTTTTCTATTAATTGTACCTTTGGGTGGCCAAAGTGTGCCCTCATCATCCTTTTATATTTGTGCTAATCATCAAAACTATCTTTGTGCGTACCCCACCATCTTGCAGGCATAATGTGCAACGCCCAATCCAAGGCCTAGAAGCGATGCTTCTTTGGCACTTCCCTTTCAAATGCATACAAAAAATGATCAACTTCAGTTAACCCATCATAGTGTGGTAGATTTCTTACCTCTAATGATACACAGTGCAACGATTTGGTCATCATATTATAACACAACGTAGATACTTCATGCAGTAGATTCTGCCAGTGCTTTAGTTCTTCATCTAAATCTAATGTGCAAGAGCTCTCGCGGTCCATGAAATACATCTGTCTGCTACCAGATTCACCCAATCTTGATCTCATGTCTTTATCTTGTAAATCTGGTCCAAATTGTCATCACTTTCATAATCACAGACCTGTTCAGTATAGCGCGGTCCTTCTGCAGGGTCTAGTAGCACCACTACACGGAGCAATTTCTTCTCAAATATCATCTTTCGCTTCTTTAGGTTGATTACCCCATTCATGTTAGTGGCCCAATCGATCCCAAGGAGTGTGGGGTAGGGATTGCTGTCATCCACAATATCTATCACTTCAAAATATGCTAGTGCACTCGTGCCTTCGATATCAACTGTTACCCCCTGCAACCTCCCCATTGGGATGATTTTCTATTGATTCGCCATCCTTAATTGAATTCGAGACCACTGTAGGGTAGGTCTCCCCATTATTTCCCATGTCTGTTTCGGAAAAACATTCACATTGGACCCTAGGTCCAAGATAACTTGGTCCATTTTGTATTCTCTTATCTGTGTGGTGAGTCTCATCTCATGTCTAGTTCATGCCTTATGCTTACCAAGATTCCTAACTATGCATAGTCCATCAGTATTGGTTTCCTTTCTAGTGCACCTATTGATCAGCTCCTACAGGCCCTTCACAACCTTACTATTGTGGAGTAGTTTCATGCAAGTCTCCAAGAACATGGTAATCATGGACAGGTCCATTTCTTCAACCGGTTTCTCCTGACTCCCTGAGGTAGAGGCCTTAACAAAACTTTTCTTTGCCTCCATAAATGTTTCTTTTGTGCTTTCTAGATCAAGCCCGGTCTCCTTTTCTGGGACCCACTCACCTTCTTCAGGCTACTTCCCTTTATCCTCACCAGTCACTGCACTGCGTAGCATAATATTTACCTTGGGGTCTTCCTCGCGAGGCTCAGCCCTCATCATCTGTAGGTTTTGAGTTGGTAGCTGAGGCTATGCCCCTTCTCACATATCTTGGCTAACAATATAGGGCAATCCTCTGTTGCATGGTCAAAATGAGTACAATAGCAACATGACAGCCATGTCGGATTCGGGTAGTCTCGCGCATAGTGCCATGGTCCTCCACAATTGTAACAAATAATCTACCCTTGACCTCTACCAGGTCCTCCTCCACCTCGGCCTCGACTTTGCCCCTAATACTCACCTTGCACTCCTCTAACGCCTTGGTCTGGAGGCCGCGTTTCTGCCTGCACCCTGTATACAGGTGTCCTATCCATCATTAATTCGTAACTTTAGTAATTGCGCTCATCATGAGCCACATATTAACAAAAGTTGTAGAAGAGCTGTTCCAGTGTCTATACAAATTTATGCAGCAAATGGCAATTGTCTGTCGCATGTTTCCCAACTATCTGACAAATAGCACACCATAGCGTGGGCCCTATACTCAGCCCCACTTAGAGGCATTGGTCCCCCTGATGTAACATAATTTTCGAAAATGGGATAGTGATCTTTTTCATGCCCCTGGCTTTTTCACTTTAGGCACCACACTTCTTCGCATGCCATACGCCAAGTTGTTCTTTCTTTCTTCAGAATTTTCATTTCAAGGAAAAGATTCTGAAATTGCACGTGAATCTTCTGAACCCCCAGATTAGCATCCTACATTGGTGTCTCATGCAATCTCATCGTGATTTGTAGAGCTTCCGCCTAGGTCCCGTTCTTCTGTTGTGATAGTGAAACCCTTAGATGAGGCAAGAGTGAGGCCAAAAACCATTTGCAATGCTGCCCATCAATCAGATTCATGTTGGCTTCATAGATCGTACAGTTCAATCTTTGATCCAAATCCTAGGGCGTCTCTCTAGGCTTCATCATGATCTCCTTGAATCCCAAAATTTATTGTGCCTCAGACTTAGGTCTACTAAATTCCTTATTCAACGTAGTCTGGATATCGTCCAACACAGACGTTTGATTATCAGTGCAGTACTTAATGTACCAAGTTAGTGCATGATCCTACAAAGCACTAAACAACGTTGCTTTCTTCATTTGATCATACGTGATACCTTGAGCTTCCCACACAGCCTTCGTGATGAGCCAAAACTGGTTCGGATCTTCGTTTCCTACACCCTTGAACACATGTATCTATATGGAGTTCACCATGTTGAACGATGGTGGAGGTGGCGGCGGTGTGGACGAGGGGGTAAGCGGTGGAGGTGAGGATGGATGTAGTGTAGGTATCTGTGCGAATCCATGTCTTATCAACTGAATAATGCTCAGTGGAGAAGCCTGTGCTGCTCCTTCATCGTCACTCAGAGGAGGCTCAGTCAGTGACCTATATTCAGGGCCTTTTATACCTCCGCCCCTGAAATTCCTTCCACATAGCATAGCCCCAAACATCAAGGTAACTACATAACCCATTATTCAAACAAGAGCATCTTAATCCAAGTATTTACTGATTTCAAATACTTACCTCATAGCCCCTTGAAGAAGCAGCACTCTGCTTCACTGTAACTGCACACAGTGTCGATACGGTTGAGCCAATGATTGATAGCACATGCATCTTATCTTATGTTGGCTTGTTGGGGCCTGATCGAGGTTCAGAGTTAATTTTCCGAACAAGTCCCTGTACTGCTAGCCCTTTTGGCAATAGTCCACAGAGTGTAGACTCAAGTCTCACCCAATGCAGTATGGGGGGATGGTGGAACCAGGCTTCCGCACCCTTGAGATGTTTGATGGGTTGATTTATTCCAACTATGAATACTTTCGTGAAGGTTACTTTTCACACTTTCTTGGCCTGGAAGGCCTTTGTGGCCTTGTTATATTTGTCTTCGCGCAACCCTAACCAGGTCTGTGGGGCTTTCAGGATGCTAGAGTAGTGAACTACGCTATTTCCCCAAGTCACACCTTGGATCTTACTTATCTTCTTATAATGGTTAGTTATCTTCACCTAAACAAATACCTTATATTATATTCACTTATTCAGCACATTCATATAAGTTCTTGCAACAAATAAACAGTAAACTTGCAATTCATACCCAATATACTTCAATGCATAAAACAGGAAAAGATACACAGAAATATTGTAAAACTTCTCTTTATTAATGCTTCAATCGATTACAGACCCAACCTACCCTACACACTCAACTGCAGGGGTCCACGCACTCAGCTGTGGAATACTAGGCCTTTGCACACTTAGCTACACAGCCTTCTCCTACTCCACGACCTAAAGACACGACTCTACACTTAGACTCAATGCTTCCTTATTAGATCTTTCATTGATTCATTCCCCTATATCCTTCTCTTTACACTTAGAGCTCACTCTATTTATACAATCCCATGGTCCGTGAACCATGGGTAGATCTCTCAAACCAACATTACATTACAAAAATGAAGGCGGACAACCCTCTGACTCATTCACCATCTTTGCGCTCCGCGCCCACAAATCGTGAATTCTTTACATCAGACTTAGTCAAAACTTGGGTTTTAAGCCCCAAAAATTTCCTTGGGGGGATCCCATGCCCAATAGGCCCCAAACACAAACATCATGACTCACCCTCAAGTCACTCTGTCGATGCGGAGATCTTCGTGCGGAGACCTCCCAACTCTGCTCGAACTGCTACAAGGTCGGCAGCGCACTAAGCGGCTACCTGCTGAGTGCCTGTTCACCCAGAGATGGGGAGAAAAAAGATACCATGGGTATTCACTCACAGAATTTAATGATATAAAGAAGAAATCTGATGAAACTGTAGTTGAATTTGTTAGAATATTTAATAAATTATACAATAGTCTTCCAATGGAGATTAAGCCCCCTCCTGCTAGTGCAAAAATCACTTTTGCAGGGGCTTTTGAGTCAAATTTTCGATTCACATTGAGGGAGAGGAGATCCCCAACCCTTGATCAGATCCAAACAGATGCATTAGAGATAGAAGCAAATCTGGTGGCTACAGGTAAGACACCAGATGCACAACCTATCCAAGATAAGGGAAAGGCTAAAGTAGAATCTCTCAAGATCAAATATTAGAGGGTATGAATAATGTAATTATAAATTTGTCTAATACATTGATTAAATTGGAATTAGAGAGTAAGCATTGTCAAAGACAAGTACAACAAAATAGAAATTTTAATCCTCAATATAGAAGACAACCTCTACAAATTTTACAGAGGGGGAGAAAAGATCAAGATCAGATTCAAGCACCATTATATATAGAGGTAGATCCTAATGGAGTACTAGAGCATTCCAAGGATCATGATGACCATATTTTCACATTGTATGCAATCGATGAAGATGAACTAGGTGTTGAGGGAGGAGAATATAGTGAAAAAGATGTCATATATGATGGTAATAAAATTGATGAATGCTGGAAGAGGTTTTCTGATCTTATGCAGGCAAAGCTACATAAGAAATATGACTTGAGATCAAGGAAAAGATCTAGAATTCAAGAAGATGAAGGTGAGCAACAAGTTCCACCTCCCTTACAAAAGGCGACTCCACAAGAACAAGAGCCACAACCTGAAAAACAATTGAATAAAGGAAAGCAGCAGTAGAATACAAGTAGCAAGACTCAAATGCTTCAAGGTGAGTCTTCTCAAGACAAAAGTGAAAAAATTCCTTTAGAAAAACTTGTTTCCATTTCACAAGAGATTTCAATCATGAAGAGAAGTGAAGATGAAGATGAAAAGAACGCTAAATAAAGTCATGTGTTTAGTTTAACTAAAGAATTAGAAAAAATCAGAATTCAAGTGCCCCTCACAGAGTTAGTCAAAACACCAGCTTATCAAAGAGAAATTATAGAGTTTATCAATCCATCTCAGAATGTGAATATAAATGACATTGTGAATTTGCAAGAAGATAAAATAGTAGTGGTTTTTGGTTCACATGTGGAGGAGGTAGATCCTTCAACACCTCCTTTCTACATTTCTTTATTGGTTCATGATTTACTCTTTCACAATTGTATGTTTGATTCAGGAGCCTCACATAACCTTATGCCATTATCAGTGATGAAACAACTAAACCTACAAGTTACTAAACGTTACAGAGACTTCTATTCTTTTGATTCACATAAATTCAAGTGTTTTGGGGGCATTAAAGATATGGTGGTGTCACTAGCTCAGATTCCAACTAAAAGTTTGGTAATGGATGTAGTGGTAGAAGATATCCCTACTAGGTTTGGAATGTTACTTTCTAGGTCATGGGGGGCTAAATTGGATGGTGTTTTCAAACTAGATTTTTCTTATGCTGTCATACCAATTTTTGGTGGGGAAGAAAGAAGGTTGTACAGAGAAATAAGATTTATTAGAACAATCACAAATAATTGAGCAAGTAATTCACCTGTATATGGCCAGGAAAAAGATGACTTCTCTTGCTTCATGTTGCATGACAATGCAAAATTGGCTAAAGATAACTAGAGGCATCTTACTTCAGCCCATGTAAATACAGAGCTGCAAACAAAAGGGGTGTGGAAGGGTTTCTCTGATGGAGCCTATTCTAGAGAAGGAACAGGTGATGGTTTCCTTTCATAGGATGAACAAATTCAAGATCACAATATTGGAACCCAGAAGGAGCCCAAGATGGTCAAATTGTTCAAGGAAGTTTCACTTAATTATAAGGAGATATATATTAAGCTTTTCAGGTAATACACTGATGATTTGGCTTGGTCCCATGAGGATCTCAAGACATATGAGGAAAACATCTTCAGTAGACTTGGATGTCCTGTCAAAGTCATAGCATACAATGCTCAAGTGTTTAGTTCAAGTAAGTTTGTTGCCTTTTGTCAGAAGACTAATGCCATTTTATCTTATTTAACTGCTTATCATCCACAGGGAAATGGATTGGCTGAATCCACTAACAAAACTTTGATGAGAATCCTTAAGAAAAATACTACAAAGAATCTTGATGGTGAAACTCTATAGCTTCCTGTCAATGGGAAGTACATCAAGCATTACTCCCAGTTCTAAAGCATAAGATTCATATGATTGTAGATACTAGAGTGAATTTAGTGTACAAATGCCATAGAATTTAAATTGGTTAGCAATATATGACTCCATGCCCAAGGTGAAGGAATTTATCTACAGTTCTTAATGCTTCTGTGGCACAAGCACTATCCCCAGGTGGAGCCAGATGTTGTAGCATCCATTGTTATTTAGGTTTTATTTTTAGTTTTATCACAAAATGAAAGAATAATAAAAAAAATATGAAAGAAAAACCAGATATTATGTTATAACAGAAATAAAAATAAATGCAAAGACTCAAAAGAAATGGTTGATTTTATATTATTAATGGCTTTTGAAAGTCATAAACCCGCGAGAAGATCTGGTTCTTCCAATCAACAAGCCACAAATCCGATGGAAATCGTGCAGTTAAGTAGAATGGGATTTATTTCAGAGATCAGATGCGATGGTGCATCAAATACAGTTTAATTCACTGAAGTCCAGGCCAAATATCAGGTTGGAAAGTAATCAGGTTCTATCTTTCAAATCAGACCTGATAAATCATTAACTGGTAGTTTTTATTTCCTATCGGGTCCGTATGGGACTCAAAGGGGCATTGAAAAGTGTTGAAAAATGTGCAACAAGAAATTCTAAATTTAGAAAGTGCTAAAAATAGATCTGCTAAACATAGCATGTCTAAAAATAGCAGTTTGGCCAATGAGCATCAAGGATAATTTTAGGGGCGAATGTTCGCCCTTTGGCGAAATTATGGGGTTTTAAATTTTTAGTGGGCGAATATTTTGTATCATAGTACATTTTTACAAATCACCTCAAATAGCCCACCTTATTTTAAGGGAGAGGGTAAAAAAGGTAAATTTAGCCCTTGAAATTAGGACTTACAACCTTCCGTTCGCCCATTTTCAAGAATAGGTTTTATTTAAGTGAATCCATTCGCCCATTTTCAAGAATAGGTTTTACTTAAGTGAATCCTATGGGCCAAATACCATATTTATAAAAGAGGTATGGTAAATTAATAAAAATATAAATAAATGAGAGGTATGGTAAATAAATAAAACATTTTTTATATTTACTCCATAAGTCACCTTATATACATGTAAGGGTGTAAACAATAAAAAATATAAGTAAAGTGGAGGTATGGTAAATAAATAAAATGTCTTTTTATACTTACTCAAAAGGTATGGTAAATAAATAAAAATATAAATAAACTAGACGTATCGTAAATAAATAAAACCTCTTTTTATAGTTAGTCCATAACCCTCGTTTTATTTATGAAGGCTCAAGAAAGAGGTTTTATTTAAGTGAATCCTATGGGCCAAATACCATATTTGTAAAAGAGGTATGGTAAATTAATAAAAATATAAATAAATGAGAGGTATGGTAAACAAATAAAACATTTTTTTATATTTACTCCATAAGTCACCTTATATTTACGAACACTCAAAAAATGGGTTATATTTAGGTGAAACCTATGGCCAAAATACTATGGGACAAATATCATGGACTAGATTGTTATTAATACCATGCAAAAAACCATTATTAACCCTAATATTAGAATTAATAAAAATAAAAATGGCACATGGTATTGACCCATGGTATTCACCAAAATGGCACATGGTATTGACCCATGGTATTCACGTGGAATGTAGCCTATTTAAATGGGGGAATTAAAGCAGCATGTAGCCTATGCTAAGATTCACTAGGACTTTACAAAGTTTTATTATTTAGTGAAAGACTGGCCAAGATCTTACAAGATTTTATAATTGAGTAAAATATTCGCCATGCCTGGTGAGAGATTCGCCAAAAAATATATATATACATATTATATTATTGATAAAATCGCCTTCCATTTTTCCTATATACCATGGAGATTCGCCCATTTATTATATTTATAAATTTATGGGGGGTTCTTAAAATTTTCCCTGATGAGCATTTTGGCCACCTTGGGTGAGAGGTGAAACTACTAAAAATAGAAACTTCTAAAAATAGCATTTTTGGGTCCCTTGCTATTTTTAGCAATCCCTGGTCTAACTATAGGAAGTAAAAACGAATTTGGTCTTACCATCAGTTTAAAATATTAATTAATTAATCTCCATGAGTTAATTAGTTGTGGAAAATTAAACTTGAAGTCTTTGTGAGATCATGCAATTATTTTCTCTCTTGATTTAGGAATTCATCCCTTGATTAAAGGAGATAAGGTTCAGTTCTATATCGAGAGGATCAATTGACTTAGTTTAACTTAGTCAAGTCCATTTAGATTAATTTAACAAGTTGTTAAATTAATGAGATATAGTTTTTTGATGCTTAATTGCATGTGACAACTATTATTTTTAGATAACTGAGTATTCTCTCATGAATCACTTATGCATGGTAGTTCATACAAAGACCCAGTTGAGATCAGATGAGGGACAGTGTACTATCAAATGCTAGGATATTTCTAGTAAGTATTCCTTGCATGAGGAAGGAATCTATTTTCTTCTATGACTACATAGTTGGACCTAAGGTGACAGCAGGTATGATTAGGCCAATTTATAGCCTATATATTGAGGCTTAGGTAGTCCATGATTTTCATCTTCTGATTACAAAGAGAGCAAGATAGTTATTGAGCTGATTCCTTTTGTATATTGTTGAGGATCTCCACTTGATTGATAATACAATGTTGGGGCTTTATGTTGGTGCTTTCCCCAGTGATATATTATGTGTTATGTGTGATTGATGCCTTCTTATCAGTTATATGTGTTCATGCTTGATGTTGCTCATGTTAAATTAAGCTTCTGCTAAGTTTATGGTAGATGTAGATCTAGTATTACGCTTTAGTACATTGCATATATTAGTTTGATCTGTAGATGAAATTTCTACATGATATCATTGAGCTAGCTGATTTGTAGAGAAAAATCTACATGGTATCGGAGCACAGGTGATTAAGGAGGAACAATATACAAGAAGGAATTCAAAGTTTATTATTCGGGATATAGGTCTCAAGCTCTTATCACATCTATTTCACCAATGGCGTTCTATGGGTTGAGGCTTGAGTATGCCCTTGATGGCAACTCAAACTATATAGCTTGGAAGGACTGCATGGAGGCAGTATTAGAAGATAACGACTTTAAGGACTTCATTGATCAAGACGTCCCTAAGCCTACTGATGCTACTCAACTAGCGGAATGGAAGAAGTGTGTGGCTAGAGCTAGGAGAATTCTCTTGGAGGGACTGCGAGATCACATTGTCTCGAGCCTCCATGGGAAGGAGACTTTGCATGCAATGTGGAAAACATTGAAAGATTTATATCAGAATAGCAGTGATCAGAGGAAGCTGGCACTAAAGAACAAACTTCGGAAGATCAAGTGTGAAAAGGATGAGACGATCTCTATGTATCTGACAAGGCTCATCACATGCAGGGATGAGCTTGCAAGTGTAGGGGTCATGACAGCTGATGATGATATGGTGAGTCTAGCACTCCTTTGCCTTCCTAAGAGCTGGCATAGCTACTAGGACTTGGTTAATAGAAGGGAGAAACTACTAGATTGGGAATGACTATGGTCGGATTTGATGCAAGAGGAGATCAGACAGAGCACTAGAGATTGTTCTTCATCCATGGAGGATGAGGAGAACTGTGCCTTAGCGAGTAAGGCAAAGAAGGGGAAGGAGAAGGTTTCTCTTTCTGAATCTAGTTCTTCCAATGGTGGGAAGAAGGTTGACAAATCAAAAGTTTGATGCTTTCATTGTCATGAGGTGGGCCATTATGCTGCAAATTGTCCACAGAGGAAATCCAAGAAGGGATCCGGGGAAGGATCTGAAGGTGAGGCACTTGCTTCACAGTTTGAGTTGGATTTCACACTCTTCGCATGTATGGTTTCATCCATGGTGGGAAGTGGGTGGTTTCTTGACAGTGGAGCTTCTTTCCACATGACCAGCGACAAGAGTTTGTTTAGTACTTTGGAGGAGAAAGATCTCCAGAGACTCATAGCAATGGGTAATGATGAAAAGTATAGTGTCTCAGGTGTAGGCACGGTTATTTTTCAAAGGGAGCATGGAGCTCGCCTTACCTTAACCAATGTCAAGTATGTACCAGGACTGAAGAGAAACTTGGTGTCAATCGCGATGCTGGAAGACAGAGGCTATGATGTAGTCTTCAGTAAGGGAAAGGTTTTCCTTACATACGTCATCACTAGATAGGTGAAGCAGATTGGTTCATGGGTCAAGAACTTGTATGCTATTGAGGTTCAAGATGAATGTAAAGCCTTGAGCAATAAGGCAACTGATGGAGACTTGGTTGTTGAGAGGGAGGCTATATTACCTCTCAACATGCGGCACCATAAGAAGTCTCAGACAATTTTGGAGGAGCCATGATTGGTGCAATAGCTTCAGGAGGTTGTGGAGTAGCCACAACAGAAGAAGTTGAGAGGAGATCAAGTAGAGACATCTACTCATTCAGAGACCTCCATTAGGGGGAAACTTCGATCCAGGTGGGTAGAGGGATCACATGTAGCCATACCTACAGGTAGGAGGTGGGGCAATATAAAGTGATCATCCCAAGGAGGAGGGGTAGGATCCTTGAGGTATCCAACCTCTTGGATGAGACCTTGCTACGGGAGCCTCGACGTGGAGTAGCAAGAACTGATTGATTGGGTAGAGACAGATGCGGATGGAGTGGCAAAGAGAGCTACAGTGCAGGGAATCCCAGGACAGTGCAGAGCATGCAATCTGTAGCAATGCGAGAGGCACAAGTGTGTTGCACAGTGCAGGGTAGCATAGAGAAGGGTGAAATGGTATGAGATTCATGGAGATGTTGTTGTAGCGTAGAGGTCAGAGAGGGAGCACCTATTAGTAGCAGGTAGAGCTTCAGCATAAGAGTATGTTCTAGCCCAACAGAGAGGTCAGTTGGGAGTTTTTTTGTTTCGAGTGTTGCTGGAGCAACCGCACTTGGTAGATGTGTTGCATGCAGAACATTCTAGAGTTATAGGATCAGGTTTGAGAGGAAGCCTTTCTTGTTGAGAGGGAGTGTTGAAAAATGTGCAACAAGAAATGCTAAATTTAGAAAGTGATAAAAATAGATCTACTAAAAATAGCATGTCTAAAAATAGCAGTTTGGCCAATAAGCATTTTGGCCACCTTGGGTGAGAGGTGAAACTGCTAAAAATAGAAACTTCTAAAAATGGCCTTTCTAGGTCCCTTCCTATTTTTATCAGTCCCTGGTCTAACTATAGGAAGTAAAAACAAATTTGGTCTTACTAGTACTTTAAAATATTAATTAACTAATCTCCATGAGTTAATTAGTTATGGAAAATTAAACTTGAAGTCTTTGTGAGATCATGCAATTATTTTCTCTCTTGATTTAGGAATCTATCCCTTGATTAAAGGAGATAAGGTTCATTTCTATATTGAGAGGATCAGTTGATTTAGTTTAACTTAGTCAAGTCCAGTTAGATTAATTTAACAAGTTGTTAAATTAATAAGATATAGTTTGTTGATGCTTGCATGCATGTGACAACTATTATTTTCAGATAACTGCTTATTCTCTCATGAATAACTAATGCATGGCAATTCAAACAAAGACCCAGTTGAGAATAGATGAGGGACAATGTACTATCAGATGCTAGGATATTTCTAGTAAGTATTCCTTACATGAGGAAGGGATCTATTTTCTTCTATGACTACGTAGTTGGACCTGAGGTGACAGTAGGTATGATTAGGCCAATTTACAACCTATATATTGAGGCCTAGGTAGTCCATGATTTTCATCTTCTGATTACAGAGAGAGCAAGATAGCTATTGAGTTGATTCTTTTTGTATGTTGTTGAGGATATCCATTTGAATGATAATACAGTGTTGGTGTTTTATGTTGGTGCTTTCCCCAGTGATATATTATGTGTTATGTGTGATTGATTCCTTCATATCATTTATATGTGTTCATGCTTAATGTTGCTCATGTTCAATGAAGCTTCCACTAAGTTTATGGTAGATGTAGATCTAGTATTATGATTTAGTACATTGCATATATCAGTTTGATCTGCAGGTGAAATTTCTACATGATATCAGTGAGCTAGCTGATTTGTAGAGAAAATTCTACAAAAAGGTGGATGCGACAGGTTTATGAACCAGAATGTTAATTCTTTTGAGTTCCAAAGGTTTTCCATTATCTAAATGTCATGCAAGTTCAAGAGGCATGATCAATTGATAGCTTAATAAGTACGTTGAGGTGTGCTACGGGGAAGAAATGAGCACGAAGGTTAATTAAAGCTCAACCCCCACAGTTGACCATGATGTCAGCATGGTTGACCCCAATGTGTGGCTTGAAATTACTGTGGGGATTCAACCTCGTTGAAAGCTCCTATACATTCTTTACCCTGGCAGTGAGCTCCCAAAGCTTTCCACCCCACATCACTCATTCCACATCTTCCACCACTTTCATCTATTAATTTCCCACGTCACTCACCATACCCCACCACTTCATCGACTACTCCATTAAGGCTCAAGCTATAGATTCTAACAGTGAGCAGCAATCTCCCATCATTCTCTGATTTTTATTACTTCTTATTATCTTGTCTTCTTGAAATGAATGAGGTGTTTTTATCCTCAAATGTAATATTTTGTAATGATCTTTACTTCAAAGAAGTTAGAGGATAGTTAGGTAGTTTGACAGTTTTTTGTGGTTATTAACTATCCTATGATGTATAAAGAGGCAAGATTATAGGGAAAAAAGGGTTCAAACTTTGGAGAACCTGAAGACTAGGCCACTATATTCCTGATACAACTGTTGATTAATGAAAGAATCAGAAGTTTTCCACACATTTTTGGGTATGATTTGTGACTTCTTTGTTATGTGTCATCAAATGTTTTCTTCCTTTACGTATGGTAATGAAGCTACACATATTTATTTTCTTATGTACATGAAGTTAAAATCCCTTAAAAGAGCACTCCTATACTTGAAGTTCCCGCCTCTGCAATTCTTCTAAGGTACAGATAGTAGTTTTTGTGTAAGAAAACACATTATCTTTAACTTCTCCAACTGTCACACATAGTATATTCTATGTAAAACAACAAATTGTCTATGACTCCTATACTTGAAGTTCCCACCTCTGCAATTCTTCTAAGTTATAGATAGTAGTTTCTGTGTAAGAAAACATATTATCTTTAACTTCTCCAAGTGTCACAAATAGTAGATTCTGTGTAAAATAGCATATTTCCTATGACTTCTATAAGTTTTCTTCATTCATCATTTAAATTCAGCACTCAAATGGCATTCTGAGATTTTCATGTCACCTGAGTATTGAAGGTTTAAAACCAAGTCTTTCAGGTCCTTCATTTGAGAACACCACATAAAATTAAGTGGAAAACAAGTGAAAATAATTATAAACATTAATGTCTTAAGCACAATTTCTACACAGCCAAGAAATTGGTTTCTTAAGGTAGAACAGGTTCAGAGGGTTTCTATCCTGTGCTAGCTACATCCTGTGTACATTGGAAACATGCTTCAATTGGGTTACTACATCTTTTTCTTTTGATTCCTTCCACATTATTAGACTACATGTTACACTCGCACTAGATTGGTGAAGGATGCCTTAATTCCATCCTTCTAGCAGATCTTTTCCTATCGACTACAACTCATTTGCTCTGGGAAAAAGATCTAGAGTCCATTTGGCAGTACCTTGGGGTTAGTAGTCACTAGTGGTAGATTCCTTCACTATCGACAGTGGGAAACCATCATTATCTCCTGATTGATAGATTCTTTCAAGTGTTTGACTTCACCTCATCCATTCGCACTTGTTAGATTGTACTAGGTACCTTCACTCTCATTACCATTATCGGTGAGTAGTCTCACGTTTGTTAACGGTATACATCAATGATCAGTAATAAAATGATTTCTCATGTGGTCAACCTCAGATCATTCATTCCCATTGTGTAGAAATGTACCATGGTGGTCGGTGAAGACCTCGGGTTGCATCAACATGTTTTGGTTCACTTGTTAGTTGCTCCTGTTGCTGCTAGTTGACACCATCCACCTTATATGTTGCAGTTCTTCACAGCAACATCTTATATGCTAGCATCCAAGTTGCGATGTAGTATCATTTTATTCCATCATGTTCATTTGGTACTATTGGGATCAGTTTTTGACATCAGTGATCAGCTTCATCCTTCAGCATCATTGATCGTCTTCTTATATGTGATACTCAGACATGTACTTTTCGATCATGATCAGATGATCCATTATGTACTTTTAGTTCCGTTATACTAGTAGGCATACTGGATCTGCTTGTACTTGATATGTGGACATGCTTTACTTTCTCTAAGCATGGGTATGCCCGCCTTAGACAACAGTTTCTTTCTGATCCCTTTTGATGGCTTGGCAGGCTAAATTCTGGTGAAGTCCTTCTCAGTCTTAGCGTGATTCTTTCCATACACTTAATACATTTCAGCCATTATATACCCCTTCTGACCTCATATATTAGGGGGCATCTGTTATAGCACAATTTACCACTCTTGGTATATATGATGCTTTGTTTATGGCCTAGGGAAACCCCTCCTTCCAAACTTGGTCCAAATATATAAAAAAAAAGTGTTTTATTCCCTGTACGCTACTTTTCCCTAAGATAAAAGAATGTACACGCGGGTCAGTCAATACCCAACCCGTGTATATGTATTAAAACACTTAAAAAATTAAACTTCTTTAATTTTGGGCAGAGTTGATGGGTTTTACCTATTGATTACCTCCTATTGCCTGTGGCCCAACTGTTTCACAACTGAAAAAATAATTGGGAGAGGTATAAATAGACCTCTATGGGAAGGCCTTAAGGGGGAGAAGAGATAGAGTTATTATACTGATATTATCCTTGACTGAGTCTGATGAATCCCTGTGCCTCATGCACTTCCCCAAGCTTCAAGAAACCCTTGTTTCCTTGATTATATATCCTTCCTTTTGCTTGAGATATCATGGTGTTGGTGATGGAAGAAGATTGTTGAAGGTTGGGATAGGACAAATCCAGAGGATGGTTCCGCTTGGAGCTAGAGAAAGACTCAGGTGAATTCTCTCCATGTTATTTATAGCTTACTGTAATAAAAGAAATGTTGTCTTGTTTCCGAAATTAACTATGTCTATGCATCAAGTTATGTTTTAATGCATATATGAATGTCGTTTTGATGTATGATAAATCATTTTTTTATATGATATAAAGTCAACTTCGTGAATATGATTTACTTCTATACTGCTATGTACGTTTGAATTGAATGATTTTCAGGTTTGAAGAACAACGAGAGTTACAGAGGGCTGAACCCTGCGAGACCTACTCGAAAAAAGGAAATCTAGGTACGGTCACTCTTACATAGTTTGATAATATAAGCATCTTTCCTCAGTTATTTGATTATTTCTTGTTGTAGTTTTCTTCTACTCTGTTGGGGTTCTAACCCAAAGCCCTAGAGTGCTTTCACCCAAAACACTTGTCCTCAAGTTCATTTGAGATAGTTTCAATATCTTCTTGAGCTTTTTCCAACAAGTCGTTTTGATAAAAAATGATTCTGATATAATGCCAGATATCTTTGATTGATTCAGTAATTTCTCACGATATATTCTCCTTTACTAAACCCAGTGTATTTTGGAAGTAAGGGTCTTTGATGTATTTCTGCAATCTCTCAATTTGACCTCTTGCCCTCTGCAATTCAACTGCATGTGAGCTCTCTGCAACTAATTTTTAGTGTTGTAGTGTCTTTAGTTGATCTTGAAATTTCCTAATTTCCTCTGTCTGAATAGATAGGTTTTGAACAACTTCAACAAGTTGTTCAGCTCCCTCTATTGTACCTGTGGTTGTTGTTATGCCTGAGGTAGAAACGATAGTTATAGAGATTGTTGTAAGAGGAACTACATCCATTGGAATATTGACCTTTTTCACAGCTTCCTCTTTCTCTTTGACAAGTTTTTCCATTTGTTGGCTATGTGGGGCCTAACCCAGGTTCAACATTAGTTAGCCAAACAAATCCCTACACTGCTGGCCCTTTCAGCATCTGCCTGTGGAGCGCAGACCGAAGTATCACTTAAAGCAGTATGAGGGGATGCTAGAACCAAGTTTCTACACCATGAGATGGTTGTGATGTCGGTTTATACCCTCTGTTCCTTCTTTCGCATAGGTCGTTAAGTTCTAGGGCTTTGTCAACCTAGCCCTTTATTCTGGCCTTTGGTACCCCCATGAAGGAGTATCATTGACCTTCGCATAGCCCTAACCTATGGTCCAGGTACTTTTGTGTTGCTATGACATCTTATGGTACCAGTTCCCAAGTTATCTTAGTGTTTTATTTATCTTACTAGAAAATCATAGTTAGCACCACATAAACATATATTCTTACTTGCATTCGATTAACTAACACAGTCACATACATTCGCGCATCACATGAACATTTGTATATTAAACCCAAAACACAATATAACCAAATGTGTTAACAAGAAATAGATACATAGAATTTGTAGAATACTTCTCTTTACTGATATCTTCACACTGTTACAGACTCTATCCACCCTATGCACATCGCTGCAGGGGTCCACACACTCAGTTGCGGACTTCCACCCTAGGCCTCTGCACACTCTACTACAGAGCCTCTAGTTATACTAAGACACGAAACTTAGACTTCTCTACCAAGGCTCCAAGCCTTGTCTTCCACTCCCCAAAACTTATGACTACTTAGAGCTTACTTGCTTAGCTCTTTTTATATAGTCCCATGGTCCACAGACCATGGGTGGATCTTTAAAGATGAATTTACACTTAAAAAAATAAGGGTAGACAACCCTTTATGACTCATGCCACCTTTGTGCTCCGCGACCACAAAATGCAGAGACTTTACAGCTTTATTACAAAATTTGACCCAAAACATGGGCTCTTAGCCCCAAAACTGTCCTTAGGGGATCCTATTCCCAACAGGCCCCCAACACAAACATTGTGACTTACCCTCGAGTCACTCTGCAGGTGCAGAGATCTTAGCGTGAAGACCTCCCAGCTCGACCTATATGACCGCAACCTCGGCAGTGCACTGTGCGGCCACCTGCTTTGCTTCTTCAACCATCTGCTTGATCACTGCTCCTGAACTGTCGTTTTGAAGCTTTTGCTGAGTTTCTTGCAGATTCATAAGATTTCCTTCAATAGAGGTCGTAACTGCATAAGCCTCATCCAACTAAGGCTTGAATCGTGCCTTCAACATTGCTTCCTTGTGCTGCGCTACATCTACTTGTTCTATCAACTTCTTGGCCTCTTGCAGCTTTTCCAGTCTTTGTGTGAGCATGATGGTTCACATTGTGCCTTTGACCTCATCATAGCACTATTGCAGTTCTCGTGCTTTTGTCTCTAGTTGTTGTACATTAGGGTCCTCCTACAAGTTTATCAAGACCTCGAATGACTGTTTAAAAAGTTGTGTGCAGTCTGCTACTGCACTGTCAACCATCATTATTGCCTCTATGATAGTGGTTGCACACTGCTCCTTTACTTCTGGTGGAGTTGAAGGTTGGGCCTTCAACTGTAATTCGATGATTTATAGGTTCAACTACAATTGAACCCTAGCCATCTCTGTATAAGTGTCATGCACCCCCATAGCTATCTTGCGGATGCGCACCTCGACTGGTTCTTCCTCGGGAATGGCCAACTCCCAGATGATTTGGCATGCCTCCTCCATGACCTCCATTATATGCTTGTTTTATGTGGTTACCTCGGTGATGTAGCAATGGAAGAGTCTCATTGTAGGGCCATCTACTCATTGTTAATCCACTGCTCATTGATCACTTATAGAGTACGGTGCTCATGGGCCCTCAGCTCCGCAATCACTCCATCCTACAACAAGTGGAGTGCCTCACCAGGGAGCACTACCAGATTCAACCCCACTCTCTTGAGGGCACTGACAATGGGCCTGTCAACTTCATTCTTTGTGGTCAGTCCTCCATCAGGTAGCACTATCGTACTAGAGACCTTTGCGTACAGCATCTCAACAACTTTTGAAGTGTCGATAGCAAGGTTGGTGGCCAGCGTGCCAACCTATCATGCGCAAGTCTGTAGCTCCTGCAGACTTTCCTGGGTGGCCCCCAATATTAGTTGCTATTGTTGTTCAAACTATTGTAGAGCCTTGATGGTGACATCCTACACCATGTCTCCAATGTCATGCAAATCGCCCTCTATGAGGGTGATTGGGTCCAATGACGTCTTAGTGGCCTTGGATTTCTTCCTCAACCCTCCTTTCTCTTGCTCCCTTGGACACTTGATGCAAGCAGATGTTTCCTATGGATCTGCGACATGCTGCTCAGTTTGTTTGTCTGTCTCTTCCTCTGTCTTGAGAAAAGGTGACCTTGCAACTTTGTTAGAGCCCTACTTTGTTCAACCTGGTTGCTTCTCCATCTGCTGAATGGTATTGTGCTCCACTTGGGCTTTGCCAGCGGTCTCCTTTTTCCTCTTCTTAGCTAGTTGTGCCATCTTGAGCTTGGCCTCCTCCTTCTTGTGCTGCGTGGTGGACTTTCTCACCCCCACTGCTATGTCTGATGTAGTACGCCACTCTACTGGCCAACGATCAAGTACTGCATTAAGGGCATCATTTGTTGCAAAGTAAGGCAAGTCATACCATGTCTGCGTAGGGTCCTTCTGCACCCTGATGGACACATGGTGAAAATTTTCCTTAAACTCCATGTAGCCTAGCAGGTTGGTGAACACAATAGGCGACAACTGCAATTTGCAATTGATAGCCATGTGGATGTTCATCTCCATCAACATTTAGAATATCTTGCTATCTTTCTGTGCATCCTTCATCGCCCACATCGAAGCATACTTCACTGCTTCTGGTAGGTCTGGCATGACTGAGGGGAATTGACTGTCCTCTAGTGGCTCCCATGCTACCAGCACAATAGACAACAAGAGCCATGCATAGTGGAAAGTCTTGTTGAGCTCCTGTGCCTCGCGGCAGTTCGTAAGGAACTCACTGCAGAGATAGTGCGCCCAATTAAAATGGACTCCTTGAGCACATTGGGCTGCTAACATGACACTCCTCATCCTCTTCCTTGCCAAAATCTGTGTGGCCACCTTTACGGCAGGGTCACTAATACTTGATATGGCATATCCACCACAAGCTTAAATTTATCCTTCATGGCCTCCACAAGGGCCTGCATGCAACCTTTTCTGCCAAACATAATGGTTGGATTCTCTCCTATGTATGGCAGCCGCGTGATCCTATGGACCAATATGTCAGTGATGGGTATTGGCTCCTCTAACCACAGACACCCATCATGCACCAAGAATAGCAGCTTCTTTATGACCAATACTATAATCTGGGTACAATTGTAGTGCGCACCCATAGCAGTTTGAGCAGACCTGCCTTGTCTACTCCCCTATGCCACTTTCGTGGCTCCAATGCAGTGATCTCGGTGGTTCTGTCAATAATGTGACACATTAGCTGCTCGATCGCCAGGTGTGGGAACTTCTCATGGTCAGCTAAGTCCCAATCATCAAGCTTTAATAGAGGAACCCGCCCCAAGTGCGGTCCTTCAAAAACAATCTCATCTAGTAGCAGAGGGGTTTGCAAGGGGACCTCATCGATATCTTTTGGCACCTTGGTTTTGCCCTTGAGTAGAGGGACATACTCAAGAAATCGAGTGATAGGGTCAACACCCTAGACTTCAAATTTCTCCACATCTATCCCCAGGTCCTCATCATCCATCAACATGTCATCGATTTCTTCCTCCTCCGGCTATAGATTAATGGCTTTGCCCTTTTCCTATTCGGTGGGCTTGTCCTTTGGTGGGTGTTACACAGTAATTTCTCACTGTCTCCCTGTCAGTCACCCTACTGTGTCAGGAATTCACAATAATCAAGTTCATGCCCTCTGAACTGGTCAAATAACCCACTTTTCCAAAGTTTTCATCATCAGCGTGATTGTTATTAAAATAACCGCGCTGACTGGCGCTTCATAACAGACCGTATGCGCTGCCAGCGCGGAAGCACACGACTTTCCCGCACTGGTCGAATTTCATGACCATCGCAGCCTTTGTTTGTATTAAGTCGCGCTGACATGGCCCTGCCTATTATTACCTTGCGATGTCAGCGCGCCAGACCAATTTTGCACCCGCGCTGATCCAGTTTGGGCGAATTTGTTCCAACAGCCAGCCTTCCAGATAACTACAGGCTTGGTTGTTGGCCTTGTGAGTGTCGCCTCCCTTCTATGGCATGTCTGTTCGTCATTTGAAACCACCTCCCTTGAAGATAAGCTCATCCTTCCACCATTCAAGGAGACTCCTTCTCCTATTTAAGCCCCTACCATTGCCATGAGCAGCTAGTTTTTAGTTTTGGATAGTTTGGATAGTGTGGAATTCATAGTGCTTGGATTGCTGCTATTAGTAGGTAGTTGGTGTGACAAGTGTGGTTTTGTTAGAGGAAGCTCAAGGAAGGTTGTGAGTGTTGCTTGTGTGAGAGAGAGATTTTTTGTTGGGAGAATCCATTTCCAAAGGTGAATGCTTATGAGACTTGCTGGCTGGACCCTCAAGAGAAGGACTCAGCGTCAGAACATTGGTTGTATCTTTCTCTGTTATTGATTTAATAATAGATGACTACTGTTATGGTTCCATTCTCATTTGTCTTGTGATGGTTAATGTGAATTACATCCTTTCTGACTGATGTATAATTGCTTTTATTAGATTTCACGCTTGTGTTTGTCTCTCTCTTCGTGTGTGCAGGTATCTATTCGCGGAAGATCGTGACCGGCCAAAGCGAAGGAGCAAGAGCGGTATCTCTTCGTCAAACAATAGCGTTGGACTCCAAGTAGGTGTTTCTTTGCCTCTCTTTTATTTGCAATTAGGAACTTGCACAGTAGCATTGATTGATTGTTGCTAGACCCATTCTGGGCTAGTAGGGATCGCCTCTATCCGTAGAGGGGATTTACCTCTCCAACAATTTGGCGACTCCATTGGGGAGCTGGCCTTTGTCCTTGTTTGTTCATTCTTGCCTTGAGTTTTGTTTTGGTCTCTTTTGAAGTTTTGGGGATTCATTAACAGTCTTTTGCGTTTCCTGGGTTGATCTGGGAAATGCCCCTGTTTGATTGAAAGATTGGCTGTTTTGATTTGGGAGTTTTGATTTGCCTGTCACTATTTTTGAGCTCCATCGCGGATTTAATTTTAACAGTCACGCTGTCATCGCGCTCACCCTTTTGCAACATCCTGTTCATCGCGTAATTACGCCTAACAGTCGCGACGATCCTGGAAATCGGATCAGCGCGGAAAAGACGTGTACAGTCGCGACGTCAGCGCCACTTGCTAGCTTTTTACCCGCGCTGACCTTGGGTTGCTAGCTTAATTCCCGCGACGACTGTGTTTTTCTGGGATCAGCGCGGGTGGTCTGTGTAAAATTTGCGCTGACATCTCGGGTGGTCTATGTAAAAATTGCGCTGACATTGTGATCACATTGTGATCATCTCGGGTGGTCTGTGTAAAAATTGCGCTGATTCCTGAAAAGTTGTTTTTATAACTTTATCTCCTGAATTCATCAATCTTTCTTATCCCCTGTTGTTTCTTGCCCCTCATTAGCTTGTTTTGATTGCTTTTGGTTAAGGGACGCTCTCTCTTTGATTTCATTCGAGTGAGTCTTGTGTTTTTTAGACCATGTGACCTAGCCCTTTAGAAGTTTCATCGAGAAACCATTTGCTCAGGTTACTTGTCTATTCAAGGTTCATCCACAACCCTCTTATTGATTTGCTTGAGGCTTTTTCACTGCTTATTGTTGGTTGATTTTTAGTGTCGATTATTGAACCACTTTTTATGTTGATTCGATTTCTTCACTACCAAGCATAGATCACAATTGTTTGGATCGATCAGTTCACACTTGCTTGTTTGTCTTCTTGAATTCACAAAAAAAAATTTGCATTCATTTAGCATACGAAAGTGAAAGTGCATTTGCATTATGAATTTTCATGTTTGAGAAATTGAAAAGCAAAATTTAAATCTTTCATTAGTAGTATCGATGCATCGTGAGATTAGTGTATTGGTGCATTGTGCCATTTGAAAAGAAATCAAACTAATATCTTTTTCATTCAATAGTTAATGGGAAAAAGAGCATTTCGTTGATTTGTGTTCTCAAAAGAAAAGTTTCATTTCTTTGCCATTAGTTGCATTAGATTGTTTGATTGATTGAGTTCATTTTGTTTGGTCCAAAACTCTTAACCCTCTCATAGTTAGAATTCATCGAACGAAATGGTATTCTTTGGCATGTAGTTTGCATCTAGGTAATTGTGAGAGATCACACGGTAAGGCCTGAAACCGAAACTTAATTCAAGATCAACCATAAAATAAACTGGATAAACCTAAAAACACATTGGAACTTAACGCAAACATCTAGAGATCTAGGCTAGAGACGTGTTCCGGCGTCTTTAAACATAGTCACTATTGTTTCACATTATGGTTGGGTGATTCCTCCTTCTGTGACTCGATAGTGGTCTAACACGGACTGTGCTCCCACGTACCATCGCGTATATAGGGAGACCCCACTAGGCTTTTATCCTTGATCCATAGGAAGCCGAGTCTGCCGCCCTGCGAGCCGTAACGCACCGAACACAGCATTCGAGAAGATTGACTGCAGTACGGAAAGTCCTTGGTTCTCATACGATTGCCAAGGTGTATAAGCAGTTTTACGGATTACTTGGTAAACCCTTTACCTAGAGTCTCCAGAGCAGTCACTTTTGATCCTTTTCGGACTCCCTAAAAGAAAAGGTGCCAGTGAGCGTCTTGTCACTTCGTGCTCATTAAACATTCGAAGGAGACTAGAGTCATCTTTTCGTCCTTTTCTCGACTCTTGAAACATGAAAAGGTCAAGTTTAGTTCCTGTGTCTTAAAAATTGATTCGGCCACGATAACATTACCTGGTTAGATCTTGTGTGCGTTAGCTTGAATAGGTTTCTTTTTGTTTGCCATGGCAACTTTTCCGAGGTTCACCAACCCCAGTTCCCCTCCTGACGGGAATCCTGGTCATTTCCCTCCTCTCGGGAATGTTGGTGCTCCTTATATGGCAACGTTATCCCTTCCAGGGTTAACTGTCGGGTTGCCTGTTTGGTTGTTTTCAACCTCTTTGGTCCCTGCCGTGTCGACTGTTAGTCCATCAGTCCCTCCACCTGAACAACATCATGTTGATCCTAAGGTGGACCTCTCCCCTTCGACGCCTACTTCTACGTCCTCATCTTCTACTTCGCCTGGTGAAGGCCTCGTTTCAAGTAACCAGGTGACTACGAAGAAGAAGAAGAAGTCTCCTAAGGGGGAGGCTACAAGTATAATTGTTACTCCCTCGAGTACACCTGAAGTCGGGCCCCCTTCTGCTCCTCCGCGGAAGGTTAAGTTTCCTTGTTGATTATGCAAGGAGGCCCATCTTCTTCGCGATTGTCCTGGCATTCCCAGGGTATTAGAAATATGGTCTCGCAATCCGACCCACCCTCATCGTCCTCTGGAGCTCACGGCAATGCTACCTTATTAGTTGGGAATGGTAAGGGAAAAGGGAAGATTCGAATCCCTTGTAGACTTTGTGAGGGCAATCATCCCCTTCACCTTTGTCCACTCATGGATAAAGCCTCCAGTGTCTTGGAAAGTCTCCCAACTCCCTCACCCCAACTTCCCGTTGGATATCAACGCCTTTCTGCAGTTGTAGATCATCCGCCTCCCGACAATGAGATTGGTTCACATTCTTCTCTTGTCCAGGCCCCTCTTCCCGAACCTGGCTCTGCCCAGCCTGTTCCAGACCAACCATTGGTCGGAAAGAGTGTCGACTCGAGTCCGCCACTCGCTCACTTTGTTTCAGAAGAGAATCATGCCCACGTTCTTCTCGTCTCTTCAGATTCTCCGGAGTCCCGAAATGACTCTCCTAACCCAGCTGCTCCCGAAGGTTCTCCTTCGTTTCCTTTAGCACATGGGGGCAATCATACGATTCCCCCACCAAGTAGTCTGGTCGCTTCCTTTGATTGGAATCGCCTGATCGCCAGCCGCCTTCCATCCCATGTGCTTTTCCAGATTACAGTACTTGCCTGTGATAAGGCAGTACCTGGCACTGTTCTGGATGAAGGTGCATCGGTCAGTCTTATGCCGTACACTACTTGGCAAGCTTTAGGTTCCCCGCAGCTCGGGCCGGTCACGCAGAATTTGTTGGCCTTTGACGGAGGAGCCTGTCCATCTCTAGGAGTTCTCCCGAAGTTCCCTATTACTTTGGGAGGAAAAACCGTCTATATAGACGTCTTGGTTACCCAAGGTGTTTTAGACTTTAGTCTTCTCCTTGGTCGCGACTATGTTTATGCCATGGGGGCACTTGTTTCTTCGCTTTTTCGTGTGGTCTGCTTTCCACACGATGGAAGAATTGTGACTGTCGATCAATTGTCGTTCGTTAGTCCCCCAATGCTTCCTGCACAGTTGTCGCCCCCTCCTGGTTTTTATCCACCAGTTGTATCTGCCCCCCCGCAGATCAACTACGTGGCCACCTACCCTGTGCCTGTATCCAATGATGACACCGTCGTGCATAGTGTCCTGGAGGCATTAGGTCCTGACTTCCAAGATGTGGTCTCTTCACTAGGAGTAACACTCTTGGAAGCACCGACTTCCTATTCATTATGAGGCAGTCTGGTCGGAGCACAGTTCATCTTCCTATGTCAAGCTCCCTAAAAAATGAAATTGGGTCTGGTCCGAGGATAGTTTTGATCTTGTGGCGACCTTGTTAAAAAATGAAACAAGGGTTATGAGGATAGTTCTTTTACTGTGTCAACCTCATTAAAAAATGAAACACCTCCCTTTCCAAATCGAGTCTTTTGATTAAGATCTCGTAAAATACAAGTCGAGTCTTTCATTGATCTCGAGAGTGAACCTTCATTCCATCCACTTTGTTGCATGCAATGAAGCTTGGGGGGCATGTACCTCGATTTGTGTTATTATGCTGGGGGCATGCGAACTTATAACAAGCATAGTTTTTCGTTTCAAGCTTGTGTAAACATGAAACCGAATCCAAGCAAAGTTCTCCATGGTTCAAGCTTGTGTAAAAATGAACCCATACTTGATTTACATCTCGTGATTGCCATTTTTTTCCGCTAAATTTTGCTAGATGAGCCTTGGTTGTTTTATTCCATTGCTACCATCTCTTTGGCCGATCATATGCTCTCACTTGGTTGTTTATCCTTTCCTGAGGAACCGCAGCGATGAGTGGTTTTATTAGCCAACCTCTTGACCATTACATGTTTTGAGCAGTTCCACCATTGCCGGAACCAGATGCTACCCTTTATACCACTTGTTCCTCTAGGACGAGTCTCCTTTAAGCTCTTTTTTGACTCGTAAAAGATGAAAAGATTGTCGAGTATTTTTCCCTTTTTGACTCGTTAAAGAGAATAAAAATGGAGGTCTGCTTTCAACTCTTTTCCGACCGTTTAAAGATGAAAAGATAGCCGAGTCTCCCTCTCAACTCGTTAAAAAAGCGAGAGGCGGTCGCTTTTAAAGCTCTTTTTTCGACCGTTTAAACTAAAAAGATTGCCGGGTGTTTGTCGTTTCGAACTCGTTATTGGCTCCAAAACGACGTACTTCTGACTGCTTTTCTACTTTTTCGGGTCGAAGTCACTACTTACGAAAAGTACTCCTCGATCATACTGGTCAGGCGGTTCTTTCGAGCATTGTTTTATACTTTTTCGGGCTCGAGAGACACAACTTTACGAAAAAGGACCCCCCCTGGAGTTTTCTTTTCTGCTGTCTTTTCAGACTCTCTAAACAGGAAAAGACGCCGAGTTCTTCCTTTGTCAGACTCGTTAAAACTTAATGACATCGGACACCGTCGAAATGACGCTTCCCAAGCATATGCTATCCCCATCAAGCTTGTCATCCAAAAATAATTGGGGTACCTGCCAGAAATGGTGGGGAAACGGAACTGTAATAATGGTCGTGTCGGCAGTATGTCGCTCTTGAACATGGCACTCGTCTGCATTCGTGTCTGGGTGGGGATTTCTCATCTTGTTTTACACTAGCCTCCGTGGGTTTGGGTTATCCTATTTGACCTCTCATCTGCTCATTGCCTTGTCACCATGACCTCTACTCATTTGATGTCAGATACTGCCAAATCCACTGTTGTGCCGCCAATATGTTCAAGAGAAGTTGACCTCTACAACAGTGCAACCTCCTCTGATGTCTCACACAAAACATTTTATCTCTGTCTCGTGTCGATGATGTGGGAAACATTATGGCCCACCTTCGATCAAGGTCACTTCCTGTCGACTTCAGTTCATTATCCAGGAAGGTGATTTAGAGACTCCCTTCAAGTGCCTTGGAGCCTGCATGCCTCAATGGCAGGTTCTTTGTGTTCGACGCGAGGTTCTCATCATTGGCCTCCGATCGAATGATTCTGCGGGTGTTCGACACCAGCCCATTGATTCACACGCCGCGAATTGTACCTATGAGTACCTTGAGGACCATTGTCATTATTGGTGGTACCTCTCGTGTCTGTTAACAGCTTTCATTATTGGCTGGTAATCAGACGATGTTCATGCATGTTTGACTTCAGCTCATGTATTCACATGCTTGGACTTGTACTTTGTTCGGGTCGGGATGGAGCGCAAGACCCTGGATCCCTATCTGTTATGGTCCAGGCTGTGATTTTGTGGATGATCATTACATGACTCATTGATGGATGGCTGCGCCCATACATGAGTCCTCATGGATGGCTGCGACCATACCTTATCATGACTATGGTCTCTTTAGCTGGGTGGCTGCGTCCATTCCACGGACCTTTCGCATGTCTTTTGGATGGCTGCGCCCATGCCTAGACTGCATGTACTTGATTATCAGAGATATTCGGTCCTTCCTGGTGGTGTTCCAGTTCGGCGAGTTTTGTAAAGCATTTCACCCCTCCCACTCTCTCGGTCTTCATGCTTTAGGGGGCATCTGTTACACAGTAATTTCTCACTGTCTCCCTGTCAGTCACCCTACTGTGTCAGGAATTCACAATAATCAAGTTCATGCCCTCTGAACTGGTCAAATAACCCACTTTTCCAAAGTTTTCATCATCAGCGCGACTGTTATTAAAATAACCGCGCTGACTGGCGCTTCATAACAGACCGCATGCGCTGCCAGCGCGGAAGCACACGACTTTCCCGCGCTGGTCGAATTTCATGACCATCGCAGCCTCTGTTTGTATTAAGTCGCGCTGACATGGCCCTGCCTATTATTACCTTGCGATGTCAGCGCGCCAGACCAGTTTTGCACCCGCGCTGATCCAGTTTGGGCGAATTTGTTCCAACAGCCAGCCTTCCAGATAACTACAGGCTTGGTTGTTGGCCTTGTGAGTGTCGCCTCCCTTCTATGGCATGTCTGTTCGTCATTTGAAACCACCTCCCTTGAAGATAAGCTCATCCTTCCACCATTCAAGGAGACTCCTTCTCCTATTTAAGCCTCTACCATTGCCATGAGCAGCTAGTTTTTAGTTTTGGATAGTTTGGATAGTGTGGAATTCATAGTGCTTGGATTGCTGCTGTTAGTAGGTAGTTGGTGTGACAAGTGTGGTTTTGTTAGAGGAAGCTCAAGGAAGGTTGTGAGTGTTGCTTGTGTGAGAGAGAGCTTTTTTGTTGGGAGAATCCATTTCCAAAGGTGAATGCTTATGAGACTTGCTGGCTGGACCCTCAAGAGAAGGACTCAGCGTCAGAACATTGGTTGTATCTTTCTCTGTTATTGATTTAATAATAGATGACTACTGTTATGGTTCCATTCTCATTTGTCTTGTGATGGTTAATGTGAATTACATCCTTTCTGACTGATGTATAATTGCTTTTATTAGATTTCACGCTTGTGTTTGTCTCTCTCTTCGTGTGTGCAGGTATCTATTCGCGGAAGATCGTGACCGGCCAAAGCGAAGGAGCGAGAGTGGTATCTCTTCGTCAAACAATAGCGTTGGACTCCAAGTAGGTGTTTCTTTGCCTCTCTTTTATTTGCAATTAGGAACTTGCACAGTAGCATTGATTGATTGTTGCTAGACCCATTCTGGGCTAGTAGGGATCGCCTCTATCCGTAGAGGGGATTTACCTCTCCAACAGTGGGTTTCTTCTCGGTGATGCGTGCACCAGTATTACAGGTTGCTTTCTTTTCTTATCCTTCATGCTCTCCTTGGTTGGGGTCGGCTTCAGTCTAGGTGTCCTTGGTGATTGTGGAACTTCAGCCAAGACTTTGGAAACCTCTAGAGCAACTTCCTCTACCTCCATAACAACTTCTGTCATAGCCTCCTCGGTTTTCACTGCTTCACTATCCATAGCTTCTGTGGGTGCCGACATGATGTTTTTCAATAACTCTTGTGTCACCTTTGGCAATGTCTCAAATACTAAACTGGCTATCAGAGCTTCGAAGTTCTCATGGTTCATGTGTGCTAGAGAGCTCAACAACTCAATTCTCAAAATTCCAAGTGTTTTTTGCTGGGTAACCACCTATAATTTATAGGGCATTTTTAATTCAAATCCGACCATTCCCCCCATGTTTAGTTCATTAATGCCGGATTGGCGGTAGATTTTCAAGCATCTGACCTATAAATTTTGTCTTAAATGCCAGTCACCCACTCCATTTGGCTGCATTTCTACTGTCACATCATGAACAATGACTTTAACGATCACTTTCTGACTGACCTATGTGATTTCTCCTTGGGTAGCACAGTCCCCTTCGCATTGTCGCGAACCCTGTGACACTTCCTTGTTTCACACAATCTTCCAATCGTGCAGCTCCCAAACCTAGTCAGTGTTGTCTATAGTCCCGTGCCTCCTTTCATCTGCCTAGAGTGCTAAGACTATTCTACCTTGATATAGTCACATGGCCAAACCACCTGTGTATGGCTTCAATCTGTTGCCATTCACCTTTCCTGAGAAGGGATATCCATTCAATTTAACCAACTGAATTGCTCCACCATCGGTAATCTCCTTAATGACACAGGGCCCTAACTAGTGTATTCTGAATTTCCCTGGAAATTTATCAAACTTGCTGTAATATAACAAAACCAGGTCATTTACCTTAAATGTGCATAGCTTAATGTGTTGATCATGCCATACCTTTTCTTGTTTCTTTTGGACCTGTTGGTCAAATCCAGCTAGAAATCTCTATTCCTCAGAATCAGCCAATTCCGTGAGCCTCTCTTCCAGGGCTCCGAGATCTGTCATACCCGTGAGTGCCACTATGTGCACACTAGGCACAATGTATTTCATGGGCATCACTACTTCAATGCCATATACAAGCCTAAAGGGTGTCTGTCCAATCAACTTTTTACATGTCGTCTGATAGGCCCATAGTACTGTAGGTATGCGTAGGTCCAAATCACTTCGGTGAGCATTGCAAACCTTGGTTAGTGCGTCCTCCAGCACTTTATTGAATGCTTCCACCATCCCGTTAGCCTGTGGGTGATAAGGTGTGCTCTTCTAGTGATATACATGAAATTCCTCCGTCAATGCGTTGATCGTCTCATTTAGAAACTGCGTACCACGATCACTCATCAAAAGCTTTGGACACCCAAATCACGTAATACATACTCAAAGAGGAACTTCGTAGTAGTTGCACCTGTGAAATCCTTCATAGGTTGTGCCTCTAACCATCGAGTCAAATACTCCGTCATGGTGATAATGTACCATGCTGTCATCTTCTTCCTTTGGGGCTGAATGGGTCCCACAAAATCCATCGCCCATTTTTCAAAGGGTTGTAACACCATATGTGGATTTAGAGGTAACTCATCCCTCCGCGATGGCCTGCCCATTCTTTGACACAAATCACATGCCTTACAGTAATCTTTTGAATCCTGATGGAGGGTTTGCCACCACAATCCTGCGCGTAGAATATTTTGCGTGGTCGTTGTTCCTGCATAATGACCTCTCGTGGCACCCCCATGAGCATTCATGAGGATACTGCTCCTTTCAAATTCCGGTACATATCATCATAATATTTCATCAGATCCCATTTTGTACAGATGCCCAACAATGATAGAAAATCTGTTGCACGTACTACTAACTCCTTCTGTTGGATGATGTAACCTTCCAGGGCACTTCCTATCATTAGGAAGTGTATGATGTCTTCAAAAAGACCACCTGCGATGCTCACTAAAAATAACTGCACGTAAGGTAATCCCTCCACCAAATTAGTCTGCTCTTCCCCTATTTCGATGCACGATAGATGGTCTGGTCCCGTGTTTAGTCGTCCAAGATTCACTATAACTTCAAAATCATACTCCTAGAACAATAACAACCACCTGTAGATTTTGCCCCCCAACAGAGGCTTATTGACCATGTATTTCAATGTGGAATGATCCGTATACATCTTAAAATGTCCACCCAACAAATAATTTCTAAACTTCTGGAGAGCATATACCATGGCTAACCCTTCGCACTCGGTGGTGGAATAGTTCTTCTCTACCTTGGATAACCTTCTGCTTGCAAAATCTATAGGATGGTCCAAGTCTCTTCCACCAACTTGTGTCAGTACTACTCCCAGCGCTGTACATGATGCATTGAAATGTACATGAAACTCCTTTTTCCAATCCGGGAAGACTAAAATCGGCGTGGTGGCCATATTTTCTTTCAATACATCAAAGCTTTTCTTACAATCCGCATTCTAATATAACGTGACATCCTTTTTCAACAACTTCTCCATAGTCGCAGTGATCTGGGCATAGCCCTTGATAAACTTCCTGTAATACCCAGTATGTCCTAAGGTTGCACGCTATTGTTTCACACTCCATGGCGCTTCCAAGTCAAGTATCACTACGATCTTTGCAAGATCTACCATCAGTCCCTATCTACAAACCACATGCCCCAACAAAGTCCCAAAAGGAACACAAAATAGACACTTCTTTAGATTGAGCAGGATATGGTACCTTCAACAGGTATCTAGCATCAGGCGCAAACTTGCCACATGGCATTTGACCAGCCCAAACACATTCCAATCATCAAAGTACACTTCTAGGAATTAATGAATAAAATCCTTGAATGCAACAATGACTACATGCGAAAAAATCGCAGGCGCATTCTTCAGTTTGAAAGGCATTACAGTGTACTGGAAACATCCCCACTCAGTCACGAAGGTCATCTTTCTTCTATCCTCCAGTGCGATTTTGATCTGATGGTACCCAGAAAACCCATCAATAAAGGAGTACGCTTCCTAGCCACCTACATTATCCAATACCTCATCAGTGAACGGAGTTGGGAAAGGAACATGTATGCAAGGGTCATTCAACTTCCTGAGATCTACACATATCCTTATTTCATCCTTATGCTTCTTTTCCTATACCTCCATGGGGCTTACCCAATCATTTTCTTCTACAGGCTCAATGATGCCTGCCATGAGCATCTTGTCTAGCTCTAAGTAGACCTTCTCCTTATACTTTGGATTGAGATGGTAAGGTCTTTGCTTAACTAGTTTCGCGTTAGGTTCTAACGTGATCTTCATAATGCCCAAGTCTCCTATTATCCCTTTTAGCTCCGTAAACTTGGTAGGGAACAAATCCTAGTATTCACGAAGCAATTCAGTGACCTTATCCACCATTGCGTCATCCCAGTAATCTCCAATCTTCATGAATTTGGGCTTCACCTTCATACCAATGTTTACATGTTTCGTTTTTAGTGGTGCAGTTATATTAGGATTATCAATCTGTGGTCCCTCAACCTCATGGTGTCCCTCTGTTTCAAGGATGTTAATCTTTCGTGGATCCTCATATTCTTCTTCAGCAGTTACGTTATAGCATTCCAATGCATGGTTCAGCTGAGTAATCCAATCAGGTTGAATTAGATCCAAAGGATCCTGTGGTGTCCTAAAGGTTGTTGCATTCACTTCTTGTAGCGCTTCCTCAATATAGTCAAACCTGTATTCAAAGCTAAATGTCATTATGAATCCCTCATGTAGAATATCCCATTCACTTGTACCATGGCGGAGCTTTGTTTCCAAGTACCAGTTCATCGGGATGATGTCCAAGCTATGACAGAACAAGTGCACCCATTTAGGTTGGGGCTTCGCTCCATAAGCCTGAGCCTATTTGGCCAAGTGTGTGCATGGGTCGTCCTTCCTATCATACTTGTTTTTTATTCATACCTTCATCTTCCCAAATCATGTTCTCGTGATCCTCCTACACTCGCACCAATCGTCAAAGCTACCCTTGTGCATACCCCACCACCTTGCAGGTGTAGCGCGTAGTGTCCAATCCAAATACCAGAGGTGCTACTTTTCTGGTACCTCCCTCTGAATTGCATCCAAAAATACATTGAAATCATTCAGGCCATCATAAGTGGTCATACTTCTTACCTTTGATGACACACAATGTAGGGACTGGGTCATCATGTTACAGCTCAGTGTGGTTACTTCGTGTAATTGATTATGCCAACACTCTAATTTTTCATCAGAGTCTGAGGTACAATAACTCTCATGATCCCATGTAATTCGTCCATCTGCTGTTGGATTCACCCAATCTTGGTCTCGTGCTGTAATCTTATATATGCAGTCAAAATCGTCATCTCTCTCATAATCGTGGACTAGTTCAGTATAGTGTGATCCTTGAGCAGGATCTAGGGATACTATTACATGAAGCGATTTGTTTTCAAATATCATCTTTCACTTCTTTAGGTTGATTACCCTATTCATATCAGTAGCCCAACCAATGCCGAGGAGCGCAGGGTAGGGGCTTCTATCATCCATAATTTCTATTATTTCAAAGTTAGCGAACATGCTCGCACCTTTAATATCTACAGTCACCCCTTGCAGCTTCCCCATGGGGATGATCTTCTGTTGATTTTCCATCCTTAACCAAATCAGAGACCGCTACAGCATGGGTCTTCCCATCTGCTCCCAATTCTTCTTTGGTAGAACGTTCACGTCTGACCCCGGACCCAAAATTACCGGATCCATTTCTTATTCTCCTATTTGTGCGGTTAGTCTCATATCCTGTCTTGTCCTTGTTTTATGCTTACCAATCTTTTGTACCACGCGCAGTTCACTCGAAGTGCCTCCAGCGCATCTATTTATAAGCTTCTATAATCTCTTCACAGCCTTGCTATCGCATAGCAACTTCATGCAAATTTCTAGAGAGTTCGTAAGAATAGAAGGATCCATCTCCTAATCCGGCTTATCCTTGCTCACTGAGGTGGAGGCCTCAACAAAGCTCTTCTTTGCTTCCATGAAAGTTTCGTGTGTGTGCTCCAAATCAAATTCAGCTTCCTTCGTCGAAGCTTTGTGAACCCATGCATTGTCTTTGGGTTGTTTTCCCTTATCATCCCCTATTGCAATTCCACTTTGGAGCACTATATTCACGTTCAGATCCTCACCGCGAGGCTCAAAACTCGTCATCTACAGGTTCTGAGTCAGCTGAGGTAGTAATGCCCCTTTGTTACATATCCTCGCTATCACCATAGCACAATCCTCTGTTTCATGATCAAACAGAGTGCAATATTTGCACAAAGAACACATTGGGTTAGTGCAATCGTAGGCATATTGTCCTGGTCCTCCATAATTATAGAAGATTAGTTGTCCCCAACCTTTGCTAGGTCCTCCTCTGCCTTGGCCTCGTTTGCGCCCATGAAAGCCTGGTTGCACCATCCCTGTGCTCTAGTCAAAGGGACATGTTTCTTCCTAAACCCTAAAGGTGGGAGTTTTGTCCATCATCAATTCATAACTTCTGCAGTTGCACTCATCATGCCCTACCGACCTGCAGAAGTTGCAGAACAGTTGTTGTGGTGTTTGTACAAACTTCTGTAGCAAATGACAGTTATCCATCGTATGTTTTCCTACTACGTGACATATAACACACCACAAAGCAGGACTCGCGCTTGGTCCTGCTTGAGCTTCTGACCTCAAAGACATCGGTCCTCCTCCTGCAATATAGTTCGAAAAGACTGGGCAATGGTCTTTGTCATACACCTCACCTTTACATTTCAGGCACCATACCTCTTTGCACACCACTAGTCGAACTGTTCTGTCCTGCTTCAAACTTTGCATTTCAAGGCAAAGATTTTGCAACTGTGCATGGATTTTTTGAACCCCCAAATTTGGATCTTGCATCTGTGTTTCATGCAGTCTCACTGTAATCTCCAAGGCCTCTACCTAAGTCGTTATCTTCTGTTGTGACAGCGCAACCCTTAGGTGTGGCAAGAGCGAAGCCACGAACCACTCGCAGTGATGTCCATCTATTAATTTCATATTAGCTTCACGGATTTTACACTTCAACCTATGATCCAATTCCCAAGGTGTCTCACCTAGTTTCATCGCGATTTCCTTGAACCTCACAATCAATTGTGACTTGGATTTAGGCCTATTGAACTCTTTATTTAGCATGGTCTGGATGTCCACCACCCCAACATTTGGGTTATCATTAGAGTACTTGATGTACTAGGTTAGCGCGCAATCTTGCAAAGCACTAACCAATGTTGCCTTCTTCATGTGATCCTCTATAACACCCTAAGCTTCCCATACAACTTTCACAATGAACCAAAAAAAGTTCGGGTCCTTATTTCCCAAGCCTTTAAACAAAGGAAGCTTCACTGAATTTTCCATGCTTAACTGCAGTGGAGGGGGTAGTGGTGTGGGTGAGGTCGTAGGTGATGGTGGTGAAATTGGAAGTGTTGAGGGTGGAGGTGGTAATTGCAGGAGTCCTTGTCTTATTAATTGAATTGCACTTCCCGGAAAAGCCTACACTACTCCCTCTTCATCACCTAATGGAGGTGAAGTCAATGGACTATATTCAAGACCCTTTCTTTCTTTGTTCCTCTAAGTCTTTCGCTTCGCGTAGCTCTGAACATCAAGGTAGTTGCATAACCCATTTTTCGCATAATAACATCTTAATCTAGGTATTCAAAGACTTCAAGTTCTTACCTTATAGACCTTTGAAAAAACGTCGCTCCACCTCATTGTAGCTAACTGAGGTATCGATCGCGAATTCAGTCACAAATCCTCCTATGATGCATTCGAGCCAATGATCGACAGTGTGGGCGATTTTATATTCAGAGGCTTCCAATATCTGTACTAACTCTGGGGCACAGAAAATAGGATTGTCAAGTCTCCACTTTCCTTAGCTATCTGCTAGGTCTGGGATCCACTCGTATAACTAAACCGAAAAGGAACATAAAAAGCCTCATGAATTTCTGTATATAAGTACCTGTCCAGCCACTATTCCTTTGTGAGTCACGGATTTCTGTTCTCCCGCGCCATGAATTCGTGGATCTTTCTGTCCAACCTGTTATCACCCTAAAATTTTATAAAACTTGGAAAGTTTACATTTGTTCCTAAGTCATAATGTTAGATGGTGGTGAAGTCACTATTATGGTTTTTAGAGTCTAAGTCATAGGGTTAGAGTCTCATTTCCATCATCAAATAAATTTCAACAACCTTGTTTTACACTTTATGGGTCCCATATCATGTTTTGAAAGTCATATGTTTAGCCATTTAAAAAAAAAAATTGAAACTAGCTACGAATCCACGTTTTTGTAGCGCAGATAGTGTAAAAAACCAGTTTTGTGCTACGAAATCACTGAAGCAGCCTTTTTTCAGCAGAAAAAACTGTTTTAGGTAGTCAACTTCTAGGAGGTTGTTTGAGAAGCTGAAAGCATATTTTCGAAAACGGAAAGAGGTTTTTATTCCTAACATAGTGAAATACAAAAACCTCTTTCAGTTTCTTCATATGTGTTATAAGGTGGGATAAATTTATGGTTAAACTTGTGCTACGAAACTATTGTAGGCGCAGATTTTCACAAATAGACTTTCCCTGTTTTACATGTGTTTTTGAAGGATAGATTCTAGACAGCTAGAGTAGTGTTTTAAGAAAACCAAGAGAGGTTTTTGTTCTAGACATCATTGACTAAAAAACCCTCGTTCAGTTTCGTAAAACATTTCATGGATGAGATGATAAAGGCTCTGTCCCACGTGCTAATTTTCAAAGATCTTGAACCTAAAAATAGGGAAACATGTTCCCTAATTCCTAGGGTTTATCATCAGCAGCAAGGTGACAACGTGGGAGGCTTCATCAAATTCGAATTCATGGAGTTATAGGTGTCAAAAATAATTTTTAATTCCTAGATAAGGTTGTTGTAATCATAATAAGGAGTTACAGTCCTAATTGTTTTAGGTCTCTAGAACTACCAGATAACAGTCAATTACATTTAATAGTTAGTTTTAAGTGTCAATAGGTGTCATAGTAGGAGGAATTCGAATTCCCCTCATGATGGAGGAGGAATCTAAGTTATGTAATGAACTCTATATATGGGAGAAAATCTAATGTACCAAGGGTTGGAAATTTTTCAAAGAACACTCATACTGTGCTTTTGTGTAAGACTGTGTTTTAATTTAATACAGTGATTTGGCTTTGCTCCTCAGGATTCAGAAAGAGTTCAATGTTTAAATTGTCCTATGGTTGTCTTCATTTCATTGCTTGCAATAGTATGAATGCATGATTACTTAGAACTCATTGGCTATGCTCTAACTTCCTTCATGTATTTGTAGACTGTGTCTTCCTACATATTTCTGATGTGTTACTAATATGTTGAACTCCAGATGCCCTAACTTTCATGTAAAGTTAATATTATTGTCACACTGAAGCATTTATTGACTCCATAAGCCCAATGGATGTTTACTGATCATGTTCAACCATTCATATTTTTCACTTGTTTCATAGAGTTAGCCATCTAATCTTTATCAAAATCTTTAACCTAGTGAGAGAGCCCTCTCAAGTTGAGGAGGCTAAGCCTCAGCCGAAAGTTGGTCTGAAAGAGTTACACAAGGTCTTCCTGGTCAGCAACCTATTAGGGTTGGGTTTTGTGATAACACAACCAGTCTTCAATCTCTTTCTTAGTTGGATTCCAATGATATGACATCACACAGATCTTATGCAGATTTTGGTCCTGGCAACAGAACCATTTGTTGGTTGCGCGGGGCTTGACCTAGGTTCATCATTAGTTAGCCAAACAAATCCATACACTATTGGCCCTTTCAGCATCAACCTGCAGAGTGCAGACCGAACCCTCACCCGAAGCAGTAGGGGGGGATGTTGGAACCAAGTTTCTGCACCCTGAGATGGTCGTGATGTCAATTTATACCCTTTGTTCCTGCTTTCACATATGTAGTTAAGTTCTAGGGCTCTGTCAGTCTAGCCCTTTATTCCGACCTTCAATACCCCCACAAAGGAGTATGATTGACCCTCGCGCATCCCTAACCTACGATCTAGGTACTTTCGCGCTATTATGACAGCATATGGTACGAGTTCCCAAGTTATCTTAGTGTTTTATTTATCTTATTAAACTATCACAGTTAACGCCGCGTAAACAGGTATTCTTACTTGTGTTCAATTAACTAATATAGTCACATACATTTTTGCATCACATGAACATTTGTATATTAAACCCAAAACGCAATATAACTAGATGTATTAATAAGAAATAGATACATATAATTTGTAAAATACTTATCTTTATTGATATCTTCATACTATTACAGACTCTATCTGCCCTGCGCACACAGCTGCAGGAGTCTGCGCACTCAGTTGTAGACTTCCACCCTAGGCCTCTGTGTTATAGAAATTTTTGGGCACTGCAACCCCAAGCATAAATGTCCATAAACCAAGGGCTCCTAAATCCCTAAAGGTGTTGTTCCAACCCCTAAAAGAACAAGGTCAACTGATTACAGCATCTCCCAGAAGTTCTCCATGAAAAACCACTCAGAACTGGTCAAAACTAGACTATTTCACCTGCTCCATAGGCAAAGTGCGTTTCATCCCACCTAAATACACAAAGTAGGTGCGCTTCATGTCAAAAAGCCCTTCTATGGGGTGCGATGGGTGAGAAGGGACAAATGGTAGTGTCAATCCGCGAGGTGGAGAAGCATGGAATCTTCCAGAAACTTCTCCTGTGACACTTGCCTCTCTGAATTCAACCAGGGATGAGTAAAAGATAATCAATCTCCAAGTGGAATCAAGAACTATCAGAGGGGAGACACTAATCAAATCTCAAAAGCTGACTCACCTCCCTTGCACACATCTATATATGGATCCCTCATCCCAGAGATCCAGAGGCTGGAATTTTGTATCTTGTAAGGAAGTGTTGTTGGTTTATTGGTGCAATATCATAGTGTTGGGTGATCTAAGCTTTTCATGAGGTGAAGAAGGGCTTCTTGCTGAGAGGATGATGCTGGGTCAGAACATTTGGTTGTAATTCTCTTGGCTCTTTCTTGATTATCAATAAAGCTATTCAAGTTTTCCTCCATACTCTTGTATGATTTATGTTTTATGCATTTGTATGGTTAATATACATCTGATCCTATATTGCTTATGATAATAGATCTATGTTCTCGTATAGTGTTATGCTGCTTTGATTCTACAGGTACTCTATGAAGCTGGGTATATAAGAAAGCAAGTAGAAAAAGAATATCAGAAGAGAGAGGAATCGAGCAAGGAACCAAGCGCAAGACAGAGGTTGGTCTCTTTTATTCTTCTCTTATCTATCTTTCATAAAGGAAAACAAAAGTAGTTTTAAGTTTTTTTGTTTCTAAGGTAGCTACTAGCCTTAGTGGGATTAGCAGCTCTGCATAGACACTATTCCCGGTAATAAAATGGCGACTCCGCTGGGGAGCGAGTAGATTGTTTGTTCATCTACATTTGTTTACTTTATAAACTTACAGACGGAGCCTGAAGTCAAGCCAACTAACCTTCGAACTGCATTTGCTATGCAAGTGCAAAGTAGGTCAACGTTGCTTCAATCAATCTCCGGGTTTGTTTGTGAATTAAACAATTGATCTACAAGCTCTCTAATTGCCCTTGTGGTGGCTCTAGTAACCTCCTTAGATCTACCCCTGTGATTGATTTACTGATTACCACTTGCTTGGCCAAAATCCCTGAACTAAACTGCAAACTGTGACCCGGAACCCAATCAAAGTCTCCTCCCTGGTCTAGCGCACTGTTTGTTCTGTGAACTTCAAATTTAGCGCACTTCCCGAGTGTAGTAGGTGCGTTGAATTTTAGTTTCATTGTGTTACAGGTGTGCTGATCAGACAAGGCCTTGTTCCTAAAATTTTGCTTTCTGTGTTCACTCTTTTCAGATCTATTCAGGAGTTTTGCTGCCTGTAGTCAGTACACCTCTGTTTTAAACCCCTTTCCTTGCTATTATTCCACCTCCATTGTGCAAATAATTGTAAATGTTTTTATGTATTTTTTGAGTCATTTTCAGTTCTCCTTTACAAAGAAGTAGCGTAATTGTGTTGTCGTTTCTTGATTTGAAAGTGTCGCAAGTGTTGTTTTCAGTCATAGAAGAGAATCTGATTGTTCTTGATAGTCGATTACCCTGTTACTCTTGTATTTGATATGAATTAGTAGTTTTTCTAGTGTCGAAAGCAAGTCTTCAATTCCAAATTGCAAAGTGTTGTCATTGTCCTCATTTTGTTTTGAAAAGAAACTTGTTAGTAATTGTTGCTTTGAAAAATAGTTCAGATTTTCACATTAGCTTTCTTTTTATCATTTGCACATTAAGAAGGCTGAAAACAAATACATGCATGTGCATTTGCATTTAGACTGTTTGTTGGTTTGATTTAGGACAGTGCATATAGTGTGTGCTCTATGCTCTTTGTTGAAAGAACGCCATCTCTCTTTCCTTAGTAGCTAGGATTTTCATTGCAGAAAAGAAGATTAAATGACTGTTTATCATCTTAGATTGCATTTTAGGAATTGTACATCTACATCACGCGGTGAACCTGAAAGGAACATTTCTTAAGCAAGATCAACTATAAAATAAATTTAATTAATCTAACAACGCTTTGGAACCTAACGCACAACATCTAGAAGTCTAGGCTAGAGACATATTCCGGCGTCGTAAAGCCTGGTAACTGTTGTTTTTACTGATGGTTGGGTGATTCCTCCACTTTGAGACGATAAGTTCCAGTACGAACTTGTGCTCCCACGTACCATCGAGTATATTTTGGGAGACCACAATAGGCTTAATCCTTTATCCATAGGAAGCCATGTCTGCCGCCCTATCGATCGCAATGCACTGAACACAGCATTTAGGAAGATTGACTGTCATACCGTAAAAAGTATTCTGTAGTTTTGTGATTGGTTTGGTAATCCCTCTGTCTAGATTTCCAGAGAAGTCCCTTTCGTTCCTTTTCAGACTCCTTAACAGAAAAGGTCCATCTGAGCACTTGTCACTTCAGGCTCATTAAAAATCGAAGGCGACTAGAGTCATCTTTTATTTTTTCTCAACTCTTAAAAATTGAAAAAACAAGTTGTGTCAAAGCGTCTAAAATTCATCTAATTCGGAAACATAATTCCCCTTGGTTTTTAGTTGATCGAGTAATCCGCAATCGTGGAAGAAAGTCAATTGAAACCCCGTTGTTCGCAGAGGCTTACGAGTCAACCGTCTTTGTCTCCGGATTCGAAACTATTACGGACAAAGCGAACTCGTTTAACTGGTTCCAAATCCCCTGGTAAAGTTAGAACAAGTGTTCCAACACCATCAGAGACTCCGGTTACTCCAAACATTTCTGGTATCCCTGCCTCTACAGAAGAAGTTTAGCAGCTACCGAAGGACAGTAGCACTGATCCTAGTGAGAGGGTAAACACTTGTGTTACTGAACCAGCTCCATCTATAGCTGATTCGAAGGGTGTTATTCCCCAAGCACCTGTCGCTGCAAATTCCATACCTTCTTCGGCACCAGAAATATTTTACGGACCAGATGGTCTACCTCTCCACCGGGTCTGATTGCTATAGAAGAGATTGTGGAGGATCCTCCATCTAGTGCTCCATCGCAATTTGGAGTCGGGATCACTCTGTATCCTTCTTCATTAGAAATTAGTATACCGCCATCGGAAGCTCCTGTAGAATCCCTAGGCAATCTTTTGGATAGACTAGAAATGTTTGAACAATCGTCGACATCTAGGACTGTGTCATCCGACACAGCGACAGCAGAATTTCCTGCCGTCACTCCAAAAATGTTCGCCGATATACCATCTGTCCCAACTAGCTCTCAATCGCTAGAAGGGGCCCACTCAGGGGATCTTTTGATAGTATGGTCCGTTCCTGTTTGTTCATCTGGAATAGTATCCAGAAACTCTTATGTTGAGTCTCAACAAATTGATCCTTCAGGGTGTCAATTTGGGCAAACTGGTCCTCAAGGGTGAATTCCTTTAAATACCGGATTACCGCCGTATGGGGGGCAATATACCCTTTCATTGTCTCCTCCAGGAGGACAACCATACAGGAGTTCACAACAAAATCCAGGTTATGCTGGAATTACATCTAGCGGTTGGGTACCGATACTACCTCAACAACCAAGAGTTGTGTATTCAATGCAACAATGTTTACCTATGTCAAATATACCAACTACACCAGCTATTGTGACGGTGTCGCAAGTACAAGCGCTGCCTATTGTATGCTAACCTCAGGTTTCTCAGGTTGTAATGCAACAGCCTCTTGACCCTGCGACTCAACCACAATCGCCAACTAGTGGAATGACACAGGCCCAAACAGGTACAATTACCCCTCATCTTGGTCAAACAGTTAGTATCGGGCAACAGTACATGGCTTCGCAACCATGGCTGGTGCAATACCAACAACCGCAATTCCAACAGGTATACCAAGGATCTGAGCAACAAATATTTGCAAATAGTGGGCAACCGTATATTCAAAACAGTCAAAATCAACCATTCTACAATGGTTATGCCCACCAACCTTACCAAAGTTACCAGCATCAAACGCATTATGCTCGTATTTAAATACCAACTGCTCAGGTGATTCCATCTTATCCAGGGTATGCTTCACCTAACCTGAATCAATAGTTACCCTTCGTGGCGACTTTAGAGTTATCGGATCTAAATCGGTTAACAAACGATCCAATCGCTTACACCCCTTGGTGGCCAGCGATTCTGCATAAACTTCCATCAGATATTCCTAAATTTAGTGGAAATCCGGGTGAAGATCCATCGAATCATGTGATGTCCTTTCATCTGTGGTGTTCATCAAACACCCTAAACGATGATTCGATTAGGCTTCGCCTTTTTCAGAGGACATTAACTGGTCCGGCAACAAAATGGTATATCGAATTGCCCAGAGCTTCATTTGACAACTTCAGTACCTTAGCCACAACCTTTTTAACCCATTTTCAGTTACCGATAAGGTACGAAATGGGAACAGAACTTCTTACCAATTTCAAGCAAACAACGGCCACTCACATATCTGATCATATTCATGAGTGGTGACGTCGTCGTAGAATGGTAAAAACGTATGTTCCTGATCAGCTTTTAGCTGAATGGTTTATTAAGTCTTTGTTACCTTCCATTACAGAAGATGTGGCAAAAGGAGGAGTCGTCACCGAAGAGCAAGTTATTGCTCGTGTGTAATATTTAGACTTGATTTATACTCAGTCTGGCATGCTCTACGATAAAATACCTAATGCTCCCAGACCAAATTTTTCAGTAACCCCTCCTCCTGAATCAAACAATGACTCTCATGCCGACGATGGCGTGATTGGCACGACAGACACGAAATCGACAAAGGCTACATATTAAAAGGCCCATAAGTTTTCCAGTGAAAATGCAAAAGAAGAACTTCTTGCCTCGGAAGTAAATTTCGTCGCGACAGATAAAGGCAAAGAAACCAAGCAACCAGGAGGCAAAAAGAAAAACAAAGGGAAGAAGAAGAAACAGGAGGAATCATCACCTGAAAAATCTTATGTAAACCCTTCTGGAAATAGGAAACCAAATCATCCATGCTTTATATGAAATGAGGATCATTGGACATCAAATTGTCCATATAAAGTTGAGCTTAGAAAATTCTTCAAGAATACAAAGACCTCAGCAGTATTAACTGATCCATTTCCAAATCCAGGAACAAATCTAGTTGATAGTGGAAATGCTTCCCCGTCCCAAGTGCTGATGTTGTCAGTTTCAAAACAGCAAAATGATGCTTTGATATCGACAAGGAACAAAGATTACGGGAATCCATAGCTGTCGAACAACAAGGATAAAGATCAACCTAGTAGTTCGACAACAAATTTGACAGAAATTGCGCCGCCCATCATTCCTTAGCTAACAATAAAACTGCCAAAGGGAGTAGTACATAAGTCGACATTTAATCCTCGTGCCAGAGTAGCACATCATTATAATATAGTGGAAGATCTGGCCCAATCGCCATCCGCTATGTCGACACTTGAGGTACTACAAAATTGCCCATCCCAAAAGCAGGCTTTATTATCAGCTATAGGTGGGATAGACCCAAAGGATTCTAATCTTGTGTCCTTTAATCATAAAGGATACGATCCTCAGTTACCAGCTCAACTAGCTTTCCTCATTCAAGTGAAATCCCTCAACAAAAATGTTCATCGAACAATTATTGATGAGGGGGCATCTACATGTATTATGTCGATGAGTTGCTGGAAAAATTTAGGATCTCCAACCTTGTCGCGATCTTCGACAACATTAAAAGCATTCGACGGATGAACGTATACCCCGTATGGTATTCTAAGTAACTTGCAAGTTGAACTAGGGGGGAAAACAATAGAAATAGATGTTGAAGTAATCGATGGAAACCTCGATTACAACATCCTACTGGGAAGACCATGGATATATGCTATGGCTGCTGTTGTGTCGACCTATTTTAGGAAGATTGCATTTCCCTTTCAAGGAGGGATTACAATCGTCGATCAACAAACTTTCCTCCCCAATGGTTCCCAAGTTACGGGAAGCATTCCGATGATCCATGGAAGCCCCCATTCGCTTCAAAATATCGGAGTAGGCCTACTAAAAGACCCTATATTAATGGGGACTTTTTCCCTTCCGCCTCCAATCAATCTGGCGGAAGTAGCGTCGGTAGGAACCTGCAATATGATATCTTCGATTCAAAAGATCTCAGAAAATGATATAAACATGGATCATAGAAAGTATTGCCTCCAAGCCCAATAGAAATATTGTAGCAATCAATGTTTCTAGCATGGGAGGAAAACCCAAATCAACGCTCATCAAGCGTTTGGATAGATAGGTCTAAGGAATATGGCACCCCTTCAGATCCTTGGTTGCAAGTGCATTACACCGACGAAGGAATTGTTCAATCAATGGTAATTGAAGGGGTGCCATGGGAAGATTACCACCATCATTCCCATCTTCCGGATTGTAAAGAAGATACTCCTGATGACCTTCATCATCCTTCAGTTTTTTATTTCCTATCAAATACCGTAAACACGATGGATTCCGAGCGAAACTTGTCCAATATTGAAGAGACTATCGCCATAAATATCTCGACCAAAACAGATGTTGTAGAGAATATTTATGTTGGCAAATGTTGTTCTCCTTCAAAACTGGAAATATATAACGCTCTTTTCCGCGAATTCAGAGATGTCTTTGCATGGTCATGTGATGAAATGCCAGGCATTGACTCGAGTATAGTTGAACACGAAATTAAGATATATCCAGATGTCAAACCACTACAACAACGGCTACGGTAGGTGCACCCCAAGAAAGTCGTTTCCATCAAGGCAGAAGCTGAAAAACTTCTCCATGCTGGTTTCATTTACCCGGTTCCTCTAACTAATTGGGTATCGAACATTATTCCTGTCATGAAAAAACAAGGAACGATTAGAGTGTGCGTCGATTATAGGGATGTAAATCAAGCTTGTCCAAAAGACAACTACCCTACACCCTTTATTGACCAGATAATTGATGAATGCGCTAGATGTGAAATCTTTTCATTCATGGATGGATTCTCCGGGTATAATCAAATAAATATCCGCCCAAATGACCAGTCAAAGACTGTATTTATTTGTCCGTGGGGCGCATTTGCATATCGAAAATTACCCTTTGGTTTAAAGAACGCAGGGGCAAAATTTCAAAGGGCAATTAATTATGCCTTCCATGACATCAAAAACATTGTTCAACCATATCTCGACGACCTTCCGGCTCATTCGCAAAAGCGCACCGATCATCCGCAGCATTTAAGAGCGATATTTCTACGTTGCCGACACTACAATATACGACTCAATCCACACAAATGTGTGTTCTGTGTTAGTTCTGGTCGTTTACTTGGCTTTGTAGTCTCAAAGGAAGGGATTCGTCTCGACCCATGTAAGGTTCAGGAAATCATTAATTTTCTCCACCTTCGAATTTGCTTCAGATTCAGAAACTCCAAGGGAAAGCAAACTTTCTGAGGAGGTTCATTCCAAATTACGCCGAACTTGCTAAAGGTTATACACGTCTATTGAAAAAGGAAGTTCCCTTCGTCTGGGATCAGGTTGCGCAAGCTTCCTTTGATGCTTTAAAGGAATCCCTAATGAAAGCATCATTAATGTACGCTCCTAATTATCAAAAAGACTTTAACGTGTATCTGGCTGCAGCGGATACAACCATCGCAATGGTTTTAGTTCAAGAAGACAACGGAATTGAACATCCTATATATTATTTAAGTAAGAACTTAAATGACACAGAAAGAAAATATTCTTATGTTGAAAAGCTAGCGCTCACAGCTGTTCAAGCGATACAGAGATTTCGAAACTATGTCCTCTTTCGGAAAACTACCATTCTGTCAGATTGCAACCCCATGACTTATATATTGTCGCGACAGTTGCTGGGGGGGAAATATTCAAAATGGATAGCAATTATAATACAAGAGTTTGATCTGGAATTTGTAAAATCCAAGTCAAAGAAAGCCCTGGTTTTCATAGAATTATTATGTGATCTCCCATCGTTGTCCAATGATGAAACATTCGAAGAAACAATCGTGGATGAATCTTTGTTTCTGATATCTTCAAGCAATCCATTGTATGGAGATATAATCATCTATCTCCAAACCCAAAAATATAGGCCTAACACCTCCCGCTCTGAACAAAAACGTATTTGATACCAATCAAAAGACTACATGATCATTGGTGACACGCTTTACCGTCATGGTGTCGATACAGTTCTAAGGAGGTGCCTCACCCATGAGGAAGTCGAAAAAGTCCTGAATGATTGCCATTCAGGCGCGTGTGGGGGGCATCAATCCGGTTACGCTACGACGCAAAAGATTTTACGAGCAGGATACTTCTGGCCAACAATGTTCAAAGATTGCATAACCGCAGTCAGAAGTTGCCATGCCTGTCAAATTTTCGATAGCAAAACTAGAAGACCACCCGCACCTCTGCAGCCAATAGTTGTTGTTGGGCCATTCGCCAAATGGGGCATTGATTTCATGACATGTAACCCCACTATTGGGTTGTGTTATATTCTTTCCACATAGTTAATAGGGGGTTTGAAGGGCACCCGTAACCCCACTTTATGGGGTCTGGGGCAGCTCCCCGGAAAATTTTGGTTTTGGACCATATGTTAGGTTGGGCGGACCCACCTATGGTTTTGTGCATGATTTTCGCACATGTTTTTTTTGGACGCGATGGTTTTCGGTCCATGGTATTGGATGCTTCGGCATGTATAAATATGTATTGTAACATTGAAAGGAACATAATGAAAAATCAAGCTGGTAGTCCCGGTTTTGGGATCCAGGGAAAAATCTCTGTGCATATGTGTTTTATGGGTTATGCTCTCGCATTGTTTATTTTCTTTGTTTAAGAATTCGTATGCAGGTAATTTCTGTACAGGGTTAAAACCTACACCCACCTCGACCGGGGGGCATGGATACATCATAGTCGCAGTGGACTATTTTACCAAATGGACCGAGGCGATGCCTACATTAGATAACACTAGTGAAACAGCTGCCCTTTTCTTTTTCAATCATGTAGTCACCAGATTCGGCGTTCCGCAGGCTATAGTCACAGATCATGGATCGCATTTTCGCAATCACATGATGGCCGAATTAGCTGCCAAATTAGGGTTGTCTCATGACAACTCTACTCCATATTACCCACAGGCCAATGGACAAGTTGAAGCAATCAACAAGGTCCTGAAGCGCATGCTGCAGAGGATGATTGGAGTCCACAAAAGGAGTTGGCACCTGACCCTGTACTCAGCCTTGTGGGAATACCGAACATCGGTAAGGAATGCAACCACGTTTACACCTTTCCAAATGGTGTATGGCCTAGAAGCAATCTTACCAATTCAGTGCGAAATCTCGTCCCTCAAACTCGCAATCGACCTTCTCCCGAAACCTCAGAAGAGGAGGCTAGTTTCTTGGAACTAATCCAACTGGATGAAACCCGTCGTAATGCCGCTTTGGCTAACGAAGCCCATAAGAAACGAGTCAAGGCGCAGTTCGACAAAAATGTCAAACCCCGTGTCTTCTCAGAAGGTGACTTGGTCTTGCTTTATGACCAAGAATCTGATAAATTGGGAGCAGGTAAATTCAAGTCTTTATGGATGGGCCCCTATACTGTTAAGCAAGTGTTAGCAAAAGGATCCTACGAGTTAATGGATTATGACGCGATTCCACTGGCACAACCTCGTAACAGGTTGTACCTTAAGCGTTACTATGCATGATTCAGTGTAGTAACCTATATGTTCTTGTTATGTTTTTGTTTTCGCTAACGGTAATCATTTTGGTCAAGTAAATCCACTTTTTACATTTGTCGCAGATGTTGAACCTATTGAAATATTTTGTTGGATATGCGATGGAGCAAGTAGTAGTTCGCGGAACCTATCTTCTGTAGCCTGGGCCATTTTAAATCCAAGCGGCAAGTTAGTAAGTTTCAGAGGGGTATGTATTGGTCGATCAACGAATAAGATCGCTGAATATAGCGCATTGATAGAACTTCTCTCTGATGCCATCACACATGGCATACGCCGACTAGTCGTCAGGCTAGACTCACAGCTCGTCATACTACAACTCACTAGTATCTACTCCGTCTGAAATCCAGCTATCTATCGCATGTTCCTAAGGGTCAAGATTTTGGAAAGACAATTTGATTTTATTCAATATCAGCATATTTCCAGAAGCTTAAACACATTAACTGACTCATTGGCAAATTATGTGTTAGATAAACATTTGCAACATTTATAAAAGGAAGCATCTCATCAATATTTGCATTTGGATCATGTAACTTAACCAAAATAAAACTCCGAAAATCAAAAATATATATATAATTGTTTATGGTTTACACATAATGTTCTTTAACCAAGACAAAATTGGTCAAATGACCCAAAACTCAAAACGCTAGGGGGCACCCTAGTCTAATGATGCTGGTGATAACAAGTCACCGCCTGTGCAATCATGCGTAAAAGCCTAGTCCATCGACTTCGCACACCAGTAGTATGTCGCTGCAACCTGAAAGGCAGCTCGTCAGTCCTCACATCTAGAATACCAAGAGTGAGGCCCTCGACCTGATCCTGTAATGCTGAAAGAGTCTCGGCCACATCAAGGTCGCGAAGGATAGCCCTTCCCACAGCCTCTCCTGCTGGAGTGGCAACTGGCACTCTCAGGCGTACTACTGGTCGAACGGGACCAACATCTACATGAGCACATGAGTTCTGATTAGTCTTGACAGAATAAAGCACAAGGAAATTATAAAAGAAAAATGATAAACAGAAATATGGTCAAGAATTTACCAATGGCACCCCATTGCTTGCTAGCCGGCAGTACCAAATCCAGGTCCCCCCGAAAGTCCATACCAGCATATGGGTACTCGAAAAAAACCATCTCCTGACAATCGAACCACCCGAAGAAGGTATCAGAAAAGGAAATCTGAGACTGACCAGCATGCGTGGACATATGGTCAACCCATCTCTGCATCCGTGGTTCAGTCGGTGGAGGTAAACCAAGTGCAATATACTGCAGCTGCATCAGTGGTATCTTTTCCAAGGCGAAGGTGGTCAAAATAGAACCATATCCAAAGTTCTTCAATCTTACGTTTTTCACCTTGGTCAACTGTTCTTTCATCACAAGGAGTACTGCATCACACAAGTTGAACACCTTTGGTTCGAGACATTCTAAAGCGTACTGCATATAAGACTGGTTGGCCACATTAAGAGCCGCACCACCAGCCATCCTACCAAAGGTGAACAGAATGGTCCTCAAAGACCTATCAGTGACATCTTGGATGATGATCTTGCCGTCTTTACTCGGCTGAGATCCCTCTCTGCAATACCTGCGAACATAATCTCTCACAGATTCGCCTCCACGGGTCGAACCTGATAAAGAGATAGGGGCACCCCGCCTCAATAAGCCGGTAAAAAAATAGATGTCCATGACAGTCAAGGGGATGGATTTGCCCCTAATCTAGAACACCTGGTTGGTAGGGTCCCAAGCATCGAGCAAATACTGCAGCAATTTGATTTGTTGCCTCATGCTAGAGATGCGGAAAAACTTCAGCAGGCCACATTTCTACAGTGCATTTACTGTAGCCGGATCATGTAAAGCAAGCATGTCCTCTTCTTCATGCTCACATTCTTGCCATGTAATGGTCATTTTGCTCCAATAAATCTCTGAAAACAAACTAGATAAGAGTTAGATCCTGATTTGGTGAGAAACAGGCAAAAATTTCCATTAAAAACTGTGCACAAATTTCCCTCCTTACGCCCATCGCACCTCCAGCTTTGTCCTAGGTGCATTGCATGCCAACTGTCCAGTGAATAGGCCAACATGCAATGCACCTTTCGATGTAGAAAGGGTGCGCTGGAGCCAGAGCGAGTTTTTCAAACCCCAGAGGCTCAGAAAAACCAGAAATCAAGCCCAGAATGCAAAATGGAAAAGATGAAATGAAAGAGCTCAAGTTTAGCTCCTACGTGGTCCAGACGACGCCAAAAATCATCCACAGAATCTCCCGAAATCAGCTGGTGAAAATCAAGGGGGGAAAGCACCTCCAAAGCTCCAACAAGCCAAAGTTCAAATGAAATGGTAAAATGAGGGGTAAAAGCACTTTTAAATTACTTTTTACATAATTCAAGTAAAATATTAGTGTCTTAACTCATTTCTCGAATGTATATTGTTCATTTCTAACTAGTTTGATGAAGCAATTGAGCATGCAGTGTAATCTTTGAAGGAACAAAGCTATTAATGGTAAAGTCAAGAAATGACCATTATATCGAGTAGTTTTAACGCGGACTTCATGCTCGTTAAAAAATAAACATAAGCAATGAGAAAATGTTTCCCCCGGCATTTAAGCTCATTAAAAAATGAACCAATTTCCGGTAAATAACCATCATGAATGTAGTACTTCAGCCTTTGAAGCCTTGGTCGTGTTCTCATCATCACCTCCACTCTGTATTGGCCGATCATTCACCTCCACTTGATTGTTTACCCCTTTTGAGGAACAGCTGCGAAGAGTGATCTTGTTAGCCATCCTTATGACACTGCCATGATTGGAAAATTCCAAACCTTACCTGGAATCAGCTGCTACCCGAATTTATCACTCATTCCTCAAAGACGAGTCTTCTTTAAGCTCTTTTCAACTGACTCATAAAATATGAAAAGATTGTCGAGCCATTGGCTTCTCCAGCTCATTAAAGTGACCGGAAGTGCTATCCCTCCTTTATATTTTAATCTTTTTGGACCTGAGGGATTATTACACAAAAATATCGAGCGCTTGTTTGTTCGGCTCGTTAAAAGTACCAAAAATTCATCCCTTTTGATTGTTTTATACTTTTTCAGACTTAAGGAATTAGATGACGAAAAAGGATTTTTGGAGTTTCCTTTACGTCCCTTTTCAGACTCTCTAAAATTGAAAAGGACTGAGTTATCTTTGTCGTTAAACTCGTTAAAACCTAATAGCGACAAACTTGTCCATAACAGACAAGAATGAGTTTCACTATCGCTAGGCTCGTTAAAACATAGCGATGGGTTTGCCCGAAGGGAAAATTATAGAACAAGCATATGTTATCCTCCTCAAGCTTGACAAAAATAAAGAGGTACTGGTCAGCAATGACTGGGGAAAAATTGGGAAGAAAACTTGAAGACACTTTGTTGGTAGCAAGTCACTCTTGAACATGACACTTTCATTTTGCATCCAAGTCGGGTTGGGTTGTTCCATTCACTGGTCACATCACCATGGTTCCATCACACCATCCACATTTGGGGTTAATGCTACCAATCCATCATGTTAGTGTCGCCGATATGTTCAAGAGAAGTCACTCACAGAATTCACCTGTGTCTCACCCACTGCAATACATTTACACTCCATTCTTTCATGACCGCCACCCTGAACCTTATATCACCAGATCGTTTTCACCTCCATTAAAATCATTTGCTCCATTCCGTGTCATTGATGTGGGATTCATTAAGGCCCTCCTATGACGGATTGCTTCTTGTCGACATCAGCTCATTATCCAAGAAGTCGATCTAGGAACAATCCTTTCAGTACTTTGAAGCTTGCATGCCTCAATGGCAAGTTTCTCACTTCCGGCGACAGGTTTACATCAATGGCCTTCGACCGAAAGATTTTGCATGGTGTTCGATGCCAAGTCCCTTATTCACACCACGTGAGTTGTACTGCAGTACCTTGAGGATCATTATCATTATCGGTGATTCCTCTCGCGCCTGTTAACAGCTCACATCATTGGCTGGTAATCAGGCGATGTCTTTCCATGTTCGACTCCAGAACATCTCTCACATGGATCGACTTGTACTTTGAGTGAAGATTGAATGAGATTGAAGACCCCGGATCTAGTTTCATCCATCCGAGCTGCGATATATATATTCAGGAAAATAAAGACATAAAATGTACATCATTGCTGCACAGATAATCATCCAATCTAAGGGATGATGGCTCTACCAGAATCATCAGTCTACACTCAGACGATTGTCTGTCTCATGTACATGAAAAATGAATTTATAAAGCTTAGCATGGGAATGCCCGCCTTAGCTAGATCATGAAAATATTATGAAGATAATGTATTGTATTGTATCTTATTACAGGTCTCCTTCCAGCTTGAAAGAACTTTGGATCCTCATGATAAAGCATTTCACCTGACATCAAAAAGATTAACAACCTCATTCTTTAGGGGGCAACTGTTATAGACATTTTTGGGCACTGCAACCCCAAGCATAAATGTCCATAAACCAAGGGCTCCTAAGTCCCTAAAGGTGTTGTTCCAACCCGTAAAAGAACAAGGTCAACTGATTACAGCATCTCCCAGAAGTTCTCCATGAAAAACCACTCAGAACTGGTCAAAACTAGACCATTTCACCTACTCCATAGGCAAAGTATGTTGCATCCCACCTAAATACACACAGTAGGTGCGTTGCATGTCAAAAATCCCTTCTATGGGGTGCAATGGGCGAGAAGGGACAAATGGCAATGTCAATCCGTGAGGTGGAGAAGCATGGAATCTTCCAGAAACTTCTCTTGTGACACTTGCCTCTCTGAATTTGACCAGGGATGAGTAAGAGATCATCAATCTCCAAGTGGAATCAAGAACTATCAGAGGGGAGAAACTAATCAAATCTCAAAAGCTGACTCACCTCCCTTGCAGACATCTATATATGAATCCCTCATCCCAGAGTTCTAGAGGGTGGAATTTTGTATCTTGTAAGGAAGTGTTGTTGGTTTATTGGTGCAATATCATAGTGTTGGGTGATCTAAGCTTTTCATGAGGTGAAGAAGGGCTTCTTGCTGAGAGGATGATGTTGGGTTAGAACATTTAGTTGTAATTCTCTTGGCTCTTTCTTGATTATCAATAAAGCTATTCAAGTTTTCCTCCATACTCTTGTATGATTTATGTTTTATGCATTTGTATGGTTAATATACATCTGCTCCTATATTACTTATGATAATAGATCTATGTTCTCGTATAGTGTTATGCTACTTTGATTCTATAGGTACTTTGTGAAGCTGGGTATACAAGAAAGCAAGTAGCAAAAGACTATCAGAAGAGAGAGGAATCGAGCAAGGAACCAAGCACAAGACAGAGGTTGGTCTCCTTTATTCTTCTCTTATCTATCTTTCATAAAGGAAAACAAAAGTAGTTTTAAATTTGTTTGTTTCTAAGGTAGCTACCAGCCTTAGTGGGATTAGCAGCTTTGAATAGACACTATTCTCGGTAACACTCTGTGCACTCAACTATAGGGCCTCTACACACTCAGCTGTAGAGCCTCTACCTATGCTAAGACCCGAAACTTAGACTTCTCTACCAAGGCTCCAGGCCTTGTCTTCCACTCCCCAAAACTTATGATTCCTTAGAACTTACTTACTTAGCTCTTTGCATACAATCCCATGGTCCACAAACCATGGGTGGATCTTTACAGCTAACTTTACACTTTACAAAATAAGGGCAGACAATCCTTTATGACTCATTCCACCTTCGTGCTCTTTGTTGTCTTGAGGGGGCTTGACCTAGGTTCAAAGTTAATTAGCCAAATAAATCCCTACACTACTGGCCCTTTTGGCAACAGTCCGCAGAGTGTGAATTGAGGTCTCACCCAAAGTAGTATTGGGGGATGCTGACACCAAGTTTCCACACCGTTGAGATGTCTAAGGGTTCGATTTAGTCCAATTGTGAATACCTTTGCACAGGTCACTTCGTGCACTATACTAACCTGTGAGGCCTTCGCAATCTATTATAATCGCCTTCGCGTAGCCCTAACCAGGGGCTGAAGTGGTTTCGCGCAGCTAAAGCTGCAATCTGCGCTATTTCCCCAAGTTACACCATAGATCTTACCTATCTTCTTATAACTATTAGTTACCTTCACATAAATTGTACCTTATGTTATATTCACTTAATCAATGTAATCATATAAATTTGCGCATCTTATAAATAGCAGAAATGTAATTTATACCCAATACATTCAATGCACAAATTAGGAAAAAGATACACAAAAATGTTATGGAACTTCCTTTTATTACTTCTCCAATGGTTACAGACTCGACTCGCCCTGCGCACTCAGATGCAGGGGTCCGCACACTCAGTTGCAGACTACTAGGCCTATGCACACTCACCTGCTGAGCCTTCTCCTACTCTACGACCCAAAGACTCAACTCTACACTTAGATAAGGCTTAATTCTCCATCTATTGCTTCCACTTCTCTAACTTATTTATAACTTAGAGCCTCTCTGTATTTATACAATCCCATGGTCCGCGGACCATGGGTAGATCTCTAAAGCTAACATTACATTACAAAGATTAGGGTGAACAACCCTATGACTCATTTACAAGCTCGCACTCTGCGCCCACAAAACACGGAGTCTTTACATCAGATTTCGTCAAAATATGGGTTTTAAGCCCCAAAACATCCCTTGGGGGATCTCGCACCCAACAAGACCCCAAAAAAAACATCATGACTTTCCCTTGAGTCATTCTGTCGATGCAGAGATCTTCGAGTGGAGACCACCCAACTCTGTCTGAACTGTTGCAAGATTGGCAACACACTGAGCAATTGCTTGTTGTATTTCCTGCACGCGTTGTTCAAAGAATACTGTATCTAAACTGCTTCCTTGTATTTGCTCCTGTGTTCCCTGCATCTGTGTGAGCTTGGCTTCAATCAAGGTTGTAATGAAAAATGCCTCATTGATCTAAGGTTGTACACATGCCTCCAAAACCGCTTCCTTATGTTGCGCCGCGTTTACCTGATCCTTAAGCACTTTTTCTTGTTGCATCCACATGAGCCTCTATGTAAGGGCCACTATCTACACGGTCCCTTTTATATCATCATATCTTTGCTGCAGCTCGCACACCTCTGTTTCTAAGCATTGTATGTTCGGGTCCTCCTACATAGTGGTGAGGACCTCAAACGACTCTTCCAAAAGTTTGGTGTAGTCCTTCATTACATTGTTGATCTCCTCCATCCTTAATGTAATGGCACTAGCATGCTATTCCCTCACCTCTGAAGGAGTTGAAGGTTGCGCCTTCAACCATAGCTCTGCTATCTGAAGGTTGAGCTCCAGTTGAACCTTATCCATCTCTTCTCATGCCTTGCGTACCCCTATTGCTAACCTCTGGATGTGCACCTATGTTGGTGCCTCTGTTGGGACGGACAACTCAAGGACCATCTGGCAGGCCTCCTCAACCACCTGCACCATCTATCGGTTCTACGCCACTACCTCATCACGTTGCAGGTTCAGTTATTCCATATTAATTTTTTGCTCGCTCAACACCTGTAGTGTGCGTCCCTCCCTAACCAACAGTTCTACAGTCAGTTCATCCTGCAAGACATAGTGTGTCTCTAGATGGAGCGCAGCCATGTTGATCCCTACTCCCTTCAACGCACTGACCATAGGCTTATTAGCCTCATTCTTTGTAACCAGTGCCCCCTCTTGTAGCACTATGGTGTTGGTCATGCAAGCATCCAACATTTCCTCAGTCGTAGTCATTCCTACTGCAAGGCTAGTCGAGAGAGTACCAACTTGAGGAGTGCGCACCTGCAACTCTCGTATCTATGCCCGAAGGGCCCCCAACACAATCTAATTCTCCTCCATGAGCTATTAGAGGGCCTTTGCTATGACGTCGTGCACCATCTCCCCTATATCATGGAGATCTCCTCCAATGAGGGTGATTGGGTCGAAAGAAGTCTTAGAAGCTTTAAACTTCTTTCGCGGCACCACCTGCTCTCTCAGGCACTGGCGCTTCAATTGTGTAGATGATGTTTCCGGGTTTGGGTCACCTTCCTCTGTCTCGAGCTCTTTCTCGGGCGATGATGAGTTATGGCCCTCGGGCTCCTTCTCTGCTGCCTATTGTTGTTCTATGGTTGCCTTCTACTATTCTGTTGTTGCCTTCATGGTGTCCTACACCTCCTGTGCCTTTGTTGTTGCTACCTCTTTTCTTCTCTTCTCTACCAACTGTGCCATCCGCAATTTTCCCTCCTCCTTCTTCCATTGTGCAGTATGCTTTTCTATTTTTTTCACGAAGATGGCTGGAGCACGCCACTCGGGCGGCCATGACTCAAGCACGATGAATATAACATTGTCCGTGGTCAGGTACGACAGTTCATTCCACTTCTTCATGAGGTCCTTGTGCGCCGTGATGTACACGTGATGCAATTTTTCCTTGAACTCCATGAGGCTTTGTCAGCTATTATAGACAATGGGTGATAACTGCACCTTCCAGTTAATCCCCATTCTAATTTTCATCTCCATGAACACCCAGAATATCTTATTGTCTTGGATCCTTTGCATGCCTTTAGTGGCACACAACGAAGTGTACTTCGCTGCCTCAAGAAGATCCTATGCAACTGTGGGGAACTAGCAGTCCTCAAGCAGCTCCTAAGCTACCAGCACTATGGACAACAGAAGCCATGCATAGTGGAAGTTCTTCCCATTTTCCTATGCATTGCGGTAATTCTCCATGAATTCCTTGAACAAGTACTCCAACTAATTAAACTAGACGCCCTCTGCACACTGTGCAATAGGTACTACCACTGGCGTGGGCACCTCATCTGCACGGCACTTCTGCATAAACTTGCCAGCCAATATCTGGGTGGCAACTTTGACTGCCTTATTGTTGATACTGGAGATCGCGTACTCTCTCTTCTTTTTCTATAGCTTGAATTTTGCCAAGTTGTTGCTCTTACCCTCCGAAATATTCGCTGGGTCCTCCCCCTTGCAAGGGAGTCGGGTAATTCTTTGAATGAAGTGGTCCATGATGGGGATGGGCTCCTCTAGCCACAAACACCCATCATGCACAAGGAAGAGTAGCTACTTGATGACAAAGATAGTTACTGGGGCATGATGGTAATGCAGCACCTAGAGCAGGTTCAACAACCCTACTTTCTCTACTCCGCACAACCACTTGTGCAGCTCCAACTCTATGACTCCCGCCGCAGTGTTTTTCTTCGGCTTCATGAGCTACATTGTTTCGAAGTGTGGGAACTTCTCATGGTCCACAAGATCCCAGTCTTCAAACTTTAGACTCAACACCCATCCCAAGTGCGCTCCTTCAAAAATGATATCGTCAGGTAGCAGCGGAGTCTACAGAGAGCTCTTGCTCTCATCTAGGTCCTTGGGCACCCTTGCCTTTCCCTTCCACGGAGGAACATATGTGGGAAGCCTAGTTAGAGGGTCTGTGCCCTCGGTTTCCACCTCCATGTCTTCGTCCTCCTCCTCTTCAACAAGGATTTCCTCAAGGTCTTCCTCCTCCTCATCAGTTTCCAAATTAACCACTTTCCCCTTTTCTTCCATGGTCAGTTTAGTTCGCAGTGGGTTTCAAGGGGACACGCACACTAGAACCATGGCCTATTTATCTTTCTTGGGTCTCGACATGCACGGTGATTTAAGCATTTCTGCAACTATCCTGGTGCTCTCAGGGGCATCTCCTACGGTCATGGCATACGCGGCCTCTTCAACGGTCATCTCTCTGATTTCCCTAGATTCTTCAGATGCTGCCATCCTAATTTTCCAAAAATATCTCAATTGCTCAGATGAGTGCCCAAACAATGCCTTTAACTCTAACAAGTCGGGGTTCAGAAATCTCTAGGCACACAACAGCTGAATTCTCAAATGGCCAAGTGTTGTTTGCTAGGTGGCCCTTTGCAATTTATAGTGGCATTTGAATTTGAATTTGACTGTTCCCCCCAAATCCGGCCCATTAATGCTCCCTTGGCAGCAGATTTTCCAAAATCTAGCCCATAAATCCTACCTTAAATGCTTGCCGCCGACTCCATTTGGTCTCAAACCAAGCATCACATCATGAATAGTGACTTTAATGGTCACTTTCAAGCCGAACCACGTAGCAGCACAAGTACCCTTGTGCTGTCGTGGACCCTGTGACACTTCGCTCCTGCACGCAGCCCTAACATCACGCAATTTTCGAGCAAAGTAGTTTATAGTCCTGTGCCTCCTTTCAACTGCCTGGAGCACTAATACTGTGCTTCCTATGGCTAGTCATATGGGAAGAGTTCACCATTTAACTTCACTACCAGTTACTTTTCCTGGGAAGAGTCCATCATTTGGCTTCACCAACCACATTTCTCCCCTATCTGAGGTTTCCTTAATAATATACGGTCCAATCCAAGGCATCAAGCTGATCAACTCTCGGCTGTAGTCTCCAAATTCGTCAATGTAATTGTGCGCATCCTATTTTATCACCATAGTTTTCTTATCAAGAAAGTCCTTCTTTATTCCTTCCTCAAGCTTATTGACTTCTTCTTCTACCATGGCACTTTTTTCCTTCACCGAACTCTTTCATTCATGAGTTCTTGGAGCGTAAGATCACCCTGCTAAATCTCCTCATCATGTCCTAAGTGTTCTTCTCCAAGTTCTTCCAACAAAGCGATCCCTTCTTCCAAGGCTCCGTGATCTGTCATATCCACGGGCGCTGGTATGCATGGAATAGGCATGATATACTCCATCGGCATTACAATGTTCGCTCCATAGGCTAGCTGGAAAGGTGTTTGTCCCATCAGTTTCTTACATGTCATCCTATAAGCCCATAAAACTACTAGTACATGCAGATCCCAATCACTTTTCTCTGCACTACATACCTTGTTCAGTGCTTTGCACACCTCGTTAAATGCTTCCGCGTGGATAACCTTCTGCATGATTGTTGTCTCCACATTCTATCATTCCAACTTGAGGATCCATTTGTGCAATTGGCCCACCATACATGCTTATTGACCGTATCTCCCAAGGTGAAGTTCATGTGCATCCGCATAGGTTGTTTTCCATATGTCGACATCCACCTGGCTAGATGTGCATGTGGTTTATCCTATGCATTGCATTTATCTATCAATCGTACTCTAGGATTCCCAAACTGTGTGCACATCATTCTTCTACATTCGCACCAATCCTAAAATCTCCCATTGTGTGTGCCCCACCACCTTGAAGGCATAGCGTGAAATATGCAATTCAAGTCCTAGAAACATTGCCTTTTGGGCACCTTCCTTTCAAACTTATCTCAGAAAGTATCTACCTCACTTAACCCATCATAAGTAGGCAGATCCCTCACTTCTGTCGATACACAACACAACGATCTTGTCATCATATTACAGTTCAGCATGGTTACCTTGTGTAATTGACTCGGCCATCGCTCTATCTCCCCATCAGAATCCAACATACAGGAGCTTTCACACTCCCATGAGATTCGTCCGTCGGTGGTGGGATTTACCTAGTCTTGCTCTCACGCAGTTCTCTTATAGATGCAGTCGAAATCATCGTTGCTTTCATAGTCGTGCACTGGCTCTATGTAGCATGATCCCTCAACAGGGTCTAAGGGTATAACTACATGTAGAGACTTCTTCTCAAAAATCATCTTGTGCTTCTTCAAATTAATCATCCTGTTCATGTCAGTGGCTCAATCAATTCCTAAGAGCGCAGGGTAGGGATTGTTGTCATCAACAATCTCTATCACTTCAAAGTCTGCTAGTGTGCTCACTCCTTCAATATCCATGGTGATTCCCTTCAATTTCACCATAGGTATTATCTTTTGCTGGTTCGCCATTCGTAGCTGGATAGGAGACCATTGCAGCGTAGGCCTCCCCATGTGCTCCAATTTCTGCTTCGGTGGAACGTTCGCATCCGATCCTAAGTCCAGAATTACTTGATCCATCTCATATTCTCCAATCTGCGCAATTAACCTCATTTCTCTCCCTGTCCTAGTCTTGTGTTTTCCAATATTCCAGACTATGCACGATTCTCCTGGTGTGGTCCTAATGCATATGTTAATGGGTTCTTGCAATCCTTTTATAGCCTTATTGTTGTGCACTAGCTTCATGCATGTTTCCAGGAACGTCATAAGCATAGATGGGTCCATTTCTAGCTCCTGTCTATCTTTACTTTTTGAAGTGGAGACATCAGTGAAGCTCTTCTTAGCTACTATGAAGGTTTCCTTAGCGTGCTCCAAATCAAACTCTGCTTCTTTCGTCAGAGCCTTGCAAACTCAAGTACTATCTTCAGGTTGTTTGCCTTTATCATCCCCCATCGCGATTCCACTTCAGAGCACAATGTTGAAATTTGGATCTTCCTCACACGGCTCAGACCTCATCATATGCAGGTTCTAAGTTAGGGGAGGCGGTAGCATTCCCTTGTCGCGTATCCTATTTATCAATGTAGGACAATCTTCCGTCTTATGATCAAACAAGGTACAATACAAACATGATGGACGCGTTGGGTTCGTATAATCATGGGGATAATGTCTTGGCCCTCTGAAATTGTAGCATGTCAACTATTTGTGACCTTGCCCAAGTCCTCCTCCACCTTGGCCTCGTCCACACCCCTGAAATCCAGTTTGCACCACTCTTTCATTCGGTTCTAGGGACTGCATTTCAGCTTGAACTTATAGGTGGGAGTTCTATCTATCATCAACTAATAGCTTCTACAAGTGCACTCATAGTCTCCAACCGATCTACAAAAATTACAAAACAACTATTGAAAATTCTGTGTGTACCTCTATAACAAATGGCAATTGTTCATAGCATGCATTCCTCCTATTTAACAAATCAACCACCACAAAGCAGGTGTTGCATTAGGTCCTGCTTGCGCTTCAGGCTTTAATGGAATCGTTCCTCCTCCCACGAGGTAATTCGCGAACAAAGGGTAGTGGTCCTTATCATGACCCTGACCCTTGCATTTTACGCACCATGCCTCTTCATGCACTTCTCGTTGGGTTTTCCTGTCCTGTTTCAGACTCTGCATCTCAAGGCATAAGTTTTTCAATTGTGCGTGGATTTGCTGAACTCCCAAGTTAGGATCCTCCATTGGGGTTTCATGTAGCCTCATCACGATCTCCAAGGCCTCTGCCTAAATCGTTAGGCTCTGTTGTGATAGTGCATTCCTCAAATTTGGCGTTAGTGATGCCACAAACCATTCGCGATGTTTTCCATCCATCAAAGTCATATTAGCTTCACAAATCGTACACTTTAGTCTCTTATCTAGCTCCCAAGGAGTCTCGCCTGGTAGCATTATGATCTCTTTGAATCCAATGATCGACTGCGCTTCTGGCTTCCGCCTACTAAATTCTCTATTTAGCGTAATTTGGATATCCGCGATTACCGCATTTGGATTGTCATTAGAATGCTTAATATGCCAGGTCAGAGTGCGATCCTGCAGAGCACTAACCAGCATCACTTTCTTTATATTATCATCTGTAACTCCCTGCGCTTCCCATATAGCTCTTATCATGAACCAAAACTAGTCTGAATCTTCATTTCCTACTCCCTTGAACACAAGCAACTTTATCGTGCTTGCCATATTAACTCGCGGTGGTGGCAGAGGTCGTACGGGTGAAGACGGAGGTGAGGGCGGTGAAATTGGTGGTGGTATGGGTGGGGGTGGTATGCGTGGAATCCTTTGCCTTATCAAATGGATCGCACTTCACAGCGAGACCTTCGTGAGCTCTTCCTCATCCCCTCATGAAGGTGAAATCAAAGGGCTATTCTCTAGTCCCTTACTTCCTTCGTTTCTATAGGTTTTTCCACTTCGCGTGGCTCCGAACATCAAGGTAATTGCATAATCCTCTTTTCACACAATAGCATTTTAATCTAAGTATTTAGAGACTTTAGGTACTTACTTCACAGTCCTTTGAGAAAGTGTCGCTCCGCTTCGCTATAGTTGGCTGAAGTATCTACCGCGAACTCAGTTATGAATCCTCCTATAATCTGATCGAGGCAGTGATCAACAACCTGCACAATCTTATCCTCTGATGCTTCCAATCTGTGCACCAACTCTGGGGTCCACATAATAGGATTGTCGAGTTTCCACCTTCCTTGGCTATCTGCTAACTTCGCGATCCACTCCTACAACTTAGTAGGGAAAGATGTGAAAAAGATTTCATGGATCCCTGTGTACAGGTAGCAGTCTAACCACTCTTCTTTTGTCAGTCATGGGTTCCTATTCTCCTGCGTTGCAAACTTGTGAATTCTTCTATCCAACCAACCTTCAATCTCCTTCTTAGTTGGATTCCAATGATATGACATCAAACATCTCTTTGCAGATTCCGGTCCTGGCAACTAAACCATTTGTTGGCTTGAGGGCACCTGACCTAGATTCGGAGTTAATTAGCCAAACAAATCCCTATACTACTGGCTCTTTCGGCAATAGCCTGTGGAGTGTGGACTGAGGTCTCACCTGAAGCAGTATGGGGGGATGCTGACACCAAGTTTCCACACCCTTGAGATGTCTAAGGGGTCAATTTAGTCCAACTGTGAATACCTTCGCGCAGGTCACTTTGTACATTATTCTGACTTGGGAGGCCTTCGCGATCTGTTATAATCACCTTCGCGCAACCCTAACTAGGGGATAAAGTACTTTCACTGCTAAAGTAGCGATCTATGCTATTTCCCCAAGTTACGCCATAGATCTTACTTATCTTCTTATAACTATTAGTTACCTTCACGTAAACTGATACCTTATCTTATATTCACTTAATCAACATAATCATATAAGTTGACGCATCTTATAAACAGTAGAAATGCAATTTATACCCAATACATTAAATGCACAAAACATGAAAAAGATGCACATAAATGATATGAAATTTCTTTTTATTACTTCTCCAATGCTTATAGACTCGACTCGTCCTGTGCACTCAGCTGCAAGGGTCCGTGCACTCTGCTGCAAACTACTAGGCCTCTATGCACTCAGCAACAGAGCCTTCTCCTACTCTACGGCCCAAAGACTTGACTCTACACTTAGATAAGACTTAATTCTCCACCTATTGCTTCCACTTCTCTAACTAATTTAGAACTTAGAGCCTTTCTCTATTTATACAATCCCATGGTCCGTGGACCATGAGTAAATATCTAAAGCCGACATTACAGTACAAAGATGAGGGCAGACAATTCTATGACTCATTTACAAGCTCACGCTCCGCACCCACAAAATGCGGAGTCTTCACATCAAATTTAGTCAAAATCTAGGTTTTAAGCCCCAAAACTTCTGTTGGGGGATCTCGCGCCCAACACTCCCCGACCACAAAATGTAGAGACTTTACAACTTTATTACAAAATTTGACCCAAAACATGGGCTTTTATCCCTAGAACAATCCTTGGGGGATCCCATTCCCAACACCATTTGTTCCTCCATTTGTTTTATTTGCAGATTTTGTTCCATAATGAGTTTCATCATGTTTGATTTCTAATCCTCAATTTATTTAGTCATTGGGTCCCTTGAAGCTATAAATTTGAGTTGCTTCCTTAATGCTGAAATCTCAACATTTTTCTTCTTGACAATTTCTTCTGCCACTTTTCTATTTGAGGGATCATATCCCATCTTTAGCACCAGATCTTCCAAAGCGTTTTCTCTTGGTGTCTTTTGCCAGTGAGGAAGCTTTTTCAGGCTTGATTTGTGACTATGTATTAGCTAAGGTGACCTGCAACTTTGATAGACTCATGGCAATGTTAGTTAAAGTAGAAGTGATCATTTGGCTAGTCTATTTGTGCATCTCAATTTGGTCAATTGGATGTACATCTTTAACATTGAATTCAAAGGAAGTTTGCTTCTAGTAATGTGTAGCAGTTCTAGGTTGTGGAATTTGAGCTTGTAAGAAAGCCATCTGCATTTTACCCTTTTCAGAGACACATACTAAAAGAAGTCTGGCTTGAGAACTGGAAGAATGTTTCCAAAATTGAGTATAAGTGCTCAACTTTAAATCCTCATTCTTCTTCTTAATTTCACTGAAAATAAGAAAAATATCATCTTCTTAGTTTTTATCCTTTTGACTGCCTTCACTGGTTTGAATCACCTGTTATTCATGAGATGTGGTGGAATGAGTGGGAGACTGAGTAGACTATCCACCAGACTATGTGAAAACAGATGTCTCTCCAAGTTTGTCAAATGTTCCTTTCTGTGACTCATTAGTTGCACTGACCTTCAAAGAGAGCCTAGGTCTCTTCTTTCTATGCACAATTCTAAATCCTTGACTTGATACTTCAGTTGTAGGGGATGATTGTTCTTCCCTTCCTCGTTTTGCTGTCTTTTCCCGTGCAAGTGAAGTTTGTATATTTGAAGTAGAGACTGCCTGTTCTTCAGCTTCTTGAATGGTGTTTTCCTTCCATTCTAACAGATTTTTATATTGCTCAATTTCAAGCCTAGTTGTGTGATGATATGGAGTAAATTTATTTTATACTCTAAGTTTTGAAATCACTCCCATTGGGTCATAATACCAAGTAAATCTGAGACCAAACTTCATCACTTTCAATAACCTATCTGCTTCTTCTCCTACTACTCTAGTGTTACAAATGAAAGGACCAACCTGTGTCTTTAGATTAAATTGTGATTTCTTCTTTGCAGCCACAAAATGCACTTCATTTGTATTGAGCAACTGCCTAATAAATTCTAATGCAAAAATTCTCATAGGGAGGTACTTAGGTAGCTTAAAAGGTGGAAGCTCATAACCATAGACTATGATCTTTGTATCATTTTGGTAAAGGTACCAATCTCCTGTTGTGGCTTGGTCAACTGGCTGCATAAATTTTATAATTTCATCACTAATTCTTGGCTCTAGAGTGCTGCTTGGAAGATTAATGGTTGCATGAGCAAACAATTATATGAACTCTTTATATGAAAATTATTCTCTCTCCGGGCGCAGGGAATCATCATTTCCGGGTGACTGGCAACTGGAGGTTGGTGTGTTTTTTGTTTTGGTGTAAGTGACTGTAGTTCAAAGGAAATCACTACAGTTACAATATTTCCGTTTTACATTCCGTTTTGCTCCTCAAGATTAGGGTAAAGACGCCTGGCACTTTGACCGTTCTGCTGTCGTTTTCTTGTAACGGTTACCCTAACCATGGTTAATCCCAACGAATTGGTGGACCTGGACCCGGAACTGGAAGACATTCTCTCAATGTGGGGAAAGGAACCCATAGCTCAGAATGTAGAACAATATTTTGGAGCTTTTGAACTGTCGAGGTCGGAGTCTTTCGCACAGCAAGATAAACCAGTTTTTCTGTATCAGAGTAAGGACCAAGGTAGAGAAGGCCCTAGAACACGAAATCAGGTTCCCTGAATTCAAGTGACAAAGGAGAATCCGATTGATGGTCTAATAGAAGGTGCCCCTTCTTCTTGTCCCAAGGGCAAAGCAGAATCAAGCGGGATCTTTCCATCTAGGGGTTTCGAAGATCTCTCAAATTTGGGGCTTTTTTCAGGTCTTGGCACATCTAGGGTTTCTGGTGGTTTTCCTTCGCTCTCTAGGGTTTCTTTGCAAAAAGAATCCCCATTGCCAAAAGGAAACTTTGCAGGAGGTTCGCGGGCCATCCCGACAGTCTAGCAGGAGAAAGAGGAGGTCTCAAGGGTGCGGGGGTAGGCCATCTCTTTTCAGGGACCACTGACCCTGTTCTCTCGCAACATGTCCAGACTCATCCGGAGGAAGATGTCCATGAGGAGCCGGCACAGGAGGAACCTGAGTGGACTGGCGGCCGAGGGGAAAACAGGGCTTCTGCAGAAGGTATAAGGAATATAGGGGAAAAAAGAAAACCACAAATGCCTATTGGATCTCAGGAGATTGTAGGGAACGTGGTCCTAGGCATGGAGGTTTCTATAGAAGAAACCCTAGCTGTTGCAGAATGTACCCTAGTTGGAAGGGCAAGAGGAAAGAAATTCTCGTCGGAATTTCTTCAATCATGGGGAGAAAATAGTTTCGTCACGGATAGACCCTTTCATTTCGAGGCACAATGTTTAGCAAAAGGATGGTTCAAGCTCAGTTTTGAGGACAAGGAGGCGGCAGACTGGGTGCTTGAACGAAACTGGAACATTGGGCACATTCCGGTTCTGCTAAAAAGATGGAACCCTCTCTTTGATGCTATAAAAGAGAGGACTGATGAGTTCCCGGTCTGGGTGAGAGCTCCGGGTCTTCCCTCATTTCTTTGGATAGAGACGGTGTACAAAACCATTGGGAACAGGCTGGGATCTTTCCTCGAAGTAGATATGTCCTTCTTGGAGACAAAAAACAGGGCAATGGCACGCATCTTGGTAAGCTTAAATCCGAGCAGAGGTCTGGCCCAAAAAATCAATTTACAGTATAAAGATTATGTGTTCGAACAGTTGTTGGATTATGAGCACTTGCCGTTTAGGTGCCATCGCTGCCATGAATACGGGCACCTTGCAAAGGATTGTCCACTGTTTAGAAGAAGGAGGCGCTTTCGGAGGACCCCTGTATTCAAAGAACCAGTACACTATCCACCTCAAGCGCCTCAGGAGGAAGAAGACATAGTAAAGCAGACATCAGTTGCAATGGAGATCGAGGAACCTCTAAAAGAGCAAATCTCAGAAGACCCCCATGTCGATAAAGCTGCTCAAACTTCTGAAATGCAACCGGTGGAAGCAGAGGAGGAGATTGCAAAGGAGGCGCTCGCAGACCAAATGCCAATCAACGATCCGGAAATTGGTATGTGCTCAGGCCCCCCTCTTTCTCCTATTAAAAATCCTGAGCATGTTTCTGTTTCAATGCATGATTCGCCTTCAATCTCTCCCTCTCATATCAATGATGTAAACGAAATCATGGAAAATGTAAAGTCCTCTCCAGATGTAGACACTATATCGGCTGCCATGCCGTCCCTCGATTTGAATTGTGATGACATATGGCCCCCTCTTGCCCCCCCTGTCCCTCACACCTCGTGCCCTTACAATCTTAGATCTATGGGAGGGAAGACCGGGTAGTCAAATGTTTTAGGTGGTTTAGGTCAGTCTGCCTCTCAGAGTCATGTCAAAAATAAGAGAGGCCGGAAATCAGACCTTTCCAAGGCAAAGCTTAAAGCCAAGCTGGATGTTGCAGACGGGAAACAATACTCAATCCCCGGGGTTCTTAGAGCAGTGCAATCCCCTGTCTCTGTTACAAAATGATTTTGTCATCATGGAACTGCAGAGGTTTGGCCAGTAAACCTAAAAAACTGGCCTTAAAAGACTGGATCCTTAATTCAAAAGTGGACATTCTCTTTCTGCAAGAAACCTTGGGGAAGGCTACTGAAGTAGAATCCTTGTTAAAGGCTCTCTTGCCAGGCTGGACCTTTTCTGCAATTGATTCATCAGGCCACTCGGGGGGTCTTGCAATTGGGTATAGAGACAGTCGCATTAAGGTCATAAATCAATGGGGGATGAAGCAAGTTATGGGCATGGAGGTTATCTCCCCTGATTTCAACAACCCATTTTCAATTGTAAACATATATGGCCCTTGTCAAGGAAGGGAGATTTTTTGGGAAGAATTATTGTCAAAACCTTTGATGAAGTCCTCTTTGTTAATTGTGGGGGGTGATCTAAATTTTTCCATTGGCAGAGCTAAAGCATGGGGTCCTTCAGCTAGGGAAGACCTTCTATCAGATCTTTTTCTCAACCTTTTTTTGGAAAATAATCTCATAGACCCTGCCCCGGTCAATCTTAAGCCTACCTGGAGGAACAGAAGAACTGGGGAGGACCGGATCGCCAAAAGATTAGATCGTTTTCTGTTATCAGAGGACCTAATCTCAAAAGCCCCTATGTTCAGACAGTGGGTTGAGGAAATTGGCAACTCAGACCATTTCCCTATTTTCCTTGATCTCTCCTTCCCTCCCCCAAAGCCTCCTTCCCCCTTTAAATTCAACCCTTCTTAGCTTCAAGACCCATCCTTCATCAATCTTTTTAAGAAAACGTGGAACCATCCGGAAAGAAATGCAAGAGAGAACAAGAGCTTCCTGTTCATGGAGAACCTTAAAAGATTGAAAAAAGCGACAATAACATGGGCAAAGAACAGGAAACTGAAACAAAATGAAGAATTGGTTGGAATTAGGGAGGAGCTGAAGTTACTGGAGAGTACAGAGGAAGAGGGATATTATTCTCAGGCTTCAAAGGACAGAATTCTTCATCTGGAGAAGCTTCAAAACAAAATCCTCTTGGACAAGGAAGAAGAATGGAGGCTTAAGAGTAGGGCAATATGGCTAAAATCAGGGGATGAAAATACCAGTTTTTTTCATAATTTTGCCAAAGGAAGAAAATCTGCAAATACTATTTGGAGACTTAAAGATGAAGAAGATAGGGAGGTAAGCTCTTTCTCAGATCTTTCTGGTCTAGGACAGAGGCATTTCCAGAATATTTTTTCAGACCCAGGAGAGGCCACCTTAGCAGAAGTCATAAGAACAGCTCAATGTTTCCCAAGGTTTGTCGAGGAGGAAGAAGCAGAAGAGTTATCAATTCCGGTTACTAAGGAGGAGGTCGAAGCTGCTATGAAATGCATGGCCAAAGACAAAAGTCCAGGTCCTGATGGCTGGACTATTGAACTTTTTCTATCTTTTTTCGACCTAATAGGTTCGGAAATTACTGATGTTGTAGAGGAATCTAAACAGAAAGGAGAAATCTATAGGCCTTTCAATTCTACTTTTATAGCCCTGATTCCTAAGAAGGATGATCCGGAGAGTTTTGAAGACTTCAGACCAATCTCCCTGTGTAATTGTATATACAAGATCATTGCTAAGGTAATAGCTATCAGAATTGTTCCCATTCTATCAAGAAACATATCAATGGAACAATTTGGTTTTTTGGATGGAAGACAAATTCACGAAGCCATTGGAGTAGCACAGGAGGTAATTCACAGTGTCAAACAGAAGAAGAAGAAGGGAGCTGTTCTTAAAATAGACCTTTCCAAAGCTTATGATCGAATAAGCTGGCTCTATCTCCGGCTGCTGCTCACTCACCTGGGCTTCAACTACTATTTTATCAGCTGGATTATGGGATGTATCACAAATGTCAGTTTTGCAGTTCTGATCAACGGAGCAGCCTCCCCCTTTTTCAACAGCCAAATAGGTCTCAGGCAAGGCTGTCCTTTATCCCCTCTCTTGTTTCTCCTAGTGGCTGAAGGGCTAAGCAGACTGATTCACAAAGCAAGAAGAGAGGAGAAGGTAAAAGGTATTGAGGTAGCAATAAATCTCTTTATTACCCATCTGCTTTTTGTTGATGATATCTTTATTTTCACCAATGGATCCTATAATGAACTTAAGGAGTTTAAATGCATTTTCGATCTATTTCTGAAAGCTACAGGAATGCAGATAAACTCTAGAAAATCTCAAGTCTGTATGGCAGATTTTGACAGAAAAGAAAGATCCAGGATGGTAAATCTCTTCCCTTTCCAACACCAGCCTCTGGACTCTCCTTTCAAATATTTGGGTTTTTGGTTGAAGCCGACAGCTTATAAAAAAGAGGATTGGAACTGGCTCATAGCAAAGATAGAAGCCAGAATTTCCCATTGGAGTTTCAAGTGGCTCTCAAGAGCTGGCAGATTGACCCTAATAAAATTTGTCTTGCTTGCCATTCCAGTATACTGGGCAGCTTTAACTTGGATCCCCAAAGGAGTGATGGAGAAAATCAGAAGAATGTGTTGTAGATTTCTTTGGGCAGGCTCAAAAGAATCCTCTGTACTACCTTGGGTGGCATGGGACAAGGTGGCTAGACCAAAAGAAAGGGGAGGTTGGGGAATAAAAAGGCTCCCTGAGTTCAGCCTTTCTCTAGCAGCTAAATCAGGATGGAGACTAGTCACAATGGAGAATCTCTGGACAAAGGTGGTTAAAAGGAAGTACATTGACCCAACTCCTTTGGAAGAGTGGATTCGAAGTCAAGACAAGAAAATAAAGAATATCTCAGCCATTTGGAAGGCCACGGTGGAGGCTTTCTCTGTGATTGAGCAAGGTTTGGCATGGAAAGTGGGAGATGGAAGACAAATCAGAATTAGCAGAGACCCTTGGGTAGGCTGTAATGAAGCATATGCCCTGTCACCTGGTCTTCTCAGACATCTTGATAATAAAGGTATTACAACTCTAAATCAGGTGGAGAAAGTAGGTCATTCTACAATCTGGGGCCAGGCTTGGAAAAATGATGAAGACTTAGATTTGAATATCAGGTGGAAGAACGAATGGGCTTCCTACATCCAAGAACTGCATCGCTCAAATGTCAGGCTAAAAGATGAACCAGACCATCTAATATGGGCGCAAGGCAAAACAGGAGATTATTCCCCAAAAGATGGGTATACCTTCTTAATGGCAAAGAAAGGATGGGGAGCCCCAGATTGGTGGGCGAAAAACATATGGGAATTAAAATGCCCAGCTAAGGCCAGGATCTTTCTATGGTGCATTTTAAAAAGAAAAGTCCCTACCTGGGACATTTTACAAGCCAGATATCTAGTTGGGCCTGGGAGGTGCCCCTTATGCAAGACAGAAGAGGAATCAATCAGTCATCTCTTTACAGCATGTTCAGTCACAAAAGAAATATGGGAGGAGGTAACCTGTTTACTTAAGGTTAAAGCTCAGTGGGGTCTAGGTCCATTGGAGGAATCTTGGAGGAAGTGGTGGCAATCCTATCCGGAGGGAAACATGAGGAACTTGCCCCTTATTTTCTTTTGGGGAGTATGGCTAGCAAGAAATAAATGTCTGTTTCAAGAAAAGGACACTCCCACAGCCACCATTGCCATAAACTGTGCTTCCATCTACTCTGCCATCCCGATCCCTGTTCCTAAAGATACTCAAAAGAAACAAAAGCCTGTCTCTATAATGGAGGGCATTCCTTGGGCATTCTTTGATGGAGCATCTCAGAATAACAAAGCTGGGGCCGGCATATGCATTCACTTAAACCATGATCATACTCTAAAGGCTTCTGTAGGGCTAGGTCCTGGTACAAACAACTATGCTGAGCTATCTGCTTTGCGCTTTCTCCTCTGCTGGTTGCTTCAAAGACAAATCTACACAATTCAAATCTTTGGAGACTCTTTGAATGTCATTAAATGGGTTAATGGAAATGCATCCTGTAAAAATCAGATTCTGAAGACTCTTGTAGAAGAAATCATGTTTTTAAAGTCATCCTTGAACAGTTTATCTATCTGCCACATCTACAGGGAGAAGAACGAGGAAGCAGACCAGCTTTCTAAGGCTGGTCTACAGCAAGATCTGGGCGTATGGTCAATAGCAGAATCCAGACAGGGGCATACTTTCTCTTCACATCAGGCTCCTTTTACTCCTCCTCTATGATCGAGGAAATATCACTTTTTTATCAGCAGTCCCGCAGGCTAAAGGAATTTTTGCACTCAGTTTTTTATTATGTCTTTTTACACGTTTTTGTTTATATATATGCAGCACTACAAACAATCAAAAAACCTTTCTGTACAGCTTTCAGTTTTTACTCAAAGACTCATTATATATTTTTGTATGGGGTTGTTTTTCCTTTTTCAAAGGAGACTCCGGGGTATACATGCCCTCTGTTTTTTGTTTTAAAAGCCTCCTGTAGGGAGGAAGACCATACTTGCTTCTACTAGCGAGTTACAGGACAGATCAATCAGTCGTAAAGGGACGGAGTTTTATGCTTTGGGTTATTTACTCTTCAGATGTACAAATAGCACATATGGGTGCCAACAGGACTACAAAAGATATCAACTGTTTGTAAACTTTTTATATGCTAAATAAAAAGTTTATGCTTTTTTCTTCGGAAAAAAAAGAAAATTATTCTCTCTCCTTCATTCCCATAGAAGTCCAAAAGATGACTGATTGTTGGTTCCCTTCTTCATCTATATTTTGCAAATTTAATGGAAAATTGTCTCCCTGAAAATAGATAAAAAGATATACAAGTACTGAAGCATACTTGAATACCTCTTGAGTATGGAACTGGACAAATTGTTCATGAATGGCCTCAGCTAGAAATTTACTAAAGTTAAAAATAACAGTGGGTTTGGAACCAGTAGAAAAGATAGACAAGAAACCAATGATGGCTTCATATACATATTGATTAGAATAGTAACCAAGGAGATACGAGAGAATGGTGGTAATTTGCTTGGTGTTGTTTGGGAACATAGATGAATCATAGTGAGGCTTTCTTTTAGGCAGAGGGCTATCTATAGCTAGGAAAAGTTCTACTAGTTGAGCTTATTTAGTGAAATCTAGTTTCTGATAGGCTTTTGTTAGGCTTTCATGAGAAAAAGGAGTGTTTGGCACAATAGTTGGGGCCTGTAACATCTGGTCAATGGACTGGGCATTGATGGAGCACAGGATTTCTCTTATAGGTGAGATAATAGCTCTTTGACTGGGGTCATAAGATGCATGAAATTTTCTGACAAATTCAAGTGCTCCATGGGTTTGAGGGAAGATGTAATGAGGAAGATGGGAGTCCCAAAATCGAATTTCATCCATTTGATCAATGAATTGGTCCTCCACCCAGCAATAGATCTCAAATAAGTCAAATTCGGACAAGGACTCATGGATTTTATAGTCTTTGTTAGCCAAGGGAGTATGATGGAAATCAACTTGTGGATGAATGAGAGGATTTGGGGTTTCTACAACTTCCTTCCCCTTAGGAGGCATTCTGGTGATTGGATTACAAACTGAAGGTGATAGAAATAGGAAGGATTTGGCTAAATTATAGTGATAACATAAAACCATTACAATTGAAATAGATTAAGTGAGCCTGGATGTTGGCTTGCTTGTGAACAGGACAAAAAGTTTGCTTGAATGGTGAATTTGTCATTTTGACTGTAAGATACAAGTATCTAGTGATCAATTGAGTTACGGGAATGCACTATGTAACAATTTTTATCAAAGAACATGGTTTAGAAGGCATAAAATGGAGCAAGTTTGTTAATAAATGACTAAATTCATATTAATTCTCCAACAAGACTGAGAAACAGATTGATGGAATATTGATTTACAAGGGGTGGTGAATTAAATGGATAATGGGCAAACAGGCGGAAGATTGGTCCACGTAAGGATGATGGGATAGAGGAAGTGATGTAAGTATTGATGTAGATAATGACATGGGAGCAGTGGTGATGGAGGAGGCTGAAAACCGCATTCAGGGATGAGTTTAGGTGGTAAGCAGTTTGGGATTTTAAGTCCCGAACAACTAGGAGTGGGGATTGGTAGTTTCAGAAGGCAGTTTCTAAAACTACTGACTTCAAACCCCTCCCCCCCCCGGCCCCCGCCCCCTGATAACATTCAGATGGGAAGGGAGGGCTGAGGAGCAATATAAGCCATAAGATCGGAGGGAGATGCGATGATCAAAGGAAAATGGAGGGAGTTTAATGGAGTGAGGTGGAAGGTGATGGTGGGGTCGAAACAGATATGGCAGATGTGACAGGTGTGGGGTGAATCAATGGATAAAGTGTGAATATCATTGAGATTTAACACATTTATGGTTAATTAAAACCATTTGGTACATACACAAATATCCAATGTTTTAACTTAGGATAAAAATCCTATCATGCTCAAATTTCATTTTATTTCTCTACCTACCCTTAACTTCCCTAACATTTTTTGTAATCTTAGTCACCCGAGTGCATTTAGACTAGCAACTCAACATTTTCCTTTTAATGATTAATCTACTTCTATCCCTTATTGCTTCCATTGGATTAGATTAAACTGTTGAGCCAATTTCATTTGCTACCTATTTACAAACAATTTGAATCTAATCCAATCATGATTAAACTATACGATTGGACTGTATGAACTAGTGTGCCATTTAAACAATCTGTACACAACTTTATTTGCAAAAATAAAATTGACTAAGAGTAATGGCACTTGGATATGCAACACTTTCAATTTTTTTTTTCTTTTATTTCTAATCTAACATTTTATTTGTGCCTTCCCTTTTTAGGGCATCTATTCTAACATTTTATTTGATATGGACTTATTCATCAAATTATTCCTAACATTTTGTCTGTTTATTCTTTTTTTTGTCCATATCCTAACTTAACATTTTCTTAAAATATATTTTCATTTTTTCATTTTTTTGAACTAATAAATGCTAACTCACCAAAACCCAATAATGCTACAACACTTGTAATGGTAGATTTTATAAACGTCACAGGGTGAAGATAAGTAAAAAAAAATATTATATTTTATAAAATGTTTTATGTCTGTGCTAATTTGTAATCTTTTTATATAGAGAGATAAGGAATCAATAATTAAGTTCATTTTGAGATATAAGTAGAGTTGGATTACTACCACTACAACTTACAATTATAACTTCTAGGTACCTTTATATACCTTTTTCACTCACATAAATAAAGAAATGAGTGCCTTATTAGAACATATCTTAGCCAGCTAGTTTGCACCCAAAAGCTATCTCAATTTCAGAATATTAATAACAGTAGTAATTTGCCTAATTTGTTAAATTATGAAATTAAAAAAATTGAAAAAAAAAAATCTCATCTTTTAAAACATGAAAACATAACCTTAAAATTAATTAATTAATTTACTATGAATTACAATCATCATAATATATAAAGTTAATCTTTACTTATGTATTTATTTGAATAAGTGGTTTTAATAATTTTCCTATGTGCTACTTCAATGAAATACAATATTTATCTACTTTTACATGAATGTGAACCTAAGCACCCAATTCAAAAATAATTTGAAGTCGTATGTTTTTTTCAATATTATAAAGCTGTAACAAAGTAAAAGAGGGAATATTACAATTCCCAACTTCCAAGATGAGTAAAAATGTGTCTCAAGCCTCCTCATACATTGGGTTGAATTCACATCAATTTACTTGAAACTAAAACAAAGAAATACAAAATCTTAATGTAATCTTGATATCTTGTCTTGTCTTGGCGTACCACTGCGGCCCTATAAAGGCTAATCAATTTATTTAAGGTAAATGGTTACAACAGATCCTGGAAGCTTTTGGAAATGGAGGCTTCAGGATTCTCTCTGTTTTTTTCTCAAATTTCTAGAGCCAACATAAGTGCAAGGAGAACAACCTGTGGATGATCAACACAGTTCATAGTGGAGCAACCTGTAGGTGAACATCGTCCAACAAGAGGCCAACGTGTGTTGGTCCTAAAACTAGCTCAGATGATGCAGTTCAGGGCAGAAACCGTGGGGAATGAGAGAGTCAGGCATAGGGATTTGTGCAATGATGATGTAAAGGGGGAATAGGATGTGAATGATCCCATTAGGAGGTTGATTGATTAGGCTTGAAAAAATAGCCTATAACACAATATTTTGAAGGACCCCTTGAATTCTCTCCACACAAGGTACTCTAGACCCCATGAATTCTCTCCACACAAGGCACTCTATCTCTAGAAGTTAGAAGGACTCATCGCCAAGCACAAAAAAAACGTGTTGTATTTTGGCTATACATTTTCTCATAACATCATACATTAGAGGGAAATTGTTATCATGGAAAAATTGTACACTCATTTTTATATGTTAGCCTACACTCAAGGGCACGAAACAACATGTAAACTTGTACTATTTGGGAATGGAAACATCATGAAAAACTAAAATTTAAAATCCCCCTAAAGGTTCATTTAAAATATTAAACCATGTAAGCACCACAAGACTATTTTTCATAGATAACTGTGAGTTTTCCTTTGACAGCCACACAGATCCACCAAAGTGCCAACTCAGTAGCTCATTTGACATGTCATATTCAGTGAACATTATCTTCTTAACAACACAGACTCCATTGCCCATTCTTGGACCAATCCATGCACGATGAGCAAAACCTATCCTCCAATCATTAGCCTCATTAATGAGCTAGGGGGATCTGAAGGGTTGAGGTGTGCCTTTAAATACTAAGAAGATTGGGACCAAAGTAGAGAAGAATTATTGAGTAACGTTATGTTTCCCACATTTCCTAGTGTATTCAACATTCCATTGCTTAGAGTATTCACAATCTCAGGATTCTTTATGGATTCTGTGAGAGGAGAGAGAGTCATTTCAAAAGGATTGGATAGAGGGACACCCCTTTAAGAGGGCTTTAGAGCACCAATTGTTCACCAAAATATCCCTATCATGTTGAATAAGAGCTTTTATTGTATTTCCTACCCACCAGATTAATAAAGAGTATTATGTTTCCGTTTTATCTTTGTGTTTGTTATCTTTGTTTATGGTACAACATTTTTATCTTGTATTCATATGCTTGCTCATGTTATTTTGTTTATATTTTATACTAACCAGACTAACAATGCTCTCTCTTGCAACTAGCAACCATTTTGCAACAATGTAATAATTGAATATTGGTACATTGTTGTAACTAATTCACACCCACGTGATTAACCAACTTTCATTTTACCATTGAATTCCCTACCAATGGGAACTCTAGTATAATGGGAATCCAAATAATTGATATATTATAGATATATTATTGAAAGGTTTCTAAACAAAACTTCTACTTAATCTAGTTCAATGTATGCTTTTGGTACAACTTGACTCCACATCATCTTATTTGTAATAAACCTCTATGTGAACTTGGCTACCAAAACCATCTCAAAATGGTATATATTCTTAAAGTCCTAGCCTTCTATCTTTTTTGGTTTTGAAATGATCCACCATTTGACAAATAAAATACCCCCACTCATTATTTCTATACCATTTGGATCAAATGTTTTTCTTGTTGATTTTATCTAATACCCCTTTAGAAATAAAAGATGAGTACCAACAAATTAGAACTTCCTTTAGCAATGATTTGATCAAGAGCCTCCCTCCCATTAAATAAACATTTATACACCAAAATTTGACTCGTTTCTCTACCTTAGCAATTAAATAAGTGTAATCATTGATCCCATAGTCATTAAACCTTAATCATTAATCCCATAATCATTAGGTTTAATGCAAAAGCTCTAGTACTTAAACTCTATTTGAAGATTAATGTACTAATAAAGAAAATGATATAAGATGATATAATAAGATCATTTACTAATATTTAATTCAATATCACTAAATAGCTTCTCGATCCATCACACGAAGATATTTTTTAAGTGAATCAAAATCAAAATAAATATCAAAGACATCACATTTGAAACCTTTTTTAACAACATTGTGTTTGGCACCTTTAGCTAATGAAACTCATATTAATATATGTTAAAAAAAATATACACAAAACTTTAAGTGAATCAAAATCAAAATAAATGTCAAAGACATCATATTTGAAACCTTTTACTAAAAAACACTCGAACTAAAAACACTCATAATTTAGTTAACAAAATATATACACAAATCCAAAAAACCAAATGAATTATGATTACCTTTAAATACATCTCTAATCTCTAATATTGTAGTTGGATTATATGAGTGGAAAATATCTAATTTTACAACCATAATATATTCATTATAGAAAACATCTCTCTTAAGCCACACCAATTATATCACAAATTTGCATCTCAATGAGAAATTCAAAGTGCAAGTTCTTAACCCTAAAGCAATGACTTTATATACACTTACATAATGAGTTAAAAAAGTAATACAATTATGAAATTTTAAATGAACTAACCTTTTTCCTACTTTAAGATTTTTATATAAAAAGATTCATTACTACAAATGTATTATATCATTATTTTCTTGTAATGGTAGGTTCCATAAATGTCATAGTTTTAGGGTGAACATAAGTGAAAAAAATAATTACTTTATTTTATATAAATGTTTTATATTTGTGTTAACTTGTAATGAATGTTTTATAGTTTGGGTTAATTTGTAATATTTTAATATAGAAAGAGACAAGGAATCAATAATTAGGTTCATTTTGAAGTATGGGTGATTTTTTACTCTTACTATTATAATGGTGAATTTTTATTATTATTACTATAACTTCTACATATTTAAATATACCTTTTTTACTCACACAAATAAATAAATAAATGTCTTAATAAAACATAACTTAGCTAACTAATTTATATTGCAAAAATTATCTCAATTTCAAAATATTAGTAACACTAGTAATTTGCCTAATTTATTAAATTATGAAATTAAAGAAATTTAAAAAAAAATCCCCATCTTTTAAAACATGAGAACAAAATCTTAAAATTAATTAATTAATTTACTAACCATTAACACCAATTAAAATTATTTTATTTTTGAATAATAATAATAATAAAAATAATAAATAAATAATAGTAATAATAATATTAATAATTTGACCTTGGTCCCAAGGTCAAAATTAGTCGTTGGTCGAATTAGCCGTTGGAGACTCTGCTCAGACTATTTAACATGCTAAGCTGGATCTGTTTTTTCAACTTGTCCTCAGGATGAACCACACTAGTTGGTTCGAAATGCGTAAACAAATGATATACTATGTGATTTAAGTTAAAGAATCTCTCATAAATTAATTTACTATGAATTACCATAGTCATAATACATAAAATTAAAAAATTAATCTGTATTTATTTTGAGTAAGTGGTTTTAATCATTTTCCTATGTGCTGCTTCAATGAAATACACTATTTATCTACTTTTATATGAATGTCAACCTACGCACCCAATCCCAAAATAATTTGAACTCGTATGTTTGTTTTCAATATTAGAAAACTGTAACAAAGAAAAAGAGGGAATGCTGCAATTCCAAGATGAATAAAAATGTGTGTCAAGCCTCCTCATACATTGGGTTGCATTCACATCAATTTACTTGAAACTAAAACAAAGCAATACAAAGTCTGAATGTAATCTTGATATCTTGTCCTGTTTTGGCGTACCACCGCGACCCTATAAGGGCTAATCAATTTATTCGAATCTCATTATCAACTAAGAATATCTTTCATCTTTGTGTATGACGTTTGCAGAGACATCACTAATTTAGTACTATTTCCTCGGAGTCTCTTACTCATTCCGGTAGTACTTTCATGATAATAAGACATTTTATCATTATATATTGCAACTTTATTCAAAAACCCTGAAGGTGCTTTCTACGTCGAAATACCAAAAATTTGCAAAATCTGAATGGAATCTGTACAGGTACCGGAAGAATTGACTTTCATTTCCTCATTCACATATTTGATTATGGAAACCTGACTTTCCCTTCAAGATTTTCAAACAAACAATCTACCCTCTCCTCTACACGTGATTTTCACAGCGGAATATCAAAAGTACAGAGATACATCAGTAGTTAGTTTGTATAGAGATGTCAGTAGTTAGTTTGTATATGTATATGTGATGGGGGTCCTATTTCCTCTAAAAACGGGAACACTGAAATGCCCCAGAATCCGATGATGTATTATACATGAAATTAGAAAGAGATGGTGTTCGGGCATTGGAGTAAAGAAGCAAATTGAAAATCTTAATCTGATCTCGTGCTGAAAGAAGCCTTTCTCCTAGAAGGAGAATGTAGGGCCATGGATGTCACGGTTAAATTGATCACCGAACTCAAATCCCGGAGGTTGATGACTAAAAAGACGGCAGGATAATCCCATTGCCAGATCTGACAAAAGGATGAAAAACGGGCTCAAATCTCCGCAACGAAGCTTCTGGCTAATCTTCCCCGGGATTTTATATTTCTTATATATTTTCCGGTCCATTATTTTTAACAGAAGAATCAAATAGGGCCCTCCGAGGCTGGAATCGCTCAATTGTAGGACCCATGAACAGGATTCTCTGACGTGAAATCTTTGGAGCTGTGAATTAGAAAGGTTTGAAATTCCACAGACTTAAGATGGAGGCAAAATGATTTAGCTTCGCAACCAATGCTCGGCGGTTTGATGGGAAATCCCACCCCAATCGAATCCACCCCTCGTAAACCCGACGACGTTGATTGAATTTCTAGTCAGGTTTCATGCGGAGACCCATCTCTAAATTTGACCTGTATCTTCTGCCGGTGCCTGTCGGTGCTCTACCTCTGCGGTTAACCAATGAACCAGCCCTTACACCCTGTTGGCATCTTGCTGTATATAGATTGTCTCCAACCGAATGGCCAGATTATTGAAATGTTTGCCTTGGAGTGCACTTAACTATGGAGGTTTAAGGCCTCATAATTGGCTTGACGATTAAGCAGTGTTTTTAGTGTACAAAGTTATGTTCAGAGAGATTATGATTATCAGACGTGGCAATGTTTGTAGTATTAATGTTAAGTACTGTTCATGGTTTTGCCTACTGCTAGCTGTTGCTTCTGTTTTAATTCGTTTGTGATCGACGCCCTGGTTTCCTTGCCTTCAATCAGGAGCCCCCACCATTGTGGAGATAATTCAGTGGGAGGGGCCGAGGGTCTAAAGGGACTACTACTACTTAGGAGGCCCTGGATTCATTCATTAATTCACCCTCCCACTCCTCTTCCTCCTTCCCCAACTCGTACTGGCTGCACGCACCACGACGAGTTCAGTTTAAACCGGTATACGGACGAGAAAAAAACTCTAGCCAGTTGATGTTGTTGTTGGATGGATTATTGCTCAACCTCTGGGCCTAGTTACTCTCTGATCCCTAATCCCCTTCGGCCACAAACGAGAAACTCCACCCAGTTGGTGACTTACAGCCTCTGTACCTAGTCTAAAAAGGCGGCCCAGTCCATAGCTTTCTTTCAGAGTACCGGGATTTAATAATTCTCTGAATTGTTAGCTGTATATAATAAGCTGAGAATCGAAGAGGTAAGAATATGAATTAATGATTCGTTTTGATTCATTGTCAATCAACCCATAGATAAACATGGCAGGAGAATTAATTAGCAGAAAATTGGCGTATGGCAGTAATTGAAATCAAATATGCATGCCCTAGAAATTAATGCTCTGGGAAACGGATCTTGAACTGCCTAATTCTTGAGTTCCATTCAATTTAAACCATTTTTTTTTAATGTTGGAATTCATGCTGAAAATGTTTTGGAAGTCGATGATTAATAGGTTCCAGGGAGCCGTGAATGGTAGCTAGTTGAACTGACATGGAATTTGTTATGTGTGAATCAGTGGGGAGGTACGAACAGTAATGGGGCGCCACTCGTGCTGCTACAAACAGAAACTCAGGAAGGGTTTGTGGTCTCCGGAAGAGGATGAGAAGCTGGTGCGCCATATTACCAAATACGGCCATGGATGCTGGAGTGCAGTGCCAAAGCAAGCTGGTAATGTTTGCTCAGTGGTTTGATCGAAAAAAAAACACACACAAAAACAATCGCATAAAGTCGATTTCAGTTTGCTGAGTTGATAAATAATTTCCATTTTGTACTTCTATTGTTCGCAGGCCTCCAGCGTTGCGGGAAGAGTTGCAGGCTTCGGTGGATCAACTACTTGAGACCAGATCTGAAGCGAGGCACATTCTCTCCGCAGGAAGAAAATCTCATTGTTGAACTGCATTCAGTCCTCGGGAACAGGTAATGTCAAAGACCTTGCAAGTAATGGCGGAGTTCATAATAGTTGTGGATTATTGGGTGCAATTATATTGAAGAAAAAAATTTGCTTGCCACACAGGTGGTCTCAAATAGCAACACACCTGCCCGGAAGAACTGATAACGAGATCAAGAACCTCTGGAACTCGTGCATTAAAAAGAAGCTTAGGCAACGAGGCATAGATCCTAACACGCACAGGCCTCTCAGCGAGGTGAATGCCGAGGCAGGGGATTCTAAGAACGATAACAGCAATAAAAAGGTCGAAACTCAGGCAGCCATGGACGAATCTCATGTTTCTGCAGGGAACGAATTCAAGCATCTGAATGCAATTCCTAGGGCTGATACGGCCAATCCTAAATTTTTTCATGTTGCCGTTGAAGACAACACTTTGATTGCTAGCGATTCCCAAGCAATGCTGCAGAATGGATTTATCAATTCCAACAGTACCACTACTACTACTGCTACTTCTACTGCTAGTGCTGCCAATTTCTCTCTGCCCAAAGAATTCTTCCTGGAAAGATTTAATAGTGTTAATGCTACGCCCACTTCAGTCGAGGCTGGTTTCAATTTCATTAATCAAACCAGTAGCCAAGGTTTCACTGGTGAAAGAGATCAGAAGCTGATCGATAATCCCGTCTTATGGGTATTGCAGGCTCCGAATCGATCCGTAGGTTTCCCTACAGAAAACTTGATGCCATGGCCAGGTCAAGGTCCTGCCAAGGCCGTGTCAGATGCATTCCGGACTTTTCAAGCGATGTTTGTGATTATAATTCGATAATGGCGAATCCATCCATGTACAGACCGGGACCCTGCCTTTCTTCTTTGCTATACTCCGAAAGATCCCTCGACCAGGATTTGCTGGACAACGCAGGCACTAATTGCATGAATGGATCAGGCGCAGCAGGATCAGCTCAGTACTGGGACAATACCGATAATAATAATAATAATAATGTGAGGTCGAGTAGCAGGAGCAGCAGCTGCAACAGCAGTACCGCCAATCTTGAGGTCAATAATGGCGCCGCCTTCGGCCATTTTTGGGGATTCGGTGAGAGACTAGATGCAACTGACATCACCTCTGAAAATGAACGAAAGGCTCCGCTATTTTTGGAGAGAGCTGATCAGTCCGAATACGCCGTTAAGTGGTCTGAAATGCTGCCTCCGTTTTCAAGCCACACCCAAGAGGAGACACTGCCAATATATATTACAACAGACTCCAAGTCTCAAGATCTAGTATCTAGTGACAACATTAATAACCCTAACCACGCTGCCCTAAATTCCGCCATTTTTCCAATATCATGGCAGCAGCTTCAGAACACTGAATACCCCGTACTTGGTGACAGGACGGCCACGATGCTCAGTACTCCGTTGTCTGATCCCGACTTCCACCGCATTGCTGCAGTTCTGGACCAAATTTAGTACAACTTTCAGTGCCAGGTTTAGTTAGTCATTACTAATTTTCATGGGTTTACATATTCCACAGATTGATTTCTGAAATTCTCACAAACTCGCAGCCGTGGATGACTCAGATGTAATAAAATTACAGTAGTGATCGTGTCCAGTGTCCAGGTTATAGATGATTTAATTTTTAATCTGTTGATCTGTAAATAGGTGAGATACAAAAAACGCAGACTGAAAGAAAACAACACGTATTATATATATATATAATACTTGGGGTCATGAAGCTCATCGGCAACCCAGATCAGTGAGAAAATAATACGCGTGCATGCATTGTTCATATTTGGCTCAAGTATTGTTTCAGAGAGATTGATTCTTCTGGATTTCTGTGTGCACTAGAAGCATAAATGTGTGTCAATTTTCAATAATATTGTGAATTAATAAAGCCGCTGCAACCGTTTGCAGAATTCTACATGTGAAGTGAGAATACTGTGTTGTTTTTTCTTAATTTTCCCCTTTGTTTTCTTGGGCTTCAGGCCGTTTTCTGAATCTAGCAGGCTGTAGATTGCTAAACTCCAGAGAGTAAAATGAAAAAGTATTGGCTGGCATTCGTTAATTATATGAGCGAACATATATAGGATTAGTGCTTATTATCATATTTTCGTTTTGCTAAAAGCTGAATCACAGAAGCGAAGCAGTGATCCAATGTTTTGAAACTTCAAACTAGACGACGAGGGCTTCTATGTTTTAATTAATCAAAGCATTTGTTTAATTAATTAACGTGCATGGATTACAGATGCATCTTTAATTAATTTTACCGCTAGGTCATTCTGTGGGTTTTAGATACGTTAAATTATGGTTTCCTCTATCCAGATTGTGAACGGTCTGCCATAAACCTTCGATATCATGGTCACAAGAGACGCAAGGTATTGCATGTTATGTCATAAAGAAAATTTCGATCCGAGTAATAATAAGGTCGCTAACAGAATGACCCCACAGACGCCCCGTTATATTCATAATCAACGTTAATCAACGTATAGATTGCACGTTGTCGTCACCATAGCAGGCATTGATGATGGGTTTTTATAATGCGAGCTTTTAAGGATATCGCTGGCGAGATCAGTAAAATTTCCCAACACAAAAGTCTTTCAATAATAGTAAGTAGAAAAGAAAGTACAAAAGCTAACGTCACATCCCCTAAGATATTGGTAGGCATCTTTTCAAAAGCATGCAACGGAGAAACCAGCACCGTGCAAAATTCACTCTCTATATGCATGACTTATACACATAATAGCCCTACCCACTTTCTTCAGCTTGACAAAATTTGAGTCACTCCACATAATACTTGCTCTCTCTTTATATTGTACAATTTGTGCCCAAAACTAACTTACTTTTAAATAAGAGATTTAATGTTTTCACCTTCCCTTCTTCCTTAAATAAAAAGATCTCAAATTTTATACAATAAAGTGTAAATATTTTATCTTCTGGATTGAATTTATGACCTTTTACAAAGAAGCATATGTTCTTAATCATTAGGGCCACAGAAGCTATAATGTTTAACAATTCGCGTCTAAATCATTCAAAAGCTAGTTCTTTTTTGTCCAATATGCTCAATAGGGTTAGCTCACTAGGATTATTTAGGAATTAGAGGCAAGTAGGTGGGTAAGATTCAAGAGTTTGATTTAGAAATCAATCTTGCTAAATTGATCAAAGAATATCCTAAATGATGGCCAAAGGGAATGAAGAGGTGTTTGGATTAACAAATGAGTCATTCTCTATGATTTTTGCAGTAATTATAGGAATTAGAGCATCATAGTTAGTCCAATGACATCATCTACTATCTAAAGAATCTGATAACTCTAAGGCATCTTCCTAAACATAAAAAGAGATCTCTAAGGCTAAAGGCCTCTAAGTATTGTTTTATCAACAAAGACAAAGGATGGTGAAATCCATACAGTTTAATTCTAAGATGAGTTGATCTCGAAAAGCAAAGAAGCTCATCAACTAGTTTCATAAAGGATTTTGTGGTGGACATCACGTAATGAGAACCAATAACCACCACTCACAAAATTTTAAGAGTTGACTATTATTGGCTGAGCATAATCAGAGATGTGCACAAGTTTATAATGAAATGTCAAGCATGCCAACTCTTCACAAAAAATAAAAATTGTGCAACTCCTCCCTTGTACCTGGTTGTAGTAGAATTTCCTTTCTAAAAATGGGGCATTGACTTCATTAGAGAGTTCAAGGAAAATTTTGAAAATGATCATAGGTGGATACTCACATCTACAAACTACTTCACCACGTGGGTTGAAGTCATTGCTACAATGAAGACTATAGATAACGTGGTAGTGGGTTTCTTGGAAGAAAGAATGATCACTTGATTTGGAGTACCAACTAAGATCAATGCTAAAATACTAGGGCCTTTAGTTCCTCTAACTTGTCAAATTTTTTATTTGAGTATGGCATTTATCTTTCTTTCCCACTCTTCCAATTACTACCCTTAAAAATTAGTCTCACTGAATCAAGCAATAAGAACTTGATGAACATTATCAATAAAACTATGGATGATAATAATAATAATAATAATAGTTGGGATAACAAGATGGAATATGCTCTATGAGAAAACCGAATTACAAATAAAGGTTCCATCAAAAAGATCTCAGTTGAGTTTGTCTATGGTATGGAAATAACACTCACTATTCATCTGAAAGTCTTGGTTTACAAGATTATGTAAAAATTGTCATCTAATCAAGATACAATGCAAAACATAATCCAATAGCCTATTGAACACAATGAGAGTATAAGACAAGCTTATGATCATTTGATACTATAATAATATTCACCAAATTCTTATTGCTTGATCTAGTGAGACCATTTCCTTGAGGCTATTGTTTGCATAAAAGTTTCCTATTGGAAAAAGAGTTGTTGCTTTGTAGACCTTGCCTCTATATCTAATAGGCATTAGTGATAAATCAACAATATATTTTCCCTAGATCACACAAATACATCTCTTCATATTCAAGATAACAAAACAATAACTAGATGGCATACCTTTCTCCTTCACTGGTTGATGTTGTTTTGATTAGATCATCCATAGTAGACCCTCCTCCAACACTAGAGATTTTTCTCTTGCTACCAATTCCTATAACCTACACACATCACAATCAAACAAATAATATCTTGTTTCTCCAATGAGGAGAGGTTAGTGCACAAACATTGATCTAATGATAAACATAAGAAAATAAAATAAATATAAAGATATAACAATAGATTTAGGGAGAAAACATCATACATTTATATTAACAAAATTTCTTTACCTTGGCACAATGTAGTTCCTTCCTAATTATGTTGGCACTGCATTGTCCTTGACTCTCTAGTTATGGTTGGGCTTAGCACAACATTGCATAGAAGAGTTCTTGGACATTTCGCCAGCATAAGGGTGTTATTTGTGTCTTTCTCTCTTTCCCTCCCCTTGATAGGGTCTCATTATATAGGTTTCTAATAGATATAAGAGAATGAAACTAGACACCTGCCACGAAGAGAAGTTAATATAAAGGATTCATTATCAACCCCATGCTAATTCATCTTATCCCAGTTTGCATTCATGATCTTGGGAAACCAAACTCTAGAATATTTGACCCTTAATTTTTCTCTTGATGAAGGCAACCAAAAATGTGAATAGCTTCATCACTCCTTGATAATTCATACGAAGTGATGAATTTCTCTTTTGTTGATGACAAGGAGTGTTGAAGTGATAAATTAAGGATATCCTGAGATATGGGAGTAGTATCCCTTTATCCCAAAAGGTGTTTGGAAGGTTTCTCTCTTCCAACATTGCTCTAGCCAATTGATGCACCATTTTTTTTTCCTCTCCACCACACCATTTTATTGTGGCATGTTTTCGATTGAGAATTGTCTTCCTATTCCATGTTCTTCAAAAAAATCATTGAACTCTCTTGAGGTAAACTCCCTACCCTTCTTAGACCTTAGGAATTTTAATTTATAATTAGTTTGGTTTTTAGCAAGGGATTCAAAGACTTCAAACTTATCAGATGCTTCATATTTATCCTTTGCAAGTGTAACCCAAGTCAACTTGGTCTAATCATCAATAATTAGCATAAAATCTCATTCTCCACTCAGGGTTTCAGTTCTTTAAGGTCGATATAAGTCTGTATGAACCAACTGTAGAGATTTTGTTGATACTTTTTCCTTGATCTTAAATGGTACTTGAATTTGTTTACCAATTTGACACGATTTGCAAATTTTGTTGCTTGACTTTGAAATCTTTGGCAAGTGCCTTACAACTTGCTTTTTGTTGAGTTTCACATATATGATCAACGTTCAAGTGTCCCAATTTTTTATGCCACAACTGACTCTCATTAAGATTCCCTAAATATGACTTCTCATTTTCTCTTTTGAATATGTACACCTCATTCAAATTTCTCATAATGTTTGTTACTACCTTGCCTATGCTTATTGACTTTACCTCACAACCTTTCGAGAAAAAAGTAACATTATACCCCTAATCACACGTCTAACTCACACTTAACGAATTGTGTTTGATCCCATCTACAGAAAGAACATTCTTAGCCTTGTCTCTTCCATTTTCCAGGCTAAATGTGCCTTTTCCCTTGATTTTCCCTAGAGCATCATTATGAAAGGTAACACTAAGTGTCTTATATTCTCTTAGATATAAGAATTTAACCTTATCACCATTCATATGTTTGGAGCATCCGTTGTCCATATACCAATTGATGCCTTGATTTTCGACATATAAGACAATACCACATTCTTCTTTCTTTTCTTCCTTTTTCTTCATCCATGTTTTAGGTTATTCTTGTGCTTGCTTGATCTAAGTAGCTCATATGATTTTGTTGATTCTACAATTTGCTACTTTATGTCCATAGTTATGATAGTGATAATATTTAATATAATCAAATAAGGGATCTAAAGGATTGTCGTCTTTGGGATCATCCCTGTGTGGATTTACAAATCTAATATCTATATTTCTTGTTAATTGAAATGATTCATTACATTTCTTGCTAATATAATTATTTATGAGATAAGATCTACAATTTATAGCCTTATGAACAAACTTCAAACATGAATAATAGTAACCATAGAAAATATTTTTGTTAGTAACCATCTCACAGAAAATATAGATCAATGACTTAAAAATTATCCTCTTCGAGGGTGAAACCTCTGTTACATTACATAATGTTGGGTGTGGAGCCTCATTATCTTCTTTATTCAGAGGTATCGCCGCATTGGACCCTAGTTCGTAATAGGGCGACAATGTCACCTGTTTGATTTCTGTGAGGGGGTTCTATGGGGGGCGATGAAGATTTTATGAGTCCCCCCCTCCTCATGGTGGGGGTTTAGGGGCAACGCCATCGAAGCTAAAATTATATGTAAAATTGCCTTGTAAAATATTGTAATTTCGTAGTCAATCTGAGGCATTCATTAGGCAAATGATCCAACGATAGAAGTTATGTTTAATTTATGGTTTTTTTCCCTAGAAGGCAATCCATCACTATATATGAGAGAATTGTATTGCATTGTGTATATGTGTATTCTAAATGAGAAAGAGAGAGGAGATTGTGTGAGAGAAAAGAGGAAATTACAACAGATCTATTGTATGTTGTATCTCTTCATTTTATTGGATAATATAAAAGGAAGGACTAGCTGTTTCTCCCTGGACGTAGCCCAAATTGGGTGAACCACGTATATTGGTGTCGCTCTTGTTTTATGCGTTTTCTGTGTTTGTGTTTCTGCAATATTTTATGTGTACCATTTCTCTATAATATTTAATTTTCTAAAACATAAATGAACAATTCTTGGATGATACAAATGACAAGACATCGTTTGTATATATAGGAGTATAAGAGGTCACAATATAATCAGAGGCTACATAACAGTAATAATGCAAGGGCACAACAATATCAATAGTGGGCTTCTATGGGGAATAAAAATAACAATGTGGGGGCTACATGGGCACACCAATAACAATAAGGGGGATACACTAGTATTATAGGGACCTAACATGCCCCTATCCTTAAAAATATTGTTGTTCTCAATGCTTGAGTAGTTCTGGATGCTTCTATACAGAATTCTCATCCGCCCATGTGGAATCTTCACCAAGTAAGTTCTTCCACTTAAGGAGATACGCTAAAATTGATCGATTCTATAGTAGTCGAGTTCTTATTTCCATGACTACTTTAGGCTCAAATATGATTTTTCCTTCTTCTTCAAGTTCTAGCAACATTTTTTGAACCAGAAGCTTGTCACCTATAACCTTCTTTAAGCATGAAACATGGAAAACTAGGTGTACTTCGGAAGATGCAAGAAGCTCCAATTTGTATGTCATAGTACCAATATTTTGCAACACCTTGTAAGGACTGTAGTACTTGGGTGATACTTTATTATCTTTCTTAGCTTGATTGAGAGACATTTGTTTATATGGTTGTAGCTGTAAAAATACCCAGTCACCTACATCAAAACTTCTTTCACTGCGATGTTGATCTGCCTATTTTTTCATTCAATTTTATGCCAATGTGAGGTTATCTTTTAAGAGTTGGAGAACTTGTTGTTGATGCTCAATGTGATCTTCCACTGCTTGAACCTTAGAATTTTCTCTTAAAGATGATGTGATAGATGGTGGATGATATCCATAAAGTTCCATAAATGGGGTCATTTTTACTGTAGTATGGAAGGAAGTTTTATACCACCATTCAGCTAGAGGTAACCACTTGACCCATTGTGTTTGTTTGTCAAATAGAAGGCAACCAAGATATCCTTCCAAACATTTTTTCACTATCTCAATTTTCCCATCAGATCGAGGATGATAATATGATGTTAGGTTCCTATACTACTAGTATAACCCCTTATTATTATTAGTAAAACCCCCTTATTATATTGTTGTGCCCGTGTAGTCCCCATATTGTTATTATTGTGCCCCATAGAATCCCACTATTATTATTATTGGGCCCTTACATTATTATTGTTATGTCGGCTCTGATTATATTATGACCCCTTAGACTCCTATTTATAGAAATGAGGTCTTGTCATTTGGATCATCCAAGAATTATTCATTTGTGTAATGTAAAGGAGGTTTCCCCCTCGAAGAGGCTTATTTCTAAGGCGTTGATCTATCTTTTCTATCTTTTTGTGAGCTGGTTTCATAACATTTGGTATCAGAGCTTTGGATTCTAGGGTTTCACCTCTCCAAACAGGTCATCGCAGAATTTTTGCAATAATTGTTTCGCTACAAAGTTTCAGAAGCTAAAGAAAACCCATTTGGGACAAAATCGGTCTGAAACTTGGGCTTGAATTTCAGATCTTGTTGCGCTATATTTTCAGAGATATAGTCCAAGACATTTAGGGTCTCTGCAGGGTCCCAAATTACATCCTAAATAGGTGACCTTGGGAAAATCATCATAACTTTCTATCTGAGCATCAGATTGAAATTTCGTAAGAAGTTGCAGGAAGAGGATGGACTGTAGTTTTCAGTGTAACGGTTTCAGTTCCTATGGTTGCAACAATGACACATGGCACTTCTTACAAGTGTTCTCTACATGGGCACACCAATAACAATAAGGGGGATACACTAGTATTATAGGGACCTAACATGCCCCTATCCTTCAAAAAATTGTTGTTCTCAATGCTTGAGTAGTTCTGGATGCTTCTATACATAATTCTCATCCTCCCATATGGAATCTTCAATAGTTAAGTTCTTCCACTTAATGAGATACTCTAAAATTGATTGATTCTATAGTAGTAGAGTTCTTATTTCCATGACTACTTCAGGCTCAAATATGATTTTTCCTTCTTCGTCAAGTTCTGGCAACACTGTTTGAACCAAAGCTTGTCACTTATAACCTTCTTTAAGCATGAAACATGGAAAACTAGGTGTACTCCGGAAGATGTAGGCAGCTCCAATTTGTATGTTATAGTACCAATATTTTGCAACACCTTGTAAGGACCGTAGTACTTGGGTGATACTTTATTATCTTTCTTAGCTTGCTTGAGAGATATTTGTTTATATGGTTGTAGCTGTAAAAATACCTAGTCACCTACATCAAAACATCTTTCACTACGATGTTGATTTGCCTATTGTTTCATTCAATTTTACGCGAGACTGAGGTTATCTTTTAAGAGTTGGAGAAATTGTTGTTGATGCTCAATGTGATCTTCCACTGCTTGAACCTTAGAATTTTCTCTTAAAGGTGATGTGATAGATGGTGGATGATATCCATAAAGTTCCATAAATGGGGTCATTTTTGCTGCAGTATGGAAGGAAGTTTTATACCACCATTCAACTAGAGGTAACCACTTGACCCATTGTGCTTGTTTCTCAAAAACAAGGAAACCATGATATCCTTCCAAACATTTGTTCACTATCTCAGTTTTCTCATCAGATTGAGGATGATAATATGATGGTAGGTCCCTATACTACTAGTATAACCCCTTATTGTTATTAGTACAACCCCCTTATTATATTGTTGTGCCCATGTTGTCCCCATATTGTTATTATTGTGCCCCATAGAAGCCCACTATTGTTATTATTGTGCCCTTACATTATTATTGTTATGTTAGCTCTGATTATATTATGACCCCTTAGACTCCTATTTATAGAAAGGAGGTCTTGTCATTTGGATCATCAAAGAATTATTCATTTGTGTAATGTAAAGGAGGTTTCCCCCTCGAAGAGGCTTATTTCTAAGGCGATGATCTAACTTTTCTATCTTTTTGTGAGCTGGTTTCATAACATTTGGTATCAGAGCTTTGGATTCTAGGGTTTCACTGCTCCAAATAGGTCATTGCGGATTTTCGCAATAACTGTTTCGCTACAAAGTTTCAGAAGCTAGAAGAAACACATTTGAGAAAAAATCGATCTGAACCTTGGGGCCGAATTTCAGATCTTGTTGCACTATATTTTCGGAGATACAGTCCAAGACATTTAGGGTTTCTATAGGCTCCCAAATTACATCCTAAACAGATGACCTTGGGAAAATCGTCATAACTTTCTATTTGAGCATCAGATTGAAATTTCGTAAGAAGTTGCAGGAAGAGGACAGACTGTAGTTTTCTGTGTATTGGTTTTAGATCCTAAGGTTGCAACAGTGACACGGTGCACTTCGTACAAGTGTGCTCTACTGAACTAGTCTATAATCAGGTCATCGTGGGATATTTGACATAACTCTTCTTTGCATATTCCAATCTTGATCAGAATTGCGGGGTTAGAAAGAGCACTCAAAATGCTACTATAGGACACAATTCTGGAACTGGGAGATCTGAAATTACAGAGTTACAGTCATTTCAATGTCGAGCTCCTGAAATCAAGAAAAGGCGATATGAGGAAGTTTGATGGCAAGGATCTAGTAAATTGGATACTACAGATGGAGAAATATTTTGATTTACATGAGGTGCAACTGTTACAGAAGGTACATATTGCATCTTGATATTTAGAACCAGATCAATTTTTATGGTATAAAGGCCTTTGCTCTCATAAACCACTTGTTGCGTGGTCAATTTTGATGGAGGAAATGATAGCACGTTATGAGGATACAAAGAGCAACACCTTCTACAGCCAATTGATAAATCTCAAACAAAAGTGTTCAATGGCAAAGCACATTGACGACTTTCAAAACTTGAATATAAGGGAAAATGATATTCTAGAGAAGCAGAGGATTGATGCCTCCATAGGGACTTTAAAGGATAACATTCAAAATGAGGTTCATAGTTGGGAACCTGATTCATTGGAGAAGGCATTCAAGTTGGAAAGAAAAGTGGAAATAAAAATTATGGCAACAAGGAAGTCTACCTCTCACAACTATAAATATGGAAGTGTTGTTTCTCCTAGCCTTCCACAACCTACAAGGTTGATAACAAAACAATTGGAGGAAAAATGAGCAAAATGGCTTTGTTACAATTGTGATAAAAAATACATTAAAGGTCATAAATGTGCTGAGAAGAAATTATTTTACATAGATTGTGAAGAGGAGGAAGAAAAGGATCAAGAAACATCAAAAGAAGAGGATACACACCAGGAACCAACCCCAGAGAAAGAAGAAATGAATCCGACTATATCTTGTAAAGCATTTGAAAGAATTGCCACTCCTCAAACTCTCAAGATAGAAGGACATATCAAGAAGAAAAAGGTTCAAGAAGTGAAAGATCACATCGAGAAAGAAGAAATGAATCCGACCATATCTTCTAATGAATTGGCAAGAATTACCACTCCTCAAACTATCAATATAGAAGGACATATAAAGAAGAAAAATGTTCAAGAAGTGAAACATCACATTGTGCATCAAGAAATGAATTCGACCATATCTTGTAATGCATTGGAAGAAATTACCACTCCTCAAACTCTCGAGATAGAAGGACATATCAAGAAGAAAAAGATTCAAGCAGTGAAAGATCACATCGAGCATCAACAACAAGTTCTCCAACTTTTAAAGGATAATGCCACTTTGGTGCAGAATCGAATGAAACAACAAGAAGATCAACATCGCAGTGAAAGAAGTTTTGATGTAGGTGATTGGGTATTTTTACAGCTATATCTCAAGTAAGCCATTTATGAGGAGGAAATGTTGGCAATACTGCATGCACTTAAGAAATGGTGACCTTACCTAATGGGAAGACACTTAAAGGTAAAAATGGATCATGATAGTCTTAAATACTTTTTAGAACAAAGGTTATCTTTAGAAGAACAAAAAAAATGGGTCACAAATATGTTGGGTTATGACTTTGAATCATCTACAAAAAAGGGAAGAAAAATGTTGTTGTAGATGCACTCTCAAGAAAGGATGAGGATGTGGAAGCATTGTTTTATGCTATTTCTATTATCCAACTAGATTGGATAAATGAAGCAAGGGATGAATGGAAGAAGGATGAAGAAGTGTGGTCACTCATTCAAAAGTTGCAGAAGATCCCAGTTCAAACAATATTGCTAAAACTTGATGAGGAAGGAAAAATCATATTGGAGCCTAGAGAAGTCACAAAAGCAAGAACCCAACAGCTATGAAATCGATCAATTTCAAAGTATCTCATCAAGTGGAAGAACTTACCCGCTGAACATTCCACATGGGAGGACAAGAATTTTATACAGAAGCATCAAAAACTACTCAGGCATTGAGGACAACACTTTTTGAAGGAGAGGGGCATATTAGGTCCCTATACTACTAGTATAACGCCTTATTGTTATTAGTACGACCCCCTTATTATATTTTTGTGCCCATGTAGTCCCCATCTTGTTATTATTATGCCCCATAGAAACCCACTATTGTTATTATTGTGCCCTTACATTATTATTGTTGTCGGCTCTGATTATATTATGACCCCTTAGACTCCTATTTATAGAAAGGAGGTCTTGTAATTTGGATCATCCAAGAATTATTCATTTGTGTAATGTATTGGAGGTTTCCCCCTCGAAGAGGCTTATTAACAAAGCGTTGATCTATCTTTTATATCTTTTTGTGAGCTGGTTTCATAACATATGAGCTATGAGATAATTCAATACCGAGAAAAGAAAATAATTTCGTCCAAAAATTTCTAGTGAAAGTGGGATATCTATCACTTACTATAATCTTCAGATTTCCATGAAGCTTTTGAATTGTTTCCATAAATGTAATAGAAAATGTATTGACATTAAAAGGATGAGGCAATGCACAAAAGTGTGCATACTTGGTAAGTCTATCAAATACCACCATGATGACACTCTTTCCTTCAAACTTGGGTAAACTTGTGACAAAATCCATTGATACCCCTTCCCAACGCTCACATGGAATTGCTAAAGGTTGTAACAGACCCAAGGTCTTAGCTATCTCAACTTTATTTTGTTGGCAAACCAAACATTCTGCCACAAATTTCTGAATATCATATTTAAGGCCATCCCAAAAAAATTCCTTCTTGACCCCAATGTAAGTTTTTTAAAATCTTGATGATCTAGACTTATGCAAGAACACAACAAAATACATAAATACCAATATACACAGAGATGCAGTGGAAATAAAACTTCATTTCATTAATATCAAAGAACTGAAATGTGCTTACATATAGAAATAAAAATAAACTAGCTCGAGTGATGGTAGCTTATCTCTGAGAAGAGATGTGGTGGCTACATGCCTCTGAACTGTGTTACAATGAGGCTCAAAGGCCTATTTATTATTGAGAAACAATGAAAAACCCTAAACATCCAAAAACCTAACCCTACGAGATGAAGCGCCAAAACTGTGGGCCTTGTTTGTGTAAATTGCTACATCAACTTCCCGAGGTCATAACTTTGGAATACGATCTTCATTTGGATATCATAATACCTCGTTTCGAGGATCTCAAAGAGGAGGCCGAAAAAAAAATGAATGAATTCAATTAGGACTCTTCTGGTATCTATGTTTTCCCTAAAAACATATTTTAGTCCCTCAAAATGGCTCCGGAAGTTTAGGACCCAAAAAACTACCAAAAATAGTAAATTGCGCTACAGTTAATGAAACTGAAAAGAAACAACGGTGGGGGTCCAAGTGGAATAGATGAGTGGCCACCAATATCCACCTAGATCGGTCTTCCCCCCTTAGGAAGCAATGGTCCTCATGCATTGAGTGACTCCATGAGATGGGGAAACTTCTGTTGAACTTAGTCCCTAGTGAGTCACTTGCCTTAGTGCAGGAGTTGGTCAGCTTTAACAACCCAATATAGTTTGATCTTCTGGTGGCGAGTGTTCTTGATCTGTGTGTCCATGATCTGAAGAGTTGTGGCCTGTTCCATGTGTTATAGACATTTTTGGGCACTGCAACCCCAAGCATAAAATGTCCATAAACCATGGGCTCCTAAGTCCCTAAAAGTGTTGTTCTAACCCCTAAAGAAGCAAGGTCAACTGATAACAGCTTCTCCCAGAAGTTCTCCATGAAAAACTGCTCATAATTAGTCAAAACAGGATCATTTCAGCTGCTCCATAGGCAAAGTGCGTTGCATTTCATTTCAAAACGCCCTTCTATGGGGTGTGATGGGTGAGAAATGACAAATGGCAGTGTCATTCCGCGAGGTGGAGAGGCAATGGAAGCTTCCAGAAGCTTCTCCTATGACACTTGCCTCTCGGAATTCGACCAAGGATGAGTAAGAGATCATCAATCTCCAAGTGGAAGTAAGAACTATCAGAGGGAAGACACTAATCAAATCACAAGCTGACTCATCTCCCTTACAGATATCTATATATGGATCCCTCATCCCAGAGATCCAGAGGCTGGAATTTTGCATATTGTAAGGAATTTCTGTTGGTTTCTTGAGACAAACATCAGATTGTTGGGTGATCTAAGCTTTGTATGAGGTGAAGAGGGGCTTCCTTTCTGAGAGGATGATGCTGGGTCAGAACAACTGGTTGTAACTCCCCTTGGCTCTTTCTTGTTTATCAATAAAAGCTATTCAAGTTTTCCTCCATACTCTTGTGTCATTTATGTTTGCTGCATTTGTATGGTCAATTTACATCTGATCCTAGATTGTTTATGATTATAGATCCATGTTCTTGTATAGTGCTATGCTACTGTGATCTTACAGGTACTCTGTGAAGCTGGGCGTGCAAGGGAACAAGTAGCGAAAGACTATCAAGAAGGAGAGGAATCGAACCAGGAGATTAGCGCAAGACAGAGGTTGGTTTTCTTTGTTCTTCTCTATCTATACTTCATAAAGGAAAAATGAAAGTAGCTTTACTTTGTTTGTTTCTAAGGCAGCTATCAGACCTTAGTGGGATAAGCAGTTCTGAGTAGACACTTTTCCCTGTAACAAAATGGCGACTCCGCTGGGGACGAATTAGTTTGTTTGTTTATCTTTCTTGTTGTCTATTTCATAAACTTACAGATGGAGTCTGAAGTCATGCCAGGTAGCTTTCGAACTGCATTTGCTATGCAAATGCAAAGTAGATAAATGCCGCTTTAGTCAATCTCTGAGATCTGTTTATGATTTAAACAACTGATTCACAAACTCTCTGATTTCCCTTGTGATAGCTCTTAGATCCTCCTTAGGTCTACCCCTGATTATTGCATTATTGATTACCTTTTGCTCGGCCAAAACCCATGAACTGAACTGCAAACTATGACCCGGAACCCAAGCAAAGTCTCGTCTCTGGCCCAGCGCAGGTACTGTTCTGAGAATCTGAAATTCAGCGCACTTCCCGAGTGTAGTAGGTGCGCTGCATTTCAAATTCCCTGTGTTACAGGTGTGCTGATCAGACTAGGCATTGTGCAATTTTGGTTTCTGTGATTCATTCTTTCCAGTTCTATTCATGAATTTTGCTGCCTGTGATCAGTATATCTCTGTTTGAGACCCCTTTCTTTGCTATTATTCCGCCTCCTTTGTACAAAAGAACTGTAAATGTTTTTGTGTGTTTGTTGAGTCATTTTCAATTCTCCTTTGCAAAAGTAACGTAATCGTACTGTCGTCCTTTTATTTGAAAGCGTCGCAAGTGTCGTTTTCAATCATAGGAAAGAGTTTGATTGTTGTTGACAGTCGGTTATCCTGTTACTATTGTTTTTGGTCTGAATTTGTAATTTTTCTAGTGTCGAAAACAAGTATTCATTTCAAAATCGTAAGGTGTTGTGATTGCCTCCATTTTTTATTTCGAAAAGAAACTTGTTGATAATTGTCGCTTGAAAAGAAATTCAGATTTGTGCATCAACTTTCTTTTTTATCATCCATATACTAAGAAAGTCGAAAACAAATACATGCATGTGCATTTGCATTTAGACAGTCTGATTGGTTTGATTTAGGAAAGTGCATTTAGAGTGTGCTCTTTGCTCTTTGTGAAAGAATTCTATCTTTCTTTCCTTAGTAGCTAGGATTTTCATTGCACAAAGAAGATAAAAAGATTGTTTATCATCTTAGATTGCATTTTAGGAATTATACTACATCTCGTGGTGAACCTGAAAGGCAAACTTCATAAACAAGATCAACTATAAAATAAATTCAATGAATCTAACAATGCTTTGGAACCTAACGCACAACATTTAGAAGTCTAGGCTAGAGACTTATTTCGGCGTCGTAAAGCCTGGTAACTGTTGTTCTCATTGATGGTTGGGTGATTCCTCCACTTTGAGACGATAAGTGCCAGTACGGACTTGTGCTCCCACGTACCGTCGAGTATATTTTGGGAGACCACAATAGGCTTAATCCTTTATCCATAGGAAGCCGTGTCTGCCGCCCTATCAATTGCAATGCACTGAACACAGAATTCGGGAAGATTGACTGCCGTACCGTAAAAATTATTCTGTAGTTTTGCGATTGGTTTGGTAATCCCTCTACCTAGACTTCCAGAGTAGTCCCTTTCGTTCCTTTTCAGACTCCTTAATGGAAAAGGTCCATCTGAGCACTTGTCACTTCAGGCTCATTAAAAATCGAAGGCGACTAGAGTCATCTTTTGTTTTTTCTCGACTCTTAAAAATTGAAAAAACAAGTTGTGTCAAAGCGTCTAAAATTCATCTAATTCGGAAACATACTTCCCCTTTATTTTTAGTTGATCGAGTAATCTGCAATCGTGGAAGAAAGTCAATTGAAACCCCGTCGTTCGCGGAGACTTATGAGTCAACCCTCTTTGTCTCCGGAATCGAAGCTAGTACGAACAAAGCGAACTCATTTAACAGGATCCAAATCTCCTGTTAAAGTTAGAACAAGTGTTCCAACAACATCAGAGACTCTGGTTACTCCAAACATTTCTGGTATCCCTACCTTTACAGAAGAAGTTTAGCAGCCACAGAAGGACAGTGGTACTGATCCTAGTCTGAGGGTAAACACTTGTATCACTGAACCAGTTCCATCTACAACCAGTTCGGAGAGCGTTGCTCCTCAAACATCTGTCGCTGTCGATTCCATACCTTCTTCGGCACCAGAAATATTCTACGGACCTGACGGTCTACCCCTTCCACCTGGTCTGATTGCTATAGAAGAGATTGTGGAAGATCCTTCGTCTAGTACTCCATCGCAATTTGTTGTCGGGATCACTCTGTATCCTTCTTCATCAGAAGTTATTCTACCACCAGTGGAAGCTCCTGTAGAATCGCTAGGTAATCTTTTGGATAGACTAGAAATGTTTGAACAACCGTCAACATCTAGGACTGTGTCGTCTGACATAGCGACAGCGAAACTCCCTGCTATCACTCCAACAATGTTTGCTGGTATACCATCTGTCCCAACTAGCTCTCAATCGCTAGAAGGAGCCCACTCAGGGGAAATTTCGACAGTATGGTCTGTTCTTGTTTGTTCATCCGGAATAATATCCAGAAACTCTTATGTTGAGTCTCAACAAATTGATCCATTTGGAGGTCAATTTGGGCAGTCCGGCCCTCAAGGGAAAACCATTCCCTTAAGTACCAGATTACCACCGTATGGGGGGCAGTATGCCCTTTCATTATCCCCTCCGGGAGGACAGCCATACGGGAGTTCACAACAAAATTTGGGTTATGCTGGAATTACTTCAAGCGGTTGGGTACTGATACTACCACAACAACCAAGAGTTGTATATTCGAGGCAACAATGCTTACCTATGTCAAGTATACCAACTACACCAGCTATTATGATGGTGTCGCAAGTTCAAGCGCTACCTGTTGTATGCCAACCTCAGGTTTCTCAGGTTGTAATGCAACATCCCCTTGACCCTGCGACTCAACCACAATCGCCGACTGGTGGAATGACACAGGTTCAAACAGGTACAATTACCCCTCATCTTGGTCAAACAGTTAGTATCAAACAACAGCACATGGCTTCACAACCATGGCTAGTACAATACCAACAACCGCAATTCCAACAAGTATACCAAGGTTCTGAGAAACAAATCTTTGCAAATAGTGGGCAGCTGTATATTCAAAATGGTCAAAATCAACCATTTTACAATGGTCATGCCCACCAACCTTACCAAAGTTACCAGCATCAAATGCATTATGCTGGTATGCAAAGACCAACTGCTTAGGCAATCCCATCTTATCCTGGGTATGCTTCACCTAACCTGAATCAACAGTTACCCTTCGTGGCAACTTTAGAGTTACCTAATTTAAATCGGTTAACGAACGATCCAATCGCTTACGCCCCTTGGTGGCCAACGATTCCGCATAAACTTCCATCAGATATTCCTAAATTTAATGGAAATCCGGGTGAAGATCCATCGAATCATGTGATGACCTTTCATCTATGGTGTTCATCAAACACCCTAAATGATGATTCGATTAGGCTTCACCTTTTTCAGAGGACGTTAACTAGTCCGGCAGAAAAATGGTACATCGAATTACCTAGAGCTTCATTCGACAACTTCAGTACCCTAGCCACAACCTTTTTAACCCATTTTCAGTTACCGATAAGGTACGAAACAGGAATGGAATTTCTTAGCAATTTCAAACAAACGACGGCCACTCACATATCTGATCATATACATGAGTGGCGACGTCGTCGTAGAATGGTGAAAACGTATGTTCCTGATCAACTCTTAGCTGAATGGTTTATCAAGTCATTATTACCTTCCATCACGAAAGATGTGGCAAAAGGGGGAGTCGTCACAGAAGATCAAGTTATCGCTCGTGCGCAATATTTGGACTTGATTTACACTCAGTCCGGCATTCTCTACGATAAAATACCTGACGCCCCTAGACCAGAATTCTCAATTCCTCCTCCTCCTAAATCAAACAATGACTCTCATGCCGGCGATGGCGTGATTGGCGCAACGAACACGAAATCGACAAAGGCTACGTCCAAAATGGCCCGTAAGATTTCAGGTCAAAATGCAAAAGATGAACTTCTTGCCTCGGAAGTAAATGCCGTATCGACAGATAAAGGCAAAGAAACTAAGCAACCAGGGGGCAAGAAGAAAGGCAAAGGGAAGAAGAAGAAACAGGAGGAATCATCTCCTGAAAAATCTTCTGCAAACCCTCTTGGAAATAGGAAACTAAAATATCCATGCATGATATGTGATGAGGATCATCGGACACCAAATTGTCCACACAGAGCTGAGCTTAAAAAATTCTTTGAGAATACAAAGACCTCAGCAGTATTAACTGATCCGTTTCTGAATCCAGGAACAAATCTGGTTGACAGTGGAAATGCTTCCTCGTCTCAAGTGCTAATGTTGTCGGTTTCAAAACAGCAAAATGATGCCTTGATATTGACAAGGAACAAAGATTATGGGAATCCACAGCTGTCGAACAACAAGGATAAAGATCAACCTAGTAGTTCGACAACAACTTCGACATAAGTTGTGCCACCCATCATTCCTGAACTGACAATAAAACTGCCAAAGGGAGTGGTACACAAATCGACATTTAATCCTCGTGCTAGAGCAGCACAACATTATAATATAGTGGAAGATTTGGCCCAATCGCCATCCGCTATGTCGACTCTTGAAGTACTACAAAATTGCCCATCCCAAAAGGAGGCTTTATTATTAGCCATTGATGGGATAGACCCAAAGGATTCCAATCTTGTATCCTTCGATCATAAAGGATATGATCCTCAATTACCAGCCCAACTAGCTTTCCTCGTTCAAGTGAAAGCCCTCAACAAAACTGTTCATTGAGCAATTATTGATGAGGGGGCATCTACATGTATTATGTCGATGAGTTGCTGGAAAACTTTAGGATCTCCAACCTTATCGCGATCTTCGATGACATTAAAAGCATTTGATGGACGAACATATACCCATATGGTATTCTAAGTAACTTGAAGGTTGAACTAGGAGGGAAAATAGTAGCAATAGATGTTGAGGTAATCGACAGAAATCTCGATTACAACATCCTACTAGGAAGACCATGGATATATGCTATGGCTGCTGTTGTGTCGACCTATTTTAGGAAGATTGCATTTCCATTTCAAGGAGGGATTACGATCGTCGATCAACAAAACTTCCTCCCCAATGGTTCTCAAGTTACAGGAAGCATTCCTATGATCCATGGAAGCCCCCATTCGCTTCAAAATATCGGAGTAGGCCTACTAAAAGACCCTGTATTAATGGGAACTTTTTGCCTTCCACCTCCAATCAATTTGGCGGAAGTAGCGTCAGTAGGAACCTGCAACATGATATCTTCTAAAAAGATCTCATAAAATGATATCGACATGGATCATGCGATGGTTTTGCCTCCAAGCCCAATAGAAATATTGTAGCAATCAATGTTCCTAGCCTAGGAGGCAAACCCAAATCAATGCTCATCGAGCGTTTGGATAGATAGGTCTAAGGAATATGGCACCCCTTCAGATCCTTGGTTGAGAGTGCATGACACCGACGAAGGAATTGTTCAATCAATGGTAATTGAAGGGGCACCATGGGATGATTACCACCATCGTTCCCTTCTTCCGGATTGTGAAGAAAATACTCCTGATGACCTTTATCATCCATCAGTTTTTGACTTTCTATCAAATACTGTAAACACGGTGGATTCTGAGCGAAACTTGTCCAACATTGAAGAGGCTATCGCCATAAATATCTCGAACAAAACAGATGTTGTAGAGAATATTTATGTTGGAAAATGTTGTTCTCCTTCAGAACTGGAAATATATAACGCTCTTTTTCGCGAATTCAGAGATGTCTTTGCTTGGTCATATAATGAAATGCCAGGCATTGACTCGAGTATCGTTGAACACGAAATCAAGATGTATCCAGATGTCAAACCAGTACGATAACAGCTACGGCAGGTGCACCCCAAGAAAGCCGCTGCCATTAAGGTAGAAGTTGGAAAACTTCTACATGCTAGTTTCATTTACCCGGTTCCTCTAATCGATTGGGTATCAAATATTGTTCCTGTTATGAAAAAACAAGGAACAATTAGAGTGTGCGTCGATTATAGGGATGTAAATCAAGCTTGTCCAAAAGACAACTACCCTACACCCTTCATCGACCAGATAATTGATGAATGTGCCAGATGTGAAATCTTTTCATTTATGGATGGATTCTCCGGGTATAATCAAATAAATATCCGCCCACAGGACCAGTCAAAGACTTCATTTATTTGTTCGTGGGGCACATTCGCATATCGAAAATTACCCTTTGGTTTAAAGAACACAGGGGCAATGTTTCAGAGGGCAATGAATTACGCCTTCCATGACATCAAAAACATCGTTCAACCATACCTCGACGACGTTCCAGCTCATTCGCGAAAGCGGACTGATCATCCGCAGCATTTAAGAGCGATATTTCTACATTGCCGACACTACAAAATACGACTCAATCCATAAAAATGTGTATTTTGTGTCAGTTCTGGTCGTTTACTTGACTTTGTAGTCTCGAAAGACGGGATTCGTCTCGACCCATGTAAGGTTCAGGCAATCATAAATTTGCCTCCACCTTCAAATTTTCTTCAGATTCAGAAACTCCAAGGGAAAGCAAACTTTCTGAGGAGGTTCATTCCAAATTACGTCGAACTTGCTAAAGGTTATACATGTCTTTTGAAAAAGGATGTACCCTTTGTTTGGGATCAGGTTGCACAAGCTTCCTTTGATGCTTTAAAAGAATCCCTAATGAAAGCATCATTAATGTACGCTCCTGATCATCAAAAGGACCTTAACTTGTATCTGGCTGCAGCAGATACGACCATCGCAATGGTTTTAGTTCAAGAAGACAACGGAATTGAACATCCTATATATTATTTAAGTAAGAACTTAAACGATACAGAAAGCAAATATTCTTATGTTGAAAAGCTAGCGCTCGCAGCTGTTCAAGCGATACAGAGATTTCAACACTATGTCCTCTTTTGAAAAACTACCATTCTGTCAGATTGCAACCCCATGACTTATATATTGTCGTGACAGTTGCTGGGGGGCAAATATTCAAAATGGATAGCAATTCTACAAGAGTTTGATCTGGAATTTGTAAAATCCAAATCAAAGAAAGCTTTGGTTTTCGCAGAATTATTATGTGATCTCCCATCGTCGTCCAACGATGAAACATCCGAAGAAAAGATCGTGGACGAAAATTTGTTTCTGATATCTTCAAGCAATCAGTGGTATGGGGATATAATCATTTATCTCCAAACCCAAAAATATAGGCCAAATACCTCTCGCTCCGAACAAAAACATATTCGATACCAAGCAAAAGACTACATGATCATCGGTGATACACTTTACCGTCGCGGTATCGATAGAGTTTTGAGAAGGTGCCTCACCCATGAGGAGGCCGAAAAAGTCCTAAATGATTGCCATTTAGGCGCGTGTGGGGGGCATCAATCCGGTTATGCTACAGCGCAAAAAATCTTACGAGCAGGATACTTTTGGCCAACAATGTTCAAATATTGCATAACCGTAGTCAGAAGTTGTCATGCTTGTCAAATTTTCGATAGCAAAACCAGAAGACCACCTGCACCTCTGCAGCCAATAGTTGCTGTCGGGCCATTCGCCAAATGGGGCATTGATTTCATGACATGTAACCCCACCTCGACCGGGGGCATGGGTATATCATAGTCGCAGTTGACTATTTTACCAAATTGGTTGAAGGGAAAGTACCCCTAGGGTCCTTTGGGTTAAGACTACCAGACTGAAAATTGCTTATTCAAAGAAACACACACACAGCCATTATCTTTACTTTAAGCAAATTCTAATGTTAAGGGTACGTACCTAAGGTCCTACGTTCGAGAAGGCCTTTAGGGTCCAAACCCTTCTTGGAGTTCCCTTCTTCTTCTTTGACCTGTAAAACAAACAAATCAAAGAACACAACAGTACATGGACCAATACTTATACATAAACCATCTTCATGCTATAAAGTTAGTTATAAAAATCTTTAAGTAACTACTTGCATAAGAATTCAAGACAAGAATCTCATAAGCATAAAGAAAGATTGTTTCGGGAACCAAGACGTGTTTCTTTTATATAAAGGCAAATAAAGTACATATAATGGAAAGATATCACCTGAAACACCTTCAGCAGGCTCCAAGCAAAGCTTCCTCCCGGATTCGTTCCAGCCTCAAGCCTCCAACAAGAGCTCCTTCCAAGTCTTACTCAATGATGACATAAAGGATGAATGATCACCAATACACATGGAAACAAGGGTTTCCTATGCAAAATGGGGGAAGTGCAGAAAGCACCAAGGACTTCAGACCTGGTCTAAGGGGAAAATCTCAGCATAATAATCTTGCTCTCTTTTCTCTCTCCCTTAGGCCTTCCCTTTGATGTCTTTTTATACCATCTCCAAAGTAGTTTTTTAGTTAGGAGTTGGTTGGGAATAGTTGGGCCACGGGAACTAACAGGTGATCAGCAGGTAAAACCCGCGATCTCCGCCCGAAAATAAGGAATTATATATTTTTTTTAAGTGTTTTAATACATACACGCGGGTTGGGTATACACAGACCCGCGTGTACACGCGTTTAACTCAGGGCAATGTCGCGTATAGGGAATAAAACACTGTTTTTTAAATTTTTGGACCAGGTCTGGAAGGAGGGGTTGCCCTAGGCCATGAGTGCAGCATCACAAACCATAAGAGTGAGATTTGGAGCTATAACACAAATGGGCCGAGGCGATGCCTACATTAGATAATACTGGTGAAACAACTGCCCTCTTCTTTTTCAATCATGTAGTCGCCAGATTTAGTGTCCCACAAGCTATAGTCACAGATCATGGATCACATTTTCGTAATCACATGATGGTCGAATTAGCTTCCAAACTAGGGTTGTCTCACGACAGCTCTACTCCATATTACCCGCAAGCCAACGGACAAGTTGAAGCAATCAACAAGGTCCTGAAGCGCATGCTGCAAAGGATGATTGGAGTTCATAAAAGAAGTTGGCACCTAATCCTGTACTCAACCTCGTGGGCTTACCGAACATCGGTAAGGAATGCAACCGGGTTTACACCTTTCCAACTGGTATATGGCCTAGAAGCAATCTTACCAATCTGGTGTGAAATCTCGTCCCTCAAACTCGCGATTGACCTTCTCCCCGGAACTTCAGAAGAGGAGGCTCGTTTCTTGGAACTAATCCAATTGGATGAAACCCGTCATGATGCCGCTTTGGCTAACGAAGCCCATAAGAAACGAGTCAAAGCGCAGTTCGACAAAAATGTCAAACCCCGTGTCTTCTCAGAAGGTGACTTGGTCTTGCTTTATGACCAAGAATCTGATAAATTGGGAGCAGGCAAATTCAAGTCTTTGTGGATGGGCCCCTATATTGTTAAGCGAGTGTTAGCAAAAGGAGCCTACAAGTTAATGGATTATGACGGAATTCCACTGGCACAACCTCGTAACGGGTTGTACCTCAAGCGTTACTATGCGTGATTCAGTATAGTAACCTGTATGCTTTTGTTATGTTTTTGTTTTCACTAAAGTGTTTATTTTGGTCAAGTAATCCACTTTTTACATTTATTGCAGATGTCAAACCTATTGGAGTCATGTGTTGGATATGCCGATGGAGTGAGTCGTAGTTCGCGGAACCTATCTTCCGCGGCGTGGGCCATTTTTGATACAAGCGGTGAGTTAGTAAGTTTCAGAGGGGTATGCATTGGTCGATCAACGAATAACATCGCTGAATATAGAGCGTTGATAGAACTTCTCTCTGATGCCATCACACATGATATACGCCGACTGATTGTCAGGATAGACTCGCAACTCGTCATACTACAACTCACTGGTATCTACTCTATCCGAAATCCAACTATTTATCACATGTTCCTAAGGGTTAAGATTTTGGAAAGGAAATTTGATTTTATTCAATATCAGCATTTTTCCAGAAACTTAAACACATTAACTGACTCATTGGAAAATTATTTGTTAGATAGACATTTGCAACATTTATAAAAAGAGGCATACCATTAATATTTGCATTTGGATCATGTAACTTAACCAAAATAAAACTCCGAAAATCAAAAATATATATATAACTGTTTATGGTTTACACATAATGTTCTGTAACCAGGACAAAAATTGGTCAAATGACCCAAAACTCAAAACTCTAGGGGGCACCCTAGTCTAATGCTGCTCGTGATAGCAAGTCATAGCCTTCCGATCATGCTTAGGAGCCGAGTCCATTGTCTTGGCACACCAGTAGTATGCCACTGCAACCTCAAGGGCAGCTCATCAGTCCTCACATCTGGAATACCAAGAGTGAGGCCCTCAACCTTTTCCTGTAATTCCGCAAGAGTCTCGGCCACATCGAGGTCGCGAAGGATAGCCCTTCCAACAACCTCTCCTGCTGGGGCAGCAGCTGGCACTCTCAGGCGTACTACTGGCCGAATGGGACCAACATCTGCATGAACACATGAGTTTGATTAAATTCTTGACAGAATAAAGCACAAGGACATTATAAAAGAAAAACGATAAACATGAATATGGTCAAAGAATTTACCAATGGCACCCCACTATTCGCCATCCGGCAGTACTAAATCTGGATCACCCCGGAAGTCCATGCCAGCATATGGTACTCGGAGTAAACCATATCCTGACGATCAAACCACCCGAAGAAGGTATCAGAAAAGGAAATCTGAGACTGACCAGCATGCCTAGACATATGGTCGACCCATCTCTGCATACGTGGTTCAGTCAGTGAAGGTAAATCGAGTGCAATATACTGCGGCTGCATCTGTGGTATCTTTTCGAGGGCAAAGGCAGTCAAAATAGAACCATACTCAAAGTTCTTCAACCTCCCACTCTTTACCTTGGTCAACTGTTCTTTCATCACAAGAAGTATTGTGTCACACCAGTTGAACACCTTCGGTTGGAGACATTCCAAGGCATACTGCATATAAGATCGGTTGGCTACATGAAGAGCCGCTCCACCAGCCATCCTACAAAAAGTAAATAGAATAGTCCTGAGGGACCTGTCAGTGACATCACGGATGATGATCTTACCGTCTTTACTCGGCTGAGATCCCTCTCTGTAATACCGACGAACATAATCTCTCACAGATTCACCTCCTCAAGCCGAACCTGATAAAGAGATGGGGGCACCCCGCCTTGACAAGCCAGTCGAGAAATAGATGTCCACTACAGTCAAGGGGATGGATTTTCCCCTGATCTGGAACACCTGGTTGGTAGGATCCCAAGCATCGATCAAATACTGCAGTAAGTTGATCTGTTGTCTCATGCTAGAAATGCAGAAAAACTTCAGCAAGCCATAGTTTTGCAGTGCGTTTACTATAACCGGATCATGCAAAGCAAGCATGTCCTCTTCTTCATGCTCACGTTCTCGCCATGTAATAGTCATCTTACTCCAAAGATCTCTAAAAAAAAACAAGAGAAGAGTTAGATCTTGATTTTGGTAAGAAACAGGCAAAATTTCCATCAAAAACTGTGCATAAAATTCCTTCTTTGCGCCCATCGCACCTACAGTAGTGCTCTGGGTGCATTGCATGTCAGATGGCTAGTAGGCAGGCCAATATCCAACGCACCTTTCGATACACAGAGGGTGTGCTGAAGGCAGAGTGATTTTTTCAAACCCCAGAGGCTCAGAAAAACCAGGAATCAAGCTCAAAATGCAAAATGGAAAGCATGAAATGAAAGAGCTCAAGTTTAGCTCCTACCTGGTCCAGACGGCGCCGAGAATCATCCACATAATCTCCCAAAATCAACTGATGAAAATCAAGGGGGAAAAGCACCTCCAAAGCTCCAACAAACCAAAGTTCAAATGAAATGGTAAAATGAGAGGTAAAAGCACTTTTACATTACTTTTTACATAATTCGAGTAAAGTATTAGTGTTCTAGCTCAATTTTCAAACATGTATTGTTCATTTCTAACTAGTTTGATGAAGCAATTGAAAATGCAGTACAATCTTTGAAAGAACAATGCTATTTATGGTAAATTCAAGAAATGACCATTATATCGAGCAGTTTTAGCGCGGACTTCATGCTCGTTAAAAAATAAACATAAGCAATGAGCACATGTTCCTTCAGAGTTTAAGCTCATTAAAAAATGAACCAATTTCCGGTAAATAACCATCATGAATGTAATACTTCAGCCTTTAAAGCCTTGGTCATGTTTTCACCATCACTTCCACTTTTACATTGGCTGATCATTCACCTCCATTTGATTGTTTACCCATTTTGAGGAACAGCTGCGAAGAGTGATCATGTTAGCCATCCTTGTAACACTGCCGTGATTGGAAAATTCCAAACCTTACCTGGAACCAACTGCTACCCATTTTATCACTCGTTCCTCAAAAGACGAGTCTCCTTTAAGCTCTTTTCAATTGACTCATAAAATATGAAAAGATTGCCGAGCCATTGGCCTCCCCAGCTCGTTAAAGGGACCGGAAGTGCTATCCCTCCTCTAAATTTTAATCTTTTTGGACCTGAGGGATTATTACACAAAAAGATCGAGCTCTTGTTTTGTTCGGCTCGTTAAAAGGATCGAAAATTCATCCCTTCTGTATTGTTTTATACTTTTTCAGACTTAAGGGATTAGATGACAAAAAATGAATTTTGGAGTTTCCTTTACGTTCCTTTTCAGACTCTCTAAAATTGAAAAGGACCGAGTTATCTTTGTCGTTAAACTTGTTAAAATTTTAATAGAGACAAACTTGTCTATAGACGAGAATGAGTTTCACTATCGCTAGGCTCGTTAAAACATAGCGATGGGTTTGCCCGAAAGGCAAATAATAGAACAAGCATATGTTATCCTCCTCAAGCTTGACAAAAATAAAGAGGTACTGGTCAGCAATGACTGGGGAAAAATTGGGAATAAACTTGAAGAAACTTTGTTGGTAGCAAGTCACTCTTGAACATGACACTTTCATTCCGCATCCAAGTCGGGTTGGGTTGTTTCATTCATTGGCCACATCACCATGGTCCCATCACACCATCCACATCTGGGGTTAATGCTACCAATCCATCACGTCAGTGTCGCCGATATGTTCAAGATAAGTCATTCAGAGAATTCACCTGTGTCTCACCCACTACAATACATTTATACTCCATTCTTTCATGACCACCACGCTGAACCTTATATCACCAGATCGTTTTCACCTCCATTAAAATCATTTGCTCCGTTCCGTGTCATTGACGTGAGATTCATTAAGGCCCTCCTGTGACGGATCGCTTCTTGTCGACATCAGCTCATTATCCAAGAAGTCGATCTAGGAACACCCCATTCAGTACTTTGAATCTTGCATGCCTCAATGGCAAGTTTCTCACTTCCGGCGACAGGTTTACATCAATGGCCTTTGGCCGAAAGATTTTGCATGGTGTTTGACGCCAAGTCCTTTATTCACACCAAGTGAATTGTACTGCAGTACCTTGAGGGTCATTATCATTATCGGTGATTCCTCTCGCGCTTGTTAATAGCTTACATCATTGGCTGGTAATCAGGCGATGTCTTTCCATGTTCGACTCTAGAACATCTCTCACATGGATCGACTTGTACTTCGAATGAAGGTCGAACGAGATTGAAGACCCCGGATCTAGTTTCATCCATCCGGGCTGCGATATATATTCAGGGAAATAAAGACATTAAATGTACATTGTTGTTGCACAGATAATCATCCAATCAAAGGGATGATGGCTCTACCAGAATCATCAGTCTACACTCAGACGATTGTCTGTCGTATGTACATGAAAATGAATTTATAAAGCTGAGCATGGGAATGCTCGCCTCAGCTAGATCATGAAAATATTATGAAGATAATGTATTGTATTGTATCTTATTACAGGTCTCCTCCTAGCTTGAAAGAACTTCGGATCCTCATAATAAAGCATTTCACCCGACATCAAAAGATTAACGACCTCATGCTTTAGGGGGCAACTGTTATAGACATTTTTGGGCACTGCAACCCCAAGCATAAAATGTCCATAAACCAAGGGCTCCTAAGTCCCTAAATGTGTTGTTCTAACCCCTAAAGAAGCAAGGTCAATTGATTACAGCTTCTCCCAGAAGTTCTCCATGAAAAACTGCTCAGAATTAGTCAAAACAGGATCATTTCAGCTGCTCCATAGGCAAAGTGCGTTGCATCTCACCTAAACACACTGTGTGGGTGTGTTGCATTTCAAAAAGCCCTTCTATGGGGTGTGATGGGCGAGAAATGACAAATGGCAGTGTCATTCCACGAGGTGGAGAGGCAATGGAAGCTTCTAGAAGCTTCTCCTGTGACACTTGCCTCTCTGAATTCGACCAAGGATGAGTAAGAGATCATCAATCTCCAAGTGGAAGCAAGAACTATCATAGGGAAGACACTAATCAAATCACAAGCTGACTCATCTCCCTTACAGATATCTATATATGGATCCCTCATCCCAGAGATCCAGAGGCTGGAATTTTGCATATCGTAAGGAATTGTTGTTGGTTTCTTGAGACAAACATCAGATTGTTGGGTGATCTAAGCTTTGTATGAGATGAAGAGGGGCTTCCTTGCTGAGAGGATGATGCTGGGTTAGAACAACTGGTTGTAACTCCCCTTGGCTCTTTCTTGTTTATCAATAAAATCTATTCAAGTTTTCCTCCATACTCTTGTGTCATTTATGTTTGCTGCATTTGTATGGTCAATTTACATCTGATCCTAGATTGTTTATGATTATAGATCCATGTTATTGTATAGTGCTATGCTACTGTGATCTTACAGGTACTCTGTGAAGCTGCGCGTGCAAGGGAACAAGTAGCGAAAGACTATCAAGAAGGAGAGGAATCGAACCAGGAGATTAGTGCAAGACAGAGGTTGGTCTTCTTTGTTCTTCTCTATCTATACTTCATAAAGGAGAAACGAAAGTAGCTTTACTTTGTTTGTTTCTAAGGCAACTATCACACCTTAGTGGGATAAGCAGTTTTGAGTAGACACTTTTCCCTGTAACACCATGTAGTCTGGGTTTAACTCTATTGGTGTGAATTGTTCTGCAATGTCTGAGTGTCCAATAATGGTGGAAAGCAAGGTCGAAGGTGGTCCACATTGAACAATGGGTGTAGGGATAGGAATGGTGGAATGCTGAGTTTGAAAGAATTTTCGCCTACACCGTTAGTGATGGTGTAAGGCCCATATCAGAGTAGGCGAATCTTGTGGTGGGGCCTAGTGAGGCGCTCCTTTTGTAAATGTAACCAAACTTTGTCGCTGACATAGAAATTGTGTGACACCCAATGTTGATCATGATGTTGCTTGTACTTAGCATTGGATCTGCCCAATATGTCATGGACCTATTGGCGGATGTGTTGAATGTGCTCAATGAAGTTGTTAGCCCTGTTAGCTACGGACCGGACATGAGCTGAATCTGTGTGAGCAGCTACAAATGGTATGGCCACATCAATGGGACATAGTGGCTGGAATCACAAACCCACCTAAAAGGGGTTGTGGCCAATTGAGCTTTGGAGAGTTGTGTTGGAGATAGGGGAAACTTTCATTCCATGTGCATGGATGCATCAATGTTGTACATACGCATAATATGTACGATCATCCTATCGATGACTTATTTTTATCCATTAGTTTGGGGATCAAAATCTGTGGACTTAGTGATATTGGTATTCAACGTTGGCTAGTGACTTGACCAAAATGTACTTAGGAACCTCCTATGCTATTGTAGTGGCTACAACCACCCTCCAAAATTTTTCCTTCACTTTTTTTTGGAGCCTCCCTCCTGAAAATCTTAGCAGCATGTCTTGCACTACTAAGGTACTTGTGTTTTATTTGAAGTTATATTTCACCTGATAGCTTGTGTTTGCTAACTTGTCTTGTTTTCCACCCACAAGCTGATCCCGTGACTTGGTTCACATATGGTTATGGAAATTTCTTGGCAAACTAAGCAATCCTAGAGGGAAACCAACGTTGCTATCAGGAAATGCACAGAGCAACCCAACAGTCAGCACTACTCTCCAGAAATGCACAGAGCATTTTGGTAGCTAGCACTTCTCTCCAAAAATGCACAAGGTAGTCCGACAACCTTCCTTAGGAAAACTACGTAGAAAATCTAGACACTCGGCTTCGGCTTTGAAAATGTGCTAACCCAGCTAACTACTTGTCTTCAGCTAAGAAAGTGTGCAGAGCATGATAGGCATCCAGAGCCACTCAGCCCAAGAATTGCGCTGAATAATTCCTCAGTTTGTTGTCTGATGCATGTGCCGGCAAGTTGCATAGTTCCCTCTGGAACAACAAAATCTCCCCATGCATGCATGGCAGCCTTTCTAGAAAAAGTGAAAAATCAAAAAGAAAAAAACATCCCTAAAAAATAGGGATGTATTTTTAGCACTGGGAGTTACATGCAAAGTCAATTTTAGAAACTTCTCGCAAAGTGTCGCTTTTTCCTAGATTTGTGGCATGCGTGTCATAAACCATAAATTTTTTAGATCTATTTAAATGATGCCCCAAAGCTCATTCTACAGATTTGATCTTGGAGCTCTTTCATTCCCAAGGCATCTACGAACATTTGGCATAGTCGGCGCATCTTTTTCGGGTAAGTTTTGTTTTTCATGTCTTTTGTTGCTTTTTCTATCACTTTTATTTCCTTGGCTTGTGTGAGTGTTGTTTCACATATTGAACAACCGCTGGAGTTTTAGTTTGTTTTAACTTTCAGAAGTGTTGTTTCAAGTTTTGCATTGTATTTCCTAAGTGTCACATGTATAAAATTATTTTTGCACTAACGGTTGTCATTACAGTGACCCTCTTCGACCAGCTACTTTGTTCATTCATTTCACTACTTCTTGCATTGTTTTTGATTGAATGCATGATCATTCACTCCTATCTTCACCATCCTTTGCTTATGCTTTTGAATCTACTCGTTTTCAAGTCACCCATTAGAAGATCTAGGCTACCTTGGCTCAAATCCTACTTTCACTGGCATGCTCTACGGATTCCTGAACATGAGGCTCTAAATTGGTCCCATGAATTGCACAGAGGCTACCTGTCACTAGCTTCTAGCAGTGCTATGTGTTGTTCTGGGAGTCAATGCCCAGTCTTGCCCACTTAGATTGCACAATGCACAATCCCAGCCAATAGTCAAGCCAGACTGAATTGCACATTGCATAATTCCAATCCACAGTTAGCCCATCTGGACTGTGCTCTACGTAGTTCCATTCAGCAGCAGGCTCACTAGCAGTTGGGACTGTGCAATGTGCAGTTCTGGCTAACAGTCTCTTAGCCCCTCAAATTCACTACTGCGCAATATTTCCCAGAAGTCACCCAATCTGTTGCATGATCGTTTCGTGAAGTGCATTGTGTTTTATACTGACGTTTTCTTGCAGTGGGTGTCCTCTCTATCTCCATGTACATCAGTTGTTGAGCAGTCTCTCAGTAGTAAAGGCATCATGGTTTCCAATAGAGCTAGATTGTAGAGAGAAACACTGGAGATGTGGTTGAACAACTGCCAATAAACTTGTCCGTTTATGAAGACACACAATTGTTCATAGAGAAGGACATGAAGATCACATGGAAAGAAATAAAGGACATATTTGTAGGCACTTTCAAGGAAGATCTGGAAGATTGTCAAGTCTATGTCAACATTCATAAGTCAAGCTTTTATAAGGTTGCATGCAAGTACCCTGCATTCCTATGCGCGAATATCATTCATTGGGTTATCTCACACACTAATCCCAAGACGATGACACCAAGTTGCGCCAATGGAATACAACTTGCCATTTTCAAGAAGGAAAACTACCAGTAGATGTATCACTTGTTGTAGCCGGTGAACTACATGGATGCACTATTCTTCACTCCCAACAATAATGTGAACTCAAGAGATATTTTGAAGTGTTAATTAGAAGATCCATCGAAGTTCAGGACAACACCCAACCAAGTCTACAAGATGAAGTCACTCAAGAAGGCTTACCAACTCTTGGTCATATTCGCATGTCACTTGTATGGTCAAGAGAGCACAAAGGCCTTCTCGCAGAGTCAAGTTGTCAGGTTGGATCCGTTGGAAAATGAAGGAAGGCCTTTAACTTGGTCATACATGTTGGCTCTTCAGCTAAACGTGCATGTGTCAAATGCCTGAAATCTACATAAGGATGGACAAGTAAGATTCTATATGTCTGCGTACTTGCTTGATGCAATCTGTTCCCAACAATAGCTCCCTATAATGGGTTAGATATGGACACCATTAGAAGAATATGTGAATGTTTATTGCAAGTTTATCTGATGCAGGAATGTTTATTGCAAGTTTATCTGACGCAGGAATCAATTGTTTTTAGAAATCTCAACAATCGGCCCCACGTTTGCTATCTCCTTTATAGTCCAACTCTTCACTGCGCTACTCTAATTTCCTTTGTAAAAGCTCGAAAACAACTCTTTTCTTTGTTTAACAGAGCCACTCACAATTCTCTGTGGATCGTCTCACCTTAGATCCAATGGTCCAAGTTATATCGCATAATCGCAAATCGCTATAGTTTCAGCCCCGGTGCTTTCCCCTTTGGATTGTTGCGATACAATTTATCATAATCGCAAATCGCACTGTTCCACAGCCGGGTCCGATAACATACAAAGGATCTTTCGCGATGCGATATTTCGCAATCACTCTTCACAACTTCTTAAGACCATGGACCGATCACACTCTACTTCTTGTTTGCGATGTGATATTGTGATGATCACACATCGCAACTCTTTAAGGCCTAAGGTCTGCCCTTCTTATAAACAAATCTTGTGATGCGATATGGTGATCCAACAGTTGGCAGGGTTTTTCTCGTTGATTCGGAACTTGGATCAATGGCTGGGACTTAAGCAGGCATCAACAATGGTAATAACATTAAAGACTGTGATTTCCATTAACTCTGAGTTTTTATATCGTAAAGCATAAAAAACAGAGAAAACTTGATTCTATCTTGAATACAAATAAATAGAAGTAAAATAGAAATCCACACAGGATCAATATATATCTATATCTATATATATATATAGATATATATATATGTATATGTATATTCCCAAACGCATCAATTTATCAATACAGTAACACTTACAGAGTCTCAGCCCTCTATCTCGATTACAACAATTTAAAAATACCTCTGTTTAATATGGAAGCCCTCGCTCTGTCTCTCCACTCTCGCTTCACTCAATTCTCTCTCTCTCTGCCCCTCCTTTTACATTACATTTTTCTTCCTTTTATCAATCCCCTCCTATCTAACAAATCAATCCCTATTCTTAAACAATATAATAGTCAAATCACTATTTTCCAGTTATATCACACACCTATGCTAACAACTCATCTTTGAATCTAAAATAAGATAATTTCTACTTATTACAATAATCAAATACAACTCATTTCTTGAGAGATCCAACCCTCTCAGTAAAGACTAATTTTTGACCACTCTGGTCAGTGAAATTCAACTTGTTTAGCCTCAACATGTGAACAAAATTTCACATTATTGGCTAAGTCCAGATGCTCCTGCATCATTCTCTCTAAGTGAAACTATCAAGGAGTCATGACGAGGTTGTCTGACCACTTCATCACCCCACTGTACATGATGATATTTGAATAGGACCCACCTTGTATGTCCCAAGAAGCGATGCAGGAATTTCTCAGCATTGCAGATTGTTATGCCTCACTTGGTGGTACCTTCATCACGATGTTTGGCGCGGAAAAGCATCCGCATGAGCTGCCGAGATTTTCCACGGAAAAGTTGGTCACGCAAGAGGATGCGTACCACATCTCCAAAGGGTTGTCAGCAGGACTGCATAGGAATAAGAAGGCACCATGGCCTCCTCTTCCTTTGCGGATTGGGTTGTACAAGATCTGTACCTTGAAGGATGCAGATGCTGAGGTCGAGGACTTGAAGAAGTTCATGTTCACCACCAAGAGTTTCGATCCGTATGATCCACACTACATATGCAAGAACCACTACATGAAGGTGTACTTACCATGGGTCCACGGGGCATGTCATTGGCTAGAGGAAGATCCTTGGAGGTATTTCTATAACTCCTCTAGGCTCAATGAACTAGTTAGCATGGCTGTAGAATGGAAAGTGGCATTGCAAGCAGCAACACCACAGGAAGAAACAACAACAACAACAGTGAGCAACAAATTGGTGCGAGACAAAGGCAGGAAGAATATTTCCGAGAGGACGGTAGATGAGAAAAGATACAAGTTTAAAGAAGATCCACTTATTGAGTGAGTGGCTTTTGAGATACAAGCAAATAGGTGACAATGCGATAGGAAAATATCATAAAGAAAGAGGGAGAAGAAAATATTGGAAGAGAGAGAAAGGATATTGCAGGGGACAGATAAAGATGAAAACAGAATAAGAACTTGGGAGGAGAGAGAGTGAATAAAGGCAAAACATGATCAGGAAGAAGGACAAGGTGCATTGACAAAGCAAACTGTGTAGATACAAGTTGAAGTGGCAAAGTAGCCAGCAGATGATGAATAGGGCGAGCAGGTGTAGGTTCGGGAACTTTCTCAGTAGATTGAGTAGTTGGTTGAGGTAACAGACATGGACACAGAAATAGAGCTAGAGGACAAAGAAATCAATCTCATGCTAAGGGAATCCGAGGTTGACCCATAGTCTCCGCCACCTCCAGAACTAATCTGGATCTTAGGGGGAGGCCCCCAAGATCTAAAAGATTGAAATGGATCTTGTGGGGGAGGCCCCAAAGATCTGAAGAATTGCAATGCTATAAGGAAAATGAGAGAACACACAGTAAATAAAACCACAAAGAAACTTTTTATTGAAACCGATAATAACTATAAAGGCTACATTGTGGCGGACAATTTGTCCTTTCACAAAATGTGACTTGTTACTTATAGTATTTTTCAGTTACAATACCACGAGTCAATTCCATGGGTGAATGAATACCATGGGTGGATGTCACAATAGCATGGGTCAATTCCATGGGTGAATGAATACCATGGGTGGATGTCACAATACCATGGGAAAATACCATGGGTGACTGAATACCATGGATGGATGTGACTTACACTACCATGGGTGGATAAATACCATGAGTGGATGCCACTTACAATACGATGGGTAAATTCCATGGGTGGATGAATACCATGGAATGATGCCATTTTCCATTTGGATCATTCCTCCCTTCTTAGGAAGCAGTGGTCCCCATTGCGTGAAGTTCCCTCTTGTGAAGCCTTTGTTGAATATGAAGAGCCACTGAAGAGAAGGGTTTTATGTGGTTAAGCCATAACCATGATGAACGAAGATTCGAGGATAGAGATACCCTGTAATGCTTGTGACCAACTGTGATACTGATAGTGTGCAACCTAGCAAATGGACTTCGATGAAGTGTGGGTTTGTGGATGACCCATAACCATGATGAACGAAGATCCGAGGATAGAGATACATTGTAATGCTTGTGACCAACTGTGATACTGACAGTGTGTGGCCTAGAAAATGGACTTCGATTAAATGTGGGTTTGTGGATGACCCATAACCATGACAAATGAAGATCCGAGGATAGAGATGCCCTATAATGCTTGTGACCAACTATGATACTAACAGTGTGCGGCCTAGCAAATGGACTTCGATGACAAGGATTTTGTGCAGTTGACCCATAACTGTGATGTTGGTTGTTGATGAAGTAGCAGGTGCCTATATAGCCTGGGGTGGGAGGGAAAGTCTCCAAATAACCCAAATTAAATGTTGCTATGCTGAAACTGATGAATGTGAAGCAGGTGCCTACTAATGTGGGGTGGGAGGGCACGTCTCTAACAGGAACCTGCTCTGAATGCTGCTCTAGAATTAAAATGGACATAACTTGGTCAATATAACTCATAATATTTATTATAACCTATTTTTGGAAGTAGAAGGACCATTTTGCGTCTTCCCATGTGTTGGAAATCATTATCTGGACACCCTAGAATCTCCGATTCGCGCTGCAGTTTTTTCTGCCATCATAAAAGTTCTGAAAAATAGTTGATTTTAAATGAGCGATATCTCCCACATCCAAACTCCGATTCGACCCATTGTTTTTCTGAAATTGGGTGTTTTTTCAAGAGGAGCTCAGATCGAGAATCTTTTTTCTAAAATTCTGCACAAAAACTTCAAAAAATGATAGGAGTGTCACTGTCCACCAGTTGTCGTCAGAAAAACAATTCTACAACATACTTGATTTTAAATCAGCGATATCTCCCTCATCCAGACTCCGATTTGGTTGATTTGTTTTTGAATTTTGGTATTTTTTCGCAAGGAATCCAGATCTATTATTTTTTTTTGTAAATATTTTATGAAATGTTTTAGATCTGATCTACAAACTCGCCGCCCAAAAAAAAATTCCTGCAAAAAAATGAAAAAAGAAAAATTCTTCCTACTTGGCCCAAGAAAGTGCTATGTGGAGGTCGCAACGTGTGCCTGAAGTTTGTTCAATATTGCAGCAAAAATTTGAAACTGAAATATGCATGAAACCCTCATTCCCATGGAATCATAACCTACTCTAATACCACTGATTCAGATCTTGGGGGGAGGCCCCCAAGATCTAAAAGATTGAAATGGATCTTTTGGGGGAGGCCCCCAAGATCTGAAGAATTGCAATGCTATAAAGAAAATGAGAGAACACATAGTAAATAAAACCACAAAGAAACTTTTTATTAAAACTGATAATAACTATAAAGGCTACATTGTGGCGAACAATCTATCCTTTTACAAAATGCAACTTGTTACTTATAGTATTTTTCAGTTACAGTACCATGGGTCAATTCCATGGGTGAATGAATACCATGGGTGGATGTAACAATACCATGGGTTAATTCCATGGGTGAATGAATACCATGGGTCAATTCCATGGGTGAATGAATACCATGGGTGGATGTCACAATACCATGGGTCAATTCCATGGGTGAATGAATACCATGGGTGGATGTCACAATACCATGGGTCAATTCCATGGGTGGATGTCACAATACCATGGGTAAATACCATGGGTGAATGAATACCATGGGTGGATGTCACTTATAATACCATGGGTGGATAAATACCATAAGTGGATGCCACTTACAATACCATGGGTAATTCAATGGGTGGATGAATACCATGGGTTGATGCCATTTTCCATTCGGATCAAGAACCATAACCAGTCCTGAGCGACCAAGGAGACATTGTTCTCCTTGAAGATCATGAAAAGACAGATGTGTACAGTCTCACATTTGATGAGACACAAAAAGGATTGTACAAACACAAATATATCAGCTCCCGGATGATCATACATCACCTACACACACAAAATAAAGGGTGATTGTACCAGATGTTAGAATACATCCAATTTCCATGGTCAAGGATTCTAAGGCTTATTTAGAAGCCACAAGTTAGAAAGTCAAGTTCTTAGTAGCAGAGAATGACTGAATGGTGAAGGACTTGCAAGAGGCCAATCAAAGGGCAGAGCATTCACAAGATCCGCCATGACAGAAACAAAGAAAGAAATAATGGTGGAAATATCAAATTTAGAGGCCACCATGCATAAAGTGTATAGAACATTTGTCATTGTGCACAAATCGATTGTCCGTTTACATGGCTTTCAACAACAGTTCGCGTAGACATCATAAACTCTCAAGGACATTCACACTTCTATTGTGCACGTGCAAGAATGGATAATGAGGTACAAGAGAGCCCCACTTTACTTGAACAAGAAGATGAAGCCATAGGTTGAGCTTGACAAAGCAAAGATTCAGAAGTAGATCCGGAATTATGAGCAAATCCCTTTGCTCATCACTGGTATTGAAGCTTCCTATACATGGTTGTTCGAGTGTTTGGATGTCATAGTTCAAATGCATAATATCCCTTCCATCAGAACCCTAACATAGGCCTTGAGGAAGAACCAAGTCATGCTGGATGTCAAAAAGTCCATAGAGTAGTTGATGCCCATACCCACCAGTCATGACTTGCAAATCAGTGCAAAGAACATGCATATGTACATCAATAGTCCAACCACACTCAAGACAATGTTCTGCATGCTTTAGCATGAGTTGGACAGAGGTTTCAGAACCATATACCTGAAAGCCATGGAGGCAAGGGTCTGCTTCGACAAAGATGCCATCAAACAGTATAGGGACACAACTAAGAAATACCAAGCCTAGTATCAGTTCACCACCAAAGATCACCGCGAGGAGGTTACCGAGTTGGCCTTTCCTCAAGACCCTAAGTGATGTTGTTTGTCATGTCAGGCTAACTCAAGCCTATTTTGTCCCACATGGGTATCTGTGGAATTTGTATTATTGTAGACATGATGTAAAGTGAAATTCCAAGTGTCATTAGTGGAATCTAAATAGTCATATGTAATGTAAAGAGTTATATGTAATGAAGTTGAAGAGTCATGAGGGTAGTCCAAGAGTCAAAGGGGAATGTTAAGGGTCACCCCACCCGTTGCTATATATAGAACCTCATAACTCATAACATAGTGTTTTGGGAGACATGATTTTGGTTAGGCATTGCTTAGACAAGGCTTGGAGAGTATTGCGATGAGCCTTGGCTTCTCCACAATGCAAAGTGAGTACATCTCTTTGGAGGAGTAGGTTGGCTTGACTATAATGTTCCACTAATGGGGATCGTGGCTATCAATGGTGTATGTATGGATGGAACTTTCACTTTATATATATATATATATATATATATATATATATATATATATATACAAAGGCAACATGTCTTCATGCATATGTTGTTAATGTAGTTTGACTATTTTGGTTACTTTAGCAATGCATGTTGTTTAACTTACACATTTGCGTATGAAATACTTTGTATACAATTGTATGAATCTTGTTGAAGTCGTGTTGTTGGTTTAACCCTCACTTTGGATTGTGGAATATTTTTCTTTCCATCTTGTGATGTCATTCAGATCGTGTGTTCCTTTCAGGCTGCGTACTATTATAGGCTTCTAAGGGATACACTTCCTTCCCCCCTTTGTGTGTTATAACCCCCATGCATCTCACTTCACTTGCTGCAAGGTCACACACTTGCTTCCAACACAGATGTCACACTGATGAGCCTCATCATTGGGTAACTATATAGACCCTAATACACCTCTAAGCTTACTAAAATCAACTCTTCTCCTATTTCCTTACATTTTTTAATTATATTTTTCTTAATGAGATGAGTAAAAGTAAGATATTATGTCTAGTAGGCTAATGTGCATTGATTACAGGTTTTTGGGAGAAAATCATGGAAATTTTGCCTAATTAAGGTGCAGGAACTCAAATGAGATAAGGAGGAGAGATTATAGGGTATGGACCTTCCTCATTAAATCCTCACTCATTCGAATATCCCTCAATCAAATCACGCTAGCTCGAACTTGCAAGCAACCGAGCCATGAAGATCATGGGCAGTCGAGCCAGTGACAATTAAGAACCAGTTCATCTTGAGTTTGGGAGCCAAGCCTCCCTATATTTAAGGAAGTTGTTGGACACTCCATTTGTATAAATAACAAGGCCTAGAGCCTCATTAGGATTCAGATTTTTTATGTAAGAGCATTGAGTATTTTCGAGTTAAAGGATTGTGGCAAAGCACTGTTATGCAATTTTTGTTATGATAATGAGAATGAGCATTTTCTTGGTCCATCACTAAGTTGACTCAAAGGGCTGAATCTCTTGGGTTAGGGACAAACCCTAGTAGTAGAGGTTCCTCTTATTGTACTTGTATTCTTAGGTTATTCCATAGATTAATTGTTGAATTGATTTTGGCATTATTCCATTGCAAGTAGTAGTGAATTTGATTAGTTCGCTTCCATTTGTGCATAGATTTAGCAGTAGCTTTAGAGGGATAAAGGAATACCAAAAAGGTTGATAGCTAGTGGGTTTGGCCTCACTCCTCCCTTTAGGGACCATGGTTTGGCAAAAAAATCCTCTTCAGCCCCAAAAAGACAGAATTATGATTTCTTATTGAATTTAGGGTTTTCTACTAATTAGACCAACACCTTTTTAGTTTTCCAGAATAGGTTTCAGATGTTCTTTCTGATATCTCCAGCTTTGTATTAGATCTCATGGTGTTTCACAAAATTATGCAAGTATTTCCATGCATGAACTAGGTAACTAAATAATATACTTCTGTTTTCTTATGTTGATTGGAAATATTTCTTGTTTGACATGATCCATGGGTAAATGCCAATGATGTATGTATTGCAGGAGTTTCAATAGTGTAGGAAGATCTCATGGCATTAGCCCCAACCTAACCTCATTCATCCATGATCACCAACAACCACTAAGTCCATCAACCAATTCATCATTTCCTAAGAACAACTTTCCAGTTTTGTTGAGAAAATCCAACCATCTCATAAATCTCGGTTTGAGCTCTGAAGAAGTCCTAGCCACTCTCTTGCCTTATTCCTTCCATCATTCACCTTCCCTAAGCATTATACCACCTTCCAAAACCCTCCTTGTGCTTTCGGCCAGATCCTGTAGGAATACAAGGGATCCTATAGGAGCATTAGGACATCCTATAAGAGCATTTGGACATCCTGTAGGACGACCTGTAGTGACCTATTTTGAGGTTTATTTGAGGAAAATGCATCTAGAAAGTTAGGAGAAAACCCCTATTTTCCTCCTAAGCTATCTGGCCCTTCACAACCATCTCTAACCCACCTGACATACCACCAAGAAGATTTAGCATTCACATTTTCACAAAAAAGGACAAAAAGGAAAAGAGAGTTGTTGTGTTCATTCATATGAACAGCATTAAAGTGTTTGATTATCTCAGATTGCATGCCTAGGATAGTTAGGATTACACACATGTTAGCTTAGAATTATTCTAAAGCAAGATCTCTTCACAAATAGTTAGATTAGTGGTGTGTTTAAAGCATTTATTTCAGTCTTTCATTACTACAGTAGACAAAATTTCAATTCTCTCAATTAGGGTAAAATTATGCTTTCTTCATTGGTAATCAAACTTCTTCTCAATCAATAGAAGGTTGGTTTGAGAGACCATAGTGGTCTATCACCATCTCAGCAGTGACAAAGAGTGGACCCATTACATTTGATTGTGTATACAAAATTGTCACCTCCAACTTTGTATGAACCCTAGGTTGATAAAGTAAAGTTGGCAGCCCAAGGAGTTGTAGCATTCTTGCTGCAATACTGGTGCTCATCACACACTTACCTCTGCGCATTATCGTAGTTAAGGGATTGCTTTACTACCCACTACTAGGACTCCTACTCCAAACGGTCTGAGGTCTCGTTGGGAATTCTTACAGGGGATATGCCCTGACATGTTGGTGGGTCCAGCACCATCAACTTTTCTGGCGCTAGAAGGAGGTCCATATGACAAGCCAAGTGCTCAAAGTCTGTTTTGAAACTATGCACATCTTTCATGAATAACATTAAATTTAAAAATTCGACATGTCTATCTCATGGATGTGATTTTGATGTGTTGCAGGATCTATATAATGACTTTTCATGTAACTTGTATGATGGTGAAGACAAAGAAGCTTTTATTAGGCACAATGTTTCCGTCATGGGCTTATCTGAAAGAAATTAAATCCATGAGGATCACATTGCCTGCTCGTTGTTTGCATTCATGTTTTGAGGGCATGCACTGCAATGGTGTGTCACATTTCTTGCAACATCTATTAAGTCTTTTGATCAGTTTGATCAGAGAGTTGGCAAATTCTTTGTATCGATACAATCATAGATCACTCAATAAAAAACTTCTGAAATTATGAAAGGCACCTAATGATTCCGTGAGAAATTTCACAAACAATTTTGTATTATTGCATTTTAAATTCCTGAAGATGAAATTGATTGGAAATTTCTCAATGGAATATTTCAGTACCTTCTTCACATATTTGAAAATACGCATATCTTATAATCATTCGAAACCCTCCCAGCATACCTCGGTGTTAGAGCTGCCAAATCTCAGATGAACATGGTTGTTGTCACAAGTAAACATCTGTCTGCTTCTCATCAAATAGCTCTAGCTCCGTAGTGTGAGGTGGAAGAAGGTGCATGCAAATTTGTTGAACTATCATGTCCTCCCACTCGACCTGCTATGGATATCTGCATAGAGTTGGCTTGCAAGCCTATTGGTTGTCACGCTATCTTGTCTTCTCAACCTTCATCCTTTGGTTCCTTTGATCCTCCATATTGTACTGTGTTGTGTTCTCCCATTCTGGACTCCACATTTGTTGTTCATGAGGATCAAGTTGTCGATGGAATTGGTGTTGAGCATCCAACCTGCATTGTCATTTATGATGAGTATGTGTGGGAATCTGAAGATGAACCGACAGTGAAGGACGACCTCCTTCCATCCGCACCTCATCCGCTATTTCTTGACATATTTTGTGATTCTTCCATATCTGATTTTTCTTGTGAAAATTCATGCCCAGATGTTTCTACCTCTGATCATTCATAGAACACATTGGACGTCAGTTTTTCATTGTATTATGGATAGGAAAAATCCACCCAATATTTCATCTTTTCTTTCTAGAAACTAAGAGGGTGAACATTCTTGTTTCTCATCATCCCCTCTATATGATTCATTAGATCATGAGCATGTCCATGAACATATTGAATTTTCTGATTGTGGCTGTCGTGATCCCTTTACTCCTTCATTCAATCATGATGCTGATTCATTCACTGTTGATATTTCTAAGCCTTTGATATTTGACGATCTACATGATGATGAAGTGGAAACCCTTCAAGTTGTTGAGGCAGCCTAAGCTGATGGTTATAACAGGTCCTCACTGTCCTGAGTTCAGTTCCGCTTCCAATCAGAAATTTGGTGAAACACCCGAGGCTCCTCATCACTCTCCTCTTTGTATTGAAGATCAATCTCATCAACAAATTTCACATCCTCTACAATCACACGATCCCATCACTCATGTATTGGAGGAATCATACACAATGAGAACTCTTGCTAAGTGAAAGTTATCTTACTTTTTCATGTTTTCTGGTTTGTCACATTCAAAAGAGTGTGCATGTTCGTCATCTGTGCAGAGTGTGTTGCAACACCGTGGTATGTCTGTAGAATGTTTTTCTTGCACTTTTAGTCTTTTCTTTTCTATGGGCACTTTTAAACTTCGATTGTGTTGGTGTTTACTGTATTATGTTTCTTATTTGCTTGTTTACTTGAATATCTTTCTAGTCAACTATGCCTTCACCAACTTGGTTCGACCAATGCGCCAGTGGATGCATTGGAAATTTACTTCACATGAATAGGCCCATGCACTATTTAATTTAGGAGTAGGAGTAGTGTTTCCTTCTTGTTTTCTTTTCTTTCATGTTTTTTCTTATTTGTTTTTCTTTCGCTTACTTCTGTTCTTTGCTTGTTTGTTTCCTTTCCTTGTTATGCACCCGTAGATTAGCTTCGCATGAAACCATGTTTGGCTCTTGAGACAAGCAGGGTGAAGTACAAGAGGACTTGTACAACTATCAACAATTGGTTATTTGTTGTCCTCTCTCTTTATGAATATATTGTTGTCTTCAGTCGATGATACCCTGATGGAAAATACATTCTGTTGAGAGTGAGTCTTGGTGAAAAGACAACATTTGCAATTTTAAATAGTACCACCTACTCTAATCGGTTTTTTTTATAATTTAGATAACCCTTGTTAGCTTGTTCAAGTAGAGTAAGGTGAGGGGGAAAAATTAACAATTATGTTAGAAGTATATATAAATAATTCTCTGAAGGAACAACCTCTTCTGTTCTCAATAAGTCAGGATCCCTCTTCCACCTCGTGAAAATAAATAAGTGCCTATGCACAATTCTTTGAAAAATGAAAAATAAAATAAAGGTGAAAGAAGAGAAAGGGTTCCTACACAAAGAGGTGACAAAATTAACTCCATTGGGGTACTAACTAGGCTCATTGGTAGTGGAGCAAAGCTTGTGTTCTTGCGTGACTCCGCCGGGGTACTGTCTAGGCTTGCTAGCAGCGGAGCAACACCAGAGATGAAACTAAAACTATGAAAGACATATTACTTGTGCATCAATATACCCCTCATCCCTAATAAAAAAAATCAGTTGACTTGGCTTGGTATGTGGGCTGACTAATCAAGAGAATGGCAGAGACTATACCTTTAACACAAGCTAGTGTAGAAGCCATGGCGATCAAAGAATCAAACAGTACTTCTGGAGGAGTTAGACTCACTTTTTATGAAACAAGTCCATACAGAGAGCTGGAGTTCTACCAGTATGTTGCCAATGTTGTAGCGGCTACAAACATCCTCCAAAATTTTTCATTCACTTTGTTTTCGAGCGTCGCTCCTTAAAATATTAGCAGCATGTCTTGCACTACTTCGGTACTTGTGTTTTATTTGAAGTTATATTTCACCTAACTGCTTGTGTTTGCTAGCTTGTCTTGTTTTCTGCCCACAAGCTAAACCTGTGACTTGGTTCACATCCCATTCTGGCAATGTCTTGGAAAATTGTGAAATCCTAGAGGGAAACCAACCTTGCTCTTAGGAATTACGTAGAGAAGCTCGACGGTCAGCACTGCTCTCTAGAAGTGCATAGATGATCCGGATTTAAACAGGAACACAATAGATTACAGAGATAACCATAAATACAGAGATGCGATAACCATAAATACAGATATGCAGCGGAAATAATACTTCATTTCATTAATGGAAAATACTGAAATATGCTTACAACCAGAAATGGAAATAAACCAGCTAGGGCGATGGTAGCTTATCTTTGAGAAGAGATGTGGTGGCTACATGCCTTTGGACTGTTCCGAACTGTGTTACAATGAGGCTCGAAGGCCTATTTATTGTTGAGAAATAATTAAAAACCCTTCACATCCCAAAACCTAACCCTAGAAGATGAAACGCCAAATTGTGGGCCCCGTTTGGGTAAATTGGTACATCGATTTCCCGGGGTCGTAACTTTGGCATACGATCTCCGTTTGACGCGTACGATAGCTCGTTAGAAAGATCTATCCGAGTACTACCACTTTGGGAGGCAACATCGGTCCATGGACCCATGTTGCCCCAGATTCCCAAAAAAAAGTCGTTTAGGGCCTCAAAACGGCTCCAGAAGTTCAGGACCCGAAAAACTGCTAAAAATAGTAAACTGTGCTACAATTTAGGAAACTGAAAAGATTGAAAGAGATAGTTGTGGGGGTCCAAATGGGATAGGTGGGTGGCCACCAACATCCACCAGTATCATTCCTCCCCCCTTAGGAAGCAATGGTCCCCATTGCATTGAGTTCCTCTCTGAGATGAGGAAGCTTTTGGTGAGCTGGGTCTCTGGTGAGTTGTTCTACAATATTTGACGTGTCCAGAAATGGTGGGAAGCATGGTCGACGATGGTCCATATTGAACACTTGGTGCAAGAGAAGAAATGGAGGAATGTTGTGCTTGAAAGCATTGTTTCCCGTTGCCTTGGTACCGGTGTAAGGACCATGTCGGAGTGGTTTGAGTTTCTGATGGGTTCTGGTAAGGCGTTCTCTCTGCATATGCAACCAGTCTTTGTCGCCCACTTGAAGCTTGTGTGGTACCCCTGTGCGTGAGAAGTTGTTCCTGTGTTCTGTCATGACCGTATTCCTTTGCTGCTGCTGCTGCGTAGAGGGACCCTTTGCAGGGGTCATGGATGTGGCAACAATCTTCCCCTTACTTTGGGAGTGGACTAGACAGATGAATTTCCTGGTCTGTGATATGAGCTTGTTGCCTTTCTTGGTAGTGATCAAAGATGTGGCGGTAGGTGGGGCTACCTCCGGTATCCTGTATAATGAATTATTCAAAGAAATAATGACAGCACGAGGCCTGGACTCATACACAGCATGTCGCCTCCACAAGTATGGCTAGCCTAATAATACATCACAAACATCCAGAGGTGTAACATCACACAATACCTCGTCTGTGAAGGGTTTGATGCTATAGGGAAGGCGGCACTGCTTGCGAACTTTCAGATCTCGTCTTTCGTGAAGCCACCCAATACTGTACAGCTGCGGGTGTAGTGTAGTCGGTAGGCCCAACCGCTTCACGACCTCTGCTGAAATGAGGTTCTTTTCACTGCCACTGTCGACAATGAATTGTAGCGGCGAACCCTTCACCCACATCTGTGAGTGGAAAAGATGCTCCCGTTCCTCTAAATTTTCGAGCTCATCTTTCTGGATCTTGGCGGTGGCAACAGTGGCATTGGGATCCGTATCAATGATCTGCTTCCCTTTGCCATTCCCCTTGTCGAGTTCTGGCTCAGGGTCGGTACATGCATCTGATTCGGAAGCCTTCAACTCGGCCACCAGCGACTGCTTGGTCCAACACTCACTTGTGTTATGAGTGGGACTCTTGTGGAACTCACACCACTTTCCTGTGTCCTTCTTCAGCTTCGTGGTGTTGTTCTTTTCTTGCAGCTTCGACGGGTTGTCTTGGGTCACCCCGCTTTGGCTTTGTCCTTTGGGCTTTGGATTTGTAGATCCAAAGTCTCGCTTCTTCTGTTTGAACTTTTGCTCGATTTTGACAGCGTATCGGTATGCTGTGCCGAGTGAGGAGATGTTCAAGAACCCCATCTCTTCCTGGATGTATCTGTGTAGGCAGCCACGGTATTTGAGTACCAGATGCAGCTCAGAATCTTTGACACCCAACTATGTGCGAAGGGTATGAAAAATGTTGGTGAACTCCGGCACATCTTGGTCTCGTCCCTGCCGCAGTGTGGTCCATTTGATGTATTTGTCCTCATAGCTTCCAACAGGGTAGTGCTGCTCCTTGATGGCATCCCGGAAGTCATTCCAAGTGGGTGCAGCTGAAAATAGTGAGCCTGTACTTTCATCCTTTTGCTCGCAGTAGGTTTCCCACCAGTCCTTGACGTGGGGGGTTGCTTTGAGAAGAGCGAAAACAATCTTTTCCCGATTTGAAAATTCATGAACAGAAAAATACCCATCTAGCAGATTTAACCATTTATCTACGGCATCTACGTCTATTTGACCCTCGAAGATGGGGATTTCAAAATTAACTTGTACCTTAAATGGTGTGGCATTTCCAGAGTCACTGTTGGAAGCCGATGTGTCGCCTCTGGGTAGCCGCTGAAGGATCTGCGCAAAGCTATCCATCATCGCATTCCTTTGCCGCTCGAGCACTTCTTCGAGCAAGATTTTGATAGGATCTCCTGCCCCCTCGTCTTTCTTCTCATCCGCCATGGGAGGCCATCGGGATTTGCGAGGCTGGTCTTGCAAAGGTTCGACTAGTTCAAGCCCTAACTCTTTATATCCCGACCTCGTTGGGGACATGCAAAGAAAAACAGAGAAAAAAAGCAGACCGCTCTGATACCACTAATCGAGATTTAAACAGGAACGCAATAGATTACATAGATAACCATAAATACAGAGATGAAATAACCATAAATATAGATATGTAGCGGAAATAATACTTCATTTCATTAATGGAAAATACTGAAATATGCTTACAACCAGAAATGGAAATAAACCAGCTAGGGCGATGGTAGCTTATCTCTGAGAAGAGATGTGGTGGCTACATGCCTCTGAACTGTTCCAAACTGTGTTACAATGAGGCTCGAAGGCCTATTTATTGTTGAGAAAGAATGGAAAACCCTTCACATCCCAAAACCTAACCCTAGAAGATGAAACGCCAAATTGTGGGCCCCGTTTGGATAAATTGGTACATCAATTTCCCGGGGTTGTAACTTTGGCATACGATCTCCGTTTGACACGTACGATAGCTCGTTAGAAATATCTATCCGAGTACTACCACTTTGGGAGGCAACATCGGTCCATGGACCCATGTTGCCCTAGATTCCCAAAAAAACGTCGTTTAGGGCCTCAAAACGGCTCCGGAAGTTCAGGACCCGAAAAACTGCTAAAAATAGTAAACTGTGCTAAAATTTAGGAAACTGAAAAGACTGAAAGAGACAGTTGTGGGGGTCCAAATGGGATAGGTGGGTGGCCACCAACATCCACCTGGATCAATAGAGGAGGCTTGCAACCAACACTACTCTCAAGAAATGCACAGAGCAATCCAACATCCTTGCTAAGGAAAATTGTGTATAACATTTAGGCCTTGGGCTTAGACTTAGAAAATACGTTGACTCAACTGACAACTTGTCTTCACCTGGGAAATTTCACAAAGCATGAGAGGTAACAAGAGCCACTCAGAACAAGAATTGCACAGAAGCATTCCTTAGTTTGTTGTCTAATGCATGTGCCGACAAGTTTCCTGGTTCCCTCCAGAACAACATAATCTTCCCATGCATGCATGGAGGCTTTTCCTGAAAAAGCGAAAAATAAAAAAGAAAAAATCATCCCTGAAAAATAGGGATCTACTTTTAGCACTGGAGTTACATGCAAAGTCAATTTTAGAAACTTCCCACCTGTTAGGTTCCTATACCAATAGGAGTCACAATTTTGAATGGTTGAGATTAAACCTTGTAATATGTACATACCTTTACTTTCTGCAAATGTTTTCCATATTCCAAAAATTAAAAAATGTAAAGAGGGTATGTCCTAAAAGAATAATTAAAGGACAAAAAGAATGAAAAAGGTCAAAAAATATGAACCCCAAGAGAAGAAAAAAGACCATGAAAGTGAGCAAGCCAAAATGCCACTACTATTTACTTTTTATGCATAATAAAAGATTGTGTGCAGTTTGTAATTCTTGCCACACTCCATGATAGTCAAAATTTTTGAACTTGGCTATTTCATGTTTTCAATTTCATGTCTATAGATAGAGAATAAAAATTTGGCCAAACAATGTAACCTTGGCAGATAATTAGATAGGTAGAGTAAATTAAAGGAGCTCAACTGTTTAATCTAAGCCCTTGGATGTAATAAGGTTGGTTAGTTTACTATTGTAAAGAGAAAGAAAAATATTTGATAAGGGTTTGCTAGCTCAAATGCACCCTAATAAAGAGAAGTAAAAAGGGTAGGATGAGTAGATGGGTAAATAGAAGAAAGGTAGCAGAAGTATGATGATTAATTAAACAAAAAGGATATTTATGATTCTTATCATAAAAGTTCCAGATGTGAATGAACAATCAAGCATGCAAATGATTTACAAAGTCAATTAATTAACTTCCCCCATTCATTTCACCCCTTTACTTTACTAATTTCCCATAAATAAAGTTCAAAGTACTTAAAACCTTTAAGTCAAAGAGGCTAAGAGCATTTCTCTGACTTTTGGAGGGACCAGACCCTCAACTCAATGAGTTATGGATATCAAGTACTAAATTCCCCTCATAAAAATTCATTCCCCCTCGTTCCCCTAATAAAACCCCTTTTTCATATCAAAAACCCACCAAAACACATTACCCTAAGTATGAATGTTAATATGTGAAAACATCAAATTCACAAAAAGAGCATTTACTTATTGTTGTGTCCCTTTTCTACCCATTCATATTAATTACTAATTTATTATATTAAATCCCGATAATAAAACCCATTTCCCCATATATATATATATATATATATATATATATATATATATATATATATATATATATATATATATATATAACTCCTACATATTAATTAACCCTAGACCCCTTAGTTTAAATATAAACTATAATATATAGTCACCCCGGCCGAAAACTCACTAACTAATTGATCTGTGATTATGTTAGGCAAAGCGCCATTTAAACCCTCTGTTAATCTCCACGATGGCCTAATCCTGCCTTAATTCGTCATTAACCCTGATACTGCTGCACTTAAGTGCCGCCGGGCCCCCCACTAGCCTCCATGTAGCTTCCCTGCCCGATCACCGTGTGATCACTCCCCTAAACATCCGACAACCCTTATCCATATCGGGCCAACCCATCCACCGAACGATACCCGCTCGATAAAGTGGTTTGTCCATGAGCCCCTGATGCTATGTGTTAGCCGATGAGTGGAATCGGGTGGCCCCTCCCGAAAACCACCCGACGCCCGTAAGCGGTGGATAGAGACCATTTACCGCCCACTTGCTACACGACAAAAAAATCAGTGTTCACCTTGTGTACCCGCCAAAATTGATTTTTCGTGTATAAAAGCCAAAAATCCCAAAATCATTCATTTTCTCTGAAATTTCAATGTAAACCTCTACACGCATGCACATCATCTGCAAACATTTGAAGTTGTCAACCAACATTCAATTGCACTCCAAAGATGCCACAAAGCACCCAGTTAGCTTTCCAGCCTACACAGAGCCCTTTTGACCATTTGCAGTTGCTAGCCGCCCTATTCAGAGCCAATTTACCTCAATTCTAAGTATTAAAGCCATAATTCACAGAAAAACCCTGTCAATTTCAGAACCAGTTACTGAGTATTCTTAGTTAAAATAAAAATTAATTGAAGAAACTCAAAGAACTCAAGCCTACTCTGTGCTGAACCACCATTGCCCTAAAAACACTGCAAATTACCTCCTCCATTCTCAAATCCACAAGAACTGAGAATGGTTGCCCCAATTGCCATGGATGTAAGACCTGTCACCACTCCCCATCTAGACCTGGACCACCTTCCCTTAGCTGATAAGGATTTCCAGATAAAGGACACCTCTATCCTAGAATCCCCACTCAAAGTACACTGTCGAAGTAGGGATAGATACTTAATCCATGCTGATGAAATTGGTCTTTGGGAGTCCAACTTGCCCAAGTACCAGTTCGCAGAAGTCTACATATTCCCAGAAATTGTCCACTACTGCCATGCCAACTATGTTCCTAGTCAAAGAGCAGTCATGTCCCCAAACCAAACCATACTTTTCACCATCACTACTGAGTCTATAAATGAAATGCTACAACTCCAACTAGGGAAAAACCTGACTCCTCTTTCAATTGGAAGTTTATTAGACCAGTTCCCCAAGCGTACCACTGCAAAATTGGCTGAGATGTTCCAAACCTTCATCAGAGAAGAAAGACATATCGCAAAGGATCCTCCTCCATATGTAACTGCCATTTTTCCCCATTTGGTCAGGACATTGTTGCCATGATATCTAGTGTCCTAGGTTATACCACCTCTGAATATATTGATGAAATTATCCTAGCTTTCATGTCCATCTACACTCCAGGGCACCCTCCTACTCTTATCTATGACTATGCCAAATTTATAGCTGATAGGATGCATGACCAGTTTCTCAAAATGAACAATGAGAGAGTCTTCAAATATTCCTCTAGTTTGTACCACCTTTTTCTATATTTCCAATCAGACAAGTTTCCATTCACCCTGCAGAAGCTTGATACAAAAGGTTGACCTAGATCAGTCATTTTCTGGACTCCATTGGTCCACAAATATCACTCCCCATATTCATATGTTGACTTTACTAACCTATTTGTGCATCCAATTGTGACAATGTTGATAGGAAGCCCTCCTCCAAGAATCAATTCAAACATAAAAATGATCCTGAAATTGTTAAAACAATCCAAGGTAGGTGATTGGTACTTGTACCAAAATCATACTGAGATCAGAATCTATGGTTGCATGCTGGCACCATACAAGCTCCCAAAATACCTCCCAATTAGGTTATTTGATTTAGAGTACTACAGGCAGATTATCAATGCAGATGAAACTAACTTTGTTAATGCCAATAAGAAGGCCAACTTCAAAATAAAAGACCAACTAGGCCCCTTCATATGTAACTCTAGGGAAGTAGGCCATGAAGTAGATTTGATATTGCAGAGCATGAAATTCCAAAGAATTTTTGTTTGGAGATATGACCCTTTGGAATTCATTACCAAGAAGAGACAAAAGGTCAAGCTAGGGCATTTCATCCACCATCCCATACCTAAGATTGAAGCTTATGCCAACCAATCAGAATGGGTGGAAGGGACATTAGTTGATAAGGACAACACTAGGGTAGATATAGAGAATGCTCTAATAGATCTGGAAAAACAACTTGATGAGGGTTCTTTCCTATAGGTGCCAGGGGAATCAAGTAGGCTAGACCAATCAGACATACCAGAGAAATCAAACATACCAGAGAAAAACATGAGTACCGCTCCAGTTGTACGGACTCCTCTAAATGAAGAGAAAGTCCCAAAGAGAAATAGGGAAGAGGTCACCACTTCAGCAAGGGCAACTTCACAAGCTTATGCAGAAACAAGCGAAGCCAAAAGACAGAGAGTGAATCCTATCTCTGAACAAGCATACACGGAGGAGACATAAAAGGTCACTAGTATAGAAGGAAATAGGAGCAAGCCTGCCACTCCTTCTGGAGGCATACAAGTGCCATCCACATCACAAACTCAGATGTTGGAAAGGCAACAAAGTATTGAGGTATCTTCCTTTAGGATGCCTGCAGATAAGGACCAAGACATTAAGGAAAGATACAAAAAAATCAAGGTTAGAAATGAGAGGCTTAAGGCCCACACATATGCCCAATATCTGAAGATGACCCCCACTAATCAAACAAGGCTAATGTCAGCCTTTGATGTCAAATAGGGGAAAATTCAGATGACTTTCATCAAGCCAACTACTCAACAGCCAAGAACAACATCAGATTTTAAGAAAGTGGATTTTGAAGTATTGGCAAAGGACATTCATCCTATTGATCATATTGAACTACATAAGCAAACAGAAGAGATGATTTACTCTACACTAACAGGGAAGGCCATTGCTACCCACCAATTATAGAACTCCTTGAACAATATATCAGCACAATTTTAGTTGGAGAAGGCCTCCTCACAGGCCAAGGATACAAGGATCAAGTCCTTAGAGGACTTAGTGATTGAATTGGGACACAATCCCAAGGATATAAAAGCTACAGAACAACTGATTAAGAAGAAAAATGATGATATTGCTGCACTTAAGAGGCAATTAAAAATACACTAGCTACATCATCCTCAAGCTCTAGAAGTCTTAGAGAATCAAACCAGACATGAGGAATTGATGGACTTGGTCTTGAAGCTAAATGATCAACTTAAGGAGACAGAGAAGGAGTTGGACACTTTAATTCAGTCGAAGAAAAGTGACCTGGCCATAGCTTCTAGAACTATCATCCCCACAGTGTCTACAACAATTCCTTCCACAATGGCAGCATCACTGGCACCCATGTCTCCACCTTGCCACAACATTCCCAGTAACAACAGAATCTACTACAGCAATAGGTACATCAACAAATAAAGCAATAGAACTTGTGAAAGCCATGGAAGATATGTCTATCCAGGCTACAAAGCTAAAAATATTAAAGGAAAAGGTGGCAAGTTTGTAAATTGATTGCAAACTTGCCCAACTCCAACAGAAAGAAGAAACACAAAAGGCCCAGAGGATGGGTGAGAGAATCAAAATCCTGGAGAAGGATTTAACACTACAGAAACCACTGGGACAAACCAAAGAAATGCTCTGGGCCAATATCATTGACTCTGTCAATGATATTTGGCCATCAATTCAAGTTATATTTGAGCAGACAAAATTAGTGAAGATAGCCACTGAAGCTATCCAGAAAGTGAAGGAAGAATTGGGGGATAAACCTGAGGATGCCAATCGACTCATCCACTTCCTCAACAACAAGAACAGATATGAGCTCCATGAGCTTAACATAGAAGATAGGACTGAAGCCATTTTGGAAATCAGGAAGGTTCTTTCCAAAAGAAACCTTATGCATAACTTAGAAGAGAAGTGCGATAACATGCAGGTAGTGATTGACAGGTTTATGGCTAAGTTTCAGATTTTGAGAGACAAAGGTCTTCCCAGTCCTATGGTCATCAATGAAAAACTCATGACCCAATTGGACTATAGTGATAGACTCAAGAAATTGGCCAAGGAACAAGCCATCTCTTCGGCTATTAAAGCTTTGCCAACAGACAAAGTATTATATGATAGGGAAATTTGTTTTCCCTGCAGCATGAGGTGAAACATTTATTCCTCACCAAACCAAATTTTGCAAAATACATAGAGGCATATGAAATATATAGAAGGATGGTAAATGTAAAGTTACCTGATGCAGAATGGTGGGAAAAAATGATAGATTTACTATGAGAAAATTTACATTAGAAAGTTACTACATAGTAAATGAAGGCAGCCAAGTGAAACAAGTAAAAGCAGAGCAGTAGGGTCAAATAGTAGCAGGGTCAAAGAGTATCAGTTGAAATATGAAAGTAAAGAATATTCCAGCGCAGAAATGCTACAAATATTAATGAGCTTAAAGGGCTCCAACTTGGCTGAAACTGCCAACAACACCACAATAAAAGGGATAGCATGAAGCAGTTTAACATTTGTCTCTATCTTCATGCAAGAAGATATTTTTATTCCCTAGATTAAGTCTCAAGTTGTTTTGAGATATTTTGAAAATATTTTTGTATAAATACTTCATATTTCGAAGTATGTAGGGTGGATTCCAAGACATTTCTATAGAATTTTTCTCTCAAATCAAAATTCTGTTGTATCAATGACTCGATTGGCTTGCTAGATCAAGGAATAAAGATCAGATATTTTACAGGGTTCTTGTGTAAAGCGAAATACAAATAAGTATTCTTCCATGCTCAATGTTGTTTTTCCTTATGTTTTTTCCATAATCTTATGTGTAAATTTCTAAAATCTAAATGTATAGCAAGGAATGATATTTAAGAAATTACTTTAATGCACTCTGTCTTGGCTGCTTTACATTCTTAATATTTTCTCCTAAACTATCTTAGCTAGGGAATTCTTACCTACTCCTTAGCTTCCGTAGTTTCTCCTCTGGTCTATAGCAAAGGATTCTTAACTACCCTTTTATCATGATCATCCTCTGTTCTTCATTCTGATCCCAGTCCAAGGATTCTTAAGTGCCCTTTCACCCTAGTTAGAATCAGTTCACCCATTAGGCCCAAAGATTTGCATTTTGCTTTGCTAGCCTGCCCTGTGAACATTCCCTTTAATGATCTGGTCCAGTTATGCTATCCATTTGTTGACTCCATAGCCAAATGGCTTGAAGACCTAGCTCTATCCACTTGCTCTAAGAATTCCACCACCCAACCTTCAATTCAAAACCAAAACCCCAACGAACATTAAGAACTAGCTTAAAATCCCATAAAAACAAAGCTAAATTATATAGAGAGAGCCCTCTTTGAGCCATAGGATGGCTAGAGCCTATGCGTAAAAGTTGGTTTGTGGTTACCTTGGATGCTTCTTTCTTTTGATAACTTCTAGGGAAATTTTATGAGTTATAACACTGCCAAGTGTCATTTTTTCCTAGATTTGTGTCATGCGCATCATAAAACCTAAATATTATAGATCTATTTAAACGATGCCCCAAATATCATTCTACACATTCAATCTTGGGGATATGGCATTCTTGAGGCATCTAGGAACCTTCGACACATTCAGTGCAACTTTTTCGGGTAAGTTTTTCTTTTCATGTCTTTTGCTGCTTTTTTTGTCACTTTTATTTCCTTGTCTTGTGTGAGTGTTGTTTTGCATGTTTTATTGAATGACCACTGGCGTTTTAGTTTGTTTTAACTTGTAGAAGTGTTGTTTCAAGTTTTTCATTATCTTTCCTAAGTGTCGCATGCATAACATTGTTTTTGCACTAACGATCATCGTTGCGGTGACCCTCTCCACCAGCTTCATTGTTCATTCATTTCACTGATTCCTGCATTGGTTTTGATTGCATGCATGATCATTCACTCCTATCTTCACCATCCTTTTATTATGCTTTTGAATCAACTCATTTTCAAGTCGCCCTTTGGCAGATTTAGGCAACCCTCACTATCTTGCTTTCACAGGCATGCTCTGCACATTCCTGAACTCAAGGCTCTGCCTTGGCCCTAGGAATTGCGCAGAGGCTACGTGTCACTGACCTCCAATAGTTCTCTACGTTTTTCTGGGTGCCAGTGCCCAGTCTTGCCCACTGGTATTGTGGAATGCGCAATCCCAGCCAATAATCAAGCAGGACTAAATTGCACATTGTGTAATTCTAGTCCATAGTCAGCTCTACTGGACTATGCTCTACGGAGTTCCAGTCAGTAGCAGGCTCACTTGTAGATGGGACTGTGTAATGTGCAGTTCCAGCTAACAATCTCTCAGCCCCTCAGAGTCACTACTGTACAATCTTTCGTAGCACTCACCCGGTCTGTTGCATGATCATTCTGTGAAGTGTATTGTGTTTTAAACTAAAATTTGATTTCCATGAGTGTCCGCTCTGTCTCCAGGTACATTAGTTGTTGAGCAGTCTCTCAGTAATACAGGTATCATGGTTTCCAAGAGAGTTGGATCAAAGGACACTGTAGAGAGAAACATTGGAGACGTGGTTGAACGTGTGCCAATAAACTTGCCCATCTATGCAAACACATAGTTGTTCATAGAGAAGGAAATGACGATCACATGGAAAGAAATAAAGGACATATTTGCAGGCACTTTCAAGGAAGATCTGGAAGATTGTTAATTCTATGTCAACATTCATAAGTTAGGCTTGTAAAAGGTTGCATGTAGGTACCCTATAGGGGTGATTTTAGGGGCGAATGTTCGCCCTTTGGCGAAATTAAGGGGTTTTAAATTTTTAGTGGGCGAATATTTTGTATCATAGTACATTTTTACAAATCACCTCAAATAGCCCACCTTATTTTAAGGGAGAGGGTAAAAAAGGTAAATTTAGCCCTTGAAATTAGGAGTTACAACCTTCCATTCGCCCATTTTCAAGAATAGGTTTTATTTAAGTGAATCCATTTGCCCATTTTCAAGAATAGGTTTTGTTTAAGTGAATCCTATGGGCCAAAGGCCCAAATACCATATTTATAAAAGATGTATGGTAAATAAATAAAGCATTTTTTATATTTACTCCATAAGTCACCTTATATACATGCAAGGGTGTAAACAAATAAAAATATAAGTAAAGTGGAGCAATGGTAAATAAATAAAACGTCTTTTTATACTTACTCAAAAGGTATGGTAAATAAATAAAAATATAAATAAACTAGACGCATGGTAAATAAATAAAACCTCTTTTTATATTTAGTCCATAACCCTTGTTCTATTTATGAAGGCTCAAGAAAGAGGTTTTATTTAAGTGAATCCTATGGGCCAAATACCATATTTGTAAAAGAGGTATGGTAAATTAATAAAAATATAAATAAGCGAGAGGTATGGTAAACAAATAAAACATTTTTTTATATTTACTCCATAAGTCACCTTGTATTTATGAATGGTGTGGTAAATTAATAAAAAGGTTTTATTTAAGTGAATCCTATGGGCCAAATACCATATTTGTAAAAGAGGTATGGTAAATTAATAAAAATATAAATAAGCGAGAGGTATGGTAAACAAATAAAACATTTTTTTATATTTACTCCATAAGTCACCTTGTATTTATGAATGGTGTGGTAAATTAATAAAAATATAAATAAACGAGAGGTATGGTAAACAAATAAAACATTTTTTTATATTTAATCCATAAGTCACATTATATTTATACTATGGGACAAATACCATGGACTAGATTGTTATTAATACCATGCAAACAAACATTATTAACCCTAATATTAGTATTAATAAAAATAAAAATGGCACATGGTATTGACCCATGGTATTCACCAAAATGGCACATGGTATTCACCCATGGTATTCACTTGGAATGTAGCCTATTTAAATGGGGGAATTAAACCAGCATAGATCCATCTTTACTCTGGATCTACTAACCCCCGACAGGTTTCAAATGTCGTGATATGCAAACTGGCATAGAGTGAAAAAATATTTGATCCGATCAAGAGTAAAAATGGATGTTGTAATTTAATATATGTTAAACATTTTAGCTTGGTTAAAATAAAAATAAAATAAAAATCAACTATTAATTTTATTAATTTTTATAAATTACTAATAGTAATTTTTAAGCTCCAGGTTTATGATAAGCCATGGTATTGACCCATGGTATTCATGTGAGCATAGACTATTTAAAGGGGAAATTCTATCTTAGATCCATCTTAATTCTGGGTCTACCAAGTGCTCAAAGGGATAAATAGATTTCATCCCCCTAAGAGTGGTAGATGTGGAGTTAAGATGTATATAGGTTGGTTTTTATGATAATGAAGATATTAAATAGACTTAGGAAATTATATTGTAAAAACATCTTAAGGTGAATGGTTAAAGCATAGACATTGGACAAGTATATTTGTATACTTCTGTTTTAAACTGAAACAAATCCAGGGCTAAAAGGAATGGATTGATTGCACTAGTCATCCTTCTATAACTTTCCAACATATGCTGGAGTAAACAGATTGTAATTTGGATAATTTTTCTAATTGCAAAGGGGAACATACTTGTGTATTGGCAGGGTGGTTACGAGGTCCCTAGAAGTGGAGTAAACAGATTGTAATTTAGGTAATTTTTCTAATTGCAAATAGGAACATACTTGTGTATTGGCAGGGTGGTTACGAGGTCCCTAGAAGTGATGAATTTGAATTTTTCTTGGTTTTATATATAGCATTAGGTTTTTTCTCATGCTTTCTGTGACTGGCACGGGTGAATTTTATCTTACACCCACTAGGTTATCGATATGTAATTTCGCTAATTTTGTTTTCAAAAGATATTTTAAAGAAATGCAATGATTTCATTTGTGTATTCAATAAACACAAGATTTTATAATTGAGTAAAATATTCGCCATGCCTAGTGAGTGATTCGCCAAAAAATTATATATACATATCATATTATTGATAAAATCGCCTTCCATTTTTCCTATATACCATGGAGATTCGCCCATTTATTATACATGTAAATTTGGGGGGGTTCTTAAAATTTTCCCTGGTACCCTACCTTCCCATGTGTGAATATCATTTACTGGGTTGTCATACACATTGATCCCGAGATGATGACACTGGGTAGCACCAGTGGAACAAATCTTGCCACCTTTAGGAAGGAAAACTACCAGCAAATGTATCACTTTCCACAGCCGGTGAACTGCATGGATGCATTGTTCTTTACTCCCAACAAGAATGTGAACTCAAGAGATATCTTGAAGCATTGGGTAAAAGAGCCATCGAAGTTCAGGAAAACATCTAAATAGGTCTAGAAGACAAAGTCACTCAGGAAGGCTTACCAACTCTTGGTCATATTTGCACGTTGGTTGTATAGTCAAGAGTGTGAGGAGACCTTCCTGCAGAGTTGGCTTCTCAGTTTGGATCAGTTGGAAAATGAAGGAAGGCCTTTCAACTGGTCAGACATGTTGGCTCTTCAGCTAAAAGTGCATGCGTCAAATGCCCAGAATCTACTTAAGGATGGACAAGAATGATTATTTATGTTTGCGTACCTGCTTGATTTAATCTATGCCAAACAATAGTTCCCTGGCATGGGTTGGACATGGACACCATCAAAAGAAGTTGTGAATGTTTATTGTAATCTTCTCTCTGAGTGCAGCTACCAAGGAGTCATGATGAGGTTTTGTCTGGCCACTTCATCAGCCCATTGTACAAGATAATATTTGAACAAGACCCACCTTACATGCCCAAGGAAGAGATGCAGGCATTGATCAGCATTGTATATTCGTATGCCTCACCCAGTGGCACCTTCATCAGGATGTTTGGTGTGGAGAAGCCTCGCATGAGCTACTGAGATTTGCCACGGACAAGTTGGTCATGCAAGAGGTTGTGTACCACATCTCCATAGGGTTGTTAGCAGGACTGCACAAGAGGAAGAAGGCACCGTGGCCTACTCTTCCTTTGAAAATTGGTTGTACAAGATCTGTACCTTGAAGGATGTCATTCAGGCTGAGGACCTGAATAAGTTAGGGTTTGACACCAAGAGTTTCAATTCGTATGATCTGCACTACATATGCAAGAACCACTATGTGAAGGTGTACTTCCCATGGGTCCACGGGGAATGTCATTGGCCATAGCAAGATCCTTGGAGGTATTGCTATAACTCCTCTAGGCTCAATGAACTCGTTAGGATGGCTGTTGAATGGAAAGTGACACTACAGGCAACAACACCATAGGAAGCAACAACAACAGTAGCAGTGACCAGTAAACCAGCATGAGACAGGAAAGAGGAAGATTGTCGGGAGTGCAGAGGATAAGCAAAGATATAAGGTCAAAGAAGATCCACTTGTTGAGAGAGTATATTGGGAGATAGAAGCAAAGAGGTGACAATGCAATAGGATAATAGTGCAAAGAAAGAGGGAGAAGCAAAGATTGGAAGAGACAGAAAGGAGAGTGTAAGAGATGGAGAAGAAGATGAAAGCAGAACAAGAACTCAGGAGGAGAGAGAGTGAAGAAAGGTAGAAACATGATTAGGAAGAAGGAGAAGTCACAATGACAAAGAAAATTGCACAGATATAGGTTGAAGTAGCAAAGCAGCCAACAGATGATGAACAGGGCGAGCAAGTACAGTTTCAAGAACTTTCTCAATAGATTGAGCAGTTTGTTGAGGTAACAGACATGGAGACAAAACTAGAGCTAGAGGACTAATACATCGATCTCATGCCAAGGGAATCCGAGGACCAACCATAGTCTTCACCACCTCTAGAACAACAACCAATCCCAAGTGAGCAATGAGAAGTTGTTCTCCTTCAAGATGATCCAGAGATATATATGTACAATCTATCATTTGACATAACACAATAGAGGATTGTATAGGCACAAAGAAAGCAACTCCCAAATGATCATATGTCACCTATGCACACAGAATAAAGGGTGAATGTAGCAGATGTTAGAAGACATCCAGTTGCCACGACCGAGGCTTCTAAGCCTTATGCATAAGCCACAAGTTCGACAGTCAAGTTCTTGGTAGTAGAGAATGATCGAGTGATGAAGGTCTTCCAATAGGCTAGGCAAAGAGCAGAGAAGTCCGACAGAAATGAAGAAAGAAATAATGGTGATGATATCAACTTTGGAGGCCACCATGTACATAATTTATAGAAGATTTGTCATCGTGCACAAAGCGGTTGTCCGTATACATGGCTTTCAGCAAAAGAGCGTGTAGAAAACAAACAATCTCAAGGACATTCACACTGTTATTGTGCACATGAAAGCATGGAAAATGAGGTACAAGGGAGCCCTGCCTTACTTGCACAAAAAGATGAAGCCAAAGGTTGAGCTTGACAAAGCACAAATTCAGATGCAGATCTAGAATTATGAGCAGCTCCCTCTACTCATCACTAGTATTCAGACTTCTTATGCTTGGTTTTTCAGGAGTTTGGATGTCATAGTTCGAATGCACAAGATCCCTTCCATCGGAACCCTCACATAGGTGTTGAGGAAGAACCAAGTCATGCTGGATGTCGACAAGTACATAGAGTAGTTGATGCACATAGCCACCATCAATGACTTGTAGTTCAATGTAGAGAACATGAAAAGGTACATTAGTGGTCCATCCACACTCAGGAAAGTGTTGCGCATGCTTCAGGATGAGATGGACAGAGGTTTCAAAACTATATACTTGGAAGCCATGGAGGCAAGGGTCTACTTCGACAAAGATGCCATCAAAAAGTACAGGGACACAATAGAGCAGTGCCAAGCTTGGTATCAGTTGATCGCCGAAGATCACCATGAGGAGGTTACCGAGTTGGTCTTTCCTCAAGACCCTGAGTGATGTATTTTGTATTGTCAGGCTGACTCAGGCCTATTTTGTTCCACACGGGTATATGTGGAAATTGTGTTACTGTAAATATGTTGTAAAGTGAAATTCCAAGTGTCATTAGTGGAATGCAAACAATCATATGTGATGTAAAGAGTTATATGTAATGAATTTGAAGAGTCATGAGGGTAGTCCAACATTCAAAGGGGAATGTCAAGGGTCACCCCACCCTTTCCTATATATAGAACCTCATAACTCATAGTACAGGATTTTGGGAGCCAATATTTTGGTTAGGCATTGCTTAGAGAAGTCTTGCAGAGTATTGTGACGAGCATTGGCTTCTCCATAGTATAGAGCGAGTACATCTCTTTGGAGGAGTAGGTGGTGTTGACTGTGTTAGAAAATTTTATATTATAGAGCAATGGAACACATAAAATATATTGCAGAAATATAAACATAGAAAACACATAAAACAAGAGAGACACAGATATACGTGGTTCACCCAATTTGGGCTACGTCCATGGAGAAACAGCCAGTCCTTCCCTTTATATTATCCAGCAAAATGAAGAGATACAACTTACAACATATTCGCTGTAATTCCCTCTTCACTCTCAATCTATTCTCTCTTCCTTGCTCAAAATATAGATCTACATAGACGCAATACAATTCCCTCATATATAGTGAGGGGTTGCCTTCTAGGGAAAAAACCCTAAATTAAACATGACTTCTACCATCAGATCTCCACCTAATGAACGACCCATATTGACTATGAAATTACAACATTTTACAAGGCAATTTTACATATATTTTTAGCTTCGGGGGTATTGCCCCCGATCCCTCACCAAGGGGGGGGATCCAAATAATTGCCATCTCCCCCCCTAGACCCCCTTTGCAATGTACATTTTATGGGTGGCGTTGTTGCCACATTACAAAATGGGGTCCAATGAAGTGATACCTTTGAATAAGGAAGATAATCAAGCTCCACACCCAACAATCTCCCACTTGGAGACTGATTATAGAAACTCCACTGCTGCTTCATTTGCTGGACAATGTCTTCACTTTGGACCTGGTTGTTTCTCATCTTCATCATCATACTTGAATACCAATTGAAACTGAGTAGAATCTCAGTTTCGCCCTGATTACAACTTTTGTCAACATAACTGCAGGGTTCTGGCTAGTGTGTATCTTTTCCAGGTTCAACTATCCATCTTCCAACATTGATTTTATGCAATGGTACTTAAGTTGTATATGTTTAGTCTTGGAATGAAATGTAGATTTATTTGCAAGATGTATGGCACTCTGGCTGTCACTATATAACCTACCCAACTCCTACTTCTTACCCAATTCATCTGTTGGGTGTGGTTTTTTTACCTGTTTTCTGCACATTCTTTCCCCAATTTTGACCTTTCTGTCCTCTAGGCCTATGACTTTATATGACCAAATTCCCTATTTTCTTACCTTTTTAACCTATTATACTGTCATGTTATTTTGTTGTATTTTACCGAATAATACGAGGCTTTATTCCTTTTTGTGGCTAACTGGGAGAGTATTGAAGAAGTATTTTGGGAAGTCCTTCTTTTTAGGTGATGGCTCATGAGAACAAAGCTATGAAGCAATCAGGCAGCAAGGATTAACTACATTAAAGGGTAGAACGCTTTGCTGTTACACCCTAGGTGCTGTTACATGTTGCTGCTACACATTAGATGTTGTTACAGGTTGTTGTTAAACATTGGATGCTGTTACACCACACGCTAATCTGCCGTCACACCAACAGTGTTGTCGCCACTAATGCCACGTCATCTCGAACCACCATTCACTCGATGCTATTGCATTGAAGCTGGAAAATGTCGGTGCTATTCCACATAATAGTTGTCGGCAGTAGGGATTGTTTATTTTTGAAGCAACAAGACTCAAGCAGTTGCAATAATAACTGATGTATATTTGTATTTAGTAATAGGTTGTAACTACTTTTATTTTTTATTAGCATGAGAATCGTGAGATTCTCATGACTGATCTGTTTCTAATTTCGGGTTGTAATAACTATAAAAGACTTGATTTTTCATGTAAAAGGACATGGCATATAGAAGAGTATTGTTACTCTTCTTCTGTAATTCTGAGTTTATTTTTAATATCAATTAGCATGGTGATGCTGTTACTATTCTTCAACTAATTCGTTAATCACTTTTGTGTTCTTCCTGTGCCCTGCTGAGGAGGAAGGGCCCTCCTCTTTGGTAGGGATTGCAGTGATATAGGTAGTGTACATTCTAGTTTAGTTAATTGATTTATGGTTTCTTGTTGTTGCTGTACAAATCATGGATTACATTTGTTGATGTTTTTATTTATATTATGTTGTTACACTGAGTTAATCAACATAATGGTAGTAACCAGCTGGAGTAGATATTAGTTCCTATGTGGCATGCCTTTACTTTGATAGCTGCGAGTTGTGATTTAATTCTGTAGAGTGTTTTTATGTCTACACGCATGGTTTGATTCAGCAATTTAGATCAACGACATCTTTTACAATTTTCTACATTTTCTTATGCTTGGCTGGAGTGTATTGGCACAGACAGTATGAACTCCTTTGAAACAACAAGACCTACCCTAGGTTGAAAATTAATGTTGCAGTCTCAGTCAATTAAGATTGATTCAAATAGCACTACATTTTGGCGTCGTTGCTGGAGATGGTAGTTGACGATGCAGTCAACTAAGTTGTTTGCTTGATATAGAGTGTTCCTAGTCCACAGTTGTTGGGTGGCAAGACGAGAGGTAAGAACTTGCACATCGATCTAACATACCTGGGTGGGATCACCATTGTGATTATTGGGACACTTAGGACATTTTGATGTTTCTTTAGTGTGTCTTTAGCTCTTCAGTCATTGGGCAGTAAGACAAGAGGTAAGAACCTATGCATCGCTCTAACATACCTGGGTGGGCTCACCACTGTCAAAGACTGAGACACTTAGAGTGTGATTTAATACACATAGGGTCCATGTGTGCACTTGTAGGAATTACAGAGACACTGAAATCACCCCCACTCTAATAAGTCATAGGAACAACGGGTCGTAAAAAGGAAAGGAAGGGTGAAGATTTAGGAAGGAAGACATTTATCCAAGAACTAATATCCAAGGTGGAAAAAGAATAGTCTAGCTCTCAAAGGAATGCAAGGAAAATAGGGCCGCAGAAAGCTGTTACTCCCATAGTGAAAGCAGAAACCTCTAATTCCTCCATCTTGAGACCATATCATTCTAAAGCTAGCACTCATACCCCCAAGACCAAGGATTCATGAGTAAGAAGGGGAAGCTAGTAGCCAGAATTTGAGGACTGAGGGGCAAGGGGAAACTGAGGGGGAACATTGGACACCTGAGATGAAAAAGCACCTGTTGGTTTATCAATATCCAGATATAGGTAGTGCAGTGAAACAACTAGCCCCAGGGGTATTTGAGGCACTAACCACATCTACAGGGCCATCACAAACACAACTTGAAGGACATCTGCTACAAAAAGGGTTAGAAGAATTAGTCATGGGGGACAACAATGATAACAATGCTAAAACAGATGCCACTATCACCACCTTTGAGTTCCCAATCGGGAATATCGGAGGTGAAGCTCCTATGAAAAATATTCCTCTATCATCCTTACCATCCTTTCAGGGGATGATTGTGGAAGATCCAGATACATTTCTATTTGAGTTTGATGTCTTATGTAGAAGTTATGATTATACAGTAGATGCTCAGAAATTAAAGCTATTTCCTACTACCTTAAAAGGGGCAGCCTTGAGATGGTTCATGGGATTGGGCTCCGCTTCTATTTCAACGTGGAATGATATGAAGGAGACGTTCTTGTCAAAGTACCAGGACTATTGCAGGACCAAGGACTTAAGGGAAGAGATATTTAGAATGACACAGAAGGAGGATGAAAGCCTGGAAGATTATGTGGAATGGTTCCACTATAATCTGCAGAGGTCTAAACACAACGATTTAGACTAGGAAATCTTGAAGACTATATTCATTAGAGGGATGAAGGATGTCTGATTTGATACCTTGAATCTATTGGGAAAAGGGGATATATCATAAGATCCATTCGGTGAAATTGTAAAGCTCTCCCTAAGATGCTCTCGAGGATCATCCAAAGGAAGGAGTACAATTCAGCATGCCTCTATTCGCATACAAAAATCTACAGGCGGAGGAGTAACTAGAGCGGAGATCAGGAATTTGTTTGATAATTTCAAGACCAATATCCTCAATACTCTCTCCACCTAGATAACAATAGAAAAGATCAATAAGACACAAGGAGAAGTTGACACACCCCTAACCGTGTTCTGTCTAACTTGCTGGAAAAAACATCTTTTCAGGGAATGCGAATTGAACAACATTAGCCTGTGTAATATCTGTGAGCTGGAGCATTTGACAGAGCAATTTCCAGAGCTTCCTAGACTAAAGGCAGTACTCAAAGAGTCAAGCAAATAGGTGATGTACTCTTACTTCATCGCACCGAGGAGGTCATGGAAACCATGACTTCTAGGTATGTCTTAAGACCTTTCCTCTTTCAATACGTGGAATAATGCATATAATAACCAACAATATCCATGGAAATATTTTGCCTCTCCTTCAGCACAGTTTTCTTCACCTTGGAACCAACAATCTCCATCTCCTCCTATTCAATATCCTCAATCCCAACCATACCCTTGGAACAAGAATTGGAGAGGAAATGCCCAGAATTTAGCTGTGCCTGGACCACCCATGCAACAACAGTTGTAGTTACCTCCTTTCTAAGCTCCTACTTCTCCACCACCTGTGCGACCCCAACTACCTGTGCAACCTAACCCAAACCAAAACAACAAAGCAGCTCAGGGCATAGAGGCTCGGGTGACCTTCCAAACCTACCTTATTACCCCCATGGGGCTTAATGAAATACAATTGTGATCAGGCACAGTAATTAACCCTAGTCACTCCCTTATCATTATAGAGGAGGGCTGTGAACCATCAAAAGGAGATGTCGGAGGCTCTGAGGCGGTTACTGTGCCTATAATAGTTGATATAGAGGAAGCTGTTACATTTGTAACAGCGGACCCATGAAGAACTGTTACTACTATAATAACCGATTTGGGGAAGGCTGATACACCTGTAACAACAGATTCAACTGTTGTAATGCAGGAGCCCCCATATCCTTAGAGATTGGCCAAACCTAGGATGACTTCACAGCCTGAATCTGATTTTCTTAGGGAGTTGCAAAAATTGTTTGTAAGAATTCCTATGCTACAAGCCCTTAAAGAAGTACCCATCTATGTGAAGACAATGAGAGATTTGTGCATCAAGAAACCTAGGAGGAAGCCTAAAGACCCTGCCACCATACATGTGATGGGAAAGTTATCTGAATTAATGTGTACTCAGCCTCTCGTTATTAAGTACAATGATCCAAGAAATCCTACGGTCACTGCCTACGTTAATGATCAACCCATAGCCAACACATTGATCGATCTTGGGGCTACCATTAATGTAATGAAAAAGGATCTCTTTATCGCTCTTGGGCTACATGGACTTAAACATACTCCTAATGTGCTTGAATTAGCACACAGGTCGTGTGTTAAACCCAAGGAGACACTAGAGGATATAGTGATTACGATAACTTCCTGGAGATATCCGGCTGATTTTCTTATCTTACAGCCCAAATCCAATTTGGGAGGGGCATCCTTTGATCCTAAGGTGACCTTGGATAGCCACTGCAAACACATTTATAGGCTGTAGGATAGGATCCATGGTGATCTCGGATGGCCAGGCAACACAGAACCTTAATCTTTATCCCCCAAAACCAAATATGGATGTGTACAACCCTTGGTGGGATGAGTTTGAGCCTGATTCAGATCTTTCCTTATCACTACTCACTCTGGGGAAAGCTAAGTATTTCAAAAATGAGACAAAAGATGATGTCATTAATGGTTTTATTAGTAATTCACTTTATGTTGCTTCTGTTAAAAATGAAAATGAGGAAGAAGAGGTGGAAGATATAGATTTTGAACAAATGAGGACCGCACTAAATATTGCTAGCAATCCAATTGAGATTGAATCTAGAATGTTTTTGAATGCTAATCCCAACTTGATTGCTAAACAAAACCAACGGCTGTTACAATTGTTACAAAAGTATATAAAGGATTTTGCATGGGATTATACTGATCCAGGTGGATATTGGTGGCCACCTGCCAAGTCCACTTGGACCCCCACCATTGTTTCTCTCAGCATTTTCAGTTTCCTTAATTGTAGCACAACTTACTATTTTTAGCAGTTTTTCGGGTCCTGAACTTCTGAAGCCATTTTGAGGCCCTAAACGACGTTTTCTGGGAAATCTGGGGGCAACATGGGTCCATGGACCGATGTTGCCCTTCCCAAAGTGGTAGTGCTCGGATAGATCTTTCTAACGAGCTATTGTACGCATCAAACGGAGATCATATGCCAAAGTTACGACCCCAGGAAGTTGATGTACCAATTTACCCAAACGGGGCCCACAGTTTGGCGTTTCATCTCCTAGGGTTAGGTTTTGGAATGTTAAGGGTTTTCCATTATTTCTCAACAATAAATAGGCCTTCGACCCTCATTGTAACACAGTTCAGAGGCATGTAGCCACCACATCTCTTCTCAGAGATAATCTACCATCGCCCTAGCTGGTTTATTTCCATTTCTGGTTGTAAGCATATTTCAGTATTTTCCATTGATGAAATGAAGTATTATTTCCACTGCATCTTTGTGTATATGGTTACCTCTGTAATTTGTTGCATTCCTGTTTAAATTCGGATCAGTGGTATCAGAGCGGTCTGCTTTTTCTCTGTTTTTCTTTGCATGTCCCCAACAAGGTCGAGATATAAGGAGTTAGGGCTTGAACTGGTTGAACCTTTGCAAGACCAGCCTCGCAAATCCCGACGGCCTCCCATGGTGGATGAGAAGAAAGACGAGGGGGCAGGAGATCCCATCAAAATCTTGCTCGAAGAAGCCCTCGAGTGACAACGGAACGCGATGATGGACAGCTTTGCCCAGATCCTTCAGTGGCTACCCAGAAGTGATGCATCAGCTTCCAGCAGCTACTCTAGAAACGCCACGCCCTTTAAGGTACAAGTTAATTTTGAAATCCCCATATTCAAGGGTCAGATAGACGCAGATGCCGTAGATATATGGTTAAATCTGCTAGAGGGTTATTTTTCTGTTCATGAATTTTTGAGTCGGGAAAAGATTGTTTTCGCTCTTCTCAAAGCAGCCCCCCACATCAAGGACTCGTGGGAAACCTACTGCGAGCAGAAGGATGAAAGTACTGGCTCACTATTTTCAGCTGCACCCACCTGGAATTCATTCCGGGATGCCATCAAGGAGCAGTACTACCCTGTCAGAAGCTATGAGGATGAATACATAAAGTGGACCACGCTGCGGCAGGGAAGGGACCAAGACGTGCCGGAGTTCACCAATCTTTTCCATACCCTTCGCACAAAGTTGGGTATCAAGGATTCGGAGCAACATTTGATACTCAAATACTGTGGCTACCTGCACAAGTACATCCAGGAAGAAATACAATTCCTGAACATCTCCTCGCTCGGCGCAGCATACCGATATGCCGTCAAGGTCGAGCAAAAGTTTAAACAAAAGAAGCGAGACTTTGGATCTGCGAATCCAAAGCAGGGGAAAGGTGCCCCTAAACCACAGAACAAAGGACAAAGCCAAGGCGGGACAGCCCAAGACAACCCACCGAAGCTGCAAGCAAAGAACAGCGCCGCGAAGCCAAAAAAGGACACTGGAAAATGGTGTGAGTTCCATAAGAGCTCCACTCACAACACAAGTGAGTGTCGGGCCAAGCAGTCACTGGTGGCTGAGCTAAAGGTTTCAGGATCAGATGCATGTTCCGACTCTGAGTCAGAACTCGATAAGGGGAATGAAAAAGGGAAGCAGATCATTGATGCGGATCCCAACGCCACTGTTGCTACCGCCAAGATCCAGAAAAATGAACCCAAAGATCCAGAGGAGGAGGAGCGTCTCTTCCACTCCCAGATGTGGGTAAAGGGCTCCCCGATACAGTTCATTGTTGATAGTGGGAGTCAAAAGAACCTCATTTCAGTAGAGGTCGTGAAGTGGTTGGGCTTACCGACCACAGCACATCCACAACCATACACCATTGGGTGGCTTCACCAAGGAGGAGATCTTCGCGTGAGCCAGCAGTGTCGCCTTCCATACAACATCAAGCCCTTCACGGATGAGGTGTTGTGTGACATTGCTCCCCTTGAAGTTTGTGATGTATTATTAGGACAGCCATACTTGTGGAAGCGACATGCTGTGTATGAATCAAGGCCCCGTGCTGTTATTATTACATTGGGAAATAAGTTGTACAGGATACTAGAGGTAGCACCACCTACCGCCATCTCTTTGATTATTGCAAAACAATGCAGTAAGATCATTTCCAAAACCAGGAAATTTGTTTTCTTGATGATACGCCCTCAAGGAAAGAAGAAGACGGTGGCCGCGGCCTCCAGACGGGGTCCCTCTGCACGACAACTACAGATGGACAAGGTTGTGGAGGAGTACGAGGACATCTTCACCTCCCCTACAGGGGTTCCTCTGCACTGTCAGGTCAAGCACTCCATCGATCTGACCCTAGGTGCACCTCTACCCAATGGACCAATTTATCGGCGCTCCGTTCTGGAGAACAATGAAATCAAGAGGCAGATTCAGGAGCTCCTGCAAAAAGGTCACATCCGTCTGAGTTCATCACCTTGTGGGAGCTCGATCGTGTTGGTACAGAAGAAGGATGGGACATGGAGACTCTGTATTGACTATCGGGCGCTGAACAAGATCACTGTCTGTAATAGGTACTCGATCCCGCGGATTGATGACCTCCTGGACCAACTAAAGGGGGTGAAATATTTCAGCAAGATCGATCTGAAGTCAGGATATCACCAGGTACCAATCGAACCCTCTGATGTGTGGAACACTGCCTTCAAATCCAAGGAGGGCCTTTTCGAATGGTTGGTTATGCCTTTCGGATTGACGAATGCTCCTGCAACCTTCATGAGGCTAATGGATGACATCTTGCGGCCATTCACCAACTCCTTTGTAGTAGTATACTTGGATGACATTCTGATCTTCAGCCAGAGTTGGGAAGAGCACCTCCACCACATCCGACAGGTTCTCCAAACACTGCGGCAACACAAGCTATGTGCCAATTTGGAGAAATTCACTTTTGGCATGACCCAGGTTCAGTATCTGGGATACATCATTGATGAACAGGGGGTGCATGTCGATCCAGCCAAGATCCAAGTCATTCAGGATTGGCCATCTCCAACCACTCTAACAGAGCTCCGCAGCTTTCTAGGTCTTGCCAACTTCAACCGCAGGTTCGTGTTGGGATTTCCTCATATTACTTGGCCCTTGAGTCAAGTCACCAAGGGAGGGGCGAAAGCAAAATTCTTTTGGTCTGAATCTCAACAGAAGGCATTCATGGAGTTGAAGGATCGCCTTTGCACGGCACCAGTGCTTGTGTTACCAGATTTACAACAACCATTTGAGGTCGAGACAGATGCCTCTGACTATGCTATTGGGGTAGTCCTTACTCAACATGGACATCCAGTGGCATATCACAGTGAAACACTTTCAGACACAGTCCGGAAGTACCCCACTTATGATAAAGAGATGTATTCCATTGTACAGGCCTGCCAACAATGGAGGCATTACATTTTGGGGAACGAAATGGTCATCCACACAGACCACCGACCCCTGCAGTTGATACAGACCCAAGGGAAATTGCAGAATGATCGCCATCAAAAGTGGTCTACATACCTGCAACAGTTCCACTTGAATATCAAGTATAAGAAGGGCAACACCAATAATGTTGCAGATTGCCTCAGTCGACCACTGATCATGGCGTTAACCACCGTGCTCAACTCTTGTGGGCACAAGACTTATGATTGGCCACTTCTATACAAAAGCGACCCAGAATTTGGCCACACATACCAGACACTCTTGGAGGGTCGGCATGTTCCAGATTTTCACCTCCAGGATGCCCTGTTATGCCACCTGGGTCACCTTTGTGTTCCTTCAAGCGAGCGTGCCAAGATGATTTGGGAAGCACACTACAGTCAGGCTGCTGGGCATTTCGGGGTCGAGAAAACAGTGGCAGCACTGCAAAATTATTTCTATTGGCCGAATCTTCGACAGGATGTTGGGAAGTACAACAGATCATATACTGCCTGTGCCATTGCCAAACCGACCATTAAGAAGCATGGCCTCTATACCCCGTTGCCTACCCCTAGTCAACCTTGGGAATCCATCTCCATGGATTACATGTCAGGCCTTCCTTCCACTAAGCATGGAAATGACTATGTTTTTGTGGTCGTCGATAGGTTCTCGAAGATGGCCATTATGGTGGCCTGCAAGAAGAATATCACAGCAGAAGCCACTGCTAAACTCTTCTTTGAACGAGTGTGGGTGCACTTTGGGATCCCACAGTCTATCATCTCAGATCAGGACAGTTGGTTTCTCAGCACATTTTGGTCCAGTCTCTGGTCAATGCTGGACACCAAACTCACGAAGTCCACAGCCTTCCATCCTCAAACTGATGGCCAGACAGAGGTTGTCAATAGGATGATTGTGCACATTCTGCGCATGTATAACTCAAAGCATCCACTCACATGGGACGAGAGCCTCCCCTATGTTTAGCACAGCTACAACCGAGCTCTTCACAGCTCCACCGGCCATAGCCCTTTTCAGGTGGGTTTGGGGTTCCAGCCATATGCCCCATTGATGTGGCCATGCCACTTGCAGCTACTCACATAAATTCACCTCATGTCCAGTCCGAAACAGATAAGGCCACCAGCTTCATTGAGCGCATCCAACATATTCGCCAGCAGGTCCATGGCATTCTTGAGAAATCAAATGCCAAGTACAAGCAGCGACATGATCAACATCGGGTGCCACACAAGTTTCAGGTGGGCGACAAAGTCTGGTTGCATTTGCAAAAGGAACGCCTTACTGGAGCCTATTGAAAATTGAGACCACTCCGATATGGTCCTTACACCATTACTAAGGCTATGGGAGACAATGCATTTGAGCTCAGGATTTCCCCATTCCTTGGTCTGCACCCAGTGTTCAATGTGGACCACCTTCGGCCATACTTTCCACCATTGCTAGACACATCCGACATTGCAGAACAGCTCAAACCCACAGAATTAGATCCAGATTGCATGGAACAAGCTGCAACTGATCGGATCATGGACACACAGATCAAGAACACTCGCCAACAAAATATCCAACTGTATCGAGTTGTCAAAGCAGGCCAACTCCTTCAGCAGGGAAGTGGCTCACCAAGGAACAAGTTCAGCAAAAGTTTTATCATCTCATGGAGGAACTCAATGCAATGGGGACCATTGCTTCCTAAGGGGGGAGGAATGATCCAGGTGGATATTGGTGGCCACCTGCAAAGTCCACCTGGACCCCCACCATTGTTTCTCTCAGCATTTTCAGTTTCCTTAATTGTAGCACAACTTACTATTTTTAGTAGTTTTTCGGGTCCTGAACTTTTGGAGCCGTTTTGAGGCCCTAAACGATGTTTTTTGGGAAATCTAGGGGCAACATCGGTCCATGGACCGATGTTGCCCTTCCCAAAGTGGTAGTGCTCAGATAGATCTTTCTAGCGAGCTATTGTACGCGTCAAACAGAGATCGTATGCCAAAGTTACGACCTCGGGAAGTTGATGTACCAATTTACCCAAACGAGGCCCATAGTTTGGTGTTTCATCTCCTAGGGTTAGGTTTTGGAATGTTAAGGGTTTTCCATTGTTTCTCAACAATAAATAGGCCTTCGAGCCTCATTGTAACATAGTTCAGAGGCATGTAGCCACCACATCTCTTCTCAAAGATAAGCTACCATCGCCCTAGCTGGTTTATTTCCATTTCTGGTTGTAAGCATATTTCAGTATTTTCCATTAATGAAATGAAGTATTATTTCTGCTGCATCTTTGTGTATATGGTTATCTCTGTAATTTTTTGCGTTCCTGTTTAAATCCGGATCATATACGGATATGAAAGGGATCCACCATAACCTATGCACTCACAGTATTTATTTGAAGGATGACTGCAAACCAGTCAAACAGCCACAATGCTGCATGAGCCTTGCACTAAAGGAGGTGGTGAAAGAAGAACTACAAAAAATCCTGGGTGCTAATTTTATTTATCTAATATCTGACAGTCAATGGGTATCACTGCTTGTCATCGTTCCTAAAAAGAATGGAAAGTGGAGAGTCTGTGTTGATTACAAAGAACTCAATAAGGCCACTCAAAAGGACCATTTTCCCTTACCATTTATAGATCAGGTCCTCGATACTCTCTCTGAAAAGAAATTCTTTTCATTTTTGGATGGATTTAGTGGCTACAATCAAATACAGATTGCCTCAGCAGACTAGGATAAAACGACCTTTACTTGTCCTCGGGAACATACACATACAAAGTACTTCCTTTTGGGCTCTATAATGTGCCATCAACCTTTCAAAGGGAAATACTAGGAATTTTCTCTGACTTATTGAATGGCTCCCTGGAAATCTTCATGGACGATTTCACACCTTATGGAGATGTTTTTGAAACAACATTAGTCAATCTGGAAAAAGTACTAGAATAGTGTGAATAGACTAATGTTGCCTTAATCACTGAGAAATGTCACATGATGATGACTAAAGGGATTGTTCATGGGCACTACATTTCTGCTAATGGAATCAAGGTAGACCCTACAAAAATAGAGGTAATTCTAAAAATTCCAACCCCCAAAACACAAAAAGAGGTACGTAGTTTCTTGGGGCATGCATGGTATTATAGGAGATTTATAAAAAAAAATTCAAAAATTGCATCGCCATTATTTTCCTTGCTGATGAAGGATGTTGATTTCTTGTGGATAGGGAAGTGTGAGTAGACCTTCTTAAAACTAAAATGTTGTGTTTCAACAGCTCCAGTCTTGCGAGGATCTAATTGGGAACTATTGTTTCACATAGCTACGGATGCATCAGATATTGTTGTAGGTCTTGTTTTGGGCCAACTGGAGGATAAGAAACCTTATGCTATTTACTACATAAGCAAAAATCTAACCTCGACTGAGCTCAACTACACAGTGACCGAGAAGGAGTTCCTAGCAGTCATGCATGCCATCAATAAATTTGACATTGCATCACCGGGTATCAAGTATTTTTACACACTGACCATTTTGCCATTTGTCTTTAATGAATAAGCCAATTACGAATGGTAGGATTACACACTGGTTATTGTTGTTACAAAAATTTGATATCACTATTGTAGATAAGTCTGGAAAAGATAATGTAGTAGATGACTTTCTTTCTAGGCTAACTACTGATTACAGTTGCGCTCCCATTGAAGATTCTTTCCCTGATGAATATATTTTTGATATGTCTACTTACTCACCTACGTATGTAGATATAGCCAATTATCTTGCTACAGGGAAGTTTCCACAGTATTTGTCCTCCAAGGAGAAAAGAAAAATCATACAACAAAGTGATACATATACCTAGATAGATGGAAACCTCTACCACATTAGACCAGATTTCCAAGTCAGACGTTGTGTTAGAGAAGATGAGGTCTTTGATATCCTTAAAGCCTGTCATGAGGAACCCTATGGAGGACACTTCACAGACAAACAAACGGGATACAAAGTGCTTTCAACAGGGTATTACTGGATGACAATATTTCAGGATGCCAAGAAGTTTGTGAAGGTATGTGATAGTTGTCAAAGGATGGGCCAACCACTGCAATCAGATAAGATGCCATTACAGCCCCAAATCATCCTAGAACCTTTTGAAAAGTGGGCTCTAGATTTTGTAGGACCAATTAATCCTTCATCTAGATAGGGATCCTACATCTTTGTCGACATTGACTATATCAAAAATGGGTTGAGGCAAAGGCACTAACTAGAGCCATAGAGCAAGCTGTCTCAGATTTTCTGTTTGAAGACATCTTTGTTTGATTTGGCATACCCAGGGATATAGTCACAGACAGAGGGCCCCTGTTCACATCTCATAAGATCTAAGATTTGGTCGAGAAATATAAAATCCATCACATAATCACAACACCTTATCATCCTGTTGAGAGCCAAAAATGTCTACCTCGACATTGGGGGATAACCACCCGGTCCGAACGTTAAAGCAGCTCCTTTTCTGTTTGGGGTAGTGGCTCCAACTAGTTTAACTAGGTTCAATTACCTTCTCCCTATTGCTACTGGTTTATGATGTATCTTTAACTACCAATAGACAGGGATATCAGATCACTTCTTCTTGCTGATCAGGGAAGAGAATGACCCTTAAGCTGATTTGAGTTCAGCCAAGCCTCAACTAAGATTTTTCCTCTTTGAGAAGAGGACTTAAAAGAATGTAGAAATTAATCTAAATGCAAACTTATTCTAAGATACAAGTAAAAGAAACTATTCCTAATCCTATCTCAATTAGGCAAATATAGATCTAACCCAACCAAGAGCAAGATATTTAAAGTATTGGGATTTAAATATGTCTTGTTTATAATGAATACCAAGTTAATGAAGTAGTTCAATTAATTGACATTATATATACCAAAACACCTCCTATTGAGACCTCTTAACTAAAATAATCAATCAACAACACTCAAGAAGAAATTCACAAAAATGATATTGATTGTCAAATCAGTAAATCGAATATTTAAACAATAATATGCAGAAATAGTTCACAACACATTACTATTTAATAAATCAGTTTTCTAAGATAGATTTCTGACTAAATAGTTACTCAGAAATCAGAATTTAATCCATAAGAACAGAGATACATAATAACAACATTGAGACAAATTACCTATATTGACAAAAGTGCACAAACATGAATAAAATGACACATTCTTGTTATAAAAATGAAACTAGTATTTGAAACAATAGTATTAGAAATACCAATTTATTGAATCCATTTCTCTGACCCTGGTCTCCAATAGTCCTTTATATTGTTTGAACTTTTTCTTTCAAAGATAGAGCCACAATAGTGCAAACTCTGCCCATCATACATAATTCAAGATACAAAAGAAAAAATCCTCAATAATCCCCAGATCTGAGATTTTCTCTCCTCCCTCCTACAACTCTAAATTCTTATTGCAGAAATGCGTTTAGAAGTCCAAAATTGCAGAGGAGAGCAGCCCTTTATTACATTATGCAATCTACCATTTATAATATTTCCAAAGGTGTTTTTTAGAGGAGAGTTTGTTGAAGAAAAACTGCCCAATCCAATTATATTTGCTCAAAATTCCAATCTTTAATTGTTGGAGCATTCTCATTGATTAAGATTTTTTTCTCCATATCCCTTCTATTTCTTTCCTACAAAAAGAAATCAAAATAAATTAAGATGCAACAATAAAATCAAAATATCATTTTTGGCATTAAAACAAATCCAATAAAATTCAATTTAAATAAATAATTAAAAAATAAAATATAAGCTCTCTATTGATGCATGGGATGGTTTAATTGGCCATGGATATCATTAACGAATGAATCTTCATTTAGAAGAGGCTTAGGCAAATGAAAATAAAGAAAATAAAACTCAGAAAATTGATTTTGTTTTAAAAATTCGGAGCTTGATTTTTTGCTTGATTTTCGACCTAATAAATGACCAAATCTATTAGTAAAACCTCCTAAAAAATGTTCTCCTTGATTTTATCTTTCCAATGAGCCATCTTGGGCCTCATTTGATGAAGTAAAACTCAATCTATGAGCCTCCAAAGTTGATAAGTCAAATCTGACATAAATCTGGAAATTCTGTTGCTGAGCTAAAAAATCAAAATTTTTTAATTAAATTCTAATCCTAAATTAGTCTCTAATTAATTCTAATTTAATTATTAATCATAAATTAAATCAATTTATTTAATAAACTATTTATTAATATAACTAATATAATTAACTATTTATAAACGAATTAATCTAATTAATTAACACATTAAATATTTATAAACTATTTAATGTTAATCTAAATAATAATTAAATTATAATTTTACATATTAATTAATTTAATATTTAAATATTAAATATTTAAATCAATATTAAATTACCTACTCCATTACCTTTTAACTCATTCATATGAATGAGTTTAAAACTCAAAAACCAAATGAATTATGAAACTTTGGTTAACGCTTGAAGTCCTTTCCGCAATCGTCGATCCGGAGGTGAGGGAGTTGTCGAGGTTCTTTAAACTTGTTACATGCGAAATATCCGATCCAATTGTGTAATAAAATTTTATTTTATTATATATTTTACCATTTCACTTTATTCTACTCATGTATGAGTGAGTTTTGGAAACTTCAAACAAAACTTAAGTTAATGCCTCCATGCCTTTTCTTAATCGGGAGATCGGAGATCGGGAGGTGTCGAGGTTTTTTAAAATTTGTTGCAATTGAAATCTCCAATGTCTCTTGATAATGAATTTTATTATTTATATATTTTTTGTTATATTTTAAATATTTTTTTTGTTTTATTTTTATGAAGTTTAGTTATAAAATTATCTAAACTACAACCACTTTGAAAATAAAAAAAAATTAACTACAACAATTTTGACATTTTTATTTTTAGAGATTAGTAATTTATTTGAAATATTGGAGTAAATTACTAAAATCTCGTTGCTTCATGATTTGGCTATATAAGTAAAAAAAATGAAAAATGTTAGTAATAACTAACTAGGAGTTAATATTTAAAACAAATGCATTATTGAACTAATTTAATTACAAAAATGAAATATTGTACAATTTATGCATTTTTAACTCTGGCAACATAAATGATTAGACTTCAAAGGAGTGCCATTTACAAACTAGTTGACCAAATGAGGCGAAATAAGTATCAATAGGAAGCTTATAAAAAGTCGATTTTAACAAAGCAATAAAAAATGGAAGTCTAAAAAATGAAAAATTAACAAAAGCGTAGGATAATCAACTAAAGAAAAATCCTAAAAGGTGTTTAGCCAAAATTTTTATAGAAAGGGTCCCCATTATTTGAAGTGAACAAGTAAAAAATGGGGGGTTTTGTGTTTTACCACAACAATGGCAACATACGGGAGAAGAACCAGTTATCTCTATTTGATATGAATGAGATTTTCCTAAAAGTAAAGTAAAAATAATTAAAGAAGAAAAAATTATTTTTTGGAATGCTTGACTAGGTGCATTAATCTAAATAAAAACAAGAATCATCTTATTGTAAATTTTCTTAAAATTCTTCATAAATTAAAATATTTCAAAACTCTATATCAGTCCTTAATTAGTTGTAGAGATAAAGCAAGGGGTCACTTTACAGCTTAGCTTTTAAAATATACTCATTTGTCATAGGTAGAGCCACTGTTGGCAACAAATATCTATAGTCTTGACAGGGTTACCTTTTAATCATGAATAATTCAAAATCTCTTCTATTTAAGAATTATTGACCCAAAGATAAATCCATTTATATATGTTTATTTTATTTGTATTTTTTTTTTTTTAGTTCTTAAAAGCCATTGTCCTGGTTTGGTATCCAGATAGTTGACAATGCCATTCACTGGTTATAATTGGACTGAAAAAGCTAACTCGTGATGAGACCCCTTGTCTTATAATTGTTTGCAATCATAAGCCATTACCCTAGTTTGTTTAGTAGTGTTGATAATGTCAGCCTATTTTTCCCCTATGATCATGGTAAGCAGGCTCATGATGAGACCTCTTATCTTTTAAGTTTAGTATATTTCTGGATTACACTTTAGAAAAATAAGACTTATTGGATAGAGAGAATCATTGACTCCTTAAGAGTTAAGAATGACAATTTCAGAGTTAAAGGTGCTTTGATGTAAAGTGTCTTTACTTGATTAAAAATAAATTTTCTTGACTTATAATAGAATCTTAAAAGATCTTAATAAAATATAGAAATCTCAAAATAAATAAAATTTTAATGAAAAATAAATTTCTCAGATTCTATGATACTTTGTCAACTTCTTTTGTTCTATAGTCTCTTCCTTGAGTATGTCTACCTTTATAATAAGAAAATCAAACTTTATTAAGATATTATAAAAAACGCTAATAGGTGACTATTAACCATTTTTCCCTATGTATGTTGACCATTGTTAGGTAATAAGAATACCTTCTATATAAATCATAGCAGAGACACCAAAATTAAAACTGAAAACAAAAGGAAAAGAATTCTTAAGCTAAAGTAAGAAAAAAATTAGCAAACAAAAATAAACATGAAGAAATTTAAAAGTGGAAAGAAAAATCCAAGTTTTAAAAACTAAACTCTAACAAGAATGTTTATACCAATGTCTCAACAACATGAAGTAAAAGAAAATAATCATGTAATCATTCCTTTTTATGTTGAGATTTAGAAATATTATACCTTGCAGGGTTGTAAATGTTTTAGGCTTTAGATAGTAGTGATGATAAAATTCAGCTATAATGAAAATTTTCTGTCTAATGTCAATCTTCTTGTTTCAAAGCACCATCTTAATCATTTTCTAATAAAAGGAATGCTTTAAAGAAATAGATTAAAGGTTCAGAAACATTCTAGTGTAGTTGTTTCAACGAAGATTATCGTTGCTTTTTGAAATAAAAGTAGGAGAAGAGTATAGGATTTCCAAAATATGATTTGGCGGATGATTGAAAGATTTTATGAAGAGCTGCAAAACAGATTTATATATCAACATAATTTAAAAACAAAAATGAAACTAAAGTAACGAAATGGAAATTAATGAAAGTGGGTATATGAATTTTACCATTGGATAATTTCTTTTGATCTTACCTGAGAGGTATCAGTTTCTCCAATACTAACTGACTTATTTTTTTTAATTAACATTAAAAACATGAAGAACTAACCAAAATCCTATAACTCAAAATCATTATTTATTTTATTTAAACTAAAGAAAGCAGTGAAGTGTAAAAATGAAATGCTTTGTGTTCAAGGGAATCAAAATTAAAACAAATGCATCAAAATTGAAAATAAGAATTTGCAGTAATGAATGTTCTCAAAATATTATAAGTTTCATATAAACTCCAATATTTTATAAATTGTCCAGAATTAGAACCAAATTTAAGATAATGAACTTTAAATGTGAAGATAGAGGTCTTGAATTTCATATCTAATTATGGAATTATTTAAAATTGAAATATATGAGAAATGGAAATGATTTAAATATGCTGCAAATTTGTTATCAATTGCTTTAGTACCATAGCGGTTACCCAAGATTGCTTTTAAAATAACACAACGCCTTATCGGTTGATTCACATTGCATGTTTCTTCACCATGCTTAAAGTTCAATCTACAAACATTTCACCTTTGCTGATATGCCATATATTTATTAAATGTTAATGGCATAGAGACATGCATTGGAGTCTATCATATCGGAGGTTGCAAATGGCAAATTGCCGATATGAGAGGCATGCGATGAGATGGAGCGATTATACCATTGAAGAAATGTTATATCGGGGATCGGAAAATAGTCATGTCATGCTTTGTACTTCGTACATCGCACATCATACATCGCACATCACAGATTCGAAATTGTGATGTGAGCATAAATAAAATGCGATGAAGCGATTGCGATATCATCATATCGAGATATTAGAAAGTAGTCATGTTGTAAATGCCAATATGATTCTTGCGATAGCGAAACTACGATAGATGACATGGCCCTCAGTGATCGGCAAACTTTAAGTATAGGATGTAATACAATATGATTCTTGCGATGCCGATATGCGATGAATGATGAGGCTCTTAGGTGGGATCGTCTTTGGACCTCAAAAGAAATCGACGATCGACAATATTAAGTACATGATGTAATATTCTTGATACACCGATATGCGATGATGAATGGACCTGATGGATTTATTATGACCATTTAATATCATATCGGATCCGAGACATCGGTACTTTTAAAATTATTCCCTTACCATTATTGCAAATGAGTGAGGTAACACATCGAAGGTCTTGTATCAACAATTTTTTATCGGTAAACATTGAGAGTCGCTTCTGATGGGATATTGCGAATATATATTTACTGTAGTATCAGCAATATGAAAATCCAGTTGAAACGTTTCAGACATGAATCTTGTGATACTGTTTTAAATTTCAATTGGGTTTTCTAATGAATGAAAGAAAAGTTAAAGAATGCTCAAATTCTAATGAATCACAAATAAAATTTCCCTAAACCTATTGTAAATTTGAAATGATTTTGCTGCTACTTCAAGTTTTGATGTTGGGTCCCTATAATATTAGTGATTACCTCATTACTATTGTAGTTATACACCTTATTTATATTGTTGTGCCCCCATTACCCCCATGTTGTTATTTCTGTGCCCCATAGAATCCCTCTATTGTTATTTTTGTGGCTTTATATTATTATTGTTAGGTCAGCTGGATTATATTGTGACTCCTTAGACTCCTATATATAGAAGGGAGGTTTTGTCATTTGTAACATCCAAGAATTGTTCATTTATGTAATGTAAAGGAGGTTTCCCCCTTGAATAGGCTGAATTCTAAGGCGTTGATCTATCTTTTCTATCTTTTTTTGAGCTAGTTTCATAACATTTGGTATTAGAGCTTTGGATTCTAGGGTTTCGCTGCTCCAAATAGGTCATCGTGGCATTTTCGCTATAACTTTTTTCTGTGATGTTTCAAAAGTCACAAAAAAAACTCATTTGAAAAGAAATCGCGCTGAACCTTGGGTCCGAATTTCAGAGCTTTTCGCACGATATTTGCGGAGATATGATCTGAGGAAGTTGGTCTTTTTACAGACTCCTGAATTACATTCAAAACAGGTGACCTGGAGAAAATCGTCATAACTTTCTCTATAGGGATTGGATTGAAATTTCATAAGAAGGTACAGAAAGAGGACGGACTGTAGTTTCTTGTATGTGTGTTTTAGATCCAAATGTTGAAACAGTGACTCGTGGCACATCGTACAAGTTCACTCTACTGAACTAGTCTAAAAGCAAGTCACTGATTTCACATAACTCTTCCTTGGAAAATCCAATTTGGGTTAGATTTGTGGCATTGGAAAGAGGACGCAGAAGGCTACTACAGGTCGCAATTTTGGAACTGGATGATCCGAAATTACAAAGATACATCAGATTCAATATCAGGCTTCTATAAAGTGAAAAAAGGTGTGTAGTTTTTTTTAAATTTTTGTGTAAGCTTGGTTTAACGGAATTCAAAGGGCATAGTAAAGCATTATTATCGGTAACTGATGCCCCGAGGAAAGAAAATGCAAGCACCTAGTAAGGAACCTGAAAGATCTAGCATGACTCATGAAGAAGAGGAAGAAATGCTACATGATATATCAAAATTACAAGAACAAGTGCAACAAATATCACGCTCACAAAAGCTAACAGAAGCTAAGATAAATGGCGTGGAATCTATGATAAATGGTGTGGAATCTAAGATAAAGGGCATGGAAGCTAAGATGGATGATTCGAAGACAGATTTGAAGAGAGACATGGCAAATTTGAAGACAAATTTGACAAATTTTCTACAAGAAATACTTACTAATGGTGAAAAGGTTGTAAAGGAAACTCATGATGTGAACAAAAGTAATGTTAATCATGATTCCATAGACTCTAATGTTGGATCAAAGACCCACCATATTCCAAAAATCGATATGAGGAATTTTGATGGCAAGGATCCCGCCACATGGATATTACAGATGGAGCAGTTCTTCGATCTCAATAATGTGCAAAACACACAAAAGGTACGTATGGCAACTGTATATTTGGAACCAAATAAGTTTGTATGGTATCAATGGCTTTGCTCTCGTAAAAAATTTATCACTTGGGAAATTTTTATGGAAGAATTGATAGCACATTATGAAGATACAAAAAGCAACACTTTTTTTAGCCAATTGATAAGTCTCAAACAAAAGGGTTCAGTAATGGAGCACATTGAGGAGTTCCAAAAATTGAACATAAAGGTAAAAGATATTCCAAAAGAGCATAGGATTGATGTGTTCATAGGGTCTTTAAAGGATAATATCCAACATGATGTTCGCCTTTGGGAACCTGATTCATTAGAGAAGGAATTCAGGTTAGCAAGAAAAATGGAAAGCAAATTTATGGCAACTAGGAAGCATACCACTCACAACTATAAAGACGGAAGTGTTGTTGCCCCTAGTCTTCCACAACCTATAAGGTTGACACCACAAAAATTGGAAGAAAAAAGAGAAAAAGGGCTTTGTTACAGTTGTGATAGCAAATACATTAAAGGTCATAAGTGTGCTGAGAAGAAATTATTCTACATAGATTGTGAAAAGGAAGAAGAAAAGGAGCAAGAAAGGTCAAAAGAAGAAGATATACTCCAAGAACAAAGCCTAGATGAAGAACGAATAAATCCGACCATATCTTGTAATGCATTGGCGAGAATTACCACTCCTCAAACCATCAAGATAGAAGGACAAATCAAGAAGAAAAAGGTAATAGTGTTGATTGATTCAGGAAGCACCCACACTTTTATTCATTGTAGGGTAGCAAAAGAATTGCATTGCTTCCTATATCCAACACCAGAGTGTCAAGTGATGATTGCAAATGGAGGAACAATAAATTTCTCTGGAAGATGCCATAATATCAAGCTATCCATGGGAGAATATGTATTTACTAGCCCAATGCTTTCCATTCCAATGGGAGGTGTTGATGTTGTACTAAGAGTCCAATGGCTACAATCCTTGGGTACAATAGCTTTTAATTTTCAAGAACTTTTCATCAAATTTTCTACGAAAGGAAATGAAGTTGAATTAAGGGGTATTGCAGGGAAACCAGGAAAGATAATCAGCTCTAATGGTATGACAAAGCTTCTAAAAAAGGAGCAAAGAGGTGTAATTACACAATTATGTTCGCTAGATGTTTCCACATCAGAATCATCTATTTCTCCAGATCTCCAAAAAGTCCTTGTTACAGGGGAAAGTGTCTACTCAGAACTGCTTATCCCACTAAGGTGTGATAGCTGCCTTAGAAACAAACAAAGTAAAGCTACTTTCGTTTTTCCTTTATGAAGTATAGATAGAGAGGAACAAAGAAGACCAACCTCTGTCTTGCGCTAATCTCCTGGTTCGATTCCTCTCTTCCTTGATAGTCTTTCACTACTTATTCCCTTGCACGCCTAGCTTCACAGAGTACCTGTAAGATCACAGTAGCATAGCACTATACAAGAACATCGATCTATAATCATAAACAATCTAGGATCAGATGTAAATTGACCATACAAATGCATCAAACATAAATGACACAAGAGTATGGAGGAAAACTTGAATAGCTTTTATTGATAAACAAGAAAGAGCCAAGAGGAGTTACAACCAGTTGTTCTGACCCAGCATCAACCTCTCAGCAAGGAAGCCCCTCTTCACCTCATACAAAGCTTATATCACCCAACAATCTGATGTTTGTCTCAAGAAACCAACAGCAATTCCTTACGATATGAAAAATTCCAGCCTCTGGATCTCTGGGATGAGGGATCCATATATAGATATCTGTAAGGGAGATGAGTCAGCTTGTGATTTGATTAGTGTCTTCCCTCTGATAGTTCTTGCTTCCACTTGGAGATTGATGATCTCTTACTTATCCTTGGTCGAATTCAGAGAGGCAAGTGTCACAAGAGAAGTTTCTGGAAGCTTCCATTTCCTCTCCACCTCGTGGAATGACACTGCCATTTGTCATTTCTCGCCCATCGCACCCCAGAGAAGGGCTTTTTGAAATGCAACACAACCACACAAAGTCTTTAGGTGAGATGCAACGCACTTGGCCTGTGGAGCAGCTGAAATGATCCTATTTTGACCAATTCTGAGCAGTTTTTCATGGAGAACTTTTGGGAGAAGCTGTAATTAGCTGACCTTGTTTCTTTAGAGGTTAGAACAACACTTTTAGGGACTTAGGAGCCCTTGGTTTATGGACATTTCATACTTGGAGTTGTAGTGCCCAAAAATGTCTATAACAGTTTCCCCCTAAAGCATGAGGTCGTTAATCTTTTGATGTGGGGTGAAATGCTTTATTATGAGGATCTGAAGTTCTTTCAAGCTGGGAACAGACCTGTAATAAGATACAATACAATACATTATCTTCATAATATTTTCATGATCTAGCTGAGGCAGGCATTCCCATGCTCAACTTTATAAATTCATTTTCATGTACATAGGACAGACAATCGTCTGAGTGTAGACTGATGATTCAGATAGAGCCATCATCCCTTTGATTGGATGATTATCTGTGCAGCAATGATGTACATTTGATGTATTTATTTCCCTGAATATATATCGCAACCCGGATGGATGAAACTAGATCCGGGGTCTTCAATCTCGTTCGATCTTCACTTGAAGTACAAATCTATCCATGTGAGAGATGTTCTGGAGTCGAACATGGAAAGACATCGCTTGATTACCAGCCGATGATATAAGCTGTTAACAAGCGCAAGAGGAATCACCGATAATGATAATGACCCTCAAGGTACTGCAGTACAATTCACGTGGTGTGAATAAAGAACTTGGCATCGAACACCACACAAAATCTTTCGGTCGAAGGCCATTGATGTAAACCTGTCGCCGGAAGTGAGAAACTTGCCATTGAGGCATGCAAGCTTCAAAGTACTGAATGGGGTGTTCCTAGATCAACTTCTTGGATAATGAGTTGATGTCGACAAGAAGCGATCCATCACAGGAGGGCCTTAATGAATCCCACATCAATGACACGAAACGGAGCAAATGATTTTAATGGAGGTGAAAACGATCTAGTGATATAAGGTTCAAGGTGGCGGTCATGAAAGAATGGAGTATAAATGTATTGTAGTGGATGAGACACAGGTGAATTCTCTGAATGACTTCTCTTGAACATATCGGTGACACTGACGTGATGGATTGGTAGCATTAACCACAAATGTGGATGGTATGATGGGACCATGGTGATGTGACCAGTGAATGAAACAACCCAACCCGACTTGGATGCGGAGTGAAAGTGTCATGTTCAAGAGTGACTTGCTACCAACAAAGTTTCTTCAAGTTTTCTTCCCAATTTTTCCCCAGTCATTGCTGACCAGTACCTATTTATTTTTATCAAGCTTGAGGAGGATAACATATGCTTGTTCTATAATTTGCCCTTCGGGCAAACCCATCGCTATGTTTTAACGAGCCTAGCGATAGTGAAACTCGTTCTCGTCTATAGACAAGTTTGTCGCTATTAAAATTTTAACAAGTTTAACGACAAAGATAACTCAGTCCTTTTCAATTTTAGAGAGTCTGAAAAGGAACGTAAAGGAAACTCCAAAATTCCTTTTTCGTCATCTAATCCCTTAAGTCCGAAAAAGTATAAAACAATACAGAAGGGATGAATTTTCGATACTTTTAACGAGCCGAACAAAACAAGCGCTCGATCTTTTTGTGTAATAATCCCTCAGGTCCAAAAAGATTAAAATTTAGAGGAGGAATAGAACTTCGGTCCCTTTAACGAGCTGGAGAGGCCAATGGCTCGGCAATCTTTTCATATTTTACGAGTCAATTGAAAAGAGCTTAAAGGAGACTCGTCTTTTGAGGAACGAGTGATAAAATGGGTAGCTACTGATTCCAGGTAAGGTTTGGAATTTTCCAATCACGGCAGTGTTACAAGGATGGCTAGTGAGATCACTCTTCGCAGCTGTTCCTCAAAATGGGTAAACAATCAAATGGAGGTGAATGATCTACCAATGCAAAAGTGGAGGTGACGGTGCAAACACGACCAAGGCTTTAAAGGCTGAAGTATTACATTCACGATGGTTATTTACTGGAAAATTGGTTCATTTTTTAATGAGCTTAAACTCTGGAGGAACATGTGCTCATTGGTTATGTTTATTTTTTAACGAGCATGAAGTCTGCGCTAAAACTGCTCGATGTAACTGTCATTTCTTGATTTTACCGTAAATAGCTTTGTTCTTTCAAAGATTGTACTGCATTTTGGTTGCTTCATCAAACTAGTTAGAAATGAACAATATATGTCTAAAAAATGAGTTAGAACACTAATATTTTACTTCGAACTATGTAAAAAGTAATGTAAAAGTGCTTTTACCTCTCATTTTACCATTTCATTTGAACTTTGGTTTGTTGGAGGTTTGGAAGTGCTTTCCCCCTTAGATTTTCATCAGCTGATTTCGGGAGATTCTGTGGACGATTGTCGGCGCCGTCTGGACCAGGTAGGAGCTAAACTTGAGCTCTTTCATTTCATGCTTTCCATTTTGCATTCTGAGCTTGATTCCTAGTTTTTCTGAGCCTCTGGGGTTTGAAAAACTCGCTTTGCCTTTAGCACACCCTTTGTGTATCAAAAGGTGCATTGGATGTTGGCCTGTCTACTGGCCATCTAACATGCAATGCACCCAGAGCACTACTGTAGGTGCGATGGGCGCAAAGAAGGAATTTTATGCACAGTTTTTGATGGAAATTTTGCCTGTTTCTTACCAAAATCAGGATCTAACTCTTCTCTTGTTTGTTTTTCAGAGATATTTGGAGTAAGATGACTATTACATGGCGAGAACGTGAGCATGAAGAAGAGGACATGCTTGCCCTACATGATCTGGTTACAGTAAACGCACTGCGGAACTGTGGCTTGCTGAAGTTTTTCCGCATTTCTAGCATGAGACAACAGATTAACTTACTGCAGTATTTGCTCGATGCTTGGGATCCTACCAACCAGGTGTTCCAGATCAGGGGAAAAGCCATCCCCTTGACTGTAGCGGACATCTATTTCTTGACTGGCTTGTCGAGGTGGGGTGCCCCCATCTCTTTATCAGGTTCGGCCCAAGGAGGTGAATCTGTGAGAGATTATGTTCGCCGGTATTGCAGAGAGGGATCTCAGCCGAGTAAAGACGGCAAGATCATCATCCGTGATGTCACTGACAGGTCCCTCAGGACTATTCTATTTACTTTTGGTAGGATGGCTGGTGGTGCGGCTCTTCATGTAGCCAACCGATCTTATATGCAGTATGCCTTGGAATGCCTTCAACCGAAGGTGTTCAACTGGTGCGATGCAGTACTTCTTGTGATGAAAGAACAGTTGACCAAGGTAAAGAGTGGGAGGTTGAAGAACTTTGGGTATGGTTCTATTTTGACCGCCTTTGCCTTGGAAAAGATACCACTGATGCAGCCGCAGTATATTGCACTCGATTTACCTTCACCAACTGAACCACGTATGCAGAGATGGGTCGACCATATGTCTAGGCATGCTGGTCAGTCTCAGATTTCATTTTCTGATACCTTCTTTGGGTGGTTTGATCATCAGGAGATGGTTTATTCTGAGTACCCATACAATGGTATGGACTTCCGGGGTGACCCAGATTTAGTACGGTCGGTTGGCGAACAGTGGGGTGCCATTGGTAAATTCTTTGACCATATCCCTGTTTATCATTTTTCTCTTATAATGTCCTTGTGCTTTATTCTATCAAGACTTAATCAAACTCATATGTTCATGCAGATGTTGGTCCTGTTCGGCCAGTAGTACGCCTGAGAGTGCCAGCTACTGCCCCAGCAGGAGAGGCTGTTGGAAGGGCTATCCTTCGCGACCTCGATGTGGCCGAGACTCTCACAGCATTACAGGAGCAGGTTGAGGGCCTCACTCTTGGTATTCCAGATGTGAGGACTGACGAGCTGCCCTTGAGGTTGCAGCGGCATACTACTGGTGTGCCAAGATGATGGACTCGACTCTTACGCATGATCGCACAGGCTATGACTTGCTATCACGAGCATCATTAGACTAGGGTGCCCCCTAGCGTTTTGAGTTTTTTGGTCATTTGACCAATTTTTTCTTGGTTACAGAACATTATGTGCAAACCATAAACAGTTATATATATTTTTGATTTTCGGAGTTTTATTTTGGTTAAGTTACATGATCCAAATGCAAATATTGATGGTATGCTTCTTTTTATAAATGTTGCAAATGTCTATCTAACACATAATTTGCTAATGAGTCAGTCAATGTGTTTAAGTTTCTGGAAATATGTTGATATTGAATAAAATCATATTGTCTTTCCAAAATCTTAACCCTTAGGAACATGCGATAAATAGCTAGATTTCGAACAGAGTAGATACCAATGAGTTGTAGTATGACGAGTTGTGAGTCTAGCCTGATAATCAGTCAGCGTATACCATGTGTGATGGCATCAGAGAGAAGTTCTATCAACGCGCTATATTCAGCGATGTTATTCGTTGATCGACCAATACATACCCCTCTGAAACTTACTAACTCACCGCTTGGATAAAAAATGGCCCAGGCCGCGGAAGATAGGTTCCGCAAACTACAACTCGCTCCGTCGGCATATCCAACACATGACTCCAATAGGTTTGACATCTGCAATAAATGTAAAAAGTGGATTACTTGACCAAAATAAACACTTTAGCGAAAACAAAAACATAACAAAAGCATACAGGTTACTATACTGAATTACACATAGTAACGCTTAAGGTACAACCCGTTACGAGGTTGCGCCAGTGGAATTCCATCACAATCCATTAACTCGTAGGCTCCTTTTGCTAACACTCGCTTAACAATATAGGGGCCCATCCATAAAGACTTAAATTTACCTGCTCCCAATTTATCGGATTCTTGGTCATAAAGCAAGACCAAGTCACCTTCTGAGAAGACACGAGGTTTGACATTTTTGTCAAACTGTGCTTTGACTCATTTCTTATGGGCTTCATTAGACAAAGTGGTGTCACGATGGGTTTCATCCAATTGGATTAGTTCCAAGAAACGCGCTTCTTCTTCTGAAGTTCCGGGGAGGAGATCAATTGCGAGTTTGAGGGACTAGATTTCGCACTGGATTGGTAAGACTGCTTCCAGGCCATATACCAGTTGGAAAGGTGTAAACCCAGTTGCATTCCTTACCGATGTTCGGTAAGCCCACAAGGCTGAGTATAGGATTAGGTGCCACCTTCTTTTGTGAACTCCAATCATCCTTTGCAGCATGCGCTTCAGGACCTTGTTGATTGCTTCAACTTGTCCGTTGGCTTGCGGGTAATATGGAGTAGAGCTGTCATGAGACAACCCTAGTTTGGCAGCTAATTCGGCCATCATGTGATTGCAAAAATGCGATCCATGATCTGTGACTATAGCTTGTGGGACGCCGAATCTGGCGACTACATGATTGAAAAGAAGAGGGCAGCTGTTTCACCAGTATTATCTAATGTAGGCATCGCCTCGGTCCATTTGGTAAAATAGTCAACTACGACTATGATATACCCATGCCCCCCCGGTCGAGGTGGGGTTACATGTCATGAAATCTATGCCCCATTTGGCGAATGGCCTGACAGCAACTATTGGTTGCAGAGGTACGGGTGGTCTTCTAGTTTTGCTATCGAAAATTTGATAAGCATGGCAACTTCTGACTGCGTTTATGCAATCTTTAAACATTGTTGGCCAGAAGTATCCTGCTCGTAATATTTTTTGCACTGTAGCATAACCAGATTGATGCCCCCCACACGTGCCTGAATGGTAATCATTCAGGACTTTTTCGGCCACCTCATGCGTGAGGCACCTTCTCAGAACTGTATCGATACCACGACGGTAAAGTGTATCACTGACGATCATGTAGTCTTATGCTTGGTATCGAATACGTTTTTGTTCGGAGCGAGAGGTATTTGGCCTATATTTTTGGGTTTGGAGATAAATGATTATATCCCCATACCACTGATTGCTTGAAGATATCATAAACAAACTTTCGTCCATGATCGTTTCTTCGGATTTTTCATCGTTGGACGACGATGGGAGATTGCATAATAATTCTGCGAAAACCAGAGCTTTCTTTGACTTGGATTTTACAAATTCCAGATCAAACCCTTGTAGGATTGCTATCCATTTTGAATATTTGCCCCCCAGCAACTATCGCGACAATATATAAGTCATGGGGTTGCAATCTGACAGAATGGTAGTTTTTCGAAAGAGGACATAGTGTCGAAATCTCTGTATCGCTTGAACAGCTGCGAGCGCTAGCTTTTCAACATAAGAATATTTGATTTCTGTATCATTTAAGTTCTTACTTAAATAATATATAGGATGTTCGATTCCGTCGTCTTCTTGAACTAAAACCATTGCGATGGTCGTATTCGCTACAGCCAGATACAGGTTAAAATCGTTTTGATAATTAGGAGCGTACATTAATGATTCTTTCATTAGGGATTCTTTTAAAGCATCAAAGGAAGCTTGCGAAACCTGATCCCAGACAAAGGGTACTTCCTTTTTCAAAAGACGCATATAACCTTTAGCAAGTTCGGCGTAATTTGGAATGAACCTCCTCAGAAAGTTTGCTTTCCCTTAGAGTTTCTGAATCTGAAGCAAATTTGAAGGTGGAGGCAAATTTATGATTGCCTGAACCTTACATGGGTCAAGACGAATCCCGTCCTTTGAGACTACAAAGCCAAGTAAACGACCAGAACTGACGCAAAATACAGATTTGTGTGGATTGAGTCGTATCTTGTAGTGTCGACAATGTAGAAATATCGCTCTTAAATGCTGTGGATGATTAGTTCGCTTTCGCGAATGAGCCGGAAGGTCATCGAGATATGGTTGAACGATGTTTTTGATGTCATGGAAGGCATAATTCATTGCCCTCTGAAATGTTGCCCCTACGTTCTTTAAACCAAAGGGTAAATTTTGATATGCGAATGTGCCCCACGGACAAATAAATGCAGTCTTTGACTGGTCCTGTGGGCGGATATTTATTTGATTATACCCGGAGAATCCATCCATAAATGAAAAGATTTTGCATCCGGCACATTCATCAATTATTTGGTCGATGAAGGGTGTAGGGTAGTTGTCTTTTGGACAAGCTTGATTTACATCCCTATAATTGACGCACACTCTAATTGTTCCTTGTTTTTTCATAACATGGACAATATTCGATACCCAATCGGTTAGAGGAACCGGGTAAATGAAACCAGCATGGAGAAGTTTCTCAACTTCTGCCTTAATGGCAGTGGCTTCCTTGGGGTGCACCTACCGTAGCCGTTGTCGTACTAGTTTGACATCTAGATACATCTTAATTTCGTGTTCAACGATACTCGAGTCAATGCCTGGCATTTCACTATATGACCAAGCAAAGACATCTCTGAATTCGTGAAAAAGAGCGTTATATATTTCCAGTTCTGAAGGAGAACAACATTTGCCAACATAAATATTCTCTACAACATCTGTTTTGGTCGAAATATTTATGGCGATAGTCTCTTCAATGTTGGACAAGTTTCGCTCGGAATCCACCGTGTTTACAGTATTTGATAGAAAATCAAAAACTGAAGGATGATAAAGGTCGTCAGGAGTATCTTCTCCATAATTCGGAAGAAGGGAACGATGGTGGTAATCATCCCATGGTGCCCCTTCAATTACCATTGATTGAACAATGCCTTTGTCGGTGTCATGCACTCTTGACCAAGGATCTGAAGGGGTGCCATATTCCTTAGACCTATCTATCCAAACACTCGATGAGCGTTGATTTGGGTTTTCCACCCAGGCTAGGAACATTGATTGCTATAATATTTCCGTTGGGCTTGGAGGCAAAACCATCGCATGATCCATGTCGATATCGTTTTCTGAGATCTTTTTAGAAGATATCATGTTGCAAGTTCCTATTGACGCTACTTCTGCCAAATTGATTGGAGGTGGAAGGGAAAATGTTCCCATTAATACAGGGTCTTTTAGTAGGCCTACTCCAATATTTTGAAGCGAATGGGGGCTTCCATGGATCATAGGAATGCTTCCCGTAACTTGCGAACTATTGGGGAGGAAGTTTTGTTGATAGACGATTGTAATCCCTCCTTGAAAGGGAAATGCAATCTTCCTAAAATAGGTCGACACAACGGCAGCCATAGCATATATCCATGGTCTTCCTAGTAGGATGTTGTAATCGAGATTTCCATCGATTACTTCAACATCTATTTCTACTATTTTTCCTCCTAGTTCAACCTTCAAGTTACTTAGAATACCATATGGGGTATATGTTCGTCCGTCAAATGCTTTTAATGTCGTCGAAGATCGTGACAAGGTTGGAGATCCTAAAGTTTTCTAGCAACTCATCGACATAATACATGTAGATGCCCCCTCATCAATAATTGTTCGATGAACAGTTTTGTTGAGGGCTTTCACTTGAACAAGGAAAGCTAGTTGAGCTGGTAATTGAGGATCGTATCCTTTATGATCGAAGGATACAAGATTAGAATCCTTTGGGTCTATCCCACCAATGGCTGATAATAAAGCCTGCTTTTGGGATGGGCAATTTTGTAGTACTTCAAGAGTCGACATAGCGGATGGCGATTGGGCCAATTCTTCCACTATGTTATAATGTTGTGCTGCTCTAGCACGAGGATTAAATGTTGATTTGTGTACTACTCCCTTTGGCGGTTTTATTGTCAGTTCAGGAATGATGGGCGGCGCAACTTCTGTTGAAGTTGTTGTCGAACTACTAGGTTGATCTTTATCCTTGTTGTTCAACAGCTGTGGATTCCCATAATCTTTGTTCCTTGTCGATATCAAAGCATAATTTTGCTGTTTTGAAACCGACAACATTAGCACTTGAGATGAGGAAGCATTTCCACTGTCAACCAGATTTGTTCCTGGATTTGGAAACGGATCAGTTAACACTGCAGAGGTTTTTGAATTCTTGAAGAATTTTGTAAGCTCAGCTCTATGTGGAGAATCTGGTGTTCGATGATCCTCATCACATATCATGCATGGATATTTTAGTTTCCTATTTCCAGGAGGGTTTGCGGAAGATTTTTCAGGAGATGATTCCTCCTGTTTCTTCTTCTTCCCTTTGCCTTTCTTCTTGCCCCCTGGTTGCTTGGTTTCTTTGCCTTTATCTGTTGATACATCATTTACTTCCGAGGCAAGAAGTTCATCTTTTGCATTTTGACCTGAAATCTTACGGGCCTTTTTGGATGTAGCCTTTGTCGATTTCGTGTCTGTTGCACCAATCACGCCATCGCCGGCATGAGAGTCATTGTTTCATTTAGGAGGAGGAGGAACTGAGAATTCCGGTCTAGGGGAGTCAGGCATTTTATCGTAGAGCATGCCAGACTGAGTGTAAATCAAGTCCAAATATTGCGCACGAGCGATAACTTGCTCTTCTGTGATGATCCCCTCTTTTGCCACATCTTCCGTGATGGAAGGTAATAATGACTTGATAAACCATTCAGCTAAGAGCTGATCGGGAACATACATTTTTACCATTCTACGACGACGTTGCCACTCATGTATATGATCAGATATGTGAGTGGCCGTCGTTTGTTTGAAGTTGGTAAGGAGTTTCGTTCCCGTTTTGTACCTTATCAATAATTGAAAATGGGTTAAAAATGTTGTGGCTAGGGTACTGAAGTTGTCGAATGAAGCTCTAGGAAATTCGATGTACCATTTTGTTGTCAGACCAGTTAACGTCCTTTGAAAAAGGTGAAGCCTAATCGAATCATCGTTTAGGGTGTTTGATGAGCACCACAGATGAAAGGTCATCACATGATTCGACGGATCTTCACCCGGATTTCCCTTAAAATCTAGGAATGTCTGATGGATGTTTATGCGGAATCGTTGGCCACCAAGGGGCATAAGCGATTGGATCGTTTGTTAACCGATTTAAATCAGGTAACTCTAGAGTTGCCACGAAGGGTAATTGTTGATTTAGGTTAGGTGAAGCATACCCAGGATAAGATGGGATTGCCTGAGCAGTTGGTCTTTGCATACCGACATAATGCATTTGATGCTGGTAACTTTGGTAAGGTTTGTGGGCATGACCATTGTAAAATGGTTGATTTTGACCATTTTGAATATATGGCTGCCCACTATTTGCAAAGATTTGTTGCTCAGAACCTTAGTATACTTGTTGGAATTGCGGTTGTTGGTATTGTACTAGCCATGGTTGTGAAGCCATGTGCTATTTCCCGATACTAACTGTTTGACCAAGATGAGGGGTAATTGTACCCGTCTGAACCTGTGTCATTCCACTAGTCGGCGATTGTGGTTGAGTCGCAGGGGCAAGGGGCTGTTGCATTACAACCTGAGAAACCTGAGGTTGGCATACAACAGGTAGCGCTTGAACTTGCGACACCGTCACAATAGCTGGCGTAGTTGGTATATTTGACATAGGTAAGCATTGTTGCATCGAATATACAACTCTTGGTTGTTGAGGTAGTATCAGTACCCAACCGCTTGAAGTAATTCCAACATAACCCGAATTTTGTTGTGAACTCCCGTATGGTTGTCCTCCCTGAGGGGATAATGAAAGGGCATACTACCCCCCATACGGTGGTAATCAGAACTCAAGGGAATAGTTTTCCCTTGAGGGCCAGACTGCCCAAATTGACCTCCAAATGGATCAATTTGTTGAGACTCAACATAAGAGTTTCCGGATATTAATCCAGATGAACAAACAGGAACAGACCATACTGTCGAAATGGCCCCTGAGTGGGCTCCTTCTAGCGATTGAAAGCTAGTTGGGACAGATGGTATACCGACGAACATTGTTGGAGTGATAGCAGGGAGTTCTGTCATCGCTGTGTCAGACGACACAGTCCTAGATGTTGACAGTTGTTCAGACATTTCTAGTCTATCCAAAAGATTACCTAGCGATTCTACAAGAGCTTCCGCTGGCGGTAGACTAACTTCTGATGAAGAAGGATACAGAGTGATCCCGACTCCAAATTGCGATGGAGTACTAGATGGAGGATCTTTCACAATCTCTTCTATGGCAATCAGACCAGGTGGAAGGGGTAGATCGTCAGGTCCGTAGAATATTTCTGGTGCCGAAGAAGGTATGGAATCAGTAGCGACAGATGTATGAGGAGCAAGACTCTCCGAATCGGTTGTAAATAGAAATGGTTCGGTAACACAAGTGTTTACCCTCAGACTAGGATCAATACTACTGTCCTTCTGTGGCTGCTGAACTTCTTTTGTAGAGGCAAGGATACCAGAAATGTTTGGAGTAACCGGAGCCTCTGATGTTGTTGGAACACTTGTTCTAACTTTAACAGGAGATTTGGAACCGATTAAACGAGTTCTCTTTGTCCGTACTAGCTTCGATTCCAGAGACAAAGACGGTTGACTCGTAAGCCTCCGTGAACGACAGGATTTCAATTAACTTTCTTCCATGATTGCGGATTACTTGATCAACTAAAAATAAAGGGGAAGTATGTTTCCGAATTAAATGAATTTTAGACGCTTTAACACAACTTTTTTTTTCAATTTTTAAGAGTCGAGAAAAAACAAAAGATGACTCTAGTCACCTTTGATTTTTAATGAGCCTGAAGTGACAAGTGCTCAGATGGACCTTTTCTGTTAAAGAGTCTGAAAAGGAGTGAAAGGGACTGCTCTGGAAATCTAGGTAGAGGGATTACCAAACCAATCGCAAAACTGCAGAATACTTTTTATGGTACGGCAGTCAATCTTCCCAAATGCTGTGTTCAGTGCATTGCGATCGATAGGGCGGTAGACACGACTTCCTATGGATAAAGGATTAAGCCTATTGGGGTCTCCCAAAATATACTCGACGGTACGTGGGAGCACAAGTCCGTACTAGCAATTATCGTCTCAAAGTGGAGGAATCACCCAACCATCTGTGAGAACAATAGTTAGCAGGCTTTACGACGCCGGAATACGTCTCTAGCCTAGACTTCTAAATGTTGTGCGTTAGGTTCCAAAGCATTGTTAGATTCATTGAATTTATTTTATAGTTGCTCTTGTTTATGAAGTTTGCCTTTCAGGTTCACTACGAGATGTAGATGTAATTCCTAAAATGCAATCTAAGATGATAAACAATCTTTTTATCTTCTTTGTGCAATGAAAATCCTAGCTACTAAGGAAAGAAAGACAAAATCCTGTCACAAAGAGCAAAGAGCACACTCTAAATGCACTTTCCTAAATCAAACCAATCAGATTGTCTAAATGCAAATGCATATGCATGTATTTGTTTTCGACTTTCTTAGTATATGAATGATAAAAAGAAAGTTGATGCACAAATCTGAATTTCTTTTCAAGCGACAATTATCAACAAGTTTCTTTTCGAAATAAAAAATGGAGGCAATCACAACACCTTACGATTTTGAAATGAATACTTGTTTTCGACACTAGAAAAATTACAAATTCAGACCAAAAACAATAGTAACAAGATAACTGACTATCAATAGCAATCAAACTCTTTCCTATGATTGAAATCGACCCTTGCGACACTTTCAAATCAAAGGACGACAGTGCGATTATGTTACTTTTTGCAAAGGAGAACTGAAAATGACTCAACAAACACACAAAAACATTTACAGTTCTTTTGTACAAAGGAGGCAGAATAACAGCACGGAAAAGGGGTTTCAAATAGAGATATACTGATCACTGGTAGCAAAATTCATGAATAGAACTGGAAAGAATGAATCACAGAAACCAAAACTGCACAATGCCTAATCTGATCAGTGCACCTGTAACACAGGGAATTTGAAATGCAGTGCACCTACTACACTCGGGAAGTGCACTGAATTTCAGATTCTCAGAACAGTACCTGGGCTGGGCCAGAAACGAGACTTTGCTTGGGTTCCGGGTCACAGTTTGCAGTTCAGTTCATGAGTTTTGGTCGAGCAAATGGTAATCAGTAATGCAACAATCAGGGGTAGATCTACGGAGGATCTAAGAGCTACCACAAGGGGAAATCAGAGAGTTTGTGAATCAGTTGTTTAAATCATAAACAGATCCCGGAGATTGACTGAAGCGACATTTATCTACTTTGCATTTGCATAGCAAATGCAGTTCGAAATCTCCTGGCACAACTTCAGACTCCATCTGTAAGTTTATGAAATAGACAACAAGGAAGATAAACAAACAAACTAATTCGTCCCCAGTGGAGTCACCATTTTGTTACAGGGAAAAGTGTCTACTCAGAACTGCTTATCCCACTAAGGTGTAATAGCTGCCTTAGAAACAAACAAAGTAAAGCTACTTTCGTTTTTCCTTTATGAAGTATAGATATAGAGGAACAAAGAAGACCAACCTCTATCTTTCGCTAATCTCCTGGTTCGATTCCTCTCTTCCTTGATAGTCTTTCTCTACTTATTCCCTTGCACGCCCAGCTTCACAGAGTACCTGTAAGATCACAGTAGCATAGCACTATAAAAGAACATGGATCTATAATCATAAACAATCTAGGATCAGATGTAAATTGACCATACAAACGCAGCAAACATAAATGACACAAGAGTATGGAGGAAAACTTGAATAGCTTTTATTGATAAACAAGAAAGAGCCAAGAGGAGTTATAACCAGTTGTTCTGACCCAGCATCAACCTCTCAGCAAGGAAGCCCCTCTTCACCTCATACAAAGCTTAGATCACCCAACAATCTGATGTTTGTCTTAAGAAACCAACAGCAATTCCTTACAATATGCAAAATTCCAGCCTCTGGATCTTTGGGATGAGGGATCCATATATAGATATCTGTAAGGGAGATGAGTCAGCTTGTGATTTGATTAGTGTCTTTCCTCTGATAGTTCTTGCTTCCACTTGGAGATTGATGATCTCTTACTCATCCTTGGTCGAATTCATAGAGGCAAGTGTCACAGGAGAAGTTTCTGGAAGCTTCCATTGCCTCTCCACCTCGCGGAATGACACTGCCATTTGTCATTTCTCACCCATCACACCCCATAGAAGGGATTTTTTAAATGCAACGCACCCACACAGAGTATTTAGGTGAGATGCAACGGACTTGGCCTATGGAGCAGCTGAAATGATCCTGTTTTGACCAATTCTGAGTAGTTTTTCATGGAGAACTTCTGGGAGAAGCTGTAATCAGCTGACCTTGTTTCTTTAGGGGTTAGAACAACACTTTTAGGGACTTAGGAGCCCTTGGTTTATGGACATTTCATGCTTTGTGTTGTAGTGCCCAAAAATGTCTATAACAATCTTGGACAATCATTCCAAGGTATTTGAGACTCCCAAAGGTCTCCCACCTATGCGTGATCATGATCATGCTATTCATCTGATTCCTGGAAGTGTTCCTCCAAACATCAGGCCGTACAGATATCCCTATGTCCAAAAAAGTGAAATTGAACGTATGGTTGCAGAAATGCTAGAGGCTGGTATAATTCAACCGAGTCAAAGTTCTTTCTCTACTCCAGTAGTATTGGTGCACAAGAAGGATGGATCATGGCGCATGTGTCCAGATTATAGGGAGCTCAACAAGCTCACTATTAAAGATAAGTTCCCCATTCCTGCCATTGATGAGTTACTGGATGAATTGCATGGATCAATTTACTTCACCAAGTTGGATCTTCGTTCGGGATATCATCAAATCAGAATGAAGATTGAAGACATTCAGAAAACGGCATTTAGAACTCATGAGGGTCATTATGAATTTTTGGTCATGCCTTTTGGCCTTAGTAATGCACCTTCAACATTTCAAGGTTTGATGAATTCAATTTTCAAACCATTCCTTAGAAAATTTGTGTTAGTATTTTTTGATGATATACTCATCTACAGCAAGTCTTGGAAGGATCATGTTGAACATGTTGACAGGGTGCTACAACTATTGGAGGAGAAACAATTATATGCAAAAAGATCCAAATGTTTCTTTGGAGTCCAGGAGGTGGAATATTTGGGTCATATTGTATCTCATGAAGGAGTTAAGGTAGACCCTAGCAAAATTAAAGCCATTAAGGAATGGAAAATCCCCACATCCATAAAGCGTCTGCGAGGATTTCTTGGGTTGACATGGTATTATCACAAGTTTGTTAAGAATTATGGGAGAATAGCAGCACCTCTAACAACATTATTGAATAAAGATGCATTTTCATGGACTCCGGAAGCAACAAAGGCCTTTGAACATCTTAAAGAGGCAATGTGCCAAGCACCAGTCTTAGCTACACCGGACTTCACAAAAACCTTTATTGTGGAATGTGATGCTTCAGGAAATGGAATTGGTGCTGTTCTAATGCAAGATGAAAGACCCATTGCTTTTGAAAGTCGTCCAATCAAGGGAATGCTTTTAAGAAAAGCTATTTATGAGAAGGAAATGTTGGCAATACTCCATGCACTTAAGAAATGGCGACCCTACCTAATGGGAAGACACTTCAAGGTAAAAATGGATCATGATAGCCTTAAATACTTTTTATAACAAAGATTATCCTCTGAAGAGCAACAAAAGTGGGTCACAAAGATGTTGGGTTATGACTTTGAAATCATCTACAAAAAAGGGAAGCAAAATGTGGTGGCAGATGCATTTTCAAGAAAGGATGAGGATGTGGAAGCATTGTTGTGCGCCATTTCTATTATCCAACCAGATTGGATAAACGAAGAAAGGGAGGAATGGAAGAATGATGAAGAAGTGTGGGCACTTATTCGAAAGCTACAACAAGATTCCAGTATGTCTGATACATTTAGCTGGAAAAATGATTCATTATGGTACAAATATCGCTTATACCTCTGTAAGAATTCCCAACTAAAACAAAAGATTCTTATGGAATTGCACACTTCTCCCTTAGGAGGGCACTCAGGATTTTTAAAAACTTACCACAGGGTTAAGAAGGAATTTTTTTGGGATGGCCTTAAATCATATATTCAAAAGTTTGTGGCGGAATGTTTGGTTTGCCAACAAAATAAAGTTGAAACAATTAAGACACTCGGTCTATTACAACCTTTATCCATTCCAAGCCAACGTTGGGAGGAGGTTTCAATGGATTTTATCACAGGTTTACCCAAGTCTGAGGGAGAGAGTGTCATCATGGTGGTAGTTGACAGACTTACCAAGTATGCACACTTTTGTGCATTATCACATCCATTTAAAGCCAGTACAATTTCTACTGCATTTATCGAAACAATTCAAAAGCTACATGGAAACCCAAAGATTATTGTAAGTGACAGAGATCCCATTTTCACTGGAAATGTTTGGACAGAATTATTTTCTTGTCTTGGTACTCAGTTAGCTCATAGCTCATCTTCCTCAATCTGATGGGCAAACTGAGATAGTAAACAAATGTTTGGAAGGGTATCTTCGTTGCTTTGTATCTGATAAACAGACACAATGGGTCAAATGGTTGCCTCTCGCTGAATGGTGGTATAACACTTCCTTCCGTACAGCAACAAAAATGACCCCATTTATGGCACTTTATGGGTATCAACCACCATCCATCACATCATATTTAAGAGAAAATTCTAAGGTTCAGGCAATGGAACATCACATCGAACATCAACAACAAGTCCTCCAACTCTTAAAGAATAACCTCATGTTGGCACAAAATAGAATGAAACAACAGGCAGATCAACATCGTAGTGAAAGAAGTTTTGATGTAGGTGATTGGGTATTCCTATGGCTACAACCATATAAGCAAATGTCCCTAAAGCAAGCTAGGAAGGATAATAAATTATCACCAAAGTATTATGGTCCGTACAAGGTGTTGCAAAAGATTGGTACTACAACATACAAATTGGAGCTTCCTGCAGCTTCTCGATTGCACCCAGTTTTCCATGTTTCATGTTTAAAGAAGGTTATAGGTGACAAGCTCCCAGTTCAAACAATATTGCTAGAACTTGACGAGGAAGGAAAAATTATATTGGAACCGGAAGCAGTCACAGAAACAAGAACTCGACAGCTACGAAATCGATCAATTTCAGAGTATCTTATCAAGTGGAAGAATGTTGGCATTATGATTCTGGTATGGCTCTATGATTCATGTGTTGTACTTGATGGCAACTCATACAGGTGGCAAAACTCTGATCAGGCTCTCAAAATGATAAAAATTAAGAAGTCTGCATGTGCTCAGTGAAAAGCATGCGTACCCGCAGGTATGCCGTGCAGGAGCTGTGGCCATACTCGCAGGTCACCCATTCAGAAGGTGCGGACCCCCAGTTCACTTACTTCAAGGCAGAGAAACGCACTCACAAGGGGTTTCTTATGTTTTGGCCCATGGTATTTAGCCCGCTGTTCTTGATCCTATGGTTTTGGCCCGTGGTATAGGATCTATTTTAGCCCCGGTTTGGATCCCTTGTATTGGTTATTAATGGTTTTGTCCCATGGTGTGAATAAGGGCTTGACTATAAATAGGGAAGGAGATCACTTGGCTAATGTATCTTTTGAAAATTGAATATCTTAAGATCTGAAATATTGGGTTATCGGTTTAAAAGCTTGATCTATATAAAAGTGAAGTTGAAAGTGAATCTATGAAGGGTGATCTCTCGGGTGCATGATCAGATCTAGGCATCTGACTATCTGTGGCACACTAGTGGACTACCAATTTGGCCCTAATCAGAGGTGTGCAGGCGATTAACGGTGCAAGTGCGGGGGTACGCATCCCAAAAGAAGGAGAAGTGCGTGAGTACGCAGTGCGACAGAAGCCCAGGTGCGGTGGTTCGCAGTGAAGAAAAAGGAGAAGGGCGAAGGTACACTGTGCAACAGAAGCCGCAGGTGTGGAAACACAGTCAAAGTACGCGGCGCGATAGAAGCAGTAACTGCGGAGGCACAATGAAAGTATGCGGCGCGATAGAAGCAGTGGGTGCGGGGGCACAGTATAAGTACACGGCGCATTTAAAGGAACAATGCGTGGATACACAGTGCAGTTCAAGGCTCTCTGCGGGGATACGCAGAGGTGAAGAAGGTGAAGTGCGTAGCAATGCATGCCAGATAAAGAAAAACTGTGGATCTGTATTAAGGCATTTATTTGACTGACTTTTCTCTGTTGATAAGGTGTTCTAGGTTTAGTTTATTGTTACTATTGATCTGGTTACTGCAGTTGACTGGGTGATTTACTTGTACTTGATTATCATTCGATGTTCATGGATCCAATTTGAAAATTTATGAAAAGTGATCCTTGAAAGAAAATAAGTAGGGGGTTGTAGCTCTCTTCTAGGAGAGACTGGAAAATGAGAGAGAGTTGTAGCTCTCTGTAGGTTGCAGCCTGCGTACTGGTAAAGGACTGCACCAGTACAAAATCATTGTAAAAGGAGTTTCTAATTTGAAAGAAGATAGAGACATATTGCAGTAGGTGGTTTTCACCCACATTGGGTTTCCACCTTATATTTGGTGTTCTTTGGTGTGACTATCTGTTTTTCTTGTTCATGCTCATTATTTTATGGTACTGACATACAAAAATAATTCAAAAGTATAAATAAGGAAGATTTATTAAAAGAACTTGATAATACTGATTCACCCCCCCCCTCTCAGTATTATTTCCAACAATTGGTATCAGAGCAGGTTCTTCGGAGAAGCTTGATCGCTTGAAGGAAGATCGCTCATCATGAGCAACTACGAGAGGGAAGCATCAATCAGGCCACCAATTTTTGATGGGAAAAACTTCAATTATTGGAAGGTAAGAATTACTGCCTATCTTCAATCTCTTGGTACAGAAGTTTGGGATATCATAGATACAGGCTACACTTTTCCTTCAGCTACTCCTACAGATTCGCCCGAAAAGAAGAAATATGAAACAAATGCTAAAGCAGTCAATACTCTGCTGGGATGCTTATCTCAAACAGAATTCGTGAAGGTTATGCAATATAAATCCGAAAAAGAAATATGGGACAAGATTGTCTTGAGCTACGAAGGAGATGAATAGGTAAAGCGTGCTAAACTTCAAACCCTCAGGATTCAGTATGAGAATCTCAGAATGTATAATGATGAAAGTGTGGCTAACTATTTCCTTCGGGTAGATGAGATTGTTAATTGCATGAAAAACTTGGGTGAAGAAATAAAATAAGCGATTGTGGTTGAAAAAGTTCTAAGATCATTGTCCCCCAAGTTTGAATCTAAAGTGTCTGCAATAGAAGAAAAGGAAAATCTACGAACTCTTACTATGTCTCAGCTACACGGAATTCTAACTGCTTATGAAATGAGAAAGGGAGGTCCATCAGACAGGAGAGAAGCTGCTTTCAAGGCTTCAGGCAAAGGAGACTACTATGAAGCAAGTCACGTGCCAAAAGAAGAAGAAGAATCAAATTTTGTCAGAAATCTTCAACGGGGTACTGGAAGGTTCAGAGGTAAGTTACCTTTTAAATGTTTTGCTTGTGGAAGAGTAGGTCATTATGTTGTGAAATTTCCTCATAAGGATAAGATTGAGAAAGGAAAGGAACCTGCTAGATGGAACAAGAAACAAAATCCTAATAAGAAAATCTACTACACTCATGAAGATAGTGATGGTCTATCAAATAGTGATGAAGATGAACGAGGTAATGACTATAAACTTTTAATGGCATTTGAAGATGATGATTACATGGATGCTATAGATGTAAATAGCTTTTATGAAGAAATTTCTAGACTCAAGACATGTATAGAAGAAAAGAATATGATCATTGATACCCTACAATCTCAAATTGATGAAAAGGAAAAATATCTTGAAAAGTTAGAAGGTGAAATTGTTGGTCTTAGAAAAGAGATTGAGAAAACAAAGGCTATTAATATTAAGTTTGTCAAAGGATCTAAAACTCTGGATGAGATCATCACTGTACAACATTCTCCTCTAAACAAGACAGGTCTGGGCTATAATGGAGAAACTTCTCAACCATCCACCTCAAAGAGTTATCTTGATGCAGAAAGAAGGAATGAGCAAAAGCACAATGGAGATCACTAGGTAAAGCAGGGACGAATTACATCAAGAACAAACAAAGACTATCAGGTAAACCAGGGGCAATCCGTCCTAAGGACGAACAAAAGCTACAACCAGCCACAGGTAAAATCCTTTTAATTTGCTTCAAGAATTGATGACAATAGAAATTACAATAATTTGGCCGGAAGATTTGATAACCACAGAAGTTTCTTCAATGGACAATGCTTCTCTTGCCATAACTTTGGTCACAAAGCAGCTCAATGTGTTGCATATAAAACAATGATGACTAGAGAAGCTCAAAAACAAAGAAGTATGACCGGGATTACAAAAAGGACCTATAACAACTTTTCGGCTCTTGAAAATGAAGTTGAATGTTCTATTTGCAATAACTTTGGTCATGAAGATTCTGAATGTAGGAGCAGGTTTCAACAGACAAAGGAACAAGCCTCAAGCACCAAAACATGGAGAATAAAGGAACCACAAACAGAAAGATGTGGGATAGCATTTTATGCAGAGGGACACGAAAATCTATGGTACATTGACAGTGGATGTTCGAAGCATATGACAGGTGATAAAGAAAAACTTGAATCATATTCTGCTTTAGAAAAGGGAAAGAAAGTTTCTTTTGGAAATGATACTCCTGCAGCTATAAAAGGAAAAGGCACTGCTCAGTTAAAAGAAAAGGTCAAAGCTGGAAATGTTTTGTATGTTGATGGATTGAAGCATAATCTTCTGAGTGTCAGCCAGATGTGTGATCAAGGAACCGAGGTGATATTTAGATCAAATGGATGTCTTGTTCGTGATCTTGATACAGGTAAAATAGTGATCAAAGGTGAAAGAACTCCAAATAATCTATACATATTTGAAGAAGGACAACAACAATGCTAGCTAAGCAAGGATGATGAACACTGGTTATGGCACTGGAGGTTGGGGCATCTAAGCTTTTCACAAATAAGGAAAGCATGCAAACATCAGGCAGTTCGCGGTCTTCCAGATATCAAAATTCCAGACAACACCATATGCAAATCATGTCAGTTTGGAAAGCAAACCAGAACTAACTTTCCGGAGAAGGAAGGATCAGCTAGCATGCCTCTTGAGCTAGTACATACAGATGTATGTGGTCCATTCAGGAAAAGGACACCTCGAGGAGAAGAATACTTGATATTATTCATTGACGATTTCTCCAGGTTTGTCTGGTTAGGACTTATGAAGCACAAAGATTGAGCATTCGAAAAATTCAAATCCTTTAAAGCCTTGATTGAAAATGAATCAGGATACAAAATTAAGTGCCTCAAATCTGACAGAGGTGGGGAGTTTACCTCAAATGAATTTTTTGATTTATGTGAAGAACATGGGATAAGAAGAGAATTCTCTACAGCTACAACTCCTCAGCAAAATGGAGTGGTGGAAAGAATGAACAGAACAGTCCAACAAATGGCTCGTGCTATGCTTGATGAATCTAGAACTCCCGCAACTTTCTGGGGTGAAGCTGCATATGCTGTGGTTGTTATTCGCAACAAAACAAATGTCCAGGTGAACAGCACTCAAACCCCTCATGAGCTCTGGTATGGTGAGACTCCTTCGGTAAAGCACTTCAAAATCTTTGGAAGCAAATGCTATATTAAGAATACTGATGAGCAACTTGGCAAACTTGAACCTAGAGCAGATGAAGGCATTCTTCTTGGTTATTCTCCACACAGCAAAGCATATAAGTGCTACAATAAAAGACTCGGAAGAATTGTTGACAACATTGATGTAGTGGTTGATGAGAAGGGATACATTCCTAGGCAAGTAAATCATGAAGATATCGAAGAAGATGAAGACTACCCTCAAAGACAGAATGATGAAGAAGAAGAACCTCAAGAAGAACCAGAGGAGCAGATAAGGATAGAAGAGAAGACTCCATCCAGATATGTTCAGAAGAATCATCCAGAAACTCAGATTTTGGGGCAGAAAGAAGCAGGTGTACAAACAAGAAGAACAATTGCAGAAGCTTCAAGCTATTTGGCATTACTCTCTTCCACTGAACCACAAAATGTGAAAGAGGCATGCAAAGATGAATGTTGGGTCAAAGCAATGGATGAAGAACTTGAGAAGATAAAAAAGAACAACTCTTGGTAGTTGGTTCCTAGACCAAAGGATAAGAATGTTATAGGGAAAAAATGGGTCTTCAAAAATAAATTGAATGAAAATGGAGAAGTAATTAGAAACAAGGCCAGACTTGTTTGTAAAGGTTATGTGCAGCAAGAAGGAATAGATTTTGAAGAAACTTTTGCTCCTGTTGTAAGACTTGAGGCCATCCGAATGTTCCTTGCTCTCTCAAGATTTCAAAACTTCAAAGTATTTCAAATGGACGTGAAATCAGCCTTTCTGAATGGAGACTTGGAAGAAGAAGTATACATTGAGCAGCCAGATGGTTTCATTCTTGGAAATGATCCAAATCTTGTATGCAGATTGAAAAAGGCTCTCTATGGTCTCAAACAAGCTCCAAGGGCTTGGTACTATCGTTTGGACAAATATCTTCATCAACAAGGTTTTTCAAAAGGATCAGCAGATAGCAATCTTTATATAAAAGTTGAAAATGACAAATTGCTAATACTTGTTGTGTATGTAGATGACATTATCTTTGGCAGCAATGAAAAAGCTATGAGTCAAAGCTTTGCCTTGGTAATGCAGAAAGAATTCGAAATGTCCTTGCTAGGAGAACTGACATATTTTCTTGGTTTTCAAATCCAACAAAAGGAAGGAGGGATCTTTTTGTCTCAAACCAAGTATCTCAAACAGATTTTGAAGAAATATGGCATGGAAGATGCAAAACCAGTATGTACACCCATGGTCACAGGATGTAGCCTCAGTGCAAATGATGAATCAGCAGCAGTGCATCAACCAACCTACAGATCTATGATTGGAATTCTACTTTATTTGACAGGTACCCGACCAGACATAATGCATGCAGTAGGAATAGTTGGAAGATTTCAGGCAAATCCAAAGGAAACTCATCTTCAGGCAGTAAAGAGAATCTTCAAATATCTTCAAGGAACTCAAAACTATGGCTTATGGTATCCTAGAGATACAGATCTCACACTTCATGCTTATACAGATGCAGATTGGGCCGGAAGCGTGGATGACAGGAAGAGCACAAGTGGTGGTGCATTCTTTATGGGTTCCATATTAATATCTTGGTTCACCAAGAAACAGAGTTCGATTGCCTTGTCTACAGCTGAAGCGGAATATGTTGCTACTGCATCTTGCTGCACTCAACTCCTTTGGATGATGCAGACCTTGCAGGATTTTCAAATCACTTGTATACCACCCATCTCCATCTTATGTGATAATACAAGTGCAACCAACATTTCAAAGAACCTAGTCATGCATTCAAAGACCAAGCACATACCAATCAAGTATCATTTTCTACGGGAACAAGTACTTGAACAAAAGGTCAAGTTGGAGTATGTTCCTTTTAAGGAACAAGTTGCTGATATACTCACCAAACCATTGCCCAGGGAGACCTTTGAATACCTCAGGCAAAAGCTGGGGGTTGTTGATGCATCATCTTGTTGTTGAATCTCTTCTGATGGTTGGTTGTACACAAGGCTCATCTGGGGTATATGCGTACATATGTTGGGTTGTGGATTGGTCGAAGATCGAATGGCACAGGTTCAGGGGGGAGCATATAATGCATTGTTGGCATTATGAAGGAAGTATAGAAGGAGATCATGGATGCTGGTCTGAATATTGCTGCAATATGTCTCTATCTCTTTCATGGTCATTTATGGTGTTTGGTGGATTATGGTTCTTCTTTGCAGATCTGGATTATAGTCAGGGGGAGCATGTTCTTAGGGGGAGCATAACCCTTTGCCCTTGATGTCAAAGGGGGAGAATGACATTGAAGATCTTGAGGTTGCCATCAAGTCCAAAGGGGGAGATTGTTGGCATTATGATTCTGGTATGGCTCTATGATTCATGTGTTGTACTTGATGGCAACTCATACAGGTGGCAAAACTCTGATCAGGCTCTCAAAATGATAAAAATTAAGAACTCTGCATGTGCTCAGTGAAAAGCGTGCGTACCCGCAGGTACGCCGTGTAGGAGTTGCAGCCATACTCGTAGGTCACCCGTTCAGAAGGTGCGGACCCCCAGTTCACTTACTTCAAGGCAGAGAAACGCGCTCACAAGGGGTTTCTTATGTTTTGGCCCGTGGTATTTAGCCCGCCGTTCTTGATCCTATGGTTTTGGCCCATGGTATAGGATCTATTTTAGCCCCGGTTTGGATCCCTTGTATTGGTTATTGATGGTTTTGTCCCATGGTGTGAATAAGGGCTTGACTATAAATAGGGAAGGAGATCACTTGGCTAATGTATCTTTTGAAAATTGAATATCTTAAGATCTGAAATATTGGGTTATCGGTTTAAAAGCTTGATCTATATAAAAGTGAAGTTGAAAGTGAATCTATGAAGGGTGATCTCTCGGGTGCATGATCAGATCTAGGCATCTGACTATCTGTGGCACACTAGTGGACTGCCAATTTGGCCTTAATCAGAGGTGCGCAGGCGATTAACGGTGCAAGTGCGGGGGTACGCATCCCAGAAGAAGGAGCAGTGCGTGAGTACATAGCGCAACAGAAGCCCAGGTGCGGTGGTTCGCAGTGAAGAGAAAGGAGAAGCGCGGAGGTACGCTGTGCGACAGAAGCCGCAGCTGCGGAAACACAGTCAAAGTACGTGGCGCGATAGAAGCAGTAACTGCGGAGGCACAGTGAAAGTACGCGGCGCGATAGAAGCAGTGGGTGCGGGGGCACAGTATAGGTACACGACGCATTTAAAGGAACAATGCGTGGATACGCAGTGCAGTTCAAGGCTCTCTGCGGGGATACGCAGAGGTGAAGAAGGTGAAGTGCGTAGCAACGCATGCCAGATAAAGAAAAACTGCGGATCTGTATTAAGGCATTTATTTGACTGACTTTTCTCTGTTGATAAGGTGTTCTGGGTTTAGTTTACTGTTACTATTGATCTGGTTACTGCAGTTGACTGGGTGATTTACTTGTACTTGATTATCATTCGATGTTCATGGATCCAGTTTGAAAATTTATGAAAAGTGATCCTTGAAAGAAAAGAAGTAGGGGGTTGTAGCTCCCTTCCAGGAGAGACTGGAAAACGAGAGAGAGTTGTAGCTCTCTGTAGGTTGCAGCCTGCGTACTGGTAAAGGACTGCACCAGTACAAAATCATTGTAAAAGGAGTTTCTAATTTGAAAGAAGATAGAGACATATTGCAGCAGGTGGTTTTCACCCACATTGGGTTTCCACCGTATATATGGTGTTCTTTGGTGTGACTATCTGTTTTTCTTGTTCATGCTCATTATTTTGTGGTACTGACATACAAAAATAATTCAAAAGTATAAATAAGGAAGATTTATTAAAAGAACTTGATAATACTGATTCACCCCCCCCTCTCAGTATTATTTCCAACAAAGAACTTATCCGCTGAAGATTCCACATGGGAGGATGAGAATTTTATGTAGAAGTATCCAGAACTACTCAAGCGTTGAGGACAACACTTTTTTGAAGGAGAGGGGCATGTTGGGTCCATATAATACTAGTGATTATCCCATTACTATTGTAGTTATACCTCTTATTTATATTGTTGTGCCCCTATTACCCCCATGTTGTTATTTCTGTGCCCCATAGAATCCCTCTATTGTTATTTTTGTGGCTTTATATTATTATTGTTAGGTCGGCTGGATTATATTGTGACTCCTTAGACTCCTATATATAGAAAGGAGGTTTTTTCATTTGTATCATCCAGGAATTGTTCATTTATGTAATGTAAAGGAGGTTGCCCCCTCGAAGAGGCTGCATTCTAAGGCATTGATATATGTTTTCTATCTTTTCTTGAGCTGGTTTCATAACATTTGAAAACAAATGAAAACCTGCAAATAAAATAGAACAAGAATAAAAAATAAACTAAAATAAATAGAAACTAATAATAGATGAAAATGAACTTGTAAATGCATACCTGGAAGGAAATTATCTTTAGATTTTACCTCGTGAATCTTCCAATCCTTTCCTTGATTTATCAAAATTCTGACTTCGTTCAAAATTATCTCATGATTTATTCTAAATCAGAGTGTGCAAACAACCTAAATAGAATATTTTTATTCATGTTCAAGAAATCTGAAATTCATAAAATTCATTAGAAATAAAATGAAAATATGCTTCCCTTTGAATTATAACAATAATTTATTACCTCTTCTCATTCCGAATTGACTTGAGAAAAATCTGTATTGTTATAGTGACTGTTTAATAATGTCTTTAGTAAATAAATATGATGTGTATTGCAGCATTAGATAATAAACTGAAGATTAGAATGGGATAAAGCCACTAATTGTGGAAAAATATCAACACAGATTTGAATGTGTGCACACAGCAAAATGGACACCCTTAAGGTCATTTTAACAAATTTTGAGGAAGATAATATGAACTTCATGTGATTATAGCTAAAGGTTAGACTGACTAATAATGATTGAATTGGAATTAAGCTTATAATAGACAGTCATACATTTCATGGGATAATGAGATCATGAAGTTTTATATCCTCAACACCTTTAACAAATAAATTTCAGAAGAAAATCTTATAAGGATATTTCGAAATGGAGAAAAGTGGCTTTGAGGTGATTGGTGCCAAGTGCAAACTCAATTGAATTTAGTCAAGACATTATTCAAAATAGGTAGAGTAGAGGTATTGCTGCAATAAATTTTGATTTAAAAATGGGAAGCAAGAATTAAAAATTTTCTGATGAGAGGCAAATATTTCCCTGAACATGTATATGATATGAGAAGGGCTGATTGCTTGCTTTATTTTTTATCTGCAGAACTATTAAGAATAAATTAACTACATAAAACAAACTAACTAAATTAATTCTACTTCTATTCTAACCATATACATGAAAATGACTAGGTATAGTCATATTTCCAGTGTAACCATTCTCTCATTTTAATTTCTACATATATGTACAGTTCAAATGTTAGTAATAAAAATAAAAATATAATTGAACTAAGAAAATTAAATCTGTAATCAGAATATACAATTATTGTTAGCAGCTTATTTACAATCACCTTCTTTTGAAATGTCTTTTCGAACTAAATTCCAAGTTGGATCATAAAAATCTGGATGGATTTCCATTAAGGATTGGAAAATGTTCAAAAGAGGAGATGACAGGAAAGATTGTGGATATGAGCTTTTAAATTCAAAGGCCTGGAAAAAACTGTTAGTGTTATTTACAAATGTTAAGCTATTAACAATCTTCCTTGAAAGAAGAATTTCCAAACAATTTTCAAATGAGTTAATGAAAAATAGATGGAAGTCTGTTAGATATAATGGAATATTATTAATTGAATTGGATCGCTGGCTAGATTGTAAAAATATATTCTCTTGTTGACGCTGCCTTTAAGAAGATAGAAGCTTTTGATAAGAGATGAACATCGATTGAAATTGAAATATTAATAGCTTTTGATGTTCATGATTATAATATGAAACTTCAATTTCCCAATACGGCAATGCATCAATTAAGTGTTCATTATTAAAGTGCTCAATATCCCAGTGTAAAGTATCAAAAATCTGAAAAATAAAATCAGAAATAAAATATGATTTTAAACAAAATAAGTAAGGAAACAAAACTAAAATAAAATCACTAATTGTACAACTAATGTTACAACACAATTGGGATTGTTTTGAAATAATTTCTTTTTCACAAGGATTGGCAAGAATTATGGAATTTGAGTAATTTTTAATTCCAACTTGTGAATTAGAAAGAGAATTATGATTATGAGTAGGAACAAGAGCTTGATCATGATATGAAGCATAAATTGGAATGTTTTCTCGAATGGTGAAATCATGAAGATAATTTACTGCTCTAGAATGATTATTGATTGGAATAATTTCTAAATTAAAATGTTCCTCATTCTCAGATGTTATTTGAATTTTATCATGAGAATTGAATCAATATCCTCAATGTTAGAGTAATTATCATAAACGAGTTCACAATATTTTATAGAATTCCCTTCGATCTCATCCAATATATCAAAACAAGGAGGAGAAAAAATTTCATGTTCATTAATGGCAAAAGAATGATCAATAATTCTTTCTCTATCTTGATAAAAACTTATTGGTAATTCATTTAGATCACCCTATTTATTTTTTGAAATATCATTTATACCAAGACGGGAAAAGTTACCATCATTAAAAATATTAGGATAAAGGGAAAAATGTGAATATGAAATAATGCATTTAAAAATGTCTTTGTTTGAGAACTCTTGTGCATTCTGTTCACTGTAAATTTCATATTCTAGATCATTCCTTTGTATACTCATGTTTTCTTGAAGAAGGCTGCTTTAATTTCGGCATTTGTTCATCATGGAAAAATTCATAAATTTGTACAGCAGTTTGCATGTTATTGGTTACTTTGATTGCTGCTCGCACTTATTGATTTGCAATCTGATTTTCTGAATTTAATGCAGTGTAATTTTTAGATTTCAAAGAAGCTCTTTCTCTAAAATTGTTGTTGTTGTCTTCTTGCATTTGGATAGAAATATTTTCCAAGCTTTGTGAGACCACTTCATCATAATTTATTTGCACATCCATATTGGAATTTTCATTTATGTTGGAAGGAGATGAAACAAAACTTGAACTAATTTCATATGGATTGGGAATGGGAGGAAGAGAACAAATAAATTCAAACCACTTCTGTAGGTTTATCTTCGATTATGAATCTTAAACAATTCAAATGAAATCGAATATTAAAATCTCTAATAGATTCATTTTCAAATCTTTGCAAATATTCAATTTCATTACATACCTGTTGATAATCATAGCCATCAAATTTACAAATAAAAATTGTAACAAATTGACTCCAGCTGTGGATTGAAGCAACCAGAAGAGTTCTACACCAGTTTCTGGCTTTTTCTGCAAATGTGAGAGTAAAAATTCCACATAAAATGCCTTCATCAATTCCTTGAAAATCATAATTTGAAACATTTTTAATAAATTTAAAGACATGATTAAAAGTAGAAGAATTCCTCTTACCGTTAAACTTTACCTGAGACAAGAGTCTTACCACTTCATGTGGAGTATTGGAAGATGCACGTCCATGGATACAACTCCAAATTGGAAGCTTAAGAGTCATCGTGATTTAAATAAAATGTTAAAATTAAAAAGACTCCCATAGACAACAAGTTTTAGGCCCTCCTTCTAGCGCCAAAAATGATGAGGGCCAAAAATGTCTACCTCAACATTGAGGGATAACCACCTGGTCTAGACTTTAAGGTAACTCCTTTTCCTTTTGGGGTAGTGGCTCCGACTAATTTAACTAGGTCCAGTTACCTTCTCCCTATCACTATTGGTTTATGATATATCTTTAATGACCAATAGATAGGGATATCAGATCACTTCTTCTTGCTGATCAGGCATGAGAATGCCCCTTAAGCTGATTTGGGTTCAACCAAGCCTCAACTAAGATTTTGCCTCTTTGAGAAGAGGACTTAAAAGAATGTAGAAATTAATCTAAATGCAAACTTATTCTAAGATGTTAGCAAAAGAAACTACTCATAATCATATTTCAATTAGGCAGATATAGATCTAACCCAACCAAGAGCAAGATATTTAAAGTATTGAGATTTAAATATGTCTTGTATATAATGAATATCAAGTTAATGAAGTAGTTCAATTAACTGACATTATGGATACTAAAACACCTCATATTGAGACCTCTTAACTAAAATAATCAATCAAAAACACTCAAGAAGAAATTCAAAAAAATGATATTGATTGTAAAATCAGTAAATCCAATAACTAAACAATAATATGTAGAAATAGTTCACAACACATTATTAATTTAATAAATCAGTTTTATAAGACAGATTTCTGAGTCAATAGTTATTCAGAAATTAGAATATAATCCATAAGAATGGAGATACATAATAACAACATTGAGACAAATTACCCAGATTGACAAAAGTGCACAAACATGAATAAAATGACACATTCCTGTTATAAAAATGAAACTAGTATTTGAAACAATAGTATTAGAAATACCAATTTATTGAATCCATTTCTCTGACCCTGGTCTCCAACAGTCCTTTACATTGCTTGAACTTGTATTTTCAAAGCTAGAGCCACAATAGTGCAAACTCTGCCCATCATATATAATTCAAGATACAAAAAAAATATCCTCAATAATCCCCACATCTGAGATTTTCTCTCCTCCCTCCTACAACTCTAAATTCCTATTGCAGAAATGTATTTAGAAGTCCAAAATTGTAGAGGAGAGTAGCCCTTTATTACATTCTGCAATCTTCCATTTATAATATTTCCAAAGCTATTTTTGAGAGGAGAGTTTGTTGAAGAAAAACTGCCCAATCCAATTGTATTTGCTCAAAATTTTAATCTTTAATTGTTGGAGTATTCTCATTGATTAAGGTCTTTTTCTCCATACCATTTCTACTGCTTTCTTGCAAAAATAAATCAAAATAAATTAAGATGCAACAATAAAATCAAAATATCATTTCTGGCATTAAAACAAATCCAATCAAATTCAATTTAAATAAATAATTGAAAAATAAAATATAAGCTTTCTATTGATGCCTGGGATGGTTTAATTGGCCAAGGCTATCACTGACAAATGAATATGCATTTAGAAGAGGCTTAGGCAAATGAAAATGAAAAAAATAAAACTCTGGAAAATTGATTTTGTTTTAAAATTTCGGCGTTTGATTTTCTACTTGATTTTTGACCCAATAAATGACCAAATCTGTTAGTGAAACCTCCTTAGAAATGTCATCCTTGATTTTATCTTTCCAATGAGCCGTCTTGGGCCTCATTTGGCGAAGTAAAACTCAATCTATGAGCCTTCAAAGTTGATGAGTCAAATCTGGCATAAATCTAGAAATTCTGTTACTAGGCTAAAAAATCAAATTTTTTAAATTAAATTCTAATTCTAAATTAGTCTCTAATTAATTCTAATTTAATTGTTAATCATAAATTAAATCAATTATTTAATAAACTATTTATTAATTTAACTAACTAATATAATTAACTATTTATAAACAAATTAATCTAATTAATTAACACATTAAATATTTATAAACTATTTAATGTTAATCTAAACAATAATTAAATTATAATTTTACATATTAATTAATTTAATATTTTTATATTAAATATTTAAATCAATATTAAATTACCTACTCCATTACCTTTTAACTCATTCGTATGAATGAGTTTAAAACTCAAGAAACAAATGAGTTATGAAACTTTGGTTAACGCTTGAAGTCCTTTTTGCAATCGGAAATCGGGAGGTGAGGGAGTTGTCAAGGTTCTTTAAACTTGTTACATGCGAAAGCTCTGATCTGATCGTGTAATAAAATTTTATTTTATTATATATTTTACCACTTCACTTTATTCTACTCACGTATGAGTGAGTTTTGGAAACTTCAAACGAAATTTAAGTTAATGCCTCTATGCCTTTTCTTAATCGAGATATTGGAGATCAGAAGGTGTCGAGGTTTTTTTAAATTTGTTGCTATTGAAATCTCCGATGTGATCTCCCGATAATGAATTTTATTATTTATATATTTTTTGTTATATTTTTCTACTTTTTTGTTTTATTTTAATGAAGTTTAGTTATAAAATTATCTAAACTATAACCATTTTGAAAAAAAAATAATAATTAACTACAGCCACTTTGACATTTTGATTTTTTGAGATTAATAATTTATTTGAAATAGGAGTAAATTACTAAAATCTCATTGCTTCATGATTTGGCTATATAAGTAAAAAAAATAAAAAATGTTAGTAATAACTAATTAGGGGTTAATATTTAAAACAAATGCATTATTGAATTAATTAATTACAAAAATGAAATATTGTACATTTTACGCATTTTTAATTTCGGCGACATAAATGATTAGACTTCAAATGAGTGCTATTTACAAACCAGTTAACCAAATGAGGCGAAACAAGCATCAATGAGAAACTTATAAAAAATCGATTTTAACAAAGCAATAAAAAACGAAAGTCTAAAATGAAAATTTAACAAAAGCGTAGGATAATCAACTAAATAAAAATCTTAAAAGGTGTTTAGCCAAAATTTTTATAGAAAGGGTCCCCATTATTTGAAGTGAACAAGTCAAAAGTGGGGGGTTGTGTTTTACCACAACACATCCACAAGCAAATGGCCAAGTAGAAATCACTAACAAAGTCATTGAGGGGATCCTTACTAAGACCGTGGTTAGTCATCGAAGAAATTGGGCTGACAAACTTCCAGAAGTGTTATGGGCATATAGGACTACATGGAGGAATACCACCGCATTCTCACCATATGAATTTGTGTATGGAAAGAACCCTTTATTTCCCATTGAATTTGAAATCAAGACGCTAAGGATAACATTACAGGTTAATTTGGATATGGCTACAGCACAAAGGCAGAGATTGAACCAGATCAATGAATTGGAGGAGAAATGGTTGGCTGTTATCCAACAAACAAAGATTATCTAGTAGCAGAGAGCTATGTGGCATGATAGATTTATAAAGAAGAAGTTCTAGAAAGGAGATTGGGCTCTCTTATAAGACTCAAGGTTTAAAGACTTCAAGGGTAAGCTATGCACCAGATGGCTAGGTTCTTATGAGGTAGATGTGGTTTTTGACAATGGGACTGTAAATTTTGTGACCATAGACAGTGTGAGGAAACCATTACTTGCAAATGGGAACTATATTCACTTATATCACACACCTACCTCAAGGTATTCATTTGTCAACATTGACACAAATTTAGATCTACAAATTATGGGAACAGGGGAAAGCCCCCCTCTGCTGCAAAAATTTTAATTTTTCCAATAAGTGTAACAGCTGAAAATCAACTTCGGTTGGCGGTTGTTACACCTTCAAACTTAATAATAATAATAATAATAATAATCTGGCTATGAAAACCTTTCCCAGGCATAGATAGACACTTTTGTAGTAGTTGAAAACCACCTGGTGGCGGCTATTACACACTTTGTAACAACATTTGTTATTTCAAAGCATATCTTACGATAAGTGTTGTTACATGATCTTTTCTTCTTTATCTTTTTGTATAAATTAAATTAATATATATGAGTCGTCTTGGATGTTACACCTGTAACAGCCGATGACTTTTTAGGAATAAACGAGGTATTTTATTGCAATAAGTAGCATAACATCACCATGATCCTCGTCATTAGAATTAAGTTCATGTGTCTCGCTGCCCAAGCCTGGTTCACGTGTTGCGCCGCCCATTACTTTGCCCCACATCACTCAGGTATATCATCAAAAAGGTAATATTGAATTCGTTTTATTTTGTAATTATGGCAACTTAACATGACTATTAACGGCCAAGGACGGCAGTCATAACTAAGCTGGGGGGGCCAACAAATCATATGGTGACATGACCGTCGCATGACTTGTGATTATTTAAAAAATCCAACAATTAATCCATGATGACTTGGTAGTTATTGTTACTTAACGTTGATCATACCAAAAAGGGTAAGTGTACCGTCGACAAGACCTCGCCATGAATCACCATTAAGGCAAAATTCATTGTGTAGTATGAACCATGCATGACAAATCCCAATCTGAAATCTTCACCTGCACCACCCTACCACCCTACCATTTACCCCTGCTGGAAGCATTGAATCCCCATTCAGAGTGCTCAGAGAAGAGAAAATAGCAGTGCAGGCTTAAACAACTAGATTGTGTGTCGACTACCCCAGAGCACTTAAAGGGAAGGATAAGCAGTTGGAACAACAATGAATTGCATAAGTAATGGGAGGAGTAGCAATACGACACAAGCCAGGGTCCACAAAAGCCTTCGAAGATTGCCTAGAAGCATGCCAGATTTTTAAGGATGCAAGTTGGTTCGAATTCTTCTGGAGGTTGGAAGGATTAGACGACGGTGTTGCCATGGAATTTGCAAATAATCTGGAGAGAAACAAGACAGAGGTCAAAGGGTTGAAGCTGGAGGTCACGGAAGAGGTGATTGCTAGAGTAACAGGATTGCCAGCGAAAGGGAAGAGGTGGTTTAATAGGAAGGTTAGTGACCCCTCATTGGAAGGGGATTTTCTCCAAGAAGAGTCATTGGTAAAGAAAGGAAGGGGAATTGATAAACTGTCACTCCCCCAGCCATGGGCAGATGTTCCCCTCTACCTCATCAAGTACATTACTTGTGAAGGAAGGGAAACAATTGTTTTTAATTATCATTTTCAATTGTTGAACCACCTCCAGCATCAACAACTGATCAACCTTCCTTATATCTTATTGGGCAACATTAGGCACATGGTCGTGGTTGTGAAAATAGATGCGCATCTAGAAACATGTGTTACTAACCATGGCCTTATCAAACTTATTGTGCTGGACACTTTGAGCCAACATGGAAAGAATTGGGAAGAATTCAATCGTAAAAGGCCTAGGACCATCCGCAGAAGGAAAACCGACACATCAGAGGAAGCTCTAGAGGTGACAAAGGAGCAACCCTAGCCCTCTACAGTAAGGGTCAATAAGAGGTCGGTTGATAAACCAATTGGCGACAGGAGGCCGAAGCAGAGGATAAGGGTTAGTGGGCACCTAGAGTCCCCATCCATGTCAAGAAAGAACAAAGAAGCAACAAAGTAGAAGGATGAGGAGCAAGCTCAGCCAGAAGAACCTTCTTCACCTGGTAAGAGAGAAACCCAATCCTTACTGTCAAAAATTGAGATTCTAGAGAAAGAAATAAGAGAATTGAGGGAACATCTAGCAGAAGGAAACACAGAGCCAAGAGCCCCAGGGCTAGATACTTTGGCAGAGGCCGTGGATAGGGCCAGAAGGGGAGAAATCCCAGGCACTCTCTGCATAGCCTATGTTGAGAAGTTGGTGGCAGCGGGATTTAAAGTCTGTGCAGTAGACACCACCTCAAGGGAGACTCAAAATGAAATATGGGAAGCTGTTACACAAGAACCTATCGAGGACGTTACTGTTACATAAGAACCAGCAACCGAGACAACACAATTGACAGGAAGTGATCGGGTAATGGATACACAGGAGCCCTTCGTTGACACTGCTATTTCATTAGAACCAATAGTGGAGAAGGAGGTTAGCCAAGAAGAGGAAGAGAAAGGTAATATCTATGAGCCTACGGTTAACACTGTTGCTACAAAATAACCAACAGTAAAGACCGAAGCCGATCTGGAGAAAAATGGTGTACAAAAGTCTATGGATAACACTACTGCTACACAAGAACCAGCAGTGAAAATGGAATCTGACCATGAAGATAAAGAAACTATGACAAAATCCACTAACGAAGCTACTGTTACACAAGAACTAGTAGCTGAGGTGGAACAACTTCGCCCTCAGGAGGCTGTTACACCCTCAATTGATAGTGCACGCAGAAGAATGTCGAGTCCTAATGAAGGATGGCATTTTGAGAGATTGTTGTTGTTGCCAGAGCTACAAAAGTGGAAGCAGTTGGTGCTCTCTCTATAGGAGGGAGTGATTCCACTCAAAATTCATAAAAGAATGATGGATTACCTGAGATAAAAATGGCTAAAAGAAGAATGGGAAAGAGAAGGGGAGGCACGAAGGAACAAGGAAGTTATAAATAAGAAGGATGAATAGCTGTATCAGCTGCATTGATAGGTCTCAGCCCTGATATTTGATAAAACCAAACTCCATGACCTTGCTCTAAACCTGCTAGCATGCAGGTGGTTGTCCTTGTCATACCCTGTGTTCCGTGGGAAAATTATTACTTATTTCAATTAAAGGCAGTTTATGAGAATAGGTCCTATTTGGGTTCTTCAACCTGTACCCTTTTGGAAAATTTTCGCTCCTGTGACTTTGATGACCAAAGCTTCTTGTGCATGATGTCCTTGCACAATATTATGTGTGAATATGTGAGAATGAAGATGGTGGCGAGTGTCCTCTCCTACATGGGGGACTTGCTATTGTGGGCCTTCTTTTCATTCATGAGGAATCAGATTGAGTGGCACTTGGCCAAGAAAACAAAAGAAACCAACGAGAAAAGAACAACATTGTGGGTCAGGGTTGAACCAAGAATGGCTTATGATCTCGGACGATAGTTTAGACTATTCCTGAGAACTCTGGAAATCAAAGAAAAATAGGCTGTCTACAGAAAAAGAATCGTGAGGATTTGCCTCAACCTATTTACAAATATGAAAAGTCAAACACTAGCCAGATGTCTCAACCGCACTGAGGCTTGTAGCACGAAGTTACAGGAAGGGGACCCCTTTGAGTATAGTGTTATAGACATATTTGGGCACTGCAAGCCCAATCACATATGTCCATAAACCAAGGGCTTCTAAACCCCTAAAAGTGTTGTTTCATACCCTAAAGGAACAAGGTTAGCTGATTACATCATCTCCCAGAAGTTCTCCTTGAAAAACTACTCAGAACTGGTCAAAACTAGACCATATAGACTGCTCCATGCATAGGGTGCGATGCATCTCACCTATTACACACAGGGGGTGCAATGCATACTGGAAAGCCCTTTTGCAGGGTACGATAAGTGAATGCAGACAAATGGCATAAGTAGTTTGCTAAGTGGAAACTCAAAGAATCTTCTAGAAACTGCTCATATGACACTTACCTCTCTGAATTCGCCCAGGGATGAGTAAGAGATCATGAAATCTCCAAGTGGAACCAAGAACTACCAGTGAAATGACACTAATCAAAATCCCAGAAGCTGACTCACTCCCCTGCAAACATCTATATATGGATCCCTCATCCCAGAGATCCAGAGGCTGGAATTTTGTAATTTGCAAGGAAGTGCTATTGGTTTCTCTTTGAATACATTGTTGGGTGATCTTGCTTTGTATGAGGTGAAGAGGGCTTTCATGTTGGGAGGATGATTCTGGATCAGACAACTTAGTTGTAATCCTCTCTTCTACTACTTCTATCAATAAAGTTATTTGAGTTTTCCTCCATATGCTTGTATATCTTTGAATCTTGTATTTGTCGCATTTATTTGGTTAATGTACATCTGATCCTCCATTGTTTATGGATATAGATCTCTATGATTTGATGGTATTTTGCTGCCTTGACTCTACAGGTGTTCTTTGAAGTGGGACAAGTGAGAGAGGAGTGGCGAAAGATTTATCGAGGGAGAGAGGAAACAAGCAAGGAGACTAGCGAAAGATTGAGGGTGGTGCTCTCTGCTTCTCTCTCATCTATCTCTCATAAAGGAAAACACAAGTGACTTTAATTTGTTTGTTTCTAAGATAGCTACCTGTCTTAGTGGGACTAGCAGCTTTGAATGGACACTAGTTTTTCCCGATAACAAAATGGCGACTCCGCTGGGGACCGAATAGTTTTGTTGTTTTGTTACTTTTGTTTGCTTTATAAACCATAGATGGAGCCTGAAGTTAAGCCGGCTGGCCTTCGAACTGATTTTGCTATGCAACTGCAAAGTAGATCAACGCTGCTTTAGTCAATCTCTGGGTTGGTTTATGAACTGAACATATGACTTGAAAACATCCTAAGTGCCCTGGTGGTAGCTCAAATAACCTCATTAGATCAGCCCCTGTACTTTGTGTTTACTAACAATCATTAGCTCAGCCTAAATCCCTGAACTTAGCTGCAAACTGTGAGTGTAAACCAAGCTCAATCTCGTCCCTGGACCATCGCACTGTCTCTTCTTGGCAATCTGGATGCATCGCACCTCCCGTGTGTTGCAGGTGAGATGCATCCGTGTTTCCCTGTGTTACAGGTGTGATGATTGAATGAGAATGTTTCTGCCTCCAGATTTTGGTTTTTTCTTCATTGTCTTCACCTTTATTCAATAGTTTTGCTATCTATGATTAGTATATCTCTGTTGAAACCATCTTCCTTTGCATTATTCAGCCTCCATCAGAAGGAATTGTGAATGTTCTTTTTTATGAATTTTTCATCATTTATAGTTCTCCTTTGAAAATAGTAGCTTAATCGAATTGTTGTCTTTTGATTTGAAAGTGTCGCAAGTGTCGTTTTTAGTCAAGAAAAAGAGTGTCGCAAAGCATTCCTCTTTTAGATAGTTGATTACACTTTTTCCATCATATTTGATTTGAAATTATTAGTATTTCAAGTGTTGAAAGTAGTTTTAATTAAAAATCGCAAAGTTTCGTTGTAGTCTTCCTTTCATTTTTTGAAGAGAAAATTGTTAGTACTGTCGCTTTGAAAGAAAATAATTCAGATTTGTACTTAGTTTTCTTTTTGTCATTTCTCACATTAAGGAAATTGAAAAACAATACATGCATGCACATTTGCATTTAGACTGCATGCTAGAATTGATTTAGGAAAAGTGCATCTAGTGTGTGCTCTCTACTCTATGTTGAAAGAATTTCATTTCTCTTTCCTTAGTAGCTAGGATTTTCATTGCAAAAAGAAAGTAAACGACTGTTTATCATCTTAGATTGCATATTTAGGAATTGTATATCTACATCATGCAGTGAACCTTAAAGGAAAACTTAAGAAATATAAACAGTAAAATAAACCCCAATGAACATAAAAACGCTTTGGAACCTAACGCACAACATTTAGAAGTCTAGGCTAGAGACAAATTCTGGCGTCGTAAAGCCTGGTAACTATCGCTTTCATCGCAGGTTGGGTGATTCCTCCTCTTTGAGATGACAAGTGCCAGTACGGATTTGTGCTCCCACGTACCGTTGAGTATATATTGGGAGACCACAATAGGCTACATCCTTTATCCTTAGGAAGCCGTGTCTATTGCCCTATCGATCGCAATGCACTGAACATAACATTCGGGAAGATTGACTGCCGTACTGTAAAAGGTATTCTACAGTTTTGCCATTGGTTTGGTAATCCCTCTGTCTAGATTTCCAGAGTACTCACTTTTGTTCCTTTTCAGACTCCTTAAAAGAAATGGTCCATCTGAGCACTTGTCACTTCAGGCTCATTAAAAATTGAAGGCAACTAGAGTCATCTTTAGCTTTTTCTCAACTCTTAAAAATTGAAAAAGCAAGTTGTGTCAAAGCGTCATAAAATTCATTTAAATCGGAATAACATTTTACCCTTTTTTATTTTGAGTTGATCAAGTAATCCGCAATTTTGGAAGAAAATCAATCAAAACCCCGTCATTCGTGGAGACTAATGAGTCAATCGTCTTTGACTCCGGAAACAAAACCATTCCGGGCCAAGCGATCTCATTTAACTGGGTCAAAGTCCCCTATTTTGTTTGAAACTTGTGTTTCAACATCCTTAGAGACTCCAGTTACTCCAACTATTTCTGGTATCCCTACCTCTACAGAAGAAGTTCCACAGTTACAAGAGGACACTAGAACTAATCCTAGTATAACGGTAAACACTTCTATTCCTAAACCAGCTCCATCTAGGAATGATTCAGAAGGTGTCAACCCTCCGACATTTGTCGCTGCAGAGTGTGTACCTTCTTTAGCACCAGAAATATTTTACGGACTTGACGGTCTGCCTCTTCCACCTGGACTGATTGCGATAGAAGAGATTGTGGAGGATCTTCCATCCAGTACCCCATTGCATTTTGGAACTAGGATCCACCTATATCCTTCTAATTTAGAAGTTAGTCAACCTTCATTGCAAGTTTCTGTAGAATCGCTAAGAAGTCTTTTTGACAGACTCAATATGTCTGAACAACCATCGACATCTAGGACTGTTTCATCCAATACAGAAGTAACAAAACTTCCTGCCACTACTCCAACAATGTTCGCTGGTATACCATCTGTCCCAACTAGCTCTCAACCGCTAAATGAAGTCCACCCAGGGATTGTTTCGACAGTATGGTCTATTCCTGTTTGTTCGTCTAGAATAATATCTGGAATTTCTTATGTTGAGTCTCAGAAAATTGATCCTTCACAACAATATCAATTTGGGCAACCCAGTCTACAAAGACCAAATTTTTCTTTAAACACTAGATTGCCACCATATGGGGGGCGGTATGCCTTTTCATTGTTCCCTCCAGGAGAAAAACCATATGAGATTTCACAATAGTATTCAGGTCAAGCTAGAATTGCATCCTGTGGTTGGGTGCCAATACTACCTCAACATCCAAGAGTTGTATATTCAATGCAGCCAAATCTACCTGTGTTGAATATTCTCACTATACCGGCTATTGTGACGGTGTCGCAAGTACAAGCGCTGCCTATTGTATGTCAACCTTAAGTTTCTCAGGTCGTAATACAATAGCCTATTGTCTCAATGACTCAACCACAATCACCGATTAGTGGCTACTTAACTGAAGTGACTCAGGCTCAAACGGGTACTATCACCCCTCATCTTGGTCAAACATCCAGTATTAGACAATAGCAAATGGCTTCACAACCATGGTTAGTGCAATATCAACGACCACAATTCCACCAAGCTTACCGAGGACCTGAGCAACAAAGCTTTGCGGGTAATGGGCAGCCGTATATTCAAAATGGTCACCAACAATCATATCATAATGGTTACGCCCATCAACCTTATCAAAGTTATCAGCATCAAATACATTATGCTGGTATGCAAAGACCCAGTGCTCAGGTGATCCCATATTATCCTGGGTATGCTTCACCAAACCTGAATCAACAGTTGCCTTTCATCGCAATGTTGGAATTACTAGATCTAAATCAGTTAACAAATGATCCAATTGCCTACGCCCCTTCATGGCTAGAGATTCCTCATAAACTTCCGTCAGATATTCCTAAATTCAATGGAAATCTGGGTGAAGATCCATCGAATCATGTGATGACCTTTCATCTATGGTGTTCGTCCAACACTCCCAATGATTATTCGATTAGGCTTCACCTCTTTCAGCGAACGTTAATTGGTCCAGCAACAAAATGGTACATCGAATTGCCTAGAGCTTCATTCGATAACTTCAGTGCCCTTACCACAACCTTTTTAACCCATTTTTAGTTACCCATAAGGTACGAAATAGGAACAGAGCTTCATACCAATTTTAAACAGACGACAGCCACTCACATATCTGATCATATTCATGAGTGGCGATGTCATCATCGAATGGTAAAAACATATGTTCCTGATCAGCTACTAGTTGAATGGTTTATTAAGTCATTATTACCTTTTATTACAGAAGATGTGGCTAAAGGGGGGGTTGTCACTGAAGAGCAAGTCATTGCTCATGCGCAATATCTAGACTTGATTTATACTCAGTCTGGCACGATCTATGACAAAATCCCTGATGCTCCTAGACCAGAGTTTTCCGTTCCTCCTCCTAAATCAAACAAAGATTCTCATGTCGGCGATGGCGTGATAGCTACTACCAGCACAAAAACCGCAAAGGCTACATCTAAGAAAGCCTATACAGTTTCTGGTGAAAATGCGAATGAAGAACTTCTTGCCTCAAAGGTTAATGCCGTGTCGATTGACAAACGCAAAGAACCGAAGCAACCAGGGGGCAAGAAGAAAGGGAAAAGCAAAAAGAAGAAACAAGATGATTCGTCTCCTAAAAAATCTTTTGCGAACCCTTCTGGGCAAAACAAAACTCCTAGGCCATGTCTCATATGCGATGAGGACCATTAGACAAGAGATTGTCCATATAAAGCTGAGGTTAAGAAATTCTTTAAGAGTTCAAAAACCTCAGCGGTATTGACTGATCCATTTCCAAACCCAGAAACCAATCTGGTTGCTAGCGACAATGCTTCCCCATCCCAAGTGCTTATGTTGTCCATTTCGAAACAACAAAATGATGCTTTGATATCGACAAGGAATAAAGATTACGGGAATCCACAGTTGTCGAACAACAAGGTTGTAGATCAACCTAGTAGTTTGAAAACAACTTCAACCGAAGTTGTGCCACCCATCGTTCCTGAGCCAACAATAAAGCCACCAAAGGGAGTAGTACACAAATCGACATTTAATCCTTGTGCCCGAGTAGCATAGAATTATAGTATAGTAGAGGATCTGGCCCAATCGCCGTTCGCTATGTCGACACTTGAAGTACTACAAAATTGCCCCTCCCAAAAGTAGGCTCTATTATCAACAATAGGTGGGATTGACCCAACGGATTCCAATCTTGTGGCCTTTAATAATAAAGGATTTTAACCTTAGTTACCAACTCAACTCGCTTTCCTCATCCAAGTGAAAGCCCTTAACAAAACTGTTCATCGAACAATTATTGATGAGGGGGCATCTACTTGCATTATGTCAATGAGTTGTTGGAAAAATTTAGGATCACAACCCTTGTCAAGATCATCAATGACATTAAAAGCATTCGATGGATGAACATACACCCCGTACGGGATTTTAAGTAACATACAAATTGAACTGGGGGGCAAGACAGTAGAAATTGACGTCGAAGTTATCAATGGAAACCTCGATTACAATATCCTACTAGGAAGGCCCTGGATTTATGCTATGGCTGCTATTATATCAACTTAATTTAGAAATATTGCATTTCCTTTTCAATGAGGGATTACAATTGTTGATCAAGAAACCTTTCTCCCCAATAGTTCACAAATTACAGGAAGCATTCCAATGATCCATGGAAGCTCTCATTCGCTTCAAAATGTCGGAGTAGGCCTACTGAAAGACCCTACCTTGATGGGTACTTTTGCCCTACTGCCTCCAAGTAATCTGGCGGAAGTGGCAACAGTAGGAAGCTACAATATGATATCTTCCATTCAGAAGATTTCCGAACATTTTGTTAGCATGGATCATCAACAGGTATTGCAAGCCCGATAGAGATTTTGTAGCAATTAATTTTCTCGGCCTGGGCGGCAAACCCAAATCAATGCTCATCGAGTGTTTGGGTAGATAGGTCAAAGGAATATGGCACGTCTTCAGATCCTTGATCACATGTACATTCTACAGACGAAGGGATTATTCAGTCGATGATGATAGGAGAGGCACCATGGGAAGATTACCACCATCATTCCCATCTTCTGGATTACAATGAAGATTATTCCAAGGACCTTAACCATCCTTCAGTTTTTGATTTACTATCAAATACTGTAAATACGGTGGATTCCGAGCAAAATCTGTCCAATATTGAGGAAACTATCACCATAAATATCTCGATCAAACCTAATGTTGTAGAGAATATTCATGTTGGCAAATCTTGTTCTTCTTCAGAACTGGAAATATATTGCGCTCTCTTTCACGAATTCAGAGATGTCTTTGCATGGTCATACAAAGAAATTCCAGGCATTGACTCGAGCATAGTTGAACACGAAATCAAGATGTATCTAGATGTCAAACCGGTATGACAACGGCTTCAGCAGGTGCACCCGAAGAAAGCCGCTACCATCAAGGCAAAAGTTGAAAAACTTTTACATGCTGGTTTCATTTACCCGGTTCCTCTAACTGATTGGGTATCGAATATTGTTCCTGTGATGGAAAAGCAAGGAACAATTAGAGTGTGCATTGATTACAGAGATGTAAATCAAGCTTGTCCAAAGGACAACTAACCTACACCCTTCATCAACCAGATAATTGATGAATGCGCCGGATGTGAAATATTTTCATTTATGGATGGATTTTCTGGGTATAATCAAATAAATATCTGCCCACAGGACCAGTCGAAGACTACATTTATATGTCCGTGGGGCACATTCATGTACCACAAATTACCTTTCGGTTTAAAGAACGTAGGGGAAACCTTTCAGAGGGCTATGAATTATGCCTTCCATGACATCAAGAACATCATTCAACCATATCTCGATGATCTTCCAGCTCATTCGCGAAAGTGGACTGATCATCCACAGCATTTGAGAGCTATATTTCTATGTTACCGACACTACAAAATATGACTCAATCCACAAAAGTGTGTGTTTTGTGTAAGTTCTGGTCGTTTACTAGGCTTCGTGGTTTCTAAGGATGGAATTCGACTCGACCCATGTAAGGTTCAGGAAATCATCGATATGCCTCCACCTTCAAATTTGCTTCAGATTCAGAAACTCTAAGGGAAAGCGAACTTTATAAGGAGGTTCATTCCAAATTACGCCAAACTTGCTAAAGGTTATACGCATCTTTTGAAAAAGAAGTACCCTCCAACTGGGATCAGGTTGCGCAAGCTTCCTTTGATGCTCTAAAGCAATCCCTAATAAAAGCATCATTAATGTATGCTCCTGATTATCAAAAGGACTTTAACCTATATCTAGCTGTAGTAGATACAACCATTGCAATGGTTTTAGTTCAAGAAGAAAATGGAATCGAAAATCCTGTCTATTACTTAAGTCGAAACTTAAATGATACAGAAAGAAATTACTCCCATGTTGAAAAGCTGGCTCTTGCAGTTGTTTAAGCAGTACAGAGATTTTGACACTATATCCTCTTTCGTAAAACTACCATTTTGTCTGATTGCAACCTTATGACTTACATTCTGTCACGTCAGTTACTTGTGGGAAAATATTCGAAATGGATAGTTATTTTGCAAGAGTTTGATCTGGAATTTGTAAAATCCAAATCAAAGAAATCCCTAGTTTTCGTGGAGTTACTATGCAACTTCCCATCGTCGTCCAATGATTCAACATCCAAAGCAACAATCGTGGATGAATCTTTGTTTCTGATATCTTCAAGAGATCCGTGGTATGGAGATATAATCATCTATCTCCAAACCCAAACATACAGGCCAAACACCTCTCACTCTGAACAACGACGTACTCGATACCAAGCAAAAGACTACATGATCATCGGTGATACACTTTACCATCGCGGTATCGATACAGTTCTGCGAAGGTGCCTCACCCATGAGGAGGCTGAAAAAGTCCTGAATGATTGTCATTTAGGCGCACGTGGGGGGCATCAATCTGGTTACGCTATAGCACAAAATATTTTACGAGCATGTTACTTCTAGCCAACAATGTTCAAAGATTGCATAACCACAGTCAGAAGTTGCCATGCTTATCAAATCTTCGACTGCAAAACCAGAATACCACCCGCACCTCTGCATCTAGTAGTTGTTGTTGGGCCATTCGCCAAATGGGGCATAGATTTCATGACATGTAACCCCACCTCAGCCAGGGGGCATGGGTATATCATAGTCGCAGTTGACTATTTTACGAAATGGGCCGAGGTGATGCCTACATTAAACAACAACGACGAAACAGTTGCTCTTTTCTTTTTCAATCATGTAGTCTCTAGGTTCGATGTTCCACAGGCTATAGTCATAGATCATGGATCGCACTTTTGCAATCACGTGATGGTAGAATTGGCTACCAAATTAGGATTATCCCACGACATTTCTACTTCGTATTTTCTGCAAGCTAACGGACAAGTTGAGGCCATTAGCAAAGTCTTGAAGTGCATGCTACAAAGGATGATTGGAGTCCACAAACGAAGTTGGCACCTAATCCTATACTCAGCCTTGTGGGCATAGAGAACCTCGGTAAGGAATGCGACCGGGTTTACACCCTTTCAGTTGGTGTATGGCTTGGAAGCTATATTACCAATTCAGTGTGAGATTTCATCTCTCAAGCTCGCAATCGACCTTCTCCCCGGAACTTCAGAGGAAGAGGCTCGTTTCTTGGAACTAATCCAATTGGATGAAACCCGTCGTGACGCAGCTTTGGCTAACAAAGCTCATAAGAAATGAGTTAAGGTGCAATTTGACAAAAATGTCAAACCTCGTGTCTTCTCAGAAGGTGACCTAGTCTTGCTTTATGATCAGGAATCGGATAAATTGGGAGCAGGTAAGTTCCAATCTTTGTGGATGGGTCCCTAAATTGTTAAACGAGTGTTAGCAAAAGGAGCCTACGAGCTAGTAGATTACGATGGGATTCCACTGGCGCAACCCTAAAAGGGGTTGTACCTTAAGCGTTACTATGCTTGACTAAGTGTAGTAATCTCTTTATATGCTTTTGTTACATGATTTTTGTTTTCGTCAAGAGTGATCATTTTGGTTAGGTAATCCACTTTTACATTTGTTGCAAATGTCGAACCTATTGGAATCATTTGTTGGATATGCCGACGAAGCTAGTCGTAGTACGCAGAACCTATCTTATGCGAGCTGGACCATTTTTGATCCAGGCTGTGAGTTAGTGAGTTTCAAAGGAGTATGTATTGGTCGGTCAACAAACAACATCACTGAATATAGTGCCTTGATAGCTTCTCTCTGATGCCATCGCATGTTGCATACACCGACTTATTGTCAGGCTAGACTCAAAACTTGTTATCCTACAACTTACTGGCATCTATTATGTTCGGAATCCAACTATCTATCGAAAGTTCCTAAGGGTCAGGATATTGGAAAGGTAGTTTGATTCTATTCAATATCAACACATTTCTAGAAACTTCAACACATTAACCGATTCATTAGAAAATTAGGTGTTAGATAGACATTTGCAGCATTTATAAAAGAAAGCATTTTAATCAACATTTGCATCAGGATCATATAACTTAACCAAAATAAAGCTTTGAAAATCAAAAATATATATAACTATTTATAGTTTGTCAAAATGTTCTGTGTCCAAGACAAAATCGGTCACGTGACCCAAAAACTAAAAAGTGCAGGGAAGCACCCTAGACTAATGGTGTTGGTGATAACAAGTCACCGCCTGTGCAATCATACGTAAAAGCCTAGTCCCCGGCTCGGCACACCGGTAGTATGGTGCTGTAATCTCAGAGGTAACTCATCGGTCCTCACATCCTGAATACCAAGGGTGAGACCCTTGATCTAATCCTGCAACACTGCAAGGGTCTCGGCTACGTCCAGATCACGAAGGATAGCCCTCCCTATAACCTCTCTTGCTGGAACGACAGCTGCTACCCTAGGGCACGCTGCTGGTCTCATTGGTCCAATATCTACACAAATATATGGGTTTTATTAGTCTTGATAACATTTAAAAGACACAAGAACATTATAAAAACAATAAACAGAGATATGGTCAGATCTTTTTACCTATAACACCCCACTGCTCGCCAGCCGGTAGCACCAAATCTGGGTCACCCTGGAAATCAATCCCAGCATATGGATACTTAGCAAAGACCATCTCCTAATGGTCGAACCACTCAAAGAAGGCATCAGAGAATGAAATCTGTGACTGACCAGAATGTCTGGCCATAAGATCGACCCATCTCTGCATCCGTGGTTTCATCAGTACCGACGTTCTGAGTGAAATGTACTGTGGTTGCATCAGTGGGATCCTCTCCAAGGCGAAAGCGGTTAGAATAGAACCATAACCAAAGTTCTTGGTTCTTTTGTTCTTCACCTTGGTAAGTTGTTCTTTTATAACCGGAAGTACTGCATCACACCAGTTGAATACCTTTGGTTCAAGTCATTCCAAAGCATACTACATATAGGACCTGTTGGCCAAATGAAGGGCTGCATTACTAGCCAGTCTAGCAAAGGTGAATAAAATAGTCCTCAAGGATGGTCAGTGACATCTCGAATACTAATCTTGCCATCCCTACTTGGCTAATATCCATCTCTACAAAATCGGCGAATATAATCCCTCACGGATTCACCCCCACAGGCAGATCCTGATAGTGAGAGAGGGGCACCATGCCTTGATAAACCGGTCAAGAAGTAGATACCCTCAACTGTCAAAGTGATGGATTTAAGTTGAATCTGGAACACTTGGTTGGTAGGATCCCATGCATCGAGAAAATATTGCAACAAATTGATTTGTTGCCTCATGCTGGATATGCAGAAGAATTTGAGCAAGCCACAGTTCCGCAATGGCCAATGGCCATCTTAGTATGCATCGCACCTTTTGATGTACACAAGGTGAGATGCATCTTGACTGGCCAATGGCCAACTTAGTATGCATCACACCTTTTGATGTACACTAGGTGTGATGGGGAGAGAACGAATTGTTCAAACCCCAGAGACCCAAAAGAACAGGAAAAAATGCTTAGAATCAGAAAAAGAAAGAATGCAATTGAAGAGCTCAGAGTTAGCTCCTACCTAGTCCAGACAACATCGAAAATAGTCCACAGAATCTCTCGGAATCAGCTAGTGAAAATCGAGGGGGGAAAAACCTCCAGAGCACCAAAAATCCCAAATTTGAATGAAATGGTAAAAATGAGAGGTAAAAACTACTTTTATGTTACTATTCACATAGTTCAAGTAAAATATTGTTTTTTAACTCATTTTTCAAGCATGTATCTACATTTCCAATCAATTTGATGGAGTAATTGAATAGGCAGTACGACTGTCAAAAGAGCATAGTGATAATGGTGAAATCAACATCTCTGACTATCATCATGAGCAGTTTTATGCAAAGTTCAAGCTCGTTAAAAAATAAACCTAACCACGAGTAGTTTTACATGAATTTCAAGCTCGTTAAAAAATAAACCTAGCAATGAGCAAATGTTCCCCCAGAGTTTAATCTCATTAAAAAATGAACCCACCTTCGGTAAATAACCATTGCAATCGCATAATTATTAGATTTTGAACCTTGGTCGTGTTCTTACCATCACCTCCACTATTTTTTAGCCGATCATACGCCTCCATTTGATTTTTTACCCCTTTTGAGGAACAGCTGTGATGAGTGATCCTATTAGCCACCTTCTTTACACTGCCGTGATTGAAAAGTTCCAAACCTTACCTGGAACTAGTTGCTATCCAAAAACATCACTCGTTCCTCAAAAAACGAGTCTCCTTTAAGCTCTTTTCATCTGACTCGTAAAATATGAAAATATTGTTGAGCAATTGGCCTCTCTAGCTCGTTAAAGTGATTGGAAGTGCCATCCCTCCTCTAGATTTTAATATTTTTGGACCTAAGAGATCATTACAAAAAAGGATCGAGTGCTTGTTTTGTTCAGCTCGTTAAAACTATTGAAAAGTCATCCCTTTCATATTATTTTACACTTTTTCAGACTTAAGGGATTACATTATGAAAAAGGATCACTGGAGTTGCCTTTACGTCTCTTTTTAGACTCTCTAAAATTGAAAAGGACCAAGTTATCTTTGTCGTTAAACTTTTTGAAACAATAGCGACAAACTTGTCCATGCAGACAAGAGCGAGTTTCATTGTCGCTAGGCTCTTTAAAACATAGCAACGGGTTTGCCCGACGGGCAGATTATAGAACACACATATGTTATCCTCCTCAAGCTTGACAAAAATAAATAAGTACTAGTCAGCAATGACTGGGGAAAAAGGGAAGAAAACTTGAATAACTTCATTGGTAGCAGGTCGCTCTTGAACATGACACTTTCACTCCGTCACCATGATTGAGTCGAGTTGGGTTATTCAGTTCACCGGTCATATCACCATTGGTCCATCGTACCATCCATTTTGGGGTTAATGCTACCAATCCATTTCAGTGTTGCCGATATGTTCAAGAGAAGTCACTCAGAGAATTCACCAACCTAGCTAACACCTCATCCGCTGCAATACCTTCACTCTCCATTTTTCATGACCGCCACCCTGAACCTTATATCATCAGATCATTTTCACCTCCACAAAATCATTTGCTCTATTCCATGTCGTAGATGTGGGATACATTAAGGCCCTCTTACGACGGGTCACTTCTTGTCGACATCAGCTCATTATCCAAGAAGTTGACTTAGGAACAACCCTTTTAGTACTTTGAAGCTTGCATGTCTCAATGGCAAGTTTCTCACTTCCGGCGATAGATTTACATCAATGGCCTTCGACCGAAATATTTTTTGTGGTGTTCGACATCAACTCATGTATTCACACCACATGAATTGTATTGCAGTACCTTCAGGGTCATTATCATTATCGGTGATTCCTCTTGCGCCTGTTAAAAACTTACATCATTGGCTGGTAATCAGGCGATGTCTTTCCATGTTCGACATCAGAACATATTTTCACATGGATGGACTTGTACTTCAAGCGAAGATTGAATGGGTTTGAAGACCCCGAATCTAGTTTCATCCATCCGGGCTATGATATATTCAGGAAAATAAAGACATCAAATGTACATCATTGCTACACAGATAATCATCCAAACTAAGGGATGATGGCTCTACCAGAATCATCAGTCTACCACACAGACGGTTGTCTGTCCTATGTACATAAAAATGAATTTATAAAGCTAAGCATGGGAATGCCCGCCTCAGCTAGATCATGAAAATATTATGAAGATAATGTATTGTATTTTATCTTATTACAGGTCACCTTCCAGTTCGAAAAACCTCGGATCCTCATTATAAAGCATTTCACCCGACATCAAAAGATTTACGACCTCATGCTTTAGGGGGCAACTGTTATAGACATATTTGGGCACTGCAACCCCAATCACATATGTCCATAAACCAAGGGCTTCTAAACCCCTAAAAGTGTTGTTTCATACCCTAACGGAACAAGGTCAGCTGATTACATCATCTCCTAGAAGTTCTCCCTGAAAAACTACTCAGAACTAGTCAAAATTGGACCATACAGACTGCTCCATGCATAGGGTGTGATGGATCTCACCTATTACACACGGGGGGTGAAATGCATACTGGAAATCCCTTCTGTAGGGTGTGATGAGCAAGAGCAGACAAATGGTAGAAGCAATTTGCTAGGTGGAAACTCAAAGAATCTTCTAGAATCTTCTAGACACTTGCCTCTCTGAATTCACCCAAGGATGAGTAAGAGATCATGAAATCTCCAAGTGGAACCAAGAATTATCAGTGAAATGACACTAATCAAAATACCAGAAGCTGACTCACTCTCCTGTAAACATCTATATATGGATCCCTCATCTCAGAGATCCAGAGGATGGAATTTTGTAATTTGCAAGGAAGTGCTGTTGGTTTCACTTTGAAAACATTATTGGGTGATCTTTCTTTGTATGAGGTGAAGAGGGCTTTCATGCTGGGAGGATGATGCTGGATCAGACAACTTAGTTGTAATCCTCTCTTCTACTACTTCTATCAATAAAGTTATTTGAGTTTTCCTCCATATGCTTGTATATCTCTGAATCCTGTATTTGTATATGCATTTATATGGTTAATGTACATCTGATCCTCCATTGTTTATGGATATAGATATCTATGCTTTGATGGTATTTTTCTACCTTGAATCTACAGGTGTTCTTTGAAGCGGTACAAGTGAGAAAGGAGTGGCGAAAGCTCTATTGAGGGAGAGAGGAAACAAGCAAGGAGACTAGTGAAAGACTGAGGTTGGTACTCTCTGCTTCTCTCTCATCTATCTCTCATAAAGGAAAAAACAAGTGACTTTAGTTTGTTTGTTTCTAAGATAGATACCCATCTTAGTGGGACTAGCAGCTCTGAATGGACACTAGTTTTCCTAATAACATATAGGAACTTCATGGCTGCTGTTACACGGGTACCGGAATATGCTCAGATTGTACAGACACTGGGGCGTTCTAGATTGGCCTAAGGTTCAAATTTCCTTTGATATGGTTGCCATTGGGCGAGTATGAGCCCGATTAGCATTTAAGTGACTACGAAGAGGAACCTTGGCCATGTCAGTTAATGGCCATTCAAGGATTCAGAGCTTCGGGCGATGATACTGCTAGTGCGTACAATTTCATAGATTTGCATCAGGGGTACAGTAGAAGGAATTGAGATTATGCATGGGGACATACAGTTGCTTCAGTCAGGGGGAGATGTTGGGTGTGGTTGTCTTACCTATTTTCTACACATTCTATCCCTAGTTTTGACCTTTCTGTCCTCCAAGACTCTGACTTTATATGACCAAATTCCATGTTTTCTTACCTTTTTAACCTATTCTACTGTCATGTTACTTTGATGTATTTTACTGAATAATATGAGGCTTTATTCCTTTTTGCGGCTAACTGGGAGATTATTGAAGAAGTATTTTGGGAAGTCCTTCTTTTCAGGTGATGGCTCATGAGAACAAAGCTATGAAGCAGATAGGCATCAAGGATTAACTACAGAAAAGGGTAGAACGGTTCACTATTACATCCTGCAAGTTGTTATATGTTGCTGCTATACATTAGATGTTGTTACACCATGCGCTGATCCGCTGTCACATCAACATTGCTATTGTTGGGTTGTATTATATTCTTTCCACCACTAGCCTACATAGTTAACTAGGGGGTTAGAGGGGGCACAAAGCCCCCCCTTTGGTGCATCGATTGCGCAGCGAGGAGGCAGCCCCCCTTGTTCGGGGGTTTCAGGGGGGTGGGTAGCCCCCCTCTACGGGGTCAGGGGCAACACCCCTGGGAAATTTTTTTTTGGACCCTATATTTGGTTGGTCGGACCTACCTATGGTTTTGTGCATGGTTTTCACACATGCTTTTGGATGTGATGGTTTTTGGTCAATGGTTTTTGACGTGATGGTTTTCGGTCCATGGTTTTGGGAGTGAAGGTTTTCGGTCCATGGTGTTGGATGCTTCAGAATGTATAAATATGTATTGTAACATTTAAAGGAATATAATGAAAAAATCAAGCTAGTAGTCTTGGTTTTGGGATGCAGGGGAAAATCTCTGTGTATATGTGTTTTATGTGGTATGCTCTCACATTGTTTATTTTCTGTGTTTTAGAATTCATATGCAAGTAATTTCCATACGGGGTTAAAACCTACAGTTGGTATCAGAGTTGTTTTGGCTTCAAGGGGAAGCCTTTGTTGCTGAGGGGTTTCGCTCGGGCTCTAGTAGACCCTATTCAGTGGGAGATCTGTGAGATCGATTTTGGTGGTGAAAGAAGATGGCGAGCAGTGGAAAGATAGAGATTGAGAAATTTAACGGTCAGAGTTATGAGTTATGGAAACTCAAGATGGAGGATCTGTTGGTGGATAAAGATTAATGGATTGTAGTAGATCCAGGTACTAAACCAACGGGAGTGTCCGATGAAGAATGGAAGAAGTTGGATCAGAAGGCAAAGAGCACAATACGATTGTGTGTCTCAGATCCAGTATTGCTGAACGTATCAGGGGAAGCTACGGCGAAGGCTTTGTGGGACAAGTTAGGGAATTTGTACCAATCTAAGTGTCTGGTGAATAAACTGTTCCTACGGAAAAAGCTATATAACATGAGGAAGAAAAATGGAGACTCGGTGATAGAGCATTTAAATGCATTTAATACTGTGGTAAGTCAGTTATTATCTGTTGATATTAAAATTTTAGATGAAGATAAGTGCATCAGTTTGTTGTGTTCTCTACCAGATTCGTGGGATAGTCTGGTTATTGCAATAGGTAGCAATGCAATTGCCTTGCAGTTTGATGAGATAGTCTCATCCTTGCTGATGGAGGAGATGAGACGGAAAAATATGGAGAGCCAAAATGGTGATGCCTTGTCTGTACAAGGATAGTCCCAAAACAGAAACAAGAATAAGTCATCGAATGGGAGATCTAAATCTATAGGGAGATCTAAATATCTAGGAAAACCTGTAAAGGTGGTGTGCTAGAAGTGCGGAAAGGAAGGGCACTACAAAAGGGACTGTAAATCTAAAGCTCCTGACAAAGGAAAGGGATCTGATGATGCTCCTTCTGTAGAGGTGAAAACCACCTCAGATGAAGGTGGGGATGTGTACTTGGCTTCTTCAAGTACACATGTAGATCGTGAGGCATGCTTGATTGACTCAGGTTCATCCTTTCACTTCACTCCCCATAGAGAGTGGTTATGCAAGTATAAGAAATATGATGGTGGTGATGTCTTCTTGGGGGATGACAGTAAGGCTAGAATCGTTGGTCGTGGAAAATTAAAGTTTAAGTTGCAAGGTGGAAGGGTTAGAACACTTCCGGGTGTTCTGCATATTCCTGCATTGGCCAGAAATTTGATTTCCATAAGCAACCTAGATGATGCAGGTGCAAAACAGTGTTAGAGAAGGATACCTGCAAGATGGTTCAGGGAGCACTGGTATGGATGCGGGGAGTTCAGATTGGAACTCTGTACAAGCTACAAGGTAGCACTATTGTTGATGGGTGCAACAGTTCTGTGGTTCCTGAAAGTGGAGCCAAAAATCTAGTGGTCTTTGGAGAGAAGACCATGTTGTGGCATCAAAGGCTTGGACATATTGTAGAGAAAGGCCTTCGAATACTTCATGGTAAAGGTATGGTAGAAGGTATGAGTAACAGCTCTCTAGATTTTGATTTCTGTGAAAATTGTGTATATGAAAAGCAAAATTGGGCGAGTTTCCCCTTTAGTGGTAAGAGGTCGAAACAGATATTAGAGCTTGCACACAGTGATGTGTTTGGACCTGTGAAGGTTCCATCATTGGGTAAGTCTTTGTACTATGTATCATTTATAGATGACTTCTCAAGGAATACATGGATATATTTCCTTAAGAAGAAATATGAAGTCTTTGAGAGGTTTAAAGAATTTAAGGCTCTGGTGGAAAACCAGACAGAGAAGAAGATAAAGGTGTTGAGGTCAAATAACGGTGGAGAGTTTTGCAGCAAGGAATTTGAAGAATTCTATAAGAAGTGTGGTATATCACAACAGAAGACTACTCCATACACACCCAAGCAAAATGGAGTTGCAGAAAGAATAAACGAGACATTGATGGAAAGGGCAAGAAGCAAGCTCATTGGTGCTGGGTTAGGATAGAAATTATGGGTAGAGGTGGTGGAGATAGCATGTTACCTGGTAAACAGATGACCTTCATCAACGTTAGAGGATAAGACTCCACAAGAGGTATGGACTGGTAAGACACCCTCTTTTTCACATCTAAGGGTATTTGAATGTGATGCATATGTACATGTTCCAAAGGAGAAAAGAACCAAGTTGGATAGTAAATCTGAAAAGTGCATCTTTATTGGGTATAAGGATGGTTTAAAGGGGTATAAGCTTTGAAACCCAGTAACAAGGAAGTTTGTGTACAACCAAGATGTGGTGTTCAAAGAGGTGAAAGATGCTATTAAACATGAAGCCCAACCAAAGGAACCTGAGAAGATAGAGTTTGAGCTTAAGCAGGAAGAATCAGACTCTACAGCAGAGGAGGAATCAGAAGATGAAGAGCCACAAACTCCGGGTGTGAGAATATCAGTTCGAGAAAGAAGGTAGTCGAAAAGGTATAATCCATATGCTTTCTGTTCAAATTTTTCTTTATTTGTTATTGATGATGATCCCAGAACTGTGAAGAAAGTAGTAGATTCAAAGGATGGAAAACTCTAGAAAGAGGCCATCGTTGATGAAATGGCATCTTTGCACAAAATGAGGCTTGGGATCTGGTGGAGTTTCCAGCTAGAAGGAAATCCATTGGCAGAAAATGGGTGTTAAAGAACAAGACAAATGCAAAAGGAAAGGTGGAGAAATACAAAGCTCGGTTGGTAGAAAAAGACTATTCCCAGGTGTTGGGAATTGATTTTGGTGATATTTTTTCTCATGTTGCCAAGGTAGCTTCTATTATATTAATTTTATCTATTGATGCTTCTTTTGATTTTGAGGTAGAATAGATGGATGTGAAGACAACATTTCTTCATGGGGATTTGGAAGAGGATATATACATGAAGCAACATGAAGGTTTTGTGTTGAAGGGTAAGAAATAACTAGTATGCAAGCTAAAGAATTCTTTGTATGGTTTAAAACAATCACCAAGGATGTGGTATAAGAAATTTGATACATTTATACAGGGACTTGGATTCAGTAGAAGCAATGTAGATCACTGTGTGTATTTTAAATTAATTGGTGACTGTGTTATTTATCTGGTCTTTTATGTGGATGATATGTTGCTGGTTGGAAATGACAAAGAAATTATCCAGGATTTGAAGACCCAATTGTCCTCCAAATTCGACATGAAAGATCTTGGTGCTGCAAACTATATTTTGGGCATGGCAATTAAAAGATATTGGGCAAAGAGGAAGCTCTAGTTAAACTAGAGGAAGTATGTAGAGACAATACTGTAGAGGTTTAATATGCAGGATAGTAAACCGGTGAAGGTTACTATTCCTATAGGTGTAAATTTATCTACCGAACAATGTCCCAAGACACAAGAAGAGGAAGAGGACATGTCCCGTGTTCCATATGCAAGTGTAGTCGGTAGCGTGATGTATGCAATATTTTGTACTAGACCAGACATTGCACATGCAGTGGGAGTATTGAGCAGGTTTATGTCAAAGCCAGGGAAGGAGCACTCTACAACAATGAAGTAGGTTTTTAGGTATTTGCGTGGCACTAGTGATTATGTTTTGTGCTACTAAGGAAGACCAGGATTGGATAGAGTGTTGGATATTCGTGGCTTTGTTGATGTAGACTAGGCTAGAGATCTAGATCAGAGAAGATCTACAAGTGGGTATGAGCTTAACCTATTTGGAGGTGCAGTCATTTGGATGAGTAAGAAATAATCTGTAGTGGCACTATCAACTACAAAGGCAGAATACATGGTAGCCACTGATGCAAGCAAGGAAGCTATTTGGTTTCAGATATTGTGTTCAAGTATGGGGTTAGTACAGGGAGATATAAGGATAGACTATGACAGCCAAAGTGCAATTTTCTTGGCAAAGAACCTTGCTTACCATTCAAAGAAAAAGCACATTGATGTTCAGTATCACTTTGTGAGGGATATGATAGAAGACAAAAAGGTGTTGTTGGTAAAGGTGGACAATTTCAAGAATACTGCAGATACATTGACAAAATCTGTGAGGTCTGAGAAGTTCTCTTGGTGTAGAGAAACAATGGGCATTGCAGTGTTGGATAAATGACTAAGCTCTCCTGTGGCCCCCTGTGGAAAGAAAACAACAAGTGGGAGAATGTTGGGTTGTGTTATATTCTTTCCATGACTAGCCTATGTAGTTAACCGGGGGGTTAGAGGGGGGGTGGAGCCCCCCCTTCATTGTGCCGATTGCGTAGTGGGGAGGTCATGGGGGGGCGGCACGCCCCCTTGTCCAGTGGGTTTGAGGGGGGTAGGTAGCCCCCCCTATGGAGTTTGGGGAAGTGCCCCTGGGAAATTTTATTTGGACCCTATATTAGGTTGGGCAGACCTACCTATGGCTTTGTGCATGGTTATCATATATGGTTTTGGACGCGATGGTTTTTGGTCCATGGTTTTGGACATGATGGTTTTCGGTCCATGGTTTTGGGCGCGATGGTTTTCAATCCATGGTATTAGATGCTTCGGCGTGTATAAATATGTATTGTAACATTGAAAGGAATATAATGAGAAAATCAAGCTGGTAGTCCCGGTTTTGGGATCCAGGGGAAAATATCTATGTATATGTGTTATGCTCTCGCATTGTTTATTTTCTGTGTTTTGGAATTCGTATGCAGGTAATTTATGTACAGGGTTAAAACCTACAGCTTTCTCCACTAATGCCACGTCATCCCAAACCGCCATTCACTCGATGTTGTTGAATTGAAGCTGGAAAATGTGGGAAATATTCCACATAATAGTTGTTGACAGTAGGGATTGTTTATTTTTGAAGCAACAAGACTCAGGAAGTTGCAATCATAACTGATGTATATTTATATTTAGCAATAGGTTGTAACTACTTTTATTTTTGATTAGCATGAGAATTGTAAGATTCTCATGACTGATTTGTTTCTAATTTCGGGTTGTAATAACTATAAAAGACTTGATTTTTCATGTAAAAAGACATGACATATAGAAGAGTGTTACACTAAAAAATGTCACCATGACTATTTACAGTTAGTATGGCTCAATCAACAGTCATGCTACCCTCTTAGGCAAGTCTTATGCCTCTGCTATCCATCTCAAACTCAAAGAAGAGAGAAAGTCTTGTAAAAAATGTGTTTATCTCTGGGGACGCAGGTTCTCTCAAGCCTTACCTGCGGGGACGCTCACAATGTTCACAAAGGATGCATCCTAGGACGCTCTGTATGTTAAGGGACAGGTGCGTCCTTCTGTAAAAGGCAAAATGCGCAAGTTTCATCGTAAAAAAGTTACTTGTGGTTACTTCTAGAACTTTCTAGAGGTCGGTTTGATGAAATGGATGCGCCTCCAGTTGGTTCATGTATCCCTATTAAGGAGGAACTTATCCCATCAATAAGGGAGCTATCCCACCCAAATAGGGGGATTATCCCATTGATGGTGGACCTGAATAACCTCTTTACAGCACTATAAATAAAGGCATTGAGCCAGAGGGAGGGGAGGTTGAAGCTATACATTTTCTTTGGGTAAATGCTGCAGGAATTAGGACTCCCATTTAGAACCTTGTGAGGAGAGATTGTCTTTGCTTGATTCTACTTGGAAGTGGGTGAGCTTTGTCAAAGTAGAGGAAAACCCTTGATGGACCCTGGGAGGAACTTGCACAACACCAAGGCCAGGTTGTAAGAGTTTCTTTGTTTCGTTATTAATACAAACTGGTTCATTTTTCTCAATAGCTTGTGTTAATGAGTTATTTCATGTGTTCCTTGGTCTGCATGTTGAATATATGTTTTATTATATGAGATGCAAGTGCTTGGTAATTGTTTGATTGTTTGTGGTTACAGGAATTGATGTGAAGGAGGAGCTCATCCGGATCGGCAAGGACGGACTACAACAACAGCGTTTTGGAATAAGGTAAGCCTAAACACTTGTAGTTTTCATGTTTTAAAAGATGTATTTAGAGAAAGATCGCTCCATTTTGTCTTGTTTGTCGCTAGAGAGTTTAGACTCCTAGGGAAGTCAGTTGTGTCCGCACAAACGACTTTTTCCGCCACGACAAATTGGCGACTCCGCTGGGGATGCCATTAATGTGAAAGTCTTTTCCTTTGTGTGAACTTTGCTCTGAGAAAATCATTTTTATTTTCTGGTTTTTGACTGTGAGAATTAGTATTTGGGTGGCTTATCTTTAAATTTAGTTAGATTTGGTTTTTCTTAACTTTTCCAGAAGGACGCACTCTCTGAGTACTGCACAGTGCATCTTTGGACGCGCTGTTGCCGTTTGCACAGAGCGGGCCCGCGCCTGTTCTAACGGGTTGCCTGCGTCTTCCTGTAAAAATTTAGGAAAACTCCATTTTTGCTTTAATTGCTTTTAGATTTTGTTTTTTCTTAGTGTTTTCTGCCCAGATCCTTTAGTACCCTGTCAAAAATTTTCACCTGAACTTGTTTTGTGAGCTTTGAGTGTTTTAGTGGATTTCAACGAAGTTTAGGCCTAGGGTTTGATTTTTGAATAGGTCCTGTAGTGACTTTGACGGTAGAAAGTTGTCCAGCCTTAGATCTCTCTGGTTTGTCAGCCTTCTTAGAAGTCAGGCCTGTCGTAAAGTCTCCTTGTGTGAGCAGCTTGCCATTTAAGTTGTCTTTTGGGTCAAATTTCGAATTACTTGTTTATAAGGTGTTGATTTCCATTTTACAAAAGAACAAAAAGATTAGAGTTTTGTTTTGACTAGTTTTTGGTTCTGCAATAAGCTAGTCCTTGATTTGATTGTGATCAAGTAAAACACCTTAGAATAATCATTGTTGGCTTTGCCTCATTAGGTTTAATTAGGGTAATTTCCTTTTGATTTGTTTGCTTTTATTTTTTGAGTGAATTTTCATAGATTGCATAGTTTGCAATTGATTTTTATTAAAATAGATTTATATTTTTCGTTAAATAAGAAAAATACAAAAACATCTCCTTTTAAAAGTTTTGTTTCAAGTAGCATTTAAAGTTTTTGGAAGAAAAAGAGTTTTTTCGTGCAAGTAAAGAGCGGTCATGTTTTTATCCTTGGAAAAGACAAACGAATTGTTTCTTTGATTGTCTTTAATTAAGAAGTTGCTTTTATAAAAATTGCATTCTCTCAACTTTTTAGTTAAGCAATTCATCGAAAAAGTAAAGTAGTGGGTAAATCATCCTAGGTGCATTTTGTAGTGGTTTCGAGTCGAGTCAACACACCACTGGTTTCACTTCCATCACCTTTTGACTTAAGAAACAACCTTAAAAGTAACGCTTAAATTAAAATCAATCTAGTAATTTTTATTTTTCTAGGGCTCTGAAACACCAACATAGCTTAGGCTAGGGTCTTGGAGTAGGTGAGTACTTAACTCTCCAAGACTACAAAACCAAACAGATAGTTTATCTTGAGTAGAATAAATCCAATTATTTCAATTGCACTCTGGGAAAGCTCCTCTTAAAGGAGAAGCACGAGCTCGTGTCCGAACCAGTGAGGGGATCATTCCCCCCTCGTTGGGAACGACGCCAGACAGTACGTATTACAAACGGTAAACCTCGGATTAACCATTGTCGAGGAGCCAGGGGTCACTTATCGGTAAACCTTGGATTACTGTCAAGGAGCCGGTAAGGGGATTGAGCTTGTTACTCTGCCCTTGCGTGCTGTCGGAGTTTAGACTGTTCCCCCAGGTGTAATTGTTGTGATTGGTAACTTTAGTGACCATAATCTTTAGGGTTCTACCGAGGTGACGGTGGAGGGAAGGTCCCACTGTACCTGGAGCAGACGTCGGTTATACTCACTTGGATTTTCCGGGGGGTTCACTTCACTTCGAGACGGTTAAAGTGGAGGAACTTGTGCCGGTCTATTCATTAAGCAGGTTGCCGGGGTAACTGTTCCACCCGCCATTTCTGTACTGAATCCAGCGAGGTTGGGCCTAATCACCAACTAGCACTTTTGGTCCGGAAGACTACTGTTTGTGTTTGGTTTGACGCTCTAGATTCTTTAGGCGTGTGCTTCAAATTTGTTTGCTTCTTTAGAAGACTTTAGGTGGTTTGATTTGAAATTTTTACTTTGTTTTCGTGTGTTGTAGTTAAAAATCTTTAATTGTGGCGGAATTACCGAGACAGTCCCGTAGACTTCGGGGCAAGTCTCCTGAGATTGTTACCGGAATAGATTTGTTAAGAAAACTCCGTAAATCGCGGGGTGAACCTCCTGAAGATATTCCGGGTCAATACGAAGGGTTAAAGGTCCTTGTAACTCCTCCTAGTGACAGTAGAGTAGGTTCACCTGAAGAAGGATAATCTTCCTTGGTAGTCCATCCAGATTACCAAAGTCTAGAGACAGGTTATAATCCCGAAGCTGTTTCAGTTTCTGAACTTACTGGTAATTTTTCGTCTGCTAGTGATACAGGCGAAGAACCTGAAATATCTGAACCTGTTACTCCAACTTCTAGTGTTCCAGATTCACCGAGAATAGAAAGAATTATCACCGAAAATCTTCCTACTGGTTTGATTGCTATAGAAGAACTTGCTCCAGAGGAGGATATAGGTGTCTCTAACCTTGAAGGTCAACTTACTATTGATCTAAGGGAGCGTGAATCCATCTTTTACAGTCCTCCTAGAAGTACTACTTGGTACCTTTCGTTAACCAATTATTTAGACAACTCAGGAGTAGGTTTTTCTCCACCTCGTACTCCTTTTCCACCTGGAGGTATTTATACTCCTGTAAATATGTCTGGTCAGTCGTCCGTGTTTACTCAAAGTCCTGAATCTTTTTTACACGGCGGTCCTTCTGTTCCCACTGGGTATCAATCTCTTTCTGGTACCTTTGCGGGAGCATCTCCTCAACCCGTTGATCGTGGGTTATTAATTGGAAACAGTGGTAATGTACCATTGGGTGTAGGAGACATTTACATGATGTCAGGTTCAGTTCCCGTTTCTCAACCTCAAGGTGGCCAATTACCGCCTGGGGGGCAACCGCAGTTAACACCTAGGGGGCAACCTCAAGGTACACAAATCGTGTCTGGGGGGCAACCTCAAAGTCAGTATGCACCTATGGTGCAATATGCGCCTCAAGGTCAACCCCAGCCTCAATATGTACCCCAGGGTCAACCTCAGTATCAATATCAACCTCAAGGATGGCAACCTCAAGGGTATCAACCCCAAGGTTATCAACCTCAAGGGTACCAACCTCAAGGTCAAGGTCAACCCCAGTATCAGTATTTACCTCAAGGTTATCAACCTCAAGGTCAATACTCGAGTCAAGGTTATCAACCGCCTCAAGGTCAGTCATATGTTCCAAGTATGGGAACTGTACCTTACAATTATCAATCCTACCCTCAATCCGGTTATGGATCTCAGTATCCTCAACCTGTTACGGGTCAATACCCTGGAATGTTAGTGTGGGATCCATCACAGGGTCAACAGGTGTTGCAGCCAAGTATACAGATGGTTCCTCAAGCTGGACAACCCGTAGTTTCTGGTCCAACCCAGCAACCGCAACCTGTCCAGCCGAATGTTCAAACTTCTGTAACTTCGGTAGTTACTCAGCCGCCAATTGCACCTAGTACTCCATCTCAAACGGCTGCTGCAACTACCGCTACATCTACCATACTTACTTCTGGAGTATCGACGGCTCCAGTTTCTACTGTCCCTGTCACCACACCTCAGACATCTTTGCCGTTTTCTGGATCTACGATTCAAACCACGGTCCAGATGCCTGTAGGTCAGCCTGGTATAAGTACGGTTGTCACTACTCAACCTCAATTTGTTCAACCTCCGTACCAGGGACAGTACCAACATGGGCAAGCTGTCCAACAACCGGTTTACCAGTATCAACCGTATCCTGGGTACACTTATCAACAACCTCAACAACCCCAGTACGGTCCGGTTAATCCTGGTTTTCCAGGAGGATATAATATCCCAAATGCGACTCCTGTTCCTAGTTATCCTGGATATCCTCCTCCTGGGGCTGGTATTGTGACCCAGAGTTTTAGAGATCCTAACCGGCAGTTACCGTTTATCGCAACTTTGGATTTACCAGACTTGACGTGCCTAACGAACGATCCAATTCAATATCTTTAGTTCTGGCCGCCAATGCCAAATAAGTTGCCCAGTGATATACCCAAGTTTGAAGGTAAGTCTGGAGAGGATCCGTCCAATCACGTGATGACTTACCACCTCTGGTGTGCTTCAAATTCTATCTCGGATGATTCGATCCGCTTACGTCTTTTCCAGCGTACACTCATTGGTCTCGCGGCCAAGTGGTACATTGAGTTACCACGGGCCTCTTTTTACAACTTTAGCCAGTTAGCTACCTCGTTCTTAACTCACTTTCAGTTGCCGGTCAGATACGATAACGGCACGGAGTTATTAACTTCACTAAAACAATCGATGTCCACGTACATTTCTGATCACATCCATGAGTGGAGACGTCGTAGGAGGTTAGTGAAAGTTTTTATCCCGGACCAAATCTTAGCTGAATGGTTTGTCAAATCATTATTACCGAAGATTACTGAAGATGTAGCTAAGGTCGGAGTAGTTACTGAGGAGCAAGTCATTGCTCAGGCACAATACCTTGACTTAGTTTACACTCAGTCGGGTACGTTACACGAGAAGATTCCGGATCTTCCCAAATCGAATCAAATCGCTGCTACTCCTTCGGGATCTCATGTCGCTGATGGTATGATTGGTATCGTGAATACAAAGAGCAAGAAGAAGTCTTCCAAGGCTTCAACTACTCCAATTATCACTTTGCCTGATTCTCCGACAGGAGAGTCTTCTCCTCCTGAACTTACCGCCGACATTCACGCTGTAGAGTCATCTACGGCCAAATCAAAAAACGGTGGAAAGAAGAAAGGAAAGAAGAAGGCTAAAGCAGACAAGGCTCCAAAGGAGAAAACAGAAAAGTCAAAAACCAATGACGAAAAGCGCAAACCTCGATATCCTTGTCTTATTTGTGAAGAGGATCATTTTACGAGAGATTGCCCTCATCGGGCCGAGGTTGTGAAAATAGTCAAAGGTGCTCCCACTCCTGCTGTGTTAAAAAATCCATTTCCGGAGCAGGAGAATAAGATGATAGGTTCTTCTTCGAATGCCAGTGAAGAACCCATTTTGATGATGTCTCATGTGAGGATTGCGACTCGATCGCAAAATTATGGTAGTAAGGCTCCTGTTGATGGTAAGGAAGCAGAATCTTCTCACTCTAACCCATCAACCTCAGCTCCTGGTTCCGATCCACTACAGATCGAAAAACCTAACCCGGACTTAGTAATTAAACCGCCCGCTAAGGGTGTACTTCGAAGGTCTGCTTTCAATCGACATGCGAGAGCGGCCCAGAATTACAACATTGTTGAGGACTTAGCTGTTTCACCCTCAGCAATGTCGGCGTTAGAAGTGCTGCAATCATGCCCAGCACAATGAAAATTGCTTTTGTCGGCTATCGGAGCTGTCGATGTTCAGGATCCGAATCTAATGATCTTCGATCTAGAAAATAGTACACCGCGTCTCCCCCATCAAATGGCTTTCCAAATTCCAGTGATAGTCAAAAACAGGCCTATTCATCGGACTGTGATTGATGAGGGAGCTTCTACGTGTATTATGTCGATTCAATGTTGGAGATCGCTTGGTTCTCCTTCGTTGAACCAATCCCCCACCATCCTTAAGGCCTTTTATGGCCGTGGGTTCCGTCCGTTTGGTATTCTACAAGAATTGCCTATAGGGGTAGAAGGTAAAACCGTTAGTCTGGATGTGGAAGTGGTTGATGCCCCTCTAGACTACAACCTTCTTTTGGGTCGAAGTTGGTCATATGCTATGACAGCGGTCGTTTCATCGATCTTCAGAATAATCAAGTTTCCACATAACGGTAAGATCGTGACTATTGATCAGCTGACATACTTTTCATCTGACCCAGCCTCTTCAGAGAGTATCCAGCATGTTGGTAAGACGACAATCCCTTATAGGGACGTTGGTGTAGGTTTAGTTAAAGATTCCGGTTTACTGGGAACTTTTCCTCTCCCTCCACTCAGCGTAGATCCTTCGTTTGCAACAATTCATATGATTACATCAGAAAACATTATTTATGACGATCCTTGGATTGTCCCATCTGACTCTGAGGTAGACTCATTCGGTAATGCTATGCCCTTGAGTCCATATGAAATTGCTTATGAAGCTCTCATGTCTTTTACCGACTTTCATTCAACCGAGGTTGACCAAATGAATGTGGTCAGTGAAGAGTCACTTTTCACCTCACCCTTAGAACGGATAGCGTTTCCCGAAGTCATGTCATCTGACGAACAACTTCGCAAAATCCTGAGTGTAGGCGATCTACCATGGGAGGATCTTCATCACAGATCTTCGTTTTTACCTAAGAGTGATGCTTTTGAAAATGATTTTTCATCTATCTTTACCGCTGAATATGTCAAAGACGCTCAGGATCCAACGAAACATTCTGATTCAGAGTTGAATTTAGGGAATATTTCTCGTACTATTCCCATTGATATTTCAGTGAAGCCCGGAATCGAGGAAAACATTCATATAGGTGCCGCTTGTACAGAAGATGAAATCCAAACTTACAAGGCCCTATTCCAAGAATTTTGCGATGTGTTTGCCTGGTCTTACGAGGAAATGCCGGGAATTGATCCTGCCATTGTTGTTCATGAAATAAAGACCTACCCGGATGCTAAACCCGTCCGGCAACGGTTGCGTCAGATTCACCCTCGAAAAGCGGCTGCGATTAAAGCAGAAGTCGAAAAGCTGTTAAAAGCAGGTTTCATTTATCCGATCCCGTTAACGGATTGGGTATCGAATATTGTTCCGGTTAACAAGAAACAAGGAACAATAAGAATCTGTATCGACTATAGGGATATAAATCGAGCTTGTCCAAAAGACAACTATCCTACGCCTTATATCGATCAAATTATTGATGATTGTGCCGGAAGTGAACTGTTTTCCTTTATGGATGGCTTTTCAGGCTATAATCAAATCAATATTCTACCTGCCAACCAACCAAAAACGGCATTCATTTGTCCATGGGGGACATTTGCTTATTGCAAGTTACCTTTTGGGCTTAAGAATGCCGGGGCCACTTTTCAACGGGCGATGTCTTATGCATTTCATGACATCAAGCACATTGTGCAACCCTATCTCGATGATTTGCCTGCTCATTCTTTACATCGAGATGATCACCTTGTCCATTTACGAGCAATCTTCATGAGGTGTAGGCATTATCGAATTCGGTTGAATCCCCACAAGTGTGTTTTCTGTATAGAAACAGGTCGATTGCTGGGATTTGTTGTTTCAAAAGCCGGCATTCGCGTCGATCCCTCGAAAGTCGAGGCTATCATCAAATTGCCTCCTCCTTCGAGTTTGCGCCAACTCCAAAGTTTGCAAGGGAAAGCGAACTTTTTACGCCGATTCATCCCAAACTACGCCGAGGTCACTAAAGGTTTTACACGGTTGTTGAAACAGAACGCACAATTCTTTTGGGACGAGATTGCTCAACAATCTTTTGATGCACTTAAACACACGTTGACCCATGCACCGTTGTTGCATCCTCCCAACTACAACCAGGACTACATCTTATACCTCGCAGCTTCGCATTCCACTATTGGAATGGTGTTAGTTCAAGAAGATGAATTCGGAGCGGAGCATGTGATATATTATCTTAGTAGGACCTTGAATCCCACTGAGCTAAAATATTCGCATGTGGAGAAATTGGCCCTGGCAGCCGTTCAAGCTGTCCAGCGTTTTCGTCACTACATTCTTCTCCGTAAAACTACAGTTATTTCGGATTGCAACCCTATGATTTACATTTTGACAAAACAATTGCTAGGGGGCAAGTACTCTAAATGGATCGTTATCCTGCAAGAGTTTGACTTGGAGTTCGAGAAGTCCAAGTCTAAGAAATCCTTAGTTTTCACGGAATTGATGTGTGATTTCCCGAGTGCTGACACAGAGACTGTGGCAGAAGAGTCCATTGCGGACAAATCTTTGTTTCTTATCAGTACTGTAGATCCGTGGTACGGGGATATAATCATCTATCTCCAAACCCAAACCTTTCGGCCTGAAGCTTCCAAAGCGGAACGTCGAAAAATTCGGTTTCAATCCCAGCCATACAAAATTATTGGAGATACACTCTATCGCCAGGGGGCAGACTTAGTTTTTCGACGTTGTTTAACTCACGAAGAGGCTGAGAGGGTTTTGAATGATTGTCACTCTGGAGCATGTGGCGGTCATATGTCTGGGTATGCCACAGCTCAGAAGGTGTTGCGCGCTGGTTACTTCTGGCCATCTATGTTTAAGGATTGTATCATTGCAGTCAGGAAGTGCCACAACTGTCAAGTTTTTGATCGCAAGATGTGCGCTCCACCTGCTCCTCTCCACCCTATAATTGCCACTGGTCCATTCGCCAAATGGGGTATCGACTTTATTACTTGTAACCCTCACTCGGCCGGGGGGCAGGCGTATATCATCCTTGCGGTTGATTATTTTACTAAGTGGGCCGAGGCGATGCCTACATTCGACGCAAGCGGCAAAACAGCTGCAGTTTTCGTATTCAATCATATCATAACTAGGTTTGGTGTCCCACAAGCAATCATTACTGACCATGGGAGCCATTTTCGAAACATCATGATGACTGAGCTTACAAGCCAGCTTGGTTTGCGCCACGATAGCTCTACTCCTTATTATCTGCAAGCCAACGGTTTGGTTGAGTCTATCAACAAAGTTCTAGTCATCATGATTCAACGGATCATTGGTATCCATCGAACGAATTGGCACAACATGTTATTTTCGGCGCTATGGGCATACCGAACTTCAGTGAAAAATTCAACAGGGTTCACTCCTTTCCAGCTAGTTTATGGCTTGGAAGCTGTGTTACCCATTGAATGCGAAATCCCATCACTTCAAATGGCTGTCGAATTACTTCCAGCTACTTCCGAAGAGGAGAAACGTTTATTGTACTTGGCTAAATTAGATGAGACTCGACATGACGCTACATTAGCTATCGAGACTCACGCGAAACGAATGAAAGCTCAGTATGATAAAAATGTAACCCCTCGAAGTTTTTCGGAGGGAGACCTAGTGCTATTATATGATCAAGCTAACGATAAGCTAGGTGCTGGAAAATTCATTCCTATGTGGCATGGACCCTACATTGTAAAGCGAAAGCTAGCAAAAGGGGCTTATGAGCTAGTTGACTTTGATGGGGACTCTTTGGGTAAACCCAGAAATGGACTTTACCTAAAGAGGTATTATGCTTAAATAATGGGTATGGAGAAATTTTTAGATAGGTTAGATTTTCTTTCTAGCTAGCGTGTTTGTTAGTTTAGTCAGTGTGCTTAGCTTAGAGAGTGTGTTTTTCGTCGTTATTCTGGCTTATCTTGGTTTTACTCTTGATATTGCAGATGTCGACGCCTCTCCAAACATACATTGGATTTGCTGATGGTGCTTGTCGTAGTACACGGAATATCTCTTCCGCAGCTTGGGTTATCTATTCGCCCTCTGACGAGTTAGTTTCTATGCATGGGGTAAGCCTCGGTCAAACAACGAACAACATTGCAGAATACAGTGCAGTGGTTGAATTATTATCCGAATCTGTTTCATTTGGAATTCGACGTTTGATAGTGAGGTTAGATTCTGAACTTGTTGTATTACAGCTTAATAGGGTCTATGCCATTAGAAATCCTGTGTTATTAAGGTTGTTTTTGAGAGTGCGTCTCTTGGAACGTGAATTTGATTACATTGAATATCAGCATATTCCAAGGTCTTTAAATACATTAGCAGATGCAATTGCTTCTCGAATGTTGGACAGACATTTACGATAATCATGCAAGTAAATTTAAAAACATCTCATCACATATGTGAAACAAGATAAGTCGGTAATAGTGATATATATATAGATAGGAGTGTGTCAAAAAAAAAATATATACATCGTCTTCGATCATAGGATGAAAACACCTTATGATCGGCAAAATGATAGTACAAAAAGTCAAAATGTCACATGTGACTACAAAAGTGACTAGTCAATCACTGGTGGTGCTCCCTATACGACACCACTGCACGGGCTACCTTACGCAAAAATCTCCTAAACGGTCCAGGGACTGCGACTACAAAGCGCTGAAGCCTGATAGGAATGTCATCCATAGTAGTCTCAGGCACATCTGCCGTCAGACGCTCTAGATCATGCTCCAACTCAGCTAGTACTTCTGCAGCCGCGTCCTGTGGGGCCGGTACCGATGCAGCTGGGTGTCTCCTCTCAAAAGGCCGGAGGTTGGCTGGCGCTGTGGACCAACATCTGCATTTTGAAAATTTTTACTGTCAGTTTTGAGACGATATATATGAAAAATAAAAAAAATACATAATTAGAAAAATTGTGAAAATAAAGTACCTCTGTCATCCCATTGTTCTCCCGGTGGAAGAACCATGTCCGGATCATGTCGAAAATCTACTCCGGCATACGGAAAGTCCTGTATCGAAAAAACCTGGTCCTCTAACCAGTGAAAGTAACTATCAGAAAATCGAACAACTGCCGCGCCCTCGTCTGGATGCCGGGCCATCACCGCAACCCATCGTACCAGCTTTGGCTCCCGAGGACCCAAGATATCAACAGTGAGTTGCTGAGGGATTAGCATTGGAACTCTCTCCAAGGCAAAGCTCACGACTAGAGGCCCATATCCAAAAGTCTTTAGTTGTCCGTTCTTTGCCTTGGTCAGTTGGCTCTTCATATGAGCCGACACAGCTTCACACCAGTTGAAAATGGTGCCTTGGTAACAGTCAATTGCCATCCGCATTTGGGATCCGGAAGCAATGTGTAAAGTGGCCGCGCCGCAAATTCTGGTAACCGTGAACGCTATGACTTTGAGTTCACGCAGAGTGATGTGTTTTATCTCTATGCCTTTCGAATGGTGAGCCCTAGGTGTGCACCACTCGTCGCGGAGACTATCAAGGGATTGGCCACCCGGCCTAGTTCCCGCAAGACTGAGTTGCTCGCCTCTGTTCGGCAAGCCAGTGAGAAAGTATACATCCGAGGGCTCTATCTCGAGCTGGTGCCCTCCTATGTAAAAGCATTGTTCTTGAACGTTCCATCGCTCAACCAGCCATTCCAAGAATCTTACCTGGCCCCTCATGCCCGATATGGTCCAGTATTTGTATAACCCGCATGCTCTTAGGGCATCCAGGGAAGGTTGATGATTTATTGCAGCTTCATCATCCTCTACATGCTCTCTTTCTCTCCAATCTAACATGGTTAATGCCCTGCACACCAGAAATAGTCATTAGAAATTGATTTGGGAATTTTTAGATAGTTATTTGAGGGGGTTGGGGTTTTGAAATGCGTGTTTCACGGAAGACGCACCCCGCCTTTACAACACAGGGCGCCCGGACGCGGCTGGCCTGAAGGCGGACTGCGTCTTCCGACCATTTTCCTGTATAGGAAAAAGTCGGGGGACGCAGGTCACCCGAAGGGCACCCGCGTCCGCCGAGAGGCGCATTCCAAAACCAAAACCCCCCCAAAAAATGAAACTAAGACCTAAAAATTAATTCTAAACGGATAGAAATGCAGAGTAGGATGTGTAAAATACCTGGATAAGACGGCGTTCGATTCCGACGGTCGGATTTTCCGCAGCGACCACGGGAAGTTTCTTGTCAAAAGCTCCTTTTTCAACCTCAACAGTCAAACGGTAAAAATGACATGGTAAAAGGTCTTTTTATAGGTTTTTTGGATGAATTAGTTCATTTTTTACCATGAAAAGATGTTTTTCAATGTATTTTTGCCTATTTTAAACAGGTATGAGTAATGTGTTGCTTTTGTGCAGGACAAAGGGATTTCGAGGGAAATTGTCATTTTTCACAAACAAAAATATCAGAGTCATCTTTTAAGCCCTTTTCTGACTCCTAAAACATGAAAAGATCGCCGAGCATTTCTTTTACACTCGTTAAAATGGAATTAAAAGACGGTCCCCTTTTAGCTCTTTTCTGACCGCAAAATCAGGAAAAGATTGCCGGGTTTTTGTCGTTTCAAACTCGATAAGGAAATAAAACGACGTGTCCTTGATCACTTTTTACTTTTCAGGTCAACGACACTATTATGAAAGTACTCCTTGGTCGCAAGATCAAGCGGTTCCCCCAGGTATTATTTTATACTTTTTCGGGCTTGAGGGACACCAATGTACGAAAAAGTTCAACGTGGAGTCTCCTTTAGTTTTTTCAGACTCTCTAAAATTGAAAAACGCCGAGTTTCTCCTATACTGGGCTCGTTAAACTTTTACAGTAGAGGACCTGTTCAATTACAAACAGGAACGAACCACTCCTTCCTAGGGTTCGAATTTAAACTAGGTTGGACTCGTCCGAAGGATGAGCTTATAATCAAGCATATGTTATCCTCCTCAAGCTTGTTAAAAATAAAGAGGTACTTGCCAGAAATGGTGGGGGAAAAGAGAGAAGAATGAACCTATTTGTCACCTTTTGTCTCAGAAGAAACTTTATTACCACTCTTGAACACGACATTGTTTCATTCACCTGGGTTGGGAAATCTTTTACCTCACAGTTGATCAAACCACTTTGAAAGTCTTTAACCGGGTTCCGGGGATTAACTTTGAGTTATTCGTCACCAAGCCATCTGTCGTGTCGTTATGTGTTCAAGAGGTCTGCAAGCAAAACTTTCATCTGCAAAATACTTGTCATCCATTTGACCATCCCTGAGTCAGTCCTTACAGCAACATTTCTTCAACTTGAACAATGATTTCGTGTTGCGGGCTTCACTGCAACGGGTCGCTTTCTATCGACATCGACACATTATCTAGAAAGATGACTTAGGAATCGACAGTACCTTGAAGTCTGCATGCATCAATGGCAGGTTTCTCACCTTTGACGTCAGTTTACATCATTGACTTTTGATCAAAGGATTCCGTGAAGTGTTCGACATCAAAACATCTATTCACATTTCACGGGTTGTGCTTGGTACTTTGAGAACCATTGACATTACTGGTGGTCTCTCTCACGCTTGTTAACAGTTTACATCATCGACTGGTAATCAAGTGGTTTCTAACATGTTCGACATCAAATCATTTAATCACATGGCTAGAATCGTACCAATTCGGGAAGTAGAAGTGAAGACCCTGGATCTAGTTTCTACCATCCAGGCTGCGAGGAGTTTTGTATTCATTATCTATGTAGACTAATCATAAACAGATGGCTGCGTCCATACTGTGTCTACAAAAGTCTATAAAAATGATGTACTGCAAGATCATTCCTGTATCAGAGTAGTTAGTCCATTAGTTAAAGTTTTGAATCTGAGTATGGGAATGCCTACCTCAGTGATGATATAATCTTATACATGTATTTTGTGTTGAAAATTGCAGGTTCCAACCAGGTCATCCACAAGACAATCCTTGAAATGATAAAGCGCTTCACCCTTCCTAGAATTACAAAACCCTAATCTATTCCAGGCTTCGCACTTTAGGGGGCAATCTGTTACACTAAAAAATGTCACCATGACTATTTACAGTTAGTATGGCTCAATCAACAGTCATGCTACCCTCTTAGGTAAGTCTTATGCCTCTGCTATCCATCTCAAACTCAAAGAAGAGAGAAAGTCTTGTAAAAAATGTGTTTATCTCTGGGGACGCAGGTTCTCTCAAGCCTTACCTGCGGGGACGCTCACAATGTTCACAAAGGCTGTGTCCTAGGACGCTCTGTATGTTAAGGGACAGGTGCGTCCTTCTGTAAAAGGCAAAATGCGCAAGTTTCATCTTAAAAAAGTTACTTGTGGTTACTTCTAGAACTTTCTAGAGGTCGGTTTGATGAAATGGATGCGCCTCCAGTTGGTTCATGTATCCCTATTAAGGAGGAACTTATCCCATCAATAAGGGAGCTATCCCACCCAAAGAGGGGGATTATCCCATTGATGGTGGACCTGAATAACCTCTTTACAGCACTATAAATAAAGGCATTGAGCCAGAGGGAGGGGAGGTTGAAGCTATACATTTTCTTTGGGTAAATGCTGCAGGAATTAGGACTCCCATTTAGAACCTTGTGAGGAGAGATTGTCTTTGCTTGATTCTACTTGGAAGTGGGTGAGCTTTGTCAAAGTAGAGGAAAACCCTTGATGGACCCTGGGAGGAACTTGCACAACACCAAGGCCAGGTTGTAAGAGTTTCTTTGTTTCGTTATTAATACAAACTGGTTCATTTTTCTCAAGAGCTTGTGTTAATGAGTTATTTCATGTGTTCCTTGGTCTGCATGTTGAATATATGTTTTATTATATGAGATGCAAGTGCTTGGTAATTGTTTGATTGTTTGTGGTTACAGAAATTGATGTGAAGGAGGAGCTCATCTGGATCGGCAAGGATGGACTACAACAACAACGTTTTGGAATAAGGTAAGCCTAAACACTTGTAGTTTTCATGTTTTAAAAGATGTATTTAGAGAAAGATCGCTCCATTTTGTCTTGTTTGTCGCTAGAGAGTTTAGACTCCTAGGGAGGTCAGTTGTGTCCGCACAAACGACTTTTTCCGCCACGACAAAGAGTACTACTACTCTGCTTTTGTAATTATAAGTTTATATTTAATATCAATCAGCACAGTGATGCTGTTACTATTCTTCAACTAGTTCATTAATCACTTTTGTGTTCTTCCCGTGTCCTGCTTAGGAGGAAGGGCCCTCCTCTTTGGCAAGGATTGCAATGATATAGGTAGTGTACATTCTAGTTTAGTTAATTGATTTATGGTTTCTCGTTGTTGCTGTAAAAATCGTGGATTACATTTGCTGCTATTTCTATTTATATTAGGCTGTTACACTGAGTTAATCGACAACATGGTAGTAACCAGCAGGAGTAGATATTAGTTCCTATGTGGCGCGCCTTTACTTTGATAGATGCGAGTTGTGATTTAATTCTGTAGAGTGTTTTTATGTCTACATGCATGGTTTGATTCATCAATTTAGATCAGTGACATCTCTTACATTTTTCTACATTTTCTTATGCTTGGCTGGAGTGTATTGACATAGATAGTGCGAACTTCATTGAAACAATAGGACCTACCTTGGGTTGACAATTAATGTTGTAGCCTTAGTCAATTAAGATTGATTAAAACATCACTACATCATCCAGAAACCTTTGTAACCAAATCATTTCTTTAATAGCATCTATAGCAGCAACATACTCTACTTCCGTCATTGAGAGTGCAACAACACTTTGCATTTTTGAGACCCAACTGACAATTGTTCCACCTACAGTAAATACGTACCCTATGGTGCTCCTCCTATTATCTCTATCACCCACCATATCTACATCAACATATCCCTGTAGAGAAATATTTGAACCACCAAAGCATAATACTTGATTTGTGGTACCTCTCAAATACTTGAGAATCCACTTCACAGCCATCCAATGTTCTTTTCCTGGATTGTTCATGTACCTGCTTACAACTCCCACTGCATGTGAAATAACAGGCCTTGTGCAGACAATTTCATACATTAATCTTCCGACTGCTGATGCTTATGGAACTTTAGACATATAATCAATTTCTTCCTGAGTCTTGGGACACATTTCCTTACTTAGTTTGAAATATCTAGCCAAAGGTATACTAACTGGTTTTGCATTCTGTATATTAAATCTTTTCAACACATTTTCTATGTACTCACTCTGAGACAATGTTAATTTTCGATTCTTCATGTCTCTACTTATTCTCATACTAAGGATTTGTTTTGCAGCACCCAAAGCCTTCACTACAAATGAGTTTGCCAATTTTATTTTGAGCACATTTATTTCCTACATGTTAGAACTTGCAACAAGCATGTCATATACATAAAATAAAAATATAATATAGCTTCCATCATTTTTCCTTTTGAGATAAACACAATGATCAGAGTGACATCTAGTATAACCTTGTTCAGACATAAACCTGTCAAATTTTAAATACCACTGTCTTGGAGCATGTTTTAAGCCATACAAGCTCTTTTTCAACCTGCACACTAGTTTCTCCTTCCTGTTTACCTCATATCCTAGTGGTTGCTGCATATATATCTCTTCTTTGATTTCTTTTCTACCTGCGCTTCTTCTGCACAACATTATGGTTCACTAGAATAAGTCAACAATACATAATATAATGAAGGAGAGTATTGTTCAGGGGGTCTACATATCCTGGTAGATCTTCTAACACCAGTTTAAGGTGTTTGAGGTGGTTGTTGCTGTTGTGGTTGCTGTTGTTGTTTTGACTATTGATCGTTATGACTTTCAAGAACCTTCACTTTTTCTGTGATGTCATCAAGAACTATGTATTCTCTATTTTCTTTTTCCTATTTCTTTTCCTGCACTTGATCCTTATACAAAAAAAATTCATTGAATATGACATCTCCGCTCCTAATGATTTTTTGTTTTTCATAATCATAAAAGCGATAACCAAAATCATTAACACCATATCCAATAAAGGTACATTTCTTTGACTTTGCCTAAGGATTTGTTCTATTTTCTTTATTAATGTGGAAAAAGGCTTCAGAACCAAAAGTCTTTAGAAATGAGTAGTTTATCTTTTTACCTGTCCATGCCTCCTCTAGAATACCACCATCCAGGGAACTTGAAGGCCCTCTATGCATTAGATAAACAACAATATCTACAACATCTACACGAAATTGTAAAGGAAATCCTGCATGCAATCTCATGCACCTTGCATGCTCCATGATTATCTTGTTCATCCTTTTTGACACATCATTTTCTTGTGGTGTTCCTGGAACTGTCTTCTCTCTGCGAATTCCATTCTCTGAACAATACCTATCAAACTCTTTGATGCAATATTCACCTCCATTGTCTAATCTGAGAGACTTCAACCTTTTTCCTGTCTCATTTTCAACCAAAGATTTCCATTTCTTGAAATTATCAAATACATCAGATTTATTTAGAATACAATAAATCTAGGTTTTTCTGGTTGCATCATCAATAAAAGTAACATAATAATGAGAGCCACCGAGATATGATACCTGAGCAGGTCCCCATACATCTGTATGCACAAGCTATAAATTCTGGCTCTTCTTTTCTTTCCAAACTCTGAGGAATCTAACTCTCTTCTGTTTTCCATAATCACAATTCCCACAGAATTTTAAATCAACATGCTTCAAACTTGGCAACAAATTTCTTGAGTGAAGAATCTGCATCCCCTTCTCACTCATGTGCCCAAGCCTATGATGCCACAATGCCATATCTTCTCCTGTAGAGGTTAAAGCATTAACAGAATTAGAAATACGATTACATAAATACAATGTACCAACCTTTTCTCCTTTTGCTATTACTTGGGATCCTTTAGTGACCTTCCAGGTTTTATTTGCAAAAGTAGTCACATAGCCTTCACCTCCCAACTTCCCTGTTGAAATAAGATTTTTCTTCAGATCTGGAACATGCCTTACTTCTTTCAATAGCCATTGATTTCCATTCTGTTGTTTTATGAAAAATATACCCATTCCAATGATTTTGCAGGGTTTCTCATCACCCAATCGAACCTGTCCAAAATCTTCTTGAACATAATCATGAAAATGTTTCCTATTAGGTGTGGCATGGAATGAGGCCCCTGAATCTACCACCCAGGCATCAATAATATTTTCTAATGAAAGAATCAAAACATATTGCAACACATCACCTATCATATTCTCTTCATGATTGTTTTCTTGCGGCACATCTCCTTCTTTTCCCTTTCGAGACATGCAATCTTTCTTCAGGTGTCCTTTCTTCCCGCATTTCCAGCACACTATCCCCGATCTAGACTTGGATATGCCTTTCCTTGACTTATTGTGATATCCTAGGCTCTTTCCTCTTTCCATTTTTCTTCCCCTAGTCTCGTAGTCAAAGAATTACCTGATGTCTCACCGGAGCTTTTCCGTCGCATTTTTGTTATACATGAAAATGACCTCATCATCATCTCAGAGGATAAAGACATGATGACTAAAGGACTGACCAAGTTCACAAGCCCAGTTGTCAAGATAACGTTGTCTAGACACTATCAACCTACTTTATAAAGCTTCTCAACAAACGTAAGGGTGTGTTAGTGCCTAGGGTAACTCTACTTGTTACCTCAGAAATAGTGTTAGTGACCCTACATCAGTTTCTATGGGTCAAAGGAGTGAATTGACTGAGAAAATATCCCTAGATTCTCTCCTATGCTAGCTCATAAAAGTAGGGAAACATCATAACATGACTTATTTGGGGGAATTACTAATTCCTAATGGAGTATGCAAACGGGAAAGAGCACTAAAGCATGGAAACATCACTGCTTTTTCCTAATGGAACTCATGAAGGACTTGGCAACCCTAACCCTACATGCTATATATGCAAGGCTTGGGCCATTTTGAAAGAGGTCGAACCATTTGAAAGGGTTGTCTATTTGACTGTCGAGCAGAGTTTCAGACTAAGGAATTAGAAGAGGTTAGGAAGGGAGAGAGAGAGAGGAGTTGGAGGGGTAAGGGAAGGGTGATGAAACTGATGGTTGCAATCACTCTTTCTACATCAATATAGAACTACAGTTGTGTTGTCCACTCTGTGATGTTGGTAGTATAACTTGTTTATATGTTTATTCAATATCTTTTTGCATGAGTGGCTTAGTTATATGGAACTAGATATCTTTTATATGTTCATGCATTTGTTTATCAAGGTTTTATGCTGTGATATTACGCTTGTCTTTTCTATGTGCAGGTTTCGATCTGGAGCCGGCTCAAGGGTCTTCCACTTAGCTGCATTGCAATCTCTAGCAACACCACACTAAGACTCGAGGAAATAATTCCTTCTCGGTTTGATATTTGTTTGTTAAACATAGATATGCATGTATCTTTGTGAGAGTTGCAACTAATCTGACTGTCTACTAAGGATCCCTGGAAGATCCTTGAGGGTTTTCTACATCACCAAATACTCGTGTATTAATCCCTATAGAAATATTGGCAACTCCATTGGGGACTACACTTAGTTCTCGGGTTTTCCTAGAAAGTTCCTAGATCCCTCTTTCTTCCAGGGCATCCTGTACTTCTTCATTCCCTTTCCAACCACTCAGGACCATACAACACCCTTCCCTCAGTGATTAGCCCTAGATTTGATCCCCACAACACATTTTTTGTGTATTTTGCCTCACTAACGTAGGTTACCAGTGAAAACAGTGCTTTATAAAGCACTGTGCCCTTACAAACAGAGCATTAGTGCTAAAACTAACTCTCTGTAGCCTCTAGTACGGAGCGTTAGTTAGCCATTTCTTGACAAACAGCTTACCCTATGAACTCATGGGTTGGGAAATCTGCTTGTAGACTGATCAAGGATCTGCAGCTGCACTTGTTTGATTGATCTGTGTCCTGAATTTTTTTTTTTAAGAAAATAGCTTTACTTCTTAAAGTTATTATTTTCATTAAAGAAAAAATACAAAAAAATTAATTGTTTTCTGCCTAGCTAGTTAGATCTGCATTATTTGGTTTCAATAGTTGTTAGTGAGCATTGAAGTTCTGTCGTTTATGCTAGTGTTTTACTGAATAGGATGCATGGAATAAATATTGATGTATGAATGACTCTCCCTTTGTAGAAGCAGCTTATTCATCGAAAGTGAAAATTTACAAGCATTGTTTTTGCATGATTTGAGTCAAAGTCCCATATAATTTCATACGTCAACACCCCTACTGAAGACTCTAATGAAGTACATTTAAAATATACCTAATAAAATCAATCAACAACTCTTTTTAGAGTAAACACACTTTAGTTTAGGCTAGGATCTTGGGATAGGCATTGTGAGTTAACTGCCCAAGATCATACACCGAAACTAGTGTCATTAAAGAGAGAAATCCTTCTGCACTCATACTATCCAGGACCACTCCAGTAAAAGTGGAGCTAAATACGAGACAACATCGAACTGTAAGTCAAGGTAGCCTGTCTTTCTTTACATATCCTTTGGGTATTCTGTGTATTGGGGATCCCTTCTAGGATATCCGAGCTGAGTCAGGGACTCAGGTATCCTACCCACACAGCGTACTATCTGCGACTATGTCCCCCCCGATAGTGTCTGTGATTTGAGGTATCCTTAGTGGATGTAATTTTAGGGATGAACACAAGGTGACTAGTGCAGGCTTCCCTGGTACTTAACATAGATGAGCCTACTCTGTCTTCGGTTTTTGGGAGGGTGCTCGTCTTCACGAGAGTACTTGGCCCCTTAATCTAAGGTTTGGGTGAAGCTCAAGAGTAATCGTAACTGTACATTTGGCCAGATCTCTCTATTATTCATTTTGATACTGGGTTTCATCTCGACTGATCGGTGCTTATCAGACAGGGTCATTTCCCTCTACTTGTTGATTGATTTCCTTTGTGTATTTTTTATCTTTTAGGTGCTAGAGTGTTATCACTGAGACTTTAATAAACATCACTGTAAAATTTACTGATAAAAATTATTGGCCACCATGGCTACTGTAGGAATTTATAGGGTAAGTTCCTCAGACAGAACACCAAAGGACACCGCTCACAAACAGATCGCAGATCAATACACCAGTACTTTTGACGTGGTTAAAACCCTCAAAGAGGGAAACAGTCCATGGCCCGAGCCAACGTGGCCACTTAAGGCAATTTATTAATAAAAGAATGAAAATTTACATAATATTCTCTCATGAACGGTTAACCTACAAATGACCCTCCATGCTCTTTAAATAGAGATCATGGACCAATCAGGTGTTAAGCCACGGATCAAGTGTCGGTAATACCGAGGAGAGAATGAGCCGTCGGATCACTACATATCGTGACCGTCAGATTGTAAGTTACAAAATGTACATAGTAAAGAAACACACTTTGCCTAACTCTATACCTAACTCTATACTAGACCAAGTTGTACTTAACTATTTCCTATGTGTCAGAATATCCTAACATCCCCCTTAAGAACAACTTGGGATAGGATTGAAGGATTTACAAATATGACACAATAGGAGAAGGAAGGAGGCACTAGAACCTATCCCCCCTTAGTGACAACTTCCTGAACTCCAACCATAAATCGAAGTTTAGTGAACTTCGCCTCTGTGAGAGCCTTTATAAAGATGTCTGCAACTTGATCATCTGTTGAACAATATTGCACTTCAAGAACATGGTCATGAATGAGCTTTTTGATGAAGTGCATGTGTAGCTCAATGTGTTTGCTGCGCTGATGTTGGACTGGATCTTTGGATAGTTGAATGGCACTTTGATTATCACACCAAAGTGTAGTCGGATACTGCTACTGAAAGCCAAACTCTGACAGGATCTGACGAAGCCACAAGGCTTCCTTACTAGCTTCTACGGCACCACGATACTCTGCTTCTGCTGAAGAAAGAGAAATGGCACCTTGTTTCTTGCAAGCCCATGTAGTAGGTCCTAAACCAAGAGTGAACACATAACCTGTAGTAGACTTTTGATCATCAGGGTCACCAGCCCAATCAGAATCAGTGAAACCAACCAATAGAGGAGATGCTTTGGCACTGTAATGAATCCCAAACTGAACTATACCTCGAACATAACGAAGTATTGTTTTAGCTGCTTTCCAATGACTTTCACGTGGGTTTTGCATAAACCGAACAACAAGGCCAACAACAAAGGAAAGGTCAGGACGAGTATGGGTTAGATACAAAAGTTTTCCTACAAGTTGATGGTATAAGGTAGCATCAACTTCAAGAGAAGTACAAGTGACTGAAAGTTTGACTCCAGACTGAAAGGGAGAAGGGGCTAGCTTACCGTCTTCCATGTGAAAATGGCATAGAATATCACAGGCATACCTGGATTGGGAAAGGGAAATACCTTCCTTGGATTGCAAGACTTGAAGACCAAGAAAATAATGTAAGTGTCATAAGTCTGTCATTTCAAACTTCCTTTTAAGGCTATACTTCACATGGTTTATAAGGTTGGGATCACTACCAGTCAGGATAAGATCATCAACATAAAGAACAAGAATGATAAGAGACTTGCCCACTTTCTTGGTGTAGACAGTATTGTCAAAATGACACCTAGAAAAGCCATTTTCTAAAACAAAGTTATCCATTTTGGCATACCAAGCTCGAGGAGCTTGCTTGAGACCATAAAGGGATTTCTTAAGCCGACATACAAGGCTGGAGTCTATTTGTATAAAGCCAATAGGTTGTTCCATATAGATTTCTTCATGCAAGTCCCCATGCAAGAAGGCGGATTTAACATCCATCTAATGGACTTCCCATTTGAAAGAGGCAGCAAGGGAAAGAACAAGGCGGATAGAGTTCATTTTGGCAACAGGAGAGAAGGTTTCAGTATAGTCAATGCCTTCAACTTGTGAAAAACCCTTAGTAACAAGACGAGCTTTATGTTTATCAACTTTCCCATCTGGTCCATACTTGGTTCTGTAAACCCATTTGCATCTAACAAGTTTTCGTCCCTTTGGTAGAGGAACAAGATCCCATGTATCATTTTCCAATAATGAATGACATTCTTAATTCATAGCTGCTTCCCAATCTGGATGGCCTGAAGCTTCTGCAAAGGTGTCAGGATCATAATTCACTGAAGCTTGAGCCAGTAAAGAAGAGGCTCTCTCGAATTGAGAACGTGTATGTCACTGATCTGTAGGATCACCAGCAAGATCACCTGCTGCATCCTGAGTAGCACGGACCCATTTTGGAAGCTGAGGAGCTGAAGGAGGATCGTGAGAAGGTGGGGGAGGATTTTCATCCTCGCTTTCATCATCTGAAGAAGAAATATTTTCAAAAGTAGAAGAGATAGGGAGAGGTGGCACATCCGCCGAACTAGGCTCACAGCCCGATATATTTTCAGCAAACTTTATATCTCTTCTAATGAGAACATTTTTGGACTTAAGTGGAATAAGTCTATATCCTTTGACATCTTCAGAATATCCAACAAAAATACATTTTTCACTCTTAGGTTCTAAAGCTTTATGTTTCTCATCTAGAATATGGGCCCATGCTTCACATCCAAAAACACGAAAGTGACTTACATCTGGTTTGATTGAGCTCCATGCTTCTTCTGGAGTGATATTCTTTAAAACCTTAGTAGGAGTGCGATTTATTATGTAATTTGCACAGTTAATTGCTTCTACACAATAATTAAGACTAAGTCCTTTAGATTGAAGCATACAATTAGCCATTTCCTTTAAGGTGCGATTCTTCCTTTCAGCTACACCATTTTGTTGTGGAGTATATGGAACAGTATGTTGCATTTGAATTCCATTCTCAGTACAAAAGTTGATGAATGTGTTTTTAACATATTCTCCGCCATTATCAGATCTTAGCTTAAGAATTTGATGTCCATATTTTTTTTCAACAAAGGCCTTAAAGGCCAAGAACATGTTAAATACTTCACTCTTGAGTTTTAAGAAATATACCCAAGTGCGTCTGGAGAAATCATCAATGAAAGTTAAGAAATACTTGTAGCCAGAGAATGAAGCAATTGGAAGTGGACCACATAAATCACTATGCACGAGCTGTAAAGGGGCTGAGGCGTGCCAAGAGGCACGTTTTTCAAAACTGTCCCGATGATGTTTTCCGAGTACACATCCAGAACAAACACCATCTCTGCAAGATACCATTGGAAGACCTGTCGCCATATTTCTTTACATAGATTCTGAAGAGAGCGATACTTTAAGTGACCAAATCGCTCATGCCAAAGTTTTCTCACTTCATCATTATGAGCAACAAATACTGAGGGAAGATTTGATGACCCAAAGTTGTGAAACTTATACAACCTTGTAGAATCATCAGCAATGCCAGTAGGTAAAATCTGTCTAGGATCTCTTAGGTCCTTAATTACAACATCGTGAGGTGAAAATTCAACGATTTTACCTTCACCTGAATGGGTTATCTGATATACAGATAGAAGGTTGCAGGATAAGGTGGGAACACATAATACATCATTAAACTAACCATTGTCTAGATGAACAGTTCTAGTCCCTACAACACTAAGAGATCTATCATCACCAACATATATATTTTTGGTGTTACAATCATTTAAAGAAGAAAACATGGCTTTGTACTTGGCCATGTGATAAGAAGCTCCAGAATCAATGAGCCACTCATGAGAATGAGAAGAAGAAGATACATTTAGTGCATAGCCAGACCAAGATGCTTGACAACCTCATGCAGAAAGTGCCATTCCTGAAGATGAAGTTGAAGTTGAAGATTGCTCCAAATGGATGTTATGCTTCTTCATTGTTGCTTCCAAGGCTTCCATCTTCTTAAAGCATTTGGATTGTAAGTGGTCATCTCAATTACAAAAGTTGCAATGTCTATCAGTCTTCTTCCATTTGTTTTTATTTGTCTTATCATTTTGTTGAAATTATTTTTCATTTTGAGGCAGAAATTGCTTAGGACCCTTGTTTGGTTTAGGACCATTCCTTTTAGGATACGACTTCTTAGGATTCTTTGAATTTGGTTGCTGCTGGGCGGCTAACGCTTTCTTAGAAGAGTTTCCAAGATGAAGAAGACCAAGGTGTAAGAGTTTTTCTTGTTCTCTTATTAAAGAATCAAAAAAGAAATCAAAGGAAGGGGACTTGTAGGCTTGTCCTTGAGAAATGAAGGCTTCTCTTGTAGAATGGAAGGTGGAAACAAACACAGAATAGGCTGGTCCCAACTTAGTAAGAATGGAGTAGATAAGGCTACTATCTTCTTTCTTAACCTTAACACCTTCCAAGAGAAGTCTAAGGGTCTTGAACTTGGACAAAAAATCTTCAATGCAAGAAAAATTATTGGGGTCCAATGTAAGCAATTCATTTTCAAGTTGATGGGCTTTAAGTTCATTTTTAATTCCAAAGACTTTAGTAATCTGTTTCATTACTTCATCAGGAGTATCAAGCTCTGCAATATGGAATCTAAGATCTGGAGAAATAGACATCCCTATCAACCCACGTGCTTGGTATTTCCTATTTTCCCATTTAGCTGCCTTGTCTTCATCTTTCGGTTTGGTCTCTTGGCCTGTGGCTATTCTGTAAAGGCCTTTACTTCTAAGTAAATCCACAATGTAGGACCACCATTGGAAGTAGTTGGTGTTGTCAAGAATAACTTGGCATGGAATTTCCATTTTAAAAAAAAAACTGAAGCTATAGATGCTGAAACTAAGTGTTTCAATGGAAAGATCTTGAAAAATTAGGCTGTTTCAAAAAAAAGGTTCTGAAAACGGCTTCCGGATGAAGAAGTGATGGCTTTTTGAAGAAAATTTGATGAAGTCACCGATGAAGTGCGGGAATGTGCGAAAATGAAAAATCCACCCCCACAAAATGGAGACTTGAACCCAAGGCCTCTACTCTCATAAATTAGCTTTGCACCAAGTGAGCTATACAAAAAGTTTGAGAGAGAGAGAGAGAGAGAGAGAGAGAGGTTGATGCTTTGGGTTGCGTGCTTGCTTTGAGAAAGATCTTTTTCCCTACAAAACACAAAACCCAACACAGACATACAAAAAAAAGAACCTTGCGGCTCGAAGTTAGCTTTAGCCGGAAACTAAATATTTTCAAAAGTGAACCTTGCGGCTCGAAGTTAGCTTTAGCCGGAAACTAAATATTTTCCTCAGTGTTTCTGATTTTCCGAGATCACACTAAGGCGCAGTGGAAAAGAGCATAAGCATGAGAAAAATCCTTCCTTTTTGTTTCTGATTTGCCCAGATCGCACAAAGTCGCAGGGCAAAGAGCATACGCAGAAATGAAAGGTATAGATCCTGTAATAAAAAAGGCTAAATAAACCGAAAACCAAAATAAACAGAGAGAAAATAACTGTAAACTACAAATAAACACTGTATACCTCCAGATCTTAAAAATGACGCAGCTAGGGCTACCGGAAACCTTTTCGCGTGAAATGAAAGGGGTTCCTCACTGGAACAGATGCTGCCAACACAATAGAGTAGTCCTCTCAGCCCGAAAGCAGTCAGAAATAGTAGATCTGGGAAACGGTAGTCGGATGCAGTTCTACCAGCTTCAGATTTGGATCACCAATGGACGCAGCCCTCAAATAGCTTTGATACCATGTAGGAATTTACAGGGTAAGTTCCTCAAACAGAACACCAAAGGACACCGCTCAAAAACAGATTGCAGATCAATACACCAGTACTTTTGACGTGGTTAAAACCCTCAAAGAGGGAAACAGTCCATGGCCTGAGCCAACGCGGCCACTTCAGGCAATTTATTAATAAAAGAATGAAAATTTACATAAGCTTCTCTCATGAATGGTTAACCTACAAATGACCCTCCATGCTCTTTAAATAGAGATCATGGACTAATCGGGTGCTAAGCCATGGATCAAGTGTCGGTAATACCGAGGAGAGAATGAACCGTTGGATCACTACATATCGTGACCGTCGGATTGTAAGTTACAAAATGTACATAGTAAAGAAACACACTTTACCTAACTCTATACCTATATCTATACTAGACCAAGTTGTACTTAACTATTTCCTATGTATCTAGCCCTCGTCGTCAATCTAGATGGTTGTTAGGACTTCCCCCACTCACCATGGAGGATCTGCTGAGCTCGAGTGAACCGGATTCCCCGTCTTCTGGAAATCAGTCTCCAAGATCTAACAAAAAATCAGTTTGGACATCCCACGATTCAAGCTTACCTGAAGATTTATATACTGAAGGATTTCTTCCTCCATTCAATCCTTTGGTCACGAATCTATTGGGCCCACTCTTGGTTCCAGTTGCATCTGTACCTCCTTTTTCTTTAATTGGAACATTTTCACCCATTCCATCGACGACTAATGGGTCATGGGCTTTTGTGGACACTTTTGGTCCACCACCACCTCCCCAGTCGATAGTCAGTACCACACCTCTGGTGGCAAACCCCGCTATTCCATCTGTCCCAGGTTCAAACCCTATCGTGACACCCTCCACAAGTGGAAGCCAGTACATTTCAGGTTCCACCACTTTTGTGTCAGCCCCTGGACCTTCGACGAGTGCTACATATAGCACTCCATATAACGCTCAATATAGCATGGTTATCACGGGTCCCTTCAACCTACAATATGGTTAGCATCCATTGTATAGCTCTAACCCCCAAATTCAGGTATCTGGGGGCACTATTCCCAATATGCATATACTGGTCGGGAGTGTAATAGTTCCCCCTCTATTTTTAAGTATGCATGGTTAGTCATTGATTCACATGAACCCTCCTTATGTCATTTAAGGACCTATGATTAGTTATGTGGTGAGCAGGTACCCTCAACAAGGTCCCAATCAATCCATAGGGGCACCCTACTCACAAACTCAAATGAGTCAAGGGGGCACTCCTTATCCTGGGGTCACTTCCATCCCCCAACCTAACAATCCCTATGGAAACCCACAATACAATACCATACCCCAAAGCACATACTATACCATGAAACCTGTGTATAATATTGGAAACAACATGATGGGAGGACTGCAAGGATCCTCAAGTCATATGTCATCACCTTGTTCCGATTTGGGGGCATCAAACACTTTTCCTTTCTTGGAAACACTTGATATCCCTGACTTGTACAAACTTACAAATGACCCCATCTATCATAACTTACTTTGGCTACCAATCCCGCATAAAATATCGACAAACATCCCAAAATTCGAAGGGAAACAAGGGGAGGATCTGGGTACACACATCACCACCTATAATCTATGGTGTGTTTCTAACTCCATGGTGGATGATAGTATTTGGCTACGTCTCTTTCCCCACACCCTTACTGGAAATGTAGCCAAGTGGTACATCAAGTTACCACGCACGTCAGTCAATACCTTTGGCACTTTAGCTATGGAATTCTTAAAGAACTTCTAGCTACCCATCCTCTATGAAACTGGGATGGAACTCCTCACTTCATTACGTCAGGATACCGCCACCCACATCTCTGATCATATACATGAATGGAGATGTAAGAAAAGGTTAGTAAAAGCTCCCCTCCTAGACTATCCATTAGCGGATTAGTTCTGCAAGTCTTTACTCCCCCAAATCACTAAGGATGTCACCTTAGGTGGTGCGGTCACATAAGACCAATCCATTCGTCATGCCCATCACTTAGATCTAATATAGTCGCAGTCTGGCACTCTATACGACATAATTCCCAATGCCCCTCGCAACTCCAATCCTCCCACTACTCAGCAACCCAGAGTGCATGCTGATGGGATTATCGACACAACCTCTAGGGCTGCTGTAAAACACCTCAGCAGTCACATTGCCCAGATGTCAGTTGACCCCTCTACCAAATTGAATTCTCTTCCTACCACTGTGATAAACTCTGTGAATTTTATTTAAAAAACCAATGATAAGAACAAGAAGAATAAGAAAAATACTGCTCCTTCTAAAGAGCAGTCAACGAAGCAACAAAACCCAAAGAAAAAGGTTGTTGCTCCCTTTGATGATGGAAAGGATAAACCCGCCAGATTCCCTCACAAAATCTGTTTCGAATACCACATGACCTATTGTTGTCTGCGTCTTCAGGAATGCATAGATTTCATTGCTAAACAGGGCACTGGAAGGATCCCTACTGTCCTGAATAATCCTTTCCCTATTCAGTAGCAACAACACTTTATTGCAAACCAACCCCAACCCCCGTAAGGGGGCAATGGCAGTTCGCAACATCCTCTAGCTGGTGACAGACCATCTACTGTTTACACCTTTGAAATGGTAGATCTACAAACTAGAGCCAAAGCTTATGGAGCTCCAGTCACTCATGCAGAGGATCCCTCCTCAAGTCAAAACCCACCGCCGCTTAACAATCTTCATATTGAAAGTTTAGTTGCTAATCTTGTGATCCACCCCCATAAGGGGCACTTCATCGTACTGTTATCACTCAGGTTGTCCCTTTTGACTCCTAAAGGGATACGGCCGAGGGAACCACAAACCAACTTTGGACTGCAGGCCCTAGCCTACCTACAGTCAGAGAGGGCTCTCTCTTTATGATTTAGCTTTGTTGAAAGGGATGATTTTAGGCTAGATATGATGCACTAGGGTTTTGATTGAGTTTTGATGGGAAAACTGACACTTTCAGGTAGAGAGGCAGAGTATAGTCTGAATTTTTCAAGCCATTGGGCGTGGAGTCGAGGAGGGGAAATGCTGGTGCATTTTCTTAATAACAGTGAGGGAACATGGAGCAAGATAACTGAGGTTTGAAGCAATCTTCAGATTTAAGGGATGAACTGAATGCTAAAGAAAGAGAGGCAGTTAAGAATCTCTCCAACAGATTAGCAGAGAAAATAACAGGGCGCTACCTAGGGGCAGTTAAGAATCCCTAGATAATTGGCCAACACAGGTGAATTGGGGTAAACATGAGCCGGGAGGAATTCAATATTCATAACCAATTCTTTTAGAAGAAAACATCAAGAAACAGCAGAAATTGAGCATAGAGAGTATTTAAACTAATTCTAGGCTATTCCTTTTTTCTGCTATTTAGATAATGGCAAACACATAAACAGAGATAAGATGCACTTATTGCTTCAGGCCGCAGAGCAGGAATTCCATCTTCAACTCTTCAAAACATTCATCAACAGCAGACAGTTCACTCTCCAAGCTTTAAGCAATCTTTGATTACAGCAAAATTCAGGTATACACAGCGAGTCTCTAGTGAAAACTCTCAATTAACCAACCCTTAAAACTATACAGAGGGTGGTATATATAGGGAAAAAACTCTCTGCAGAGTTCCTTTATTACATCTTGACCTAATTAGGTCATAAAAAATGACTACTTAACCTAATCCTATCCAGAAATAAATGCAAAAAATATCTCGGGCCGTGCTCAGGGCCGATGTATCAAAACGGAATAAATGATGCTGTCCTTGGTGGCTTGCTGCAGTGTTTTCTGCAATAAATGAGTATGGGTTTCTGCTTCCTTGCTATCCTGGTGCTTTGAATGCCTTAATGGTGATTTGAAAGCAAGGATGGGCTGATGCTTATTGATTTGACTTTCTGGGGGCTTCATCAATGTTCAGGTGCCTCGAGCCCCTAAAAAATCTTGGCTGATACTCTCTGGCGTCTTTTCTTCCACTGATACTCTCTGACAAAATCTGGACTGCTGATTTGATGTGCTGCGGGTCTAATCACTAGTAAATGGTCGTTGTTCCGCCTCTGTATCATCTGGAATTGTCTTCTGATCCTTTTGGTATGCTCTGTGAAGAAAATGGATCATTTTTGCGCCTTTTCGGGCTTCCTGGGGCCGCATGGTGAGAAGATTCCTTAAAGATTCCCTGAAGATTCTCCATTTTGGCCTAAAAAATCCTGCGATGAGCGCAAATCGTTCATCAAAAACTGCCTCAGAATTCGATTCCGGGGCTCCGATTTGCGACTTTTGCACCTCTGCGCCCAAAAAAGTGCTGATGACGTCAGCATTGTACGGTGGGTGACGTCAGCATGACATCAGCATTGTACGGTGGGTGACGTCAGCAGGGCAACGTGGCAGGATGATGTCAGCATGATGTCATCACGTACGGACGATGACGTGGCAGGTACGGTGGCGGGGACACGTGGCAGTGACGTGGCAGGAGGCCACGCAGGCAGGTGACTCGGCATGTGACTGGGCAGGGGGGTGACGTGGGTGGTGACGTCACAAGGTGGTAAGCGGTTTTTGGCGCACCGCTTATGGGCAAAGGTGGATTCAGGGGAGGGGGCTCCGCCACGCCGCAGAGCCTGACGCGTGGCGGGAGTACGGCGGCAAAACCACCGAACTCCCGGACGCTAAAGCCCGGGCACGTCGGGGATGAGGATGCCCGCCAGCCGTTGATCTGTGGGGCGAGCGATCCAACGGTTGGCGGCGGATGCGAAGGGATGGCGGGTTAACGGGTGGGAATATTCACAGGAATATTCCTAATTTGATATGCGCGGCGGATGGGTTAAAAACTTAGGGAAAACGAGTTTATGTGGGTTTTTACAGGCGCGGGTTAATATTTATGCATAAAACTTTCGTTTAGGGGCAGAATATGGGTTTTTACAGCGTTAGGGTGAAATTTTACAAGGGGAAAGGTGAAAACATGGGTTTTTGTTGGGGGTTTTTAGGGTTAAGGGAGAGGTTACTAGCTAACCAGATGTCAAACTAGTTCCTCAATGATGTGGATGGGCTAAAAACAGTCCCAGATGGACTGATATTTCCCGGACTTAGTAGAATGATGGCTATATTGCTAGGGAGGGGTATTTATATAGGGGAGTTTATATACATGATTAAAATAGGGGAAGAGGGAAAATTGTTAGGGAGTTATATAATAAGGGTGATGAGAAGAAGGGAGAGGTTAGTGAACTCCAGCCTGAGTACCTCCAACTGAAAAACTGCCTCAGACCGAAAAATGGATTGCTTATCAAAATTGGAACACAACAGTGGCCCTTAGACTAGCACACTCTTATGGACACTCCTTTGGCCATCTGTAGCAAATATGGAGCATTGTAGCATGCATAGTACGACATATTTGGCATGTAAAAAATGTCGATCATGAAAGATGATTAACCTGCTGCAGCAGGAGGCTAACAGTGGCTCCACTTGGGGATGGCTTTTCCTTGTGAAAAGCCAAGAACAGCAGGTCAAACTGCCTTGTATTCAATTGTTGCTGTGTTCTGTAAATTTCCCTTGGCTGGCTGCCTTATTGATCCTACCTACCTACCTACTCTAACCAGTACTTACTTTGCTGTTAGGTGAAGTGAAATAGCCAATGCAGCCACTTAAGCAATAATAACATGAGTGGGCTTTGCTGCTTGTGCTTGCTAGTGGGACCAACTGAGATTTTGCAATTTGTTACGGCTTTGTCAATCTTTGAGAAGATCAGGAAGCTACTGACCTCCTTTGCGGTGTTTAAATACTGTACAAAACTGTCCTACAACATATATATACAATTTCTAGGCTGAATTAAAGAAGTATACAAAGGTTGAGGATCGCTACCATGCCTTGGAGTCGTGAGATCATCGATAACTCGATCCTGAGCCTTGCAGCCTGTTAATGGAGAAGAGCACTGATCTCTTTCATCATTCTGCCTGCCAGCGGATAGGTCATTTAGAACTTGCAGGGGTGCTTGTAATTTGTTACAATCTGGCTCGAATAGGACTTGACTGATCTGTGCAGACTGCTGGTCTTCTTCTTTTTTGAACAACTCAGATGGCTGAAAACAAAGAGGCAGGGGATCCACTTGGATTATTTGGTCGTATACTGCTGCTTCTGGATCCACCTCAATCTGATATTTAATGGCTCTTTGGGGCTGCAAAATTAGAGGCAATACCTTTGGAACAATATCTTGATTAACCTCCAGACGGTCAATAGCAACACGCGGTGACACTTGATCATATACAGCATGATAGTTATCCTTGATAAATTGAAAAGATTCAAAACAAAAGGGTAAAGTTCCTTCACTGAAATCAACACACTCTGTGTTTTCTTCCTTTTCTTCATAGCTGAGATGGGCATGCTGATCATTGGGTTGAGGTTGCTGAACCTGAACACTGCTTTCTGCCAAAATAGGATCTGATTCCTCTGCAAGGCTGATTTGGTCGTTAGGCTCATAATCATCATCATACAAATCATATTTGGGTAGACAGTTGAAAGAAGAGAAGCTATTATATTCACACAGTATATCAGGAGACTGCTCCATCATGTGTGGCTGGATGAATATGTCATCTGTTTTGTGGCAGGTTTGTTCGTGAATGTCACTACTTTCCTGTTGTGAAACAGATCTGTTCTGGTGCTCTGAACATTCCACTTTCATTGTGATCAGCTGCATCTCCTCTGTCCTTTGTAACACACTATGAAATCTTTCTTCTTGCTCTGTTTTGCATTGTTCTTCCCTCCTTCTTAGATTTTCCTCCACGTCCACAGCTATGTCCTGCATCTGTTTCAAAGTGGACGGGCATCTTTCTCTTAAACAGAATTCCATTTCTATGTCAAATGCTCTAGGATATTGCAATAGAGCTAAATCAAGGGGAGGTCTTATATTTAAAGGCATGGACTGACAAACTTGATTGAATCTGTCTGAAAACTGCTGAACAGATTCATCTGGATGCCTTTCTAAATGATTGTATTCTTCAATGAGCACGAAGAGATTACCTCTGATCATCCATCTATCAAGGAAAAGCTTGGCACACTGCTGAAACTTAGAGATGCTCACCTCAGGCAACACTTTAAACCAAGTCATAGCTTCGCTTTGCAAAGAAAGGGCAAATAGTCTAAGACTGACATCTTCATCTTCCACTTCAAATGTATTAAGATAATCTTCAAAAGCCTGGATATGTTTCTGGGCAGTAATACCATTCTCTCCATCAAATCTAGGGAGATATTCAGGATGATTTGCCGGTAGGGGACCAAGCACAGGAGGCAAAATGAGCGGCTTATATCTTTCAAGAACTTTACAAGGCACGGGAGTATGTACAGGAACTAGAAGACTGGGTTCTATTTTTGGTTCCTCCTTGGCTGTATGAAGATCTTCAACAGCATTTGAAAGGTGCTGCTCTGATGTGCAAGGAGGCTTTTCAACAACATTTTCCAAAGGAAAAACACAAAAATCTGACATAAAATCGTTTTTAAAGTACAATATGCACAACAAAATCTGGTGCAAGAGAAAGAACATGATCTCTTGGATGATAGTCCAAGTCAAGAGCCTGATCTGCTTATATAATTCCTTCGGGTTCATTTCTCTAGCGGAGTCTTTATTATGAGGATGATGTGGAGTCGCCAGGTGGATGAATTAACCTTGAAGTGCCTGATCTCTGTCCACCATCACAGATCAGAGCTGAACATGAAAAGCCCTGAAGAAAGGAACACTTTCTCCAGAAAACGAGGCGAACTGGTCAAAATTGAGGATTTGCACTAATAAACACATGTTTCACTCCCCAGCGGAGTCGCCATTATGTTATCACTCAAGTTGTCCCTTTTGACTCCTAAAGGGATACGGCCGAGGTAACCACAAACCAACTTTGGACTGCAGGCCCTAGCCTACCTGCAGTCAGAGAGGGCTCTCTCTTTATGATTTAGCTTTGTTGAAAGGGATGATTTTAGGCTAGATATGATGCACAGGGGTTTTGATTGAGTTTTGGTGGGAAAACTGACACTTTCAGGTAGAGAGGCAGAGTATAGTCTGAATTTTTCAAGCCATTGGGCGTGGAGTCGAGGAGGGGAACTGCTGGTGCGTTTTCTTAATAACAGTGAGGGAACATGGAGCAAGATAACTGAGGTTTGAAGCAATCTTCAGATTTAAGGGATGAACTGAATGCTAAAGAAAGAGAGGCAGTTAAGAATCTCTCCAACAGATTAGCAGAGAAAATAACAGGGCACTACCTAGGGGAAGTTAAGAATCCCTAGATAATTGGCCAACACAGGTGAATTGGGGTAAACATGAGCCGAGAGGAATTCAATGTTGATAACCAATTCTTTTAGAAGAAAACATCAAGAAACAGCAGAAATTGAGCATAGGGAGTATTTAAACTAATTCTAGGCTATTCCTTTTTTCTGCTATTTAGATAATGGCAAACACATAAACAGAGATAAGAGGCACTTATTGCTTCATGCCACAGCGCAGGAATTCCATCTTCAACTCTTCAAAACGTTCATCAACAATAGACAGTTCGCTCTCCAAGCTTTAAGCAATCTTTGATTACAGAAAAATTCAGGTATACACAGCGAGTCTCTAGTGAAAACTCTCAATTAACCAACCCTTAAAACTATATAGAGGGTGGTATATATAGGGCAAAAACTCTCTGCAGAGTTCCTTTATTACATCTTGACCTAATTAGGTCATAAAAAATGACTACTTAACCTAATCCTATCTAGAAATAAATGCAAAAAATATCTCGGGCCGTGCTCAGGGCCGATGTATCAAAACGGAATAAATGATGTTGTCCTTGGTGGCTTGCTGCAGTGTTTTCTGCAATAAATGAGTATGGGTTTCTGCTTCCTTGCTCTCCTGGTGCTTTGCATGCCTTAATGGTGATTTGAAGGCAAGGATGGGCTGATGCTTATTGATTTGACTTTCTGGGGGCTTCATCAATGTTCAGGTGCCTCGAGCCCCTAAAAAATCTTGACTGATACTCTCTGGCGTCTTTTCTTCCACTGATACTCTCTGACAAAATCTGGACTGCTGATCTGATGTGCTGTGGGTCTAATCACCAGTAAATGGCCGCTGTTCGGCCTCTGTATCATCTGGAATTGTCTTCTGATCCTTTTGGTATGCTCTGTGACGTCAACAGGGCGACGTGGCGGGATGACTTCAGCATGACGTCATCACGTACGGACGATGACGTGGCAGGTACGGTGGTGGGGACACGTGGTAGTGACGTGGCAGGTGGCCACGTAGGCAGGTGACTTGGCATGTGACTGGGCAGGGGGGTGACGTGGGTGGTGACGTCACAAGGTGGTAAGCGGTTTCTGGCGCACCACTTATGGGCAAAGGTGGTTTCAGGGGAGGGGGCTCCGCCACGCCCCAGAGCCTGACGCGTGGCAGGAGTACGGTGGAAAAATCGCCGAACTCCCAGACGCTAAAGCCCGGGCACGTCGGGGATGAGGATTCCCGCCAGCCGTTGATCTGTGGGGCCGGCGATCCAACGGTTGGCGGCAGATGCGAAGGGACGGCGGGTTAACGGGTGGGAATATTCGCAGGAATATTCCTAATTTGATATGCGCGGCAGATGGGTTAAAAACTTAGGGAAAATAGGTTTATGTGGGTTTTTACAGGCGCGGGTTAATATTTATGCATAAAACTTTGGTTTAGGGGCGGAATATGGGTTTTTACAGCGTTAGGGTGAAATTTTACAAGGGGAAAGGTGAAAACATGGGTTTTTTATGGGGGTTTTTAGGGTTAAGGGAGAGGTTACTAGCTGACCAGATGTCAAACTAGTTCCTCAATGACACGGATGCGCTAAAAACGGTCCCAGATGGACTGAGATTTCCCGGACTTAGTAGAATGATGGCTATATTGCTAGGGAGGGGTATTTATATAGGGGAGTTTATATACATGATTAAAATAGGGGAAGAGGGAAAATTGTTAGGGAGTTATATAATAAGGGTGATGAGAAGAAGGGAGAGGTTAGTGAACTCCAACCTGAGTACCTCAAACTGAAAAACTGCCTCGGACCGAAAAATGGATTGCTTATCAAAATTGGAACACAGCAGTGGCCCTTAGACTAGCACACTCTTATGGACACTTCTTTGGCCATCTGTAGCAAATATGGAGCATTGCAGCATGCATAGTACGACATATTTGTCATGTAAAAAATGTCGATCATGAAAGATGATTAACCTGCTGCAGCAGGAGGCTAACACGTACAACGCACAATACATCTGCACATGCCGCCCAAAACTATAGTATTGTAGAAGACTTGGCACAAGCGCCATCGGTTATGTCAGTGCTCGAAGTATTACAAACCTGCCCAACATAAAGGAATGCTCTACTTTCAGCTATTGGTGGTATCAACCCTCAGGATTCCATGCTTGCAATTTTTGACATGGAAAAATGTAAACCTCCCCTTTCATACTAACTTGCATTTTAGGTGTAAATATTTTCGAAATGAAAAGGAATACATAGAATTGTCATTGATGAAGGTGCTTCAACCTGCGTAGCGTTAGCTTCATGTTGGCTCGCTTTGGCTTCTCCAACCCTATCTCCACAGTGAAATTCCCTTAAATCTTTCGACAACCACAATTTCATTCGAAAAGGTTACCTAGCTAGCTACCCCATCACCTTGAATGGGAAAATGGTAACGGTGGACATCGAAGTCATAGATAGAAACCTCAACTATAATATATTGTTGGGTCACAGTTGGACTTATGCCATGACTACCATTGTGTCTACTGTCTTTCACATCATCCTATTTCCATTGGATGGAAAGATAGTCATAGTGGACAGGCTATCCTTTTGCACCCCTGATTATTTCCCATTACCCAGCGTTTCTGTACCCTTAGTGGGTGGTGTACCTGCCTCTTACGTCAGTATCAGTACCGGTCTACTGAAGGGCTCTTCCTTGATGGGTTTTTTCCCTATTCTGCCGCCAGTGGTTCCAAAGATAGTCAATATGGTTTCATCCATTCCTCATGAACTGACCGATCCTTGGGTCCTACCGGCCCCCTCAGACGTTGATGCTTACGGAGAACAAATGCCACTATCACTAGCTGAATTGGCCTACCAGGCCATTCAATCTGCATCCAAGTCTCTGGTCACTTTGGTCACGGCCAACAGTACCACTACCCCTCCCATAACTGCTCCTTCTTTCGATCCCCTCAATCAAGTGCTACCTAGGGATGAATCTATTAGAGATATCATGAGTTTAGAAGAGTGACCTTGGGAGGAATTGTACCATCGTGTTTCGATATCTGATTCGGACATGATGCCTCCTCAAATCCTATCATCTGATGCACTTGAAATCATTTCCTCACCTTATACAACTATCCCAACTTTGGACTTAGAAGGAAACATGGGCAATATTTGAAAGACATTTCTCATCGATATTTCTGTCACGACAAGCATTGTAGAAAACATCCAGGTTGGAGAATATTGCAATCCTGAGGAAATTGCAAGCTTCACCTACCTTTTTAAGGAATTCCATGATGTATTCACTTTGTCTTATGAGGAAATGCTTGGCATAGATCCTTCTATTGTCGAGCATGAGATCAAGATATATGACAATGCTAAAACTCTCCACCAAAGGCTTTGACCAGTCCACCCCTGCAAAATGATAGCCATCAAGACTGAGGTGGAAAAGTTGTTATGTGCTGGTTTCGTCTACCTCATTCCCTTAACAGAATGGGTTTCCAATCTGGTTCCTGTCGATAAGAAACAAAGAACCATCTGCATATGTGTCGACTATCGAGAGTTGAACACCGCGTGTCCAAAGGATAATTATCTGACACCGTTCATCGACAAAATCGTCGACAACTGCACCAGTTGTGAATCATTCTCATTCATGGATGGTTTCTTAGGTTACAACCATATTGCTATAAAACCCAAAGACCAACACAAATCTGCCTTCATTTTCCCATGGGGAATCTTTGCCTATCGAAAAATCCCATTCGGTTTAAAGAATGCTGGAGCAAAATTTCAAAGGGCCATGGACTATGCATTTCACGATGTCAGAAATATCGTTCAGGCTTACTTGGATGACCTTCCGTCCTATTCCAAGAGGCGAGCACAACACCTAGATCATTTAAGAGCTATCTTTCTTAGGTTCCGGTTTTATAACATACATCTGAATCTACATAAATGATTTTTCTTTGTCGACACTGGACGCTTTCTTGGATTCATTGTCTCCAAGTACGGGATTATTTTTGATCTCAATAAGGTAAAGGAAATTACTCAATTGCTTGAACCACAATCTATTTTGTAGCTCCAACGTTTGCAGGGGAAAGAAAAATTCTTATGACGGTTCATCGTAAACTATGTTGAGTTGACGAAAGGCTTTATGCACCTACCGAAGAAGGAACTTCTGTATCTGTGGGATGATCAAACTCAACGATCATTTGATTCCCTAAAAAAGGCGCTTATATCAGCCCCACTCCTTAGCACTCCCAACTATGGGCGCAACTTTATTCTATACCTGGCAGCCATGCCATCCTCTCTAGGAATGGTCTTGGTTCAAACTCATGATGACCAGAGTGAGTATGTGATATATTATCTATCGAAAGGCCTGGATAGGCTCGAACTTAGATATTCACATGTGGAAAAGGTGCCCTTGGTAGTTGTCTTTGTTGTCAACTACTTCCAACATTACATACTGCTACGACAGACTACTTGTTATAGATCCATTTGCACACATCACTCCCATCATCTAGATCAATGTTTTAGGGCTCATCAAACCCTAATTTCAGCTACTACATGCCCTAAACAAGTCACCCTTTTGAATGCCTCCTTCCCAGATAGTTTCATGACTTGAAGACATCATGAAATGACCTTAGAGGAACTAGCACAGGTAGGCCCATGTAAGGGCGCGTTGCAAAGTAGTTGAGTCTATGCTAGGGTGCTCTGAAGAGCACTTAGTCCCTCTTTCACCTGCACTTGGGAGATTGAGAGAAATTCACATAGGGTTTGGGGAATATTCTTATCTCTTGGAGTCATCTACAAGTTTTTCTCACTTATCAACTCCTATGAACTTGAAAATGGATAAGGAATGAGTTAAGATGCATCCTATCCTCTCATCCCTTCCTCCATGGAACTAATTCTAAGTATGGAAGGCCATTCAATACCCATATTTATGACATAACCTCCTTCATCCTCCTATAAATTGAACACTCATCTAAGTGATCAGGGGTTGGACTATGTTGAATTGTAAGGGGATAATGTTGCTATGAGAATTGACTTTGAGACAAGTATTGTTATGCTACAAGTTTGTCATGCTTTTGATGTGATGTGGATGGGATCCAAGCTGGAGGAATGACTTTGAATTAGACATGATGGTTGTAATTCCTTATTCTATTCAATAAAGTATTTGAATATTTTTCCCATATGTTTGTATTGAAATATGATGCTTATATGTGTGAATGTATCTGATTCCATTTCCTTGTATTCAATAGATCTTTTGTTTTGATCGGTGCTTTGTCTTCTGTTTGTGTTTATAGGTACTTCTCAAGCATGTTAAGTATAGGAAGGAGATATAGGATTGATACAAAGGAGACAAGAGGAAAGTGGAACTACAAGTGGGTCTTCTCATCTTCTTTGTCTTATCTATTTCTTATAGGAAAAGGCTAAAGTGCTTTAAACTATTGTTGTAGATATGGCTACGTATCTAGGGAATTAATATTTATCCGTAGATACCAAATTCTCCAAAACAAATTGACGACCATACTAGGGAAGATCATCCTTCCTGGTAGCTTATCCACCTCCTAGGACACTCTTGCAGACCCTACTTGTGTTCATTGATTGTGTTTAAGATCTTTTGTATTGAATTTTGGTCAAAACTGTGTCAAATTGCCTTTTGAAATGGCTTACTGTCACCAGCGTAGGCTTGTGAGGGACACAATGTGTTGCAGAGCACCCTTGGCTTAGGGACAGTGCTCTGAATTGCACTGTCTCCCATTCAAGGTTGCGTTGATACTCCTAGGGTCAGTTTCCCACCTTTGGATTGAGTTTTTACTAAATTTTCTCTGTTTGTTTACTTGCTGATTGAGCAATGAATGTCATGTCTTAGAAAACAAGTTTCTATCTCCTTTTCTAGCCCTAATTTTACTTGGTTGATTAATGTTTCTTAAATGTTTTCTTTGTCATTATTGATCCATAGTCAAATTTATATTATAGTCGATTAATCTTTGTTCGAAAGAAAGTGTCGTAAAAGTCTTCTTTTCCTTCGAAACAGAACTGTCGTAAAGTCTTCGTTCCTATTAAATATTGATTGATTGTATGTGCATTAGTTTCCTTTTTTTTCACATTCACATTAAGGAAATTGAAAAGAAATACATGCATGTTGCATTGAAAAAGTTTGTGTGTTCTCATAGGAATAGTATAGGGAAATTGAATTAGATTGTGCTCTTTTCTCTTTGATCGAAAGAAATGTGATTGCTCTATTCCTAGTAGCTAGGATTTTCATTGTTAAATTGAAAGGAAAGAATTCTTATCATAATAGTTGCATTCCTAGGAATTTCAGAATACATCACGTGGTGAACTTGAAAGGAAAATTGTTAAGAAGATCAACTTAAAATTCATCTGAATTAACCTAATGGAGCATTGTCATCTAATGCAAAACATTTAGAGATTCTAGGCTAGAGACGTGTTCCAGCGTCGTAAAACATATCAGCTATCGCTAACTTGTCTGCGATACATCCTGAGTGTGATAGCTCATTCCACATACGTGAGAATATCGTAGCTCGTCCACGTACCTTTGGGTATATAGGGCAGTGTTACAATACTTAAAGTATATGGGCATGCTCTCACTGTGTGGTTTTGCATTATTTAGTGCTAATATGGATTGGGCCTCCATGTACTTTCAGGTATATATGGGAGGACAACACTAGGTTGCTATCCATCCTTAGGTAACCAAGTCAGCTGCCTTGTACACTGTGATACACCGAACACAACATTCGGCGAGATTGCCTTCTCATACTTCTCGATTTGCCGGGAGGTATCTGCGGTTCACAGTTGCTTGGCAAACCTTTTGCCTAGATTATTGCTCTTTTTTTTTTGTTATGTTACTTTGATTAGAAGAAATTTAATTGACCACAGATAACATCCTCCATGCTTGCTCCTTAGTTGATCTTAGGTTGAGACATATGGCAACAAATCCGGAGTCCATCGATCAAGGAATTCCTTTTGATGGGAATCCTAGTCCTTTTCCTCCTTTTGGAAATATTGGTACTCCTTATATGGCTACATTGTCCCTTCCGGGACTTACCATTGGCTTGCCAGTATGGTTGTTTTCAATCTCCTTGGTTCAAAATGTTGTGATTTCTCCACAATCGAGTACACCTCCAACTGCACAAAAGCAGCCTCCATTTGATCCTAAAGTTGACCCTTTGCCTTCTTCCTCTTCGCCTGGTGAAAGTATTGGTACTAGTAACCAGGTGGCTAAGAAGAAGAAGAAAGGGAAGAAGAAGAAGAAGAAGAAATTTCAGTAGAGAGGCAACCAAGCAACCATTGCTTTGAATGCAACATCTGATGAGAAACTATCTGTCAAGCTCACAAAGTTCGATATCCATACAAACTTTGTATGGGAGACCATATTCTTCGAAATTGTTTTGGTATTCCTTAGATATTAGAAGAATGGTCTTCCCATTCACATCATCCTGTGTCATCAAATTCTGGAGATCATACTGGTGACACAGCATCAACTAGTGGTAGTAAAGTTCATGGAAAGAAGGGTAAAGTTAAGTTTCCCGGTAGGTTATGTGAAGGGAATCACCCCATTCACCTTTGTCCCTATCTGGATGAAGCTAAAAATGTGTTGGATAACCGTCCTACTTCACCACAATGACTTCCATCTAGTTACAAGAGACTATCCCTTAATCCTTCAATATTTGATGAATTTATTGACCCAAATCAACTGTCGGTCAAACCCACTCTCTCTGGATGTGAATCCCACGAGTCTATACTTGACCCATCACAGGTCAAGGAAACAGTTGGTCTAATTTCACCTCTCTCCAGTTAATCATACCTTTCCTGAAGAGAGTGAATATGATACCACTCAGGTTCTTTTCTTTTCTTCAGATTCCAATGAGCTTGGGGGCAATCCTCTTGTTCCATCAAGACTTGAGGAAAATCCCCCTATTCTAGTAACTCAAGGGGGTAATTCTCCTGTTCTTTCGGTACCCCCTCCAAGTAGTCTGGTCACTTCCTTTCATTGGAATCAACTTGCAGGATTTTATCTTCCTTCTTATGTGCCTTTCCAGATCATAGTACAGGTTTGTAATATGATTGTATCTAGCACTATTATAGATGAAGGTGCATCTATGAGTATCCTTTCCTCCACTGCTTGGAAAGCACTTGGTTCACCACCGCTTGTGCCTATTACCCAAAATCTGTTGGCTTTTAATAGAGGAACAAGTCAACCATTAGGGATCCTTCCTTAGTTTCCTATTACTTTGGGAGGAAAAATAGTTTATCTGAATGTGATGGTAGTCCCAGGACCTTTAGATTACAATTTAATTCTTGGGCGCATCTATGTTTATGACATGGGAGCTATTGTTTCAACACTCTTTCGAGTGATTTGTTTCCCGCATGAAGGCAAAATTGTCACCGTTGACCAGCTTTCATTTCCTGGTCCAAATATGGCTTCCAATCAACCATCTTCCCTAAATGGTCATTTTGTACTAATGGTATCATCCTTGCCATGGGTTAATTATGTGGCAACCCGTTCCATGCCTACAGCAACTGACGATCAATTCAATGATGTTGTACATTATGTACTGGGGGCATTGGAACCAAATCTCTCTAATGGATTCCTTGCTATGGATCCCTTCCAGAGCATTGTTGTCCCATCTAATGAGAACCTCTTGGGAGTCATGACCTTTTATGAGTCATGATCGCGGAATACGAGGATAGTTCCTGGTCTTATGACAACTTCATTAAAAATGAAAGAAGGAATATGAGGATAGTTCCTTGTCTTGTGTCAACCTCGTTAAAAAATGAAACTAAGGATATGAGGATAGTTCCTTGTCTTGTGTCAACCTCATTAAAAAATGAAACCAAGGATATGAGGATAGTTCTTTTACTGTGTCAACCTCATTAAAAATGAAACAACTCCCATGAGGATAGTTACTTGTCTTATGTTAACCTCATTAAAAAATGAAACAAGGAATCATGAGGATAGTTATTTTATTGTGTCAACCTCATTAAAAAATGAAACAACTCCCATGAGGATAGTTCCTTGTCTTGTATCAACCTCATTAAAAATGAAACCAAAGATATGAGCATAGTTCCTTGTCTTGTGTCAAGCTCATTAAAAAATGAAATAAGGAATATGAGCAGAGTTTCTTGCCTTATGTTAAGCTCATTAAAAAATAAAACAAGGTCCCCTGGAGAAAAGTTCCAATTTGAGTCTTTGATTAGATCTCGTAAAATCCCAGTCGAGTCTTTCACTTGATCTCGTAAAAGAACCTTCATTCCATCCACCTGATAGCCACACGTAGTATACTTAGGTTAATCTAATGAAGCTTGGGGGGCATGCACCTAGTGGTAAAGTTAAGTTTGCCTGTAGTTTATGTGAAGGGAATCACCCCATTCACCTTGTCCCTACATGGAAACAGCTAGAAAGGTGTTGTAGTCCTGCTTCACTGCAGTGACTTCCATCTGGTTACAGGAGACTCTCCCTTTCATCATGATTGGGGAATGTAAACCAATCTCAAGCATAGTTCTTCATTTCAAGGTTTTGTAAAAATGAAACTGAATTCAAGCATAGTTTTTCATTTTAAGATTGTGTAAAAATGAAACTGAATTCAAGCATAGTTTTTCATTTCAAGCTTGTGTAAACATGAAACTGAATTCAAGCATAGTTACCTATGGTTCAAGCTTGTGTAAAAATGAACCCATCTCCATTTTAACCCTCGTGATTGCCATTCTATCAACCTCTTTCATCAGATGAGCCTTGTTTTTTCTCTTTCCATCATCACTATCTGCTTGGCCGATCATACGCTTTCACTTGGTTGTTGTACCCTTTTTGAGAAACAGTTGAAATGAGTGGTCTTATTAGCCAGCCTCTTCACATAAATCAACATGTTTTGAGAAGTTCCAACATCACCATAACCAATTGCTATCCTAGACACCACTCGTTCCTTAGAGTGGAGTCATCTTTAAGCTCTTTTCAGACTCTCTAAATATGAAAAGATTGTTGAGTGCTTGTCCTTTTCAGCTTGTTAACATATTGGAAATGACATCTATTCAGTATAAGTTTAACCCTTTTTCAGGCTGAGATAGATTATTTACGAAAAAGGTGTACATTCAATAGGTTCTCTCTCATATTGTTTTATGATTTTTTGGGCTTGAGAGACAAAATCTATGAAAAACAACTTGTGGAGTTTTCTTTTTGTCCCTTTTCAAACTCTCTAAACATGAAAAGGATCGAGTTATCTTTGTTTTTAAACTCGTTAAAACATCAAATAGCGATAAACTTGTCCATCTAGAAAAGACAGAGTTTCACCTTCGCTAGACTCCTTAAAACATCACATAGCGATGGATTCACCCGAAGGGTGGAATTATACAACAAGCATATGTTATCCTCCTCAACCTTGATAAAAAATAAAGAGGTACTGGTTAGCAATGACTGGGGAAAATGGGTAAAGGGGAAAGCCACTTTATGGTAGCAGGTCACTCTTGAATATGACACTTTCACTCCATCACTGTGACTATTTGGGTTGGGTTATCAACTTGATGGTTGTCATACCATTGGTCTATCATACCATCCATCACATTGTTTTAGGTCAATGCCACCAATTCATTTCACTGTCGCTGACATGTTCAAGAGAATTCATTCAATCAAAATTCATCCTTTACAATACCATAAACCTTCATTTTCATGACCGCCATTCCTGAACCTTGTATCGTCAGTCAAATTCCATCTCCAAAATCACTACACTCATTTCACGTTGTTGATGTGGGATACATCAAGGCTCTCTTGCGATGAGTCGTTTCTTGTCGGCATCAACGCATTATCCAAGAAGTTGACTTAGAAACACCCTTCCAGTACCTTGAGGCTTGCATACATCAATGGAAAGTTTCTCGCTTCCAACAATAGGTTGACATCAATGGCTTTTGACCAAAAGAATTTGTATGGTGTTTGACATCATATCATCCATTCACACCATGCAGAATGTACTGCAGTACCATGATGATCATTATCATTATCGGTGATTTCTCTCACGTCTATTAACAACTCACATCATTGGCTAATAATTAGACGATGTCTTCCCATGTTTGACTTTAGATCACATATTCACATGGTTAGACTCATACTTGAGCGAATGATTGAACGAGATAGAAGACCCTGAATCTAGTTTCATCATTTCGGGCTGCGATTTCAGGAGAACTAAATCATATGTACAATGGCTTTACATTGATAGTCATTCCAATCATGGGTCTATATCTATAGACAATTATCTATTTACATGTAATGAAAGTTTATATGCTAAGCATGGGTATGCCTTCCCTCAGCAATTCATGTCAAAATCAAAATATCATGATATATGCATTGTAATTGATGTAGGTCACCTTCCACTTCGAAACCTCCTCATCACATCATAAAGCATTTCATTCGACATTTGCATTTTTCGACTTCATTCTTTAGGGGGAAGCTATTATAGATCCATTTGGGCACACCACTCCCATCATCTAGATTAGTGTTTTAGGTCCCATCAAACCCTAATTTTAGTTGCTACATGCCCTAAAAAAGTCACCCTTTTGAATGCCTCATTCCCAGATAGTTTCATGACTTGAAGAAATCTTGAAATGACCTCTAGAGGAACCAGCACAGGTAGGCCCATGTAAGGGTGTGCTATAGAGCACTTGATTCCATGCTAGGGTGCTCTGCAGAGCACTTAGGCCCTCTTTCACCTACTTTGGGCAATATTGAGTGAAATTCACATAGGGTTTGGGGAATATTCTTATCTCTTGGAGTCATCTACAAGTTTCCCTCACTTATCAACTCATATGAGCTCGAAAATGGATGAGGAATGAGTTAAGATGCATCTTATCCTCTCATCCCTTCCTCCATGGAACTAATTCTAAGTATGGAAGGCCATTCAATACCCCCATTTATGACATAACCTCTTTCATCCTCCTATAAATTAAACACTCATCTAAGTGATTAGGGGTTAGACTATGTTGAATTGTAAGGAGATAATGTTGCTATGAGAATTGACTTTGAATCAGACATGATGGTTGTAATTCCTTATTCTATTCAATAAAGTATTTTAACCTTTTCCCCATATGTTTGTATTGAAATATGATGCTTATATGTGTGAATGTATCTGATTCCATTTACTTGTATTCAATATATCCTTTTCTTTGATCGGTTCTTTGTCTTCTGTTTGTGTTTACAGATACTTCTTAATCATGTTAAGTATGGGAAGGAGCATCAAGATTGATACAAAGGAGATAAGAGGAAAGTGGAACTACAAGTAGCTCTTCTCATCTTATTTGTATTATCTATTGCTTATAGGAAAAGGCTAAAGTGGTTTAAACTTTTGTTCTAGATATGGCTACATATCTAGGGAATTAGTATTTATCTATAGATAGAAAATTCTCAAAAACACTGCTGTCATTGCCTTGGAGAATCCCATCAGACACATTTTGTCTCATCAAGTAATTGGAGGGAAATATACAAAATGGATCATGATCCTCCAACAATTAGATTTGGTTTTCACTGCTACCAAGGCGAAAAATTCCTTATTCTTCGTCGAACTTTTGTCGGATCTTCCCATTGTCGATCCTAACAGGATAACCCACAATCCTCTTCCAGATGAAGCTGTCTATCTTATCGACACTACTGACCCTTGGTATGGTGACATTCTTGTTTACCTCCAAGCGCAACATTTCCGCCCTGAGCTATCATCAGGTGACCTTCATCACATCCACCACCAAGCACGACACTATCTAGTGCTTAATGATACGTTATATCGCCATGGTGCAGATACAGCTCTTCAACATTGCCTCACTCATGAAGAGGCAAAACAAGTTTTAAATGACTTCCACACTGGGGCATGTGGCGGTCATCTTTATAGCATATCTACTGCTCAGAAAATTTTGCGTTCAGGCTACTATTGGTCAACCTTGTTCAAATATTATATCAAGTCTATTCGACAATGCCATCCTTGTCAAGTGTTTACAAAGAAAATGTGCACTCCTCTAGCCCTACTACACCCAGTTATCTCCATCGGCCCCTTTGCCAAATGGGGGATAGACTTTGTAACTTGAAACCATGTTTCCTCTGCTAGACACAACTATATAATTGTAGTTGTGGACTATTTCATGAAATGGGCCGAAGCCCTTCCCACCTTCTGGTCCAATGGAGAAACCATGACATTATTCCTGTTTAATCAGGTCATCTATCACTTCGGTGTGCCTCGAAAAATCATTACAAACCATGGGTCTCATTTTCAGAATCACATGATGTCTGACTTAACATCACTGCTAGGTTTTCTCGAGGATCAATCATCCTCTTACTACCCCCAAGCTAATGGTCAAGTAGAGGCCATCAATGATGTCTTAAAAACCATGATACGTTGGTTAGTAAGGAATCATAAAACCCACTGGCATTGAATGTTATATCTTGCGCTATGGGCATATTGAACTTCAGTTAAAACTACTATAGGCTTCACACCTTTTCAACTGGCTTATGGCATGGAAGCAGTTTTACCAATCGAATGTTAGATTCCTTCCTTAAAAACCTCTATTGAACTATTTCCCAACACTACTATGGAAGAAGAGTGCATGCTATACCTAAATCAACTAGATGAAACCTGTCGACATGCCGAATTGACACTCGAAGCCCACAAGCACCGGGTCAAAGCCCAGTACAACGAAAAGGTCAAGCCTCATTCTTACCAAGAGGGAGATCTTGTTTTACTCTATGATAAAAAACATGACCTCTTGGGGGCAGGAACACTTCAACCCTTATGGCTAGGTCCATATGTCGTTAAGAAATCCATCTTGAAAGGGGATTATGAACTTCAAGACTGAGAAGGAGTCCCACTCACTGAGCCCCGAAATGGGCTCTATCTTAAAAAGTATTATGCCTAGTACTGCACTAGGCATGTGCTTTGTAATTTTATGTATTTATAAAGTTTTGATTCTTTTTTGACGTGATTGGATTTTTTGGTATTTATTGAAGTATTTTCCTCATACATATTTCTTGTAATACATATGCCTTCATTACCCTTAGCATACATAGGATACGCGGATGGTGCCAGTCGTCACACACGACACATTGCATCAGCTGCTTGGGTCATTTACACAGCTGAGTTGGAACTGTTTTGTTCTGGGGGAGTCTTTCTTGGTACTACCACTAACAATATTGCTGAGTACATGTCGTAATTTTACCTTCATTGAAGTGTAATCAAGGGACATCTCCAATCTGGTGGTCAGGTTAGACTCTTAGCTTTTTTTTATGCAATTGACAAATCATTATCACGTTCGTAATCCAATCTTGTTACTTCATTATTTAAGGGTACGACTCTTGGAACACCAATTTGAGGTTATCACATATGAACACATTCCTAGAGAATTTAATACAGTTGTTGATTCATTTCCAAACTATGTGTTAGATTGGCATCTATCTCATTCACTATAGATACATGTATGAAAGTAAATATTTACACAGTTAAAAATTTACAAAAACACTTAAAAAACATTTACATCATAAAATACCAAAATATCTGTATATATATATATATATATATATATATATATATATATATATCGAATCCAATCTTTTACATCAAAATATTTCAAAACTTGGGTTTTTTAAGAAAAAAATGGCTATTAGCCTAGCCATAAACACCCGTTGGCTATACCAAAGCACCTGCTAAAAGAGCCTACTACTCATGAAATGATAACACTGCTTTAGCCATCCTCCAAAGAGGAACCAAAAACCGCTCAGGCACACTGACTGTGTGCTGCTGCATATGAGCAGGGATCTACCTCATAGGAAGGGGGGTGTGGTGAAGTAAAATTATGAGTGTGGACACAAACAATTCCTCTAGCTCGATAATGGGTCTAGCCACAACTGATACATTCTATGGAAGATTTCCTTAGGTTAGAACCAATTAAGAGGGCCTACCTCTTAGTATGCTTATCCCATTTGATGATGACCTTGCTTCCTCACTCCATCTATCTCTCACTTCCTTCTTTGAACACCTGAAACAAGTAAACAACAACAAACAACAATCGTGATAATAGACAAATTGTAATTCAACCTACTTAACAAGTCAAGAAACATTAAGCCATAAACATGTAAGATGAAACATCATGTAGAAAATCAATCGATAGTTGCATATATATTGAATCAAGAAGAGATTACAACCATTGTCTTGACGTCGTCATTCTCCTCTGATAAAACAAGGTTCCCATACACTTCCATTAGCATTCCATGATGGCCTCAACAATGATATTTTTAAGGCTCTTCCCTTTAGGCTTCACGTTAAACAAAATTCACACTTATCCCTCACACAACTATAGAGATACAACTATGAATAGCTTGTTGTTTACTCCAAACTTAATTAGCACTGGCACACCCACCTTAACACTAGCTTGTGCTTGGGAAAAATGGAGGTTTATATAGCATGAATTAATGGGAGATGAATCCTTTTCTCATGGGAGAAGGTCTTATCTCTTGAGGTAGTTTCATCCTTAAAGGGGAAAGGAGCCCACACTGACATCCTCAACCCTATCCGGCCAAACCATTTACCAGACTTCCATTATGAAGCTTCTAGAGTTAGAAGCTTCAGCTCCTTATTTAAAAGACTTTCCATAAGAGGATTAGCGCGATTGGAACAAAGATCAGTCACTCCGATCGGCACTAGGGTTAGTGTTAATCCTTGCATATCAGTGCAAGGAGGACAAGGGTCATTAGCGTCGGTCTTGTAAACTCGGAAAAATAGAAGATTTTGGGGAAATTGTGCAAAAGGGAATTGTTCTGATCATGAAGAGGGGCACAATGGGAGTTTCTTCATGAAGGGAAAGCATGTAGAGGTCACTGTAGAGGTCCTCCGGGATCAAGGAACGGGGAGTACAGGGAAAGTGACAAAATGATGTGTAACAGATTCCGCCTAAAGCGTGAAGGCTGAACTAGAGTGAGGGATGAAATTCTTTATGAATCAATGTGGGGAACTAGGGTCTGTCATCGGAAAACCTGCAAGCAAGTACAGATACATATACATAATTGAAAACTCTATCAAATGATACATGAATCGTGGTATGGATGTAGCCACCTAGAGAATGATCATGTAAATGGATCCAGGTATGGGTGCAACCATCTTGTAAAGAGGATCATAATGAAACCAAGGTATGCTCACAACCATCCAATAATGAGAAGGACCACATATGATAACTCATGGTATGGTCGTAGCCATCCATCTTAGAGAGACTTGCATATCAACATAATCATGTCACACCGCTTCGCAACCTAGAATTTTGTATTCTGAGCCCAAGGTCATGTCACACTGCTTCGCAACCTAGACTTTTGTAATCTAAGCCTAGGGTCTTTTGCTCCAACACAACCCGATCGAAGTACAAATTCTAACATGTTAATAGATGTGTTGACATCAAACATGCTAGAAAGTCACTTGATTACTAGTCAATGAAGTAAATTTTTAACAAGTGCGAGAGAAACCACCAATAATGACTATGGTCCTCAAGGTACTATCAACACAATCCATAGAATTTGAATAGAGGAACTGAAGTTGAACATCTGTGAAATCACTTGATCGAAATCCAATGATGTGAACTTGTCATCGAGTGCAAAGAACACTCCATTAGGGCATGCAAGCTCTAAGGTACTGAAAGTGATTCTCTCGGTCAACTTCCCGGATAATGAGTTGAAGTTGACAGGAAGCAACTGTGTCAAAGGAGGGCCCTAATATATCCCACATCATCGACATGAGACAAAAGGATGCAAAATGATTTTGGATGATATCGAGAATCAGAGGTAAGTGTAACTATAGAAGGACAACTCTTGAACATATCGGCAACACAACTGGAAGTTTAGCAGCTTTTGGATCCATAGGATCGGTGGTCATGAGGACGTGGTAGAGCTCAAATGGAAGGTAAAAATGAATGGCCCAACCCAGGAAGGTCAACAATACAAAGGAGGATATTCCAACCTGACATGAAGTAGAAAGTGTCATGTTAAAGAGTGAGCTGCCGACAAAACTGATTAGATTTCCAAATTTCCCCCCACCATTTCTGGCAAGTACCCTAATTATTTTTTAATCATAAGCTTAAAGGGGATAGCATATGCTTGCACTATAAGTTCATCCTTCGAACGAATATGACCTAGTAAGTTTAATGAGCCGTAGGAAGGAGAAACTTATGTTCATCATGGTGATGAATCCAATTTTGTTTAATATTTTAATGAGTTTGACAAAGGTGTAACTCGATCTATTATTCATGTTTAGAGATTTTGAAAAGGACATAGAAAAGAAAACTCCACATGGTCCCTTTTCATACATTTGTGTCTCATGAGCCCAAACAGGTAGAAAATGATACTTGAGAGAAACGCTTGACCATTTCAGTCAAGGAGTACCTTTTTTGTAAATAGTGCATCCCAGCCCGAAAAAGGGGTAAACTTATACTAGGCGCACGATGTTTCACATCTGTTAACAAGTTCGAAACAACAAGGGCTCAACTATATTTTTTTCTTTTAAAGGGTCAGAAAAGAGCTTGAAAGTAGACCTCCCATTTTCTTCTCTTTTACGAGTCAAAAGGGAAAAATACTTGACAACCTTTTCATATGAGTTTTACGAGTCAAGAAAAGAGCTGAAACGTGACTCGGCATCATTGTCGAACATCCATCACTTGTCGCTGTGCAAAAAGGTAAAGTGCATTATCCAATTCTTGAGGCAAAATAGGTCAAAATATTTACAAAACCTATTATTTCATGAAAAACTGAATAAAAGGGAGGAAAAGTAAATATTTTTTACCATTGACTATTTTACCTTGCTATGAAAGACTTTTTACTCACTTTTGCCCTAATTGTTTTGGAGCAGATTGCAAGAGATTCAGGAGGTCATTCGCTAAGCCACCGGTTATAGGTAAGAGCCAAATCCCTAAGCTTCATTTTCATACCATTTATTCTAGTTTTTAAACATTTTTGGGATTTATGAGGGAGAATTTCTCAAAAAAGCTTCTCCCTTGGTTGGCGCAAATTCCGCACATGAAATTGCGCTAGCCGAGGGTAATTAAAATGGCCTATCGCGTTGTCGGCGCAACTATTTTTAAAACATGCGCACCGACGCCATGAATAGGGAAAAACCAATTTCCCTTAAAACCACTGTTGGAATTTGAAATTTATGGATTAAAAATGATTATTGACTTATATCTATGGTTTCTGCAGGAAAGAATCCTCGAAAATGGTAGACTAGAAATAACATGAGCACGAGGATGTGGACACCTAGGCAATGAATGATCCAAATTACCTGAATGCTTTGAGGGACTGTGGGCTCCTCAAATTCTTTCTCACGCTAGGGATGTAGGCCCAACCTAAGTTTCTTTGGTACCAGATTAGTCTCTGGGATGTAAATCGGGATATATTCGTCATTGGTGACTAGGAGCTAGAGTTAGAAACTTTAGACATATATTTCATCATAGGACTATCCCGAAGAGGGGAGCCAATCAACTTATATGGGCCATGACTGATTGGGGTAAGCATATCCATGTTGCTTGCCGAACATTTCCCTGAAGTCCTCAAATCCAACAGTGGCAAGATTGAGATTACCACCATCCGAGATCTGACATTGAGAGTGCTACTATTGACTATCAATAGAGTGGCGGGGTTCCAGGTAGTGCATGAGACTAACAAGTCGAAATTCCTATATGCCATCAACTGCATAGCAATGACGAAATTCAATTGGGTGGAAGCCACGAAGATTGACATAAAATTCCAGCTGACCAAAGCTAAGGCAGGGAATCTAAAGAAATTTTGCTTTGGATCTGTACTGGTGACCTTTTTCTTGGAACGGGTGCCACTATTCCAATACCAGTTGACTAAGGTAGATCCTCCCATGCCACATGACCCACAGATAGCTCACTCGAGCCTTTTGATGCCTAGGATCATTGGGGTTTAGCACATGTCATACAGGCCTACCTTCATTTCATGGCTACGATGATAGATGATCGTCGTGGAGGACTAGCCATGCAGTGGCACCGAATGTCGTGGAGATCTGGTCTCTGAGCTAAGAAAAATCAAAATTTCTCCCATTCCAGTGCTAGTATGTCTTGACCCTCAGACTCTCTTCTTCTACCTAGAAGTGACTAGGATGCTTTGTTTTCAATTGAATGAGTGAAAGAGTCTCGTTTGTTCTCTGATTTCGAGTGTATCGTTTCTCTTTCCAAGCATAGATTACATTGCTTCGTTTGTTGATTGAAGCATTTATGTGTTTGGTTTGTTTGATTTAGGGAATAAGTTTCTTTTAGCTTCATTTATCATGCTTTGGGTTTGATTAATGCTTGTTTGTTCGGAATTGTGAAAATTTTAATTTAAAGTGCTTTATGTGAAAGTTTCATTTTGCAATTTATGAGAAGAAGAACATCATTCTAGTTTACTTAAGCAAAAATATTGCATTAGTAGCGTCATTTAGAAGCTATAATTGCATCATCATAGGCATGGAAATGAAATGAAACTTATTTTGTTGTTAAAAGACAATTAAGTGCATTTAGGACATGTATTAGTGAAAATTTTCATTCTTTGGTTGTTGCATTGATTTTGTGTTCCCTATCTCCGAATTAGTGTTAACTTTCATCGAAGACAATGATTTCTTTTCTCATATAGCTGCATATAGGAGTTTTCAGATGATAGAGGTAGGGCCTTGAAATTGAAATCTAATTCAAGATCAACCATTAAAATTTGTTGAATCAACCTAAGGAAGCATTGAAATCTAACATCATATCAAGAAGGTTTAGGCTAGAGATGTGTTGCGGCGTCTTTAAACCTAGAAGTTGTCATTAGCTTCGACATTAGACAATGCTAGTATGGATTTGTGCTCCCAGTACCATCGAGTATATAACGGGAGACCCCTCTAGGCTGTAATCCTTTATCCATAGGAAGCCGAGTCGGCCGCCTTGCAAACGTGATACATTGAACACAACATTCGAGGATATTGCCTGCCCGTACTTCTCGGTTCGCCAGGAGGTATTCTGTAGTTCACGGTTGCCTGATAATCCTTTTTACCTAGATCATCTAGAGTGGTCATTTTTTATTTTTACTGACTCACTAAATTTTGAAAGATCATCGAGCACTTGTCCTTTTGAGCTCATTAAATCTGAAAGCGACTAGAGTCACCTTTTGTACCTTTCTCGACTCTTAAAATATGAAAAGGAAAAGTTTTCTTTCAGTGTCTTAAAATTAACTACCCATGAAATATTCCTAGTTAAAGCTATCTTCCTTAGTGATTCTTTAGGGTGGATTCCAATGGCAACATTCCTAGAGTCTACCAGTTAAGGGTTACCCTCGAATGGGAATCCTGATCCTTTTCCTTCTTTTGGAAATGCTGGTGCTCCTTATATGGTAACGTTAGCCCTCCCTGGGTCAACCATTGGTTTACCTATTTAGTTATTTTCAACCTCGGTGGTCCCGAGTGTCCCAAATCTTGCCCCACCATATCCTTAATTTGAATCACATCACATTGATTCTAATGTTGACCTCTCCCCTTCTTCCGTTGTTTCTTCCTCTTCCTCTTCTACTTCACCTAGTGAAATTTTGAAATCCAGTAACGAGGAGGCTAAGAAGAAGAAGAAGAATATGAGGAAGAAGAAGTTAGATAAGCGAGAGGTCAACCTTGTAGTTGTTACTCCAAATGTAGTCCCCATTGACAAACCTTCTGATCCTTTGTGGAAGGTAAAATTCCCTTGCAGGCCGTGTAAGGGTGACCATCTCCTTCGAGACTATCCTGGCATTCCCAGAGTCTTAGAGGAATGGTCTCAAAACCTGAACCGACCATCCCCATTGACCTATGAAGGTCATGTGGATGGTACACCCATGTTTAGCAATGGTATGAAGAAAGGGAAGATTAGATTCCCCTGTAGGTTATGTGAAGGAGAGCATCTTCTTCACCTTTGTCCTCTTATGGATAAAGCTTCCAAACTTTTAGAAAATCTTGTAGTTCCTAAACCCAAACTCCCTGTTGTTTATTAGAGGATTTCTTCTAACCCTCTCTTGGTTGGTCAAGAGATTGACTTAGGTTTATCTCCTTCCCATCCTGTTCTTCCTGAGTGAGACTCTCTTGTGTCTGCTCTCGACCAACCATTGGTTGAAAAGAGTGTCGACTTGGTTCTGATTTTAGTTTCTCACTTCGTTCTGGAAGAGAGTGGTGATTATACTGTTCATTTTCATCTCATCTCCTCAGATTCTCATGAATCGAAGCATGACCCTCCCATCCTGGTTGTTCAGGAGAGTCCTTCTCCTATTCCTGTACAACATGGGGGCAATCATATGATACCCCCACCAAGTAGTTTTGTCGTCGCTTTCGATTGGGGTCCATTGACTGATTTTTGCCTCCCACCTTATGTGCCTTTCTAGATCACAATATAAGCCTATAATATGGTAGTACATGGCACTATATTAGATGAAGGCACATCTGTCAGCATCATTTCTTCTACTACTTGGCAAGCTTTGGGCTCCCCAAAACTTGTGCCTATCATTTAGAATTTGTTGGCTTTCAACAGAGGAACGAGTCAACCCTTGGGGTCCTTCTGAAGTTCCCTATTACTTTGGGAGGAAAGGCTGTCTATATAGACGTGATGGTAGTCCAAGGTCCCTTAGATTTCAATCTTCTCCTTAGACATGATTATGTTTATGTCATGGGAGATATTGTTTCTTCACTTTTCCTTGTGGTTTTTTTTCTGCATGAAGGGAGAATAGTGACCATTGATCAATTGTCATTCATTGCTCACCGGGTACCTCGTTTGCAACCATCATCCCCTATCGACTCTTATTTGTAAGCAGTACCTTCCCCGCAATAAGTCAATTATGTGGCTACCCATTACGTCTCCACATTTTCTGATGATCACACAGATGGTATAGTACATTATATATTGAGGGCGTTAGAACTCGATCTGTCTTTGGTACCAAATGGCATGTATTATTCCCAGAGCATGGTTCTTCTATCCAGTGAAGACCTCTTTGGAGACATGTTCTCATATGGTCCATGATCAGATTAGTGAGGATAGTTCCTGGTCTTGTGTCAACCTCGTTAAAAAATGAAACAAGGACTTATGAGCATAGTTCCTAGTCTTGTGTCAACCTCATTCGAAAATGAAACAAGGGGTTGGAGAATGGTTCCTAGTCTTCTGTAAAGCTGTTATGCTCTTAACCTGCAAAATGATACCCAAATACAGAATATGCGAAGAAAAGATACCCAGAACATAGAATAGCAATGATTTTATTATTCAGAGAGTAATGTTCACTTGCCTCTTCGAGGGGACAACCTCCAATAGAGCATAGCTCGACTACAAAAATAAGACACGATGCTCCTCGCAGGGAGTCTCTATCCTTTATATATGACTCATACATGCAATACCATGGGCCAATACCGTGGGTTTTATTAATACCATCTATCTAATACTACGGCCCATTTGCAACTAACTGTGGTTCCGTCATTAATTGCGGATTAACCACTTACAATTATTAATATGGGCTTTATTGACTCTTGACTATGACGTGATCCCATTACATAAATAAGGGGGTTAGGGTGGGACCCTAACATGCCCTCCCCCTTAAGACGAGCCTTGTCCTCAAGGTTGAAGCTGCGGAAACTGTTGAAGAATAGTGGTTGGTTCCCAAGTTGCATCTTCCGGAGAGGTGTCTTTCCATTTGACAAGGACTTCCTTAATCATGTGGCCACGCAGTTGCTTGTCTCGTGTGTCTAGGACCTATTCGGGTTGAAGCCAGATGGACCCTTCTTCATCCAATTCAGGTAGACTGGTCTGAATTCTACAATTGTTCCCAATCACTTTCTTGAGGCATGAGACATGGAAAATTGGATGGATTTTTGCAGTAGGTGGCAAGGCCAACTTGTAGGCAACTTCTCCAATGCATTGAAGTACTTGATATGGTCCGTAGAATTTGGGAGAGAGTTTCTGACACCCCTTGTCCTTGAGTGATGTTTGCTTATATGGTTGTAGCCATAAAAAGACCTGATCCCCTGCTTGAAATTTGTGCTCTGAGCGATGTTGGTCTACCTGTTGCTTCATGCGGTTCTGAGCTTGATGAAGATTCTCTCGAAGATGGGCGAGCATGGTTGCGCGGTGTTGTTGGAGTTGATCCACTGCTTGTACTTTTGAGCATCCCTTGAGATACGAAGTAGGTGAAGGTGGGAGTTGACCATATACTGCTTCATAGGGAGTCATTTTGGTGGTGGCATGATAGTTGGTGTTATACCACCATTCTGCCAGAGGTAACCACTGTACCCAAAGGTGTTGCTTTTCTGAAGTGAAACACCTAAGGTAGGTTTCTAGACATTTGTTGACAGCTTCGGTTTGACCATCTGTTTGTGGATGATAGGAAGTACTGAGTTTGAGTTGATTGCCTTGTATTCTGAAGAGTTCTTGCCAAAAATTACTGGTGAAGATCGGGTCGCGGTCGGACACAATAGAAGTGGTCATGCCATGCAATTTGAAGATCTGATCCATGAAATATTGAGCAATGAAAGTTGGTGTAAACGGGTGGGGTAGGGCGTAGAAATGAGCATACTTCGACAGTCGGTCCACAATCACCATGATGACGGACTTGTTCCCTGACTTTGGAATACCTGTAATGAAATCTATAGAAACCTCCGTCCAAATTGATGCCGGAATGGGCAATGGTTGTAATGTGCCTGGTGTGTTGACGGTTTCCCCTTTGTGGCGTTGACAGACATCACATTCTGCTACGAAAGTAAAGATGTCCTTTTTCATGCCTGTCCAAAAAAATGATCTTCTGGTGCGAGCATACGTCTTCTGAAAGCCCGAATGTCCTGCAATGGGAGATGAGTGCAATTCTGCCAAAATGCGACTTTTGAGGGTGGATGTTGGTGATATTACGACTCTGTCCTTGTAGCGAAGAATATCATCCTGCCACGAGTAGCCCTTGGTGGAATTTGGATCTACCTGCAATTGAGAAATGAGTTGGGAGAGCTCGGGGTGTGAAAACCATTCCCTGCGAGCCTCTTCAATCCATTCTGGAATGGGGAGGGAAATTGCTAGCGGAGTACTTTCCTCCTCAAATTGGCGAGATAATGCATCTGCTACACTATTGTCTTTCCCTTTCTTGTAAATGATCTCGTAATCATATCCCAGCATTTTGGCTAGCCATTTATTTTGTTGTGGGGAGGATAGGCGTTGCTCCAAAAAATATTTAAGACTATGATGATCTGTGCAGATTTGGAAACATTGCCCCAATAAGTAAGGTCGCCAGGTCTCGACTGCATGTAAGATGGCCATCATTTCCTTCTCGTAGGTAGATTGGCCCAGATTCCTCCCACTGAGTTGTTAGCTTGTGAAGGCCAACGGTCGCCCTTCCTGCATTAAGACTGCCCCAATACCTGTACCCGAAGCATCACATTCAATGACAAAAGATTTGGTGAAGTCAGGGAGTGCTAAGACTGGAGTGGAACACATGGCATTTTTTAGAGCTATAAAGGCTTGTTGTGCTTCCTCATTCCAGAAGAATGAATTTTTCTTTAGGAGTTGGGTGAGGGGCTTCGCTATGCGACCATAGTTGCGGACAAATTTACGATAATATCCTGTGAGACCCAAAAATCCTCTCAAGCTCTTCAAGGTCTTAGGTTGAGGCCATTCCTGCATTGCTTGGATCTTTTTGGGGTCCCCCTTGACACCTTCATGCCCCACAATGTGGCCCAAATACTCTACTTCTGCCATGCCAAACGAACACTTGGACATCTTGAAAAATAATTTATGCTTGCGGAGCAATTGCAAGAGTAGATCTACATGCTGAAGATGTGCGGCCCAAGTGCAACTATAGATGAGGATGTCATCGAAGAAGACAAGGACAAATTTCCTGAGATATGGTTTGAGAATGTGGTTCATAAGGCTCTGAAAAGTAGAGGGGGCATTACAAAGACCAAATGGCATGACCAGGAATTCATAATGGCCTTCATGAGTTCTGAAAGCAGTCTTGGGGATGTCGACTTCCTTCATGCGAATTTGGTGGTAGCCTGAGAGAAGATCTAGCTTAGTGAAGAATTGAGCCCCATTGAGTTCATCCAGCAAATCATCAACCACCGGGATGGGAAATTTATCTTTGACTGTCAACTTATTCAGGGCCCTGAAGTCATGACACATCTGCCACTCCCCATCTTTCTTGAGCACCATGACCACAGGGGATGAATAAGGACTAATGTTGGGACGAATGACACCTGCTTCCAACAGTTCCTTGATGATTTTTTCTATTTCATTCTTTTGGGTGAATGGATATCTGTATGGGCGCACATTTGGGGGTTGGGCCCCTGGAACCAAGGTGATGCTATGATGATGTTCCCCTCGTGAGGGTGGAAGCTCATGAGGCTTGTCAAAGACGGACAGATGGTTATTTAAAATCTGTTGCATCTCAGGATGAATTGGCAGAGGCTTTGTTTCGACTACCTGGATGGCATTAAATTGAGCTACAACTCCATGATTGCCCTTTTTTAACAATTTTTTCCATCCTATGCGAGCTGATGATAAAGGGGGCTCCCGCCTGGAGTCCACAGAGGGTATGTGTATAGTTGTTCTGCTTAAAACTCCTATATAATTCCTGGAAATCCATTGTGATTGGCCCAAGAGTATGGAGCCATTCAGCACTGAGGAAAATGTCACAACCCCCCATGTGTATGGCAAACATGTGGGTTTTCAACTGATAATCCCCCATATGAAGTTTGACATTTTCACAGCGGCCTTCACATTTCATTGTGCCTCCATCCACAATTTGAACTTGGAAGTTAGAAATTGCGCGCACAAAACAATGCACTGCTTCTGCGACTTTTTGATGGATGAAATTATGTGTACTTCCACTATCAATCAAAACTACTACTGGGTGATGTTTAATAAAACCTCTGATTTTGAGAGTTTGAGGGGAAGAAATCCCTACCAACGCATGCAGCGAAATAACTGGTTTGTCAAGGACATTGTCCTGTTGGTTGTCTTCTTCTAGCGCCTCATGGTCCTCAAGTGGTGGATCTTCCTCTGTTGAGCTGTAGTCAGTGGCATCTATTTGAAAAAATTTGGGCTCCTTGCATTTATGACCTGGGGAGTATTTTTCATCACAATAGTAACATAGTCCTTGCTTTCTTCTTTCGGCCATTTCCGAAGGTGACACCTTTTGGACCTTAAGTGTTTGAGTTGTGTTGTGAGCCTGTGGGGGGCGACCTTTAATGGAGAAATTTGGGAGACTGTATTGGGCTGCTAATGCACGTTCCACATTACAAGCTACCTTGCAAGCCTCCGTCCATGTGGGAGGGTGGTGCAGTAGGACTTGAGCTTTGATGGTTTCTTTAAGACTGCTGATAAAACATTCCGTGTAGAATGCATCTGAGAGACCCCAAGTGCGGAAGGCTAAGGCTTCAAAAGATGTAATATATTCATCCACTGTACCAGTCTGTGGGAGCTTAGTAAGACGACCCAAAAAAGAGTCCTCCTGTTCAAAGCAGCTTTGAAGAGCTTTTGTAAATTGGGTCCAAGTCCTAAAAGGTCCATTGCAACGTTGATGCCATTCCCACCATTGCCACCTTTTCATTGTCCAAGTACATGCTCCCCAACATAAGCTGAGTCGCATCATCTAAGATACGATTCAGTTTGAAATACTAGTCCATTTGTGCTATCCATGCCGACGGGTGAGAACCGTCAAATTTATGCATATCCAACTTGGGAGGTCGCTGACTGGGTGGTTGGTGGGTGTGCCAGACGTGAGGAGAGTGGCTAGACTCACCCTCATTGTATCCATTGCCATTATACGCCTCCTCATGGGCTTGCTCCTTGTCCTTCGGGATGAGTTGCGCGACCTGGCTACTTAGTCCGTTAAGCTGAAGGGTGAGGGAGTGCATGCATTCTTCAAGTTTGTCGATCCATTCATTGGCCATCGCTTGAGCTCTAGTTTCTACCATACACCAACCTGATGAAAATTTGGGACTGCCTAAAAATTTTCACTAATAATTGAATGGTACTACCGTGCTCAGCTTGTCGTCCTGATTCTGATGGGCTAGATCACCAATAACGCCTCAGAAGATCTCAGACTTTTTTTTTTCTTTTTTTTTTTCTGAAAACTCCTAATGGAGTTTTACTCCTTCCTTATCAATACTACAGTGGCCAAATCCTCAAAATGTCAATGCAGCCAAAAGTCCTGCGAGAATTATACCTCGATATAGGAACCCTTCACAATGACTCTGATCTGGTGGATCTGAGAGATTTGAATGATGGATCTGATGGCAAAACAAACTGCTTCTGCAGATCTGATGGATCTAATAGATCAGAATGGCTGATATGCAAACTCGAGACTGCGGGACTGATGTCTACTGCTGCTGCACCCTTTTGCACAAGTGGGTCTGGAAGAGATGCTGTGTGATCCCCTGATAGAAAAAGGGAACTATGGTCTTGAGGAGTGTCAGGTGCTACAGATTGCAATATACCTAAGGGTCTGACAGTAGTACTCGGCCCGATGTTTCAGGGCTCTAACTAAGGGGGATCGACCGTACCCTTATCCATACAACCCGACTACCCTATTGTACGGGCGAGTAATCTCCCAGAGTGTTGTTCTCAGTGTACTGTAGCCGCAAGACGGCTGACGTTTTATCTATGGCGAGGTTTCAAGGGAGCCTAGGGGGCTTCCAATATACCCAGAGGGTACGTAGAAGACAATCCGTGCGCGGTTCTGTTTAATGCGCTACTACTCGAAGGGGTACCCAGAGGGGTTACAAGGGAGTCCAATAGACGTGACCACCTCTTGTATTTCCTGCGTGCATGCCTCCCCAAATCCGTAGGTTTATGCACTCAATGACATATCCCGTGGTTTAAAGACACCGGAACATGTCTCTAGCCAAAAAAAATTTTGCTAAGAAATGGAGATCCCACCGGCCCTGGAAAGTGCTCTGATACCACTTGTTATGCTCTTAACCTACAAAATGAGACCCAAATACAAAATATGCGAAGAAAAGATACCCAGAACACAGAATAGCAATGATTTTATTATTCAGAGAGTAATGTTCACTTGCCTCTTCGAGGGGGCAACCTCCAATAGAGCAGAGCTCGACTACAAAAATAAGACACGATGCTCCTCGCAGGGACTCTCTATCCTTTATATATGACTCATACATGCAATACCACAGTCCAATATCATGGGTTTTATTAATACCATCTATCTAATACTACGGCCCCTTTGCAACTAATTGTGGTTCCGTCATTAATTGTGGATTAACCACTTACAATTATTAATATGGTCTTTATTGACTCTTGACTATGACGTGATCCCATTACATAAATAAGGGGGTTAGGGTGGGACCCTAACAAAAGCTCCTTAAAGAATGAAACAGGGAGTCTCGAGGATAGTTATTTTACTGTGTCAACCTCGTTAAAAAATGAAACAACTCGCTTTTCCAAATCGACTCTTTGATTAAGATCTCATAAAATCCCAGTCGAGTCTTTCCAAGATCTCGAATGTGAGCCTTCATTCCATCCACCTAGTTGACTGAAATGAATCTTGTGGGGCATCTACCTCGATTGAGTCATTATGCCGGGGGCATGTACACTTATAGTAAGCATCGTTTTTCATTTCAAGATTGTGTAAACATGAAAATGAATCCAAGCAAAGTTCTCCATGGTTCAAGAATGTGTAAAAATGAACCCATGCCTAATTTACATCTTGTGATTGTCATTTTTAACAGCTAATTTATGTTGGATGAGCCTTGGTTGTTTCATTCCATCGCCACCATCTCTTTGGCGGTCATATGCTTTCACTTAGCTGCTTTTCCTTTCCTAAGAGACCGCAGTGATGAGTGGTTTTATTAGCTAACCTCTTGACCGTTACATGTTTTGAGCAGTTAAACCATTGTCAGAATCAGTTGCTACAATTTATACCACTTGTTCCTCCAGGACAAGTCATGTTTCATCTCTTTTCTTGACTTGTAAAACTCATATGAAAATATTGCTGAGTATTTTTTCCTTTTGACTCGTAAGAGAGAATAAAATGGGAGGTTTGCTTTCACGCTCTTTTTCGACCCTTTAAAAATGAAAATATAGATGAGCCCTTGTCATCAAACTCGTTAATAGATGCGAAGCGTCATGCACCCAGTATAAGTTTACCCCTTTTTCAGGCTGGGATGCACTATTTACGAAAAAGGTACTCCTTCACTGAAATGGTCAAGCGGTTCTCTTGAGTATGATTTTCTACCTTTTTGGGCTCAAGAGACACAAATGTACGAAAAGGGACCATGTGGATTTTTCTTTTCCGTGTCTTTTTCAAACTCTCTAAACATGAAAAATATACCGAGTTACACCTTTGTCAGACTTGTTAAAATATTAAACAACATTAGATTTATCACCATGACGAACAAGAGCTTCTCCTTCCTAAGCTTGTTAAACTTACTAGGTCGGATTCGTCTGAAGGATGAACTTACAGTGCAAGCATATACTATCACCTTCAAGCTTGCAATTAAAAAAGAATTAGGGTGCCTACCATAAATGGTGGGGGAAAATTTTGAAATCTAATTAGTTGTGTCGGCAGCTCACTCTTGAACATGACACTTTCTGCTTTGTGTTGGGTTCGAATATCCTCCTTTGTATCGTTGACCTTCCGGGATTGGGCTGTTCATTTTTGCTTTTAGTTTTATCTCTGCCACGTCATCATGACCATCGATCCTATGGATCCAAAAGATACCAAACTTCCAGTCGTGTCACCAATATGCTCAAGAGTTGTCCTTCTATAGTTACATTTACCTTGGATTCTCTGTATCATCCAAAATCATTTTGCATCCTTTTGTCTTGTGTCGATGATGTGGGATACATTATGGCCCTCCTTTGACATTGTCACTTCTTATCAACTTCAGTTCATTATCTGAGAATTTGACCAAGAGACTCCCTTCCAGTACCTTAGAGCTTGCATGCCCTAATGGAAAGTTCTTCACACTCGAAGACAAGTTCACATCATTGGCTTTCGATCGAGTGATTTCATGGGTGTTCGACTTCAGTTCCTCTATTCACATTCTATGGATTGTGCTGATAGTACCTTGAGGACCATTGTCATTATTGGTGGTTTCTCTCGTGCTTGTTAACAGTTTACAACATTGACTAGTAATCAAGTGACTTTCTAACATGTTCGATGCCAACACATCTATTCACATGTTAAAATTTGTACTTTGATCGGGTCATGTTGGAGCGCAAGACCCTAGACTCAGATCAAAAATGTCTAGGTTGCGAAGTGATGTGAGATCGTTATGTTGATATACATGTCTCTTCCGGATGGATGGTTGCGACCATACCATGAGTTATCATATGTGATCCTTATAATTTTTGGATGGATGTGACCATACTTTGGTTTCATTATGATCCTCTTTAATGGATGGTTGTGGCTGTACCTGGATCCATTTACATGATCATTCTCTAGATGGCTGCATCCATGCCATGGTTCATGTATCATTTGATAGAGTTCTCAGTTATGTATATGTATATGTACTTGCTTGTAGGTTTTCCAATGATAGACTATGGTTCCCCACATTGATTCATAAAGCGTTTCATCCCTCACTCTAGTTCGGCCTTCACGCTTTAGGGGGCATTTATTACACAACATTTTGTCACTATCCCTGTACTCCCCATTCCTTGATCCTGGAGGACCTATACAGTGAGCCCTACATGCTTTCCCTTCATGAAGAAACCCCCATTGTGTCCCTCTTCATGAGCAGAGCAATTCCCTTTTGCACCATTTCCCCTAAAACTTTTGTTTTGCCTAGTTTACAAGACCGATTCTAATGGACCTTGTCTTCCTCGTGCTGATATGTAGGGATTAGAACTACTCCTAGTGTCGATTGGAGTGATTGAGCTTTGCTCTGGTTGTGCCAGTCCTCTTATGGATAGTTGTTTAAATAAAGAGCTGAAACTTCTAGCTCTAGAAGCTTCATAACAGAAGTCTGGTAAATGGTTTGGCCAGATGGGGTCGAGGATGTCAGTTTGGGCTCCTTTCCCATATAATGATGGAATTACCTCAAGGGATAAGACCTTCTCCCATGAGAATAGGATCCATCTCTCATCGATTCATCCTATATAAACCTCCCTTTTTCCCAAGCACAGGCTAGTGTTAGTGTTGAAGTGTTAATGTTGGTGTGCTAGTGCTAATTAAGTTTGGAGTAAACAACAAGCTATTCATAGTTGTAGATATCTATTTGTGTAAGGGAGAAGTGTGAATTTGGTTTGGAGTGAAGCCTAAAGGGAAGAGCCTTAAAACTATTGTTGTTGAGGCCATCATGGAGTGCTAGCAGAAGTGTGTGGGAACCTGGTCTTGTCAGAGGAGAATGGAAACGTCAAGACAATGGTTGTAATCTCTTCTTGATTCAATATATATGCAACTATCGATTGATTTCCAACATGATTTTTCATCTTACATATTCATGGCTTAATGTTTCTTGACTTGTTAAGTACGTTGAATTAAAATTTGTCTATTATCATGGTTGTTGTTTGCTGTTGTTTACTTGTTTCAGGTGTTTGAAGAAGGAAGCAAGAGATATCTTGAGCGAGCAAGCAAAGACATCATCAAACGGGATAAGTGTACTAAGAGGTAGGCCCTCTTAATTGGTTCTAACCTAAGGAAATATTCCATAGAATGTATTAGTTGTGGCTAGACCCATTATCGGGCTAGAGGAATTTGTTTGTGTCTGCACTTATAATTTAACTTCACCACAGGGCCACTATCAAGGCCTACAACTATAGTGGAAGATCTGAAAGCACAAACAAAACTCACGGGACACTTATCAGAAAAGAACAACAAGGAAAAGGGGTGTTTCTTAACTGGCGTGCATCTCTAGTTAAAGGTCGAGTGTTTTTTGGGTAAATTGTCATACATTCCTGCCTGACCACCCCTTGGAAGCACTTTAGGGGGGTAACCTGTGAGAGCGATAAGAAAGCACCCCCCTGCCCCTCAGAGTTTACAAATAAGACCTAGATTTAATGGTCTATATTCATTCTAGGGGGAGAGTGTGAGATCTGACCTCCCGTTATCTGACCTATCGGAGGACGGTGGCAGCAGGGACCACGCTCTATGTAGGCCAATCCATAAGAATCTTTTTAGGTCAGCACGAAGTCAAAAGGAACAAAAGAAACTCCACTAGACGTCACTCCTATACACCTATCCCATCATCATCCAATCCCATCAAGCCACATGTCCCTCCCTTAACACCATCCCATGTTGGGTGACCATTGTCCCCCCCCACCTATAAAAGAAACCTTCCCACATCATATTTTCAAAATTTCTCATCAATTCTTGGTACAAGCTCTCTTGCCAGTTGCTTGTCCAAAACGTTTCCTGAGCTCTCAGATGGCTAAGAACTACCTCTCAACGTTGTTTTTGACCCGCTCGATGACAACCAAGTAACTAGTCACTCATGTCCGCCTATGAATTATTCAGATATTTATAAAATATGAAAAAGGTGTCTCCTGAGACCCAAAGTCCTTTGAAGCCAAACCCTCCTCCAATGTCAATTCCCTCATGGACATAGTGGCACAAATTCCTGACCCTGCCTGTGCCTACCACCTTGCTGACCTCCATTTCAACTTGTATGGAAAGAACATTGGGGGGGAAGACTCATTTTGGGTTGTTGATCCCGACTTATATTATCAAATTACAGCCCCCATGCACCATTTTCTTGAATTCATCTCCTAGTTGACTATAGCCTACATTAGTTAGAAGAATTTATTTGTTTCTTCCTCTGGGGCCAAAATCCTCGAAGTAATTGTAGAGTTGATTCAAAACACCCTGGTTTACCCAAGATCTCCTCAACCCCAATAGTTTACTGACATCACACTAGTTTATAATTATTCTACCCTCCCAACACATGAGCAACAATATTTCCTGCAAATGGTCCTGGCCCCTAGCCTACAATCTCTATCTATGGCTGATAGCTTCGCTATCACCCTCTTTACTGAACCCATCCAACCCAGCTTGTCCCTAATTTCTCATATGTTGGGAGATGATGACACTAACATAGCAAAAAAATCCACCTTGTGTTTTTTAAGAAAAACGATGTAGCCTCGTCATTTATTTGATATTCCATCTTACCTATCTGAGGCGATAATATTTCAGATACACCATACTCCCACCACATATTATTTTAGATACTATTCATTGTTGTTCCATTTGTTTGTGTACACTCATGTGCATGATTTTGAGTGTCTAAGCCTCAGATTGGTGGCTGGTAACAAGCAAAAGAAATATGTGTTCGACTTGGAATTTTTTGTTAGGAAGAGGCCAGATTCTGATGGTTACTCTCAGTTTATATCAACTTATATTACCATTGAATATAAGGTTATCCATGGTTTTTCTACCCCCAAAGTTCTCCCTATAAAATATATATATTCTCCAGCTTATCAAAGACACCAGGGTAGGGGACTGGTACCTTTTTTAAGATCACATAGATATAAGGGTTTATGGCTGTTAATGTCTCCCTTACCACCTACCTATGTTCATTCCCATGAGGATATTTTCTTTAGAATTCTTCAAGAAGAGTCTCAATGCAGACCAGCTCCACTTTGTCCTTGCAAAGAAGGGACATATGTTTTAATTGGGAAGGTCAGTGGGGCCTTTTGCTGTCAACTCTAGGAAGGACTTCAAGGCAAATGAAGCATTACTCAAAAGATTAATTTTTATCTATGGGATGTTTGGCATTATGACCCTCATGGTGTCATTTCCCAAATGAGGGAGAAGATAAAATCTTCAACTTATGAACATGAGTATAGGCCTAAGATTGAATGGAAATTTAACCTTGATTGATGGCCTATGAATACATTGATGGAGATCGAGACTCCAATAACCAAGGATAAAGCACAAAGGAGGACCATGGACCAAATTGGAGATACAGAGATGGAGGATGTACACACAGCTAAAAGGGAAAAAACCCAAGAGAAAGAAGAAGAGGAACTTGAAAACAGGTTGGTGGAAACAAGGCCAAATCAACCGAATTTCCAAGTGACCTTGGAGGACCAATCATGGAATGCTACCTCATCCTCTTCATATTTAGCTATTTTAGGTGCAAAAGGAAGTGCAACAGTTACTGGGTCAAGCTAGCATATTAGAAAGTCCATTGAAGAAAGAAATAAGAAGGTGAGGGAGTAGATACAATAAAAAATGGCATCTCACTAAGTTTTGTAACAGAACAAACTATTGGATTACATGGATTTAGAAATAAATCAAATGAAAATTTCACTACAACATCCACTGGGACAGTATTTTCCTTCAGGTTCTCAGTTCAAAGCGTTGGATGTTTCACTAGATTTAACAAGTGTTCCCCTACTAGACAAGATAATTTTCCACGGGAAGGTTTGAGATATGTTATATAGTGAGCTCAAAAGGGACACAATGACTATCAAGAAGGTTGAGAAGTTGTTGGAAAAGGCTGCAACCAGGTTCAAGAATGAGACGACCAACTCTAGGGCTTTCCACATGTAGAATAAGAGCTGCAAGGAGATAGTTGTGAAGTTAGGTGTGAATCCAGAGGACAAAACATCTTTCGAAGCCCTCCTTCAAAGTTCCCAAAAAAAGATCCAGGAGATAAGGAATAAGTTGAAGATGTTAGGTAGTGATAATGTGCATTCCAAAGAAATTGAAAAGGTGGAATAAGAGAAGGGGATCCTACCCGAAGATATCATTAAAAGGAATAATGAAATAGTGGCCCTTAAGCAGCAGGCATTCAAGCTGCAAATGAGAATAGACACACATATTTGTATAGTTAATTTACATGAAGATAATAAAAACAACATTGAAAACTCACCACGATGCTCACTGAACTCCAAATTTTTGAAGGGGAGCTTAAAAGGGTGCATCACAATCTAGATGCTTCCCAAGAAGCCTAATGCAGAAACAAAAGCAGCTAGAGATTGCCAAGACAAATGAAGACATCATCACTAATGAATATATAGGAATCAAACCAAGATATCTCCGACTTAAAGGAAGATCTAAAAGGAAACATGTCTCTACTACAAACTGAGGAAATGGTATGGGATGAGATCATTGAAGAGATAAGGAATCACTGGGAGTACATAACTTTGATGGATGAATAGATAATTATAATTAAATATTATGAAGGATTCATCCTATCATCCAAATACGATTGAGAAAATAACTCCCATATTTCCAAAAGGTTCATTTAGTTTGTGAATGAGAGGCCACTCGGTGAGTTGAGGCCCATAGATGTGGTGGAAAAAGAAACTGCTACCATGGAGATCTCTAAAGTTCTCTAGAAGGAGGAAGATAGATTCAAATATGAGGAGTGCCCAGGGGTGGTAACAAATTATGTTCCCACATTTAATACTGAATTTGAGAGTGTTGTCAGAGCAGGGTTTCCTAGTTGCTGGGACTTTGAGGGAGTGTCAATCGAGTGGGAACAATACAATCAAAGACTAGTGGAGGCCAAAAGAAAAGTAGACTCTTCCCATGAGAAGGTTGCCACTCTAAAGGGACATACTATGGTAAACTATCTAAAGAGGTATTTTCAATTGTTGGGGATGGGAAATACCCTGTTTCATCCTAGATTGAATTACATAGGTTGAGCAACCTCAAAATTGCATACCAACAATTCTTCCATGTTCCTCTACCAGTGTCAGCACTATGAAAAAGATGTGAGAAGTTCATCAACCCTCCTATTCTCCAAATAATTGAGCCATCAATGTTGCCTCCACAACCTGCCTATCATGACTAGAGATGCTACAGATCGTCTCGACCATGACACTTTAATTTCTTGTTTTATATAAATATTTTTTTCAGTCTATCAGGTACAGTTGGGTTAGTATAGTTGTGCCATTGACCATGCTAAAGTTTTGTTATTCTTATCCAATGTAATGAAATTAAGAAGGAATATTTTGTAATGGCCTTTCTCCCTGAGGGGCTACAAAAACATTTTTATGATACATAACCAAAGGTTTGGAATTTTTTTGTTTTCCAAGAGAGAAGTATTGTAAGTTGCTTATGAAATGTATGCTCTATGGAAGATTATTAATACAAATTTTTTGGTGATTCTATCTCATATTAACATGTAGTATGTACTCTTTCTATGTTTGTTCCATATCTTCTTATTATTCTTCTTAGATGACATGTACTAGTAGCTACTCAAAGTGTTTTCATGAATTTATGGATTAATCTAGGTCTAATGTCGATGAAATATGCCTATATTGATATGAAAGGTAATCCTTAAAATGTGTTACATGTATCATTTCATTCCATTAAATTCTTTGTTTCATCCATTTCACTTTGAATTTTGAGGCATTAGATCCTTAGATTTAAGACTTGCGTATCGATTTTACCTCTTGCTCAAGTATTCTACCAAATATACTATAACAATTGATAAAATACAAGTCCATGTGATGTTGGCCACTATCAATATAATGTTAATTCTTTCATGAGTAATAGTTTACATTGGGTTTTTTCATTTATCCTCTTAAGGAAGGTTCTGAATAAAGCTTCTCCTAAAAATGTTAAATACTGATTGTGGTATAAACTCCTAGTTGACCTTCAAAACACTCATCAGGATATCCTAGGAACTGGTCTCTTCTCAACCCATGGGTTTCCTCTAGGAGCCACAACAACTTCTAGCACCGTTGCTGGGGAATACTTGTGATATTATCGATGGGTATGAAATTTTTACATCCTTTGGGAAGGTGAGAAGAAAGGTGTGTGGGTTGAATATCTCTTGCCTTGGAGACTCCACTGTCTAAGTTTCATTTTGACCACCCTAGCTTTCAAAAGATCACAAGCTCAAATACTTCACAATAGAGAACTCCTCCTGTACCTGACCTCGAAAGGATAATATCTAGGAGGGTATGGAAGGAAATAACCCTTGTCACTCCTATTCTTGTGAGCTATTTTCTAGAAGTATCCTCTTCTAGCTCTCAAACATTTGTGATAAACTGTTCAAATTTTCCCTCTAGAGTTTTGAAATATCCTCAAGAAATTGGTCTACCATTTGGTATATTCTTCTCGAGAGTAAAAAATGAAGAAGCTTTTGTCCGTTCACCCTATTTCTCATTTCATCCCTCCCCTGAAACTTAAGAGGTTAAAGACATCCTTATAAATAATCCCACACATAGTGTGAATAGCTTCCCAATCCACATGTAGTGAACTCCCACTCAGATAACCTCTCAGCATTGACTTGTAAGAAATCTTATAGCACCTTGCTTTCTCAATATGGTTGTCCCTGGATTTATCCTAAACAAATATGCCCCACTCGATTTTCATGGCACTTGAATGTTATGTCACGGGACTATCTCAATCTCTTGCCAAGATTCATAGGAAAGATGACATCTCAACTCAAAGGCATGTAGAAAATTTCTATGCATTTTCTTAAAACCTTAATGTGGAAAAACTAGATGTTGTGTTAAGAATTTTTGTTGAGTTTCTAGATGAGGAAGCCTAGAAATGGTTTAAAGCCCTACCAAATGCTTCAATCACTACCGAGGAGGAGTTTGATATTTTTTTCATGCAAAAATGGTGGGAAAGGAAGGACCATGGCTATATCCTCACTTAATTCAACGACATGAAGAAAAAACATAATGAATATGTGTATGAATTCATAAAGAGGTTTAAAAATTTGTACAACAGTCTTCATGCTAAAATAAAACCTCCATAGGCTGTTGCTAAAGTGGTTTTTGTTTTGGTTTTTGAACCAAATTTTGGTTGCACTCTCAAAGAAAGGAAATCTCTCTCCCTAGACCAGATTCAAATAGATTCTTTAGAAGTTGAAGAAAATTTAGCCTCTACTAGGAAGTGGAGAGGGAGAACCGATCAGAGAGAGAGGAGAAGAAGAAAGGAGGAAACTAGTTCCTCAAACCACGAAAAGCAGACTCAAGAGCAGAAACTCGAGGAAATTAATAAACTGATAAGAAACTTGTCTAACAAGCTAGTGAAACTAGAGTTGGAAAACAAAAAACCTCCTAGACAAAGTCAACCAGCTCCTAACAGAAGTTTCAACCCTGAATATAGGAGACCTCCTTTGTACCTCTTGCAAAGGGAGAGAAAACAACAACAAGATATATTGGCTTGATGGGGCCTTACACAGGTTCATCATTATGTGCACCAACCAAAAAAACCCTAGTTGTTGGCCCTTTCAGCAACAACCCATGTAGCGCAGGGTACAATCTCACTTGAAGTAGTATTGGGGGATGCTAGAACTAGGTTTCTGCATCCAAAGGCTTGTGTGATGTGTTCTTCCAGCCCTTATGGATTAGATCTACCTTCGTGCACCTTTAACTGTTCCGAAAATATAACTACTGCAAATCTATCTAAACAGATTCCAGATATTTGCAAAGCTTCCTAATTATATTTATCATGTATAAAGATTACATATCCACTACTTTCGAAGTAAACAAGCATTAATTCATGTAAATCATAACATAGAGTGAAGATACATAAAATTTGCACAAGTAAATAATAAGACATAGATGCACCAGATTCAAGTCAAAACAATCTTTATTAAGTGTAATTATTTAATTACAGACTTCCTTTCTCTGCGAACTCAACTACATGGGTCCGCGCGCTCAGCCTACGGACTTACCAAGGTCTCCGCGCACTCAGCTGCAATAGCCTTCCCCTTTCGCCTAAGTATAGGAAACAAACCATTCCTACCTTAGCACCTTGCCCTTACAATGATTCTTTTATATTAGATACTTCTTAAGACCATGGAAAATTTTCGGGGCTAATATTCATAGATGGGTTAATTTTCCATGCTTTTTCCAAAATATTATTCGCTAACTCCTATTTTTTCCTAAAAATTATTCGCCCAAACTTTATAAGAAAAAAATATTTTACCTTAAAATTTTCCAAAGTTTTATAGAGATTATATAAAATCATTAGAATGTTGAATACTTTTACTAAAATATCACCAAACATTTATAGTTTTCATATTATTGATTAGTAAGATTTTTCAAGGTTTCTAATCTTTAAGATAAAATTCCATCCTTAAAATTTTCCTTGCTTAATACTCGCTATGACTCATCCATATTGTTGAGTCTTGAAAATGTCATTCATTTACATTACACTTTCGCTATTATGTCCATTATATCACCTCCATTTCACTTCCATTTCACTACTATGTCACCACATTCATCCCACTTTCATTATCATTGGGCTACCTTTATGTTTTTCCAATATTTATTATTTCTAAGCCTTTTAAGTGAATTTGTGGTTAAACATTAGAAAATAATGTGCATATTCTTATACCTAACCAATGGGTTGAGTTTGTTGACATGTGTAGGTTGAAAGGAGACTTCTAGAAGACCCTTATGTGGCACTCTAAGGCCAAATTCGAATTTGGTTGGAAAGAATCATGGGATCATGAGGATATGTGTCACATCTCCTAATTGTATTGTAACTCTAAAAGACATGTGTCTTATCAGTTCCTATTTTGATTAGGACTCTAGAGGTAGAGGGAGAGATTCATGGTTTATCATTAATGAGAAGGCTCTCATCTTTTTGTATAAATAGGAGGTCTCTCTCCTTCATTAGTTAGTCTTTTTGGAGTCTTTTTAGTCTCTTTTTAGTCTCTCTTTGGAGAGCTTTGTTGTACTTTGCACTTTTGAAGAAATTGAATAAAGCTTTGATGTTCTCAACATGGAAGGAGATGTGAAGTAGATGTCATGGAGCATATTAGGATGTAAGTAGATTAGATTTCATTTTGTAAATATTGCTTTGTAGAATGTAAGGTAGATTAGATTTTCATTCATGCAATTTTAAGTATGCTTTGATTTCATAGGTAGAAGGGGGCCCCTGCCTTGTACAGTTTGAATTATTGCATTTTATTTTCTCCCGGGATTTGTTTTTATGTTTATGTATTTGCTTTACAAACTAATGGTATTTGAAGTTGACAGGTTCAAGCTGCTGCCTTTGTTTTTATAGCTGATTTTTAATTTTATTTCTCAAAGAGCTGCTAACACATAAATGATCTTCATCATAAACTGTTATCCTTTAAGATCAAAATATCACTAACTTGCAGCTTGTTTGGGTGCTTTTTGGACTGTTCTTAAGCTACTTTCTTTCCGTACTTTACACAGTACATGTGCTTTGAAGTATCGAGTTAGAAAGAGTAAATCATTACCACTAGTCTTTAAAGTAGAAGTTTTGATTTTAAAGTGCTTCCTAGACTATTTCTTCACTACTTTCTAATCATGCTTTCCATAGTACATATGGCTGAAGTAGAGAATTAGAAATAGCAAATTATTATCATTAGTCTTTCAAGCATATTTTTCTCACTTTTATAATTCCACTTAAGCTACTTTCTTTCCGTGCTTTACACAGTACATGTGCTTAGAAGCATCGAGTTAGAGAGAGATAATCTTTATCTTTGGTTTTAAAAGTGACTTTCTTTTCTTTTATTTGCAGCAGCATGAATGGTGTCTAGTGCCATTGGAAGTGGTCATTTACTTTCAAGTCATTTCAAGTTCTTTGCTTTCAGTTTCATTTTAAGTTATTTGTTTCAAGCTCTTTCTTTACAAGTTTAAAAGTTTGATTACTTTCTAGACTTATTTCTAACTACTTCCTAATCGTGCTTTACACAGCACATGTGTTTGAAGCAGAGTTTTAGGAAGAGTTGAACATTATAACTGGTCTTTAAAGTGGTTTTTCTTACTTGTCACCTTAGAGCTTGACTACTTTTTGGACTTATTTCTGACTACTTCTTAATCGTGCTTTACACAGCACATGTGTTTGAAGCAGAGTTTTAAGAAGAGTTTTAGAAGAGTTGAACATAAACTATAAAACAACGAAGTAAGAGAAAGGTTAACTAAGCACATATAGTGCACCACACTTCATCAGTTTACGATACCCGGATTGATAATTTATGTAGAGCAATTTAAGACATTAAATTGACTAAACATTTTGGCGCCGTTGCCGGGGAAGTGTAATTAGGAGACCTTATTTCTTACATCTGGAAAAAAATTAATAATCCTTGAGTATGCTCTCCTCTTGCACTTTGTGTGATCTGGAGGATCAGAAAAATGATTGTTAAGTAAAAAAGACAAAACAATAATTCTTGAGTATGCTCTCCTCCTGCACTTTGTGTGATCTGGAGGATCAGAAAAAGAATTGTTACAAAAAAAAAATAGGAGACAAAATAAACTTCATCACTTCAATTGATTCAATAAAAAAAAAAATGAAAAAAATGGAAAAAATAAAACTCAAGTGCTTTGATAGGTTCAAATTGTCCAAAATTGTCTGGTTATGCTTTGTAGTGGTCTTCAAAATACTGTATCTTGTTCAAATAAGGTTTTGCAACTTAGTTGCAAAAACTTCCCTGATCCCGCAGCTATCTGACAATCCCGCAGCTGTTTCAAGGTTTAACAAGTTACAGGCATCCAATAAAAAAACCGACCACATGGGCATCTCCAGAATTGTCCCGACATGGATCCTATCCTAGTCACCCAGCTCAGATCGATGAAAAACCAGCCTAGGACCTCAGTCAAAGTCTTGTTTTTAACATGTTTTTCTTGAAGTATTTGCTGCCTGAAATTGAAAATCATTAATCCTTTTTATAAAAATTTTACAATTTCAGAGAAGAGAAAAAAAAAGAAAAACAATCTAGGGCTATCTCCATTCTTAGTTTTCACTGTGGCTTCAATAAAAAAAAAAAAAAAAATATGCCTCCCTGTTCAAGCTTTGACTTGTTGATTCCTGTAGGAGGCATTCATCATTCAGTGGCAGATTTCTGAGTTGATTTCACCTTTGGATAGCTACCTCATCAATTAGAAGCAGAGAATTAAACTTACTAATGATGGGCAAGAGCATATGGAAGAGATAGTTGAGCATCTCGTTGTGAAACTTCCCATTGCTTTACTAAATCATCCTTTATTTTCTCAACTAAGACCCTCAACCAAATTGAAGTACTGCAATAATCCCTGTAATCCATTTGGAGAACCGTTTGATGTCAAAGCTTCTGAATGCACAGTGGTCACATCTATCCTTAGAGGGCTAAAGATGCGGACAGCTACGAGACTGTTTGCATTCTTGAGAAAGTGGAATTTGTGAGAGTCCTTATCAAAGGGGGCGTACAAGAAAACGTATGTATTATACATAATCAGTACATATTTCAGCAGAGAAGGCCCTGTAAGCTCAAACTTCCTCGCTCCACCTACTAAACACCTGCAAAACAATAGATCAGATAAGAAAAAACCGAATGCAAAAAGAGCAGAACAGAGAAAAAAATTAACTCAGAGAAAAAACGCAAGACCTGAAAAACGTCAAACTTCACACCTTCGATTCTCCCAAACAGAGGCGAATTTCAAAAAACTAAAACATGGGTTTTGTTGCCAGGTGGGTTAATTAGATAACCCAGAAACCGATTTGGAAAATTCGTGGTGGTATGGGAGAAATGTTCGGTTCTTTGGAGCCCGTTTTTGACTGCCGCGCGTGAAAATTAAGTGGTTGTTTGAATAACTCCGCGTACCTGAGGGAAAGAGTTGTGATGGGGATCAATTACATGCTGACTAAACATTTTGGCGCCCATGCAACTACAAATCTCCGAATCCTCCACGTCTACCAGTTCATAATCACTACAGGTTTTCAAATTACATATGGCTGTTACGGTGGTGCGTCATTAAGGGCCTGTACCCTAATGACGTAACCTAACGCACTACGTCTCTCTGCTCTCGTTTCATAAGCCATGTGTCACTCCATAATCAGAAAACGAAGAAGGTAGCCGTTCCGTCCATAATTTCAAAACCCTCCATGTTTATCATTCCTTACCATCATCTACCGTGTTTCATTATCTACGGTTACCATCCTCTGTTTTTTTTCTCCTCTGCCATACAGCCGTAAACCTGAGATACAGTCGTATTGCGACTGTCAGTCACTATTTCTACCATATCCACGCTAACTCCACCGCTCAACTCTCAATTCCATCCGTAAATTCCCGGTATCTAAAGCCGTTTTCGCACCGTATATCCTCTGTTTCACAAGAAGTGACTGTGTAAAGTCAAGAAGTTACTGTGTGAAGTCCCGAAGTTACTGTGTAGGGTCACCATCAAAGTCGTGTTTTAAATAGAGCTGAGGAGTCGATGGGAAAAATTTTAAGGGCTGAACCAGAAGGTTCGAAATTCTTGGAGGCATACCCTCAGGTTGAGGAGGCACTACAAAAAGCTAATTGGTTACAATGTATCAGAAAGTTTAAGGGTTATCATAAAGAAGTAACCAAAGCCTTTGCAAGATCATTTAAGGATAAGGACAGCCAGGCAGAGGTGGGAGATTTAACAGTTACAGTCAGCGAAGGAAGCATAGCAAGGGGAGACATTAAAATATTTGAAGGAGTTTAGTAGCATAAATTTAATCTTTTTGATCAGCGATTGAAACTCCTAGGTATGAAATTGGTTTTCATGTTTCAAACTCCACAGTTCCATTTTTCAGCCGAAGCTTGAGATGGAGAAACTGCTTAGTTCGCACACAGCCACTCCATTTCACTGCACTTTCTACACTCTGCAATCCCGCAGCCATTTAGTGATCCCGCAGCCATTTAGTGATCCCGCAGCTGTTTTGTTAAACTCTAGGTTGTAGGTGTCATCAGGCAAAACAGGCCACATGGGTAGCTAGGGAAATTTCAGTACATGGATGGTGTCCTATCCACTCGGTCAAATTTGTTGAAAAAGACCCCGGTCAAAGGGAAGTCAAATTGGGTGTTATAACAAAGTCGCCACACTGAGTCGCCACACTAAGTCGCTGCATGTCAAGAAAAAAAAACAATAATTTTGAATCAATGAAATGAACAAGTTATTTTATCACTTTTCTGAAGGTATTGATTAATTTTGGACTGATAATGAAAATTGAATGGCTAACTTTTTATTCAAGATTTTTAGCTATAGAGCTGTTCCTCAATTCCGCAGCCAGAAAAACCTCATTGTTCAAATCAGCCTATCTTTCTCATACAGAATCAGATTTTGATGATTTAAGTACCATTGGAAAGATCTCAACAAGATCTATACAATGAGAAATATATCATTAGAGTTTGAAATGGAAAATAATGAAATAAATTGCTGAAAAGAAGCAACATCAACTTGAGGCACTAATTCCAAAGCAGGTATAAATTCTTTTGATTTTTCCTTTGAGAACTTGTTTCATTAATACAAATTCTTAGTTTTGTGTGTAAATATCATAACTAGAGAGATTGATCACCTCTCACCTTTGATAATCTTACATTCCATTGCGGAAAGAGTATTAGTTTTTTTGCAGGTTCTAGGAGGAAGGACAAATGACTACAAGGGAATGATGTCTCTCTAAGAGACCAATTTGTTTCATAAGAGGTTGATCCGCAACAAAGAGGAAATATGCTGATGCAAAATCAGATCCAAATACTTGAAAAACTTTCAGATATTATTGTCTCCATCACATCCATCCATCACATCCATACTCCATAATAAACCATTCACCTCATTCCACTCCATATTTTCCATTTTCATTCACATACACTTTCCATCTCTTTTTGTCCATTCATAACCCACCAATAAAAGCAAAAGGCTCATTCACATGCTTATTGCCCATTGTCATTTCTGTTCTCCATTGCTATTTTCCATTTTCACTTTCCATTCCTTGTCATTTTCATTCCGCAAATAAGCCCTGTTTCAATGCAAATTATTGAGTCCATAGTCCTTTGAGTCTAAGTTCTTTGTAAAAACACCTTGAGACTTGCATGCCTTAATGGCAAGTCCTCATGCTGACAAACAATGGGAATACATTAATGTCCCTTGTTCGTTAGATCTTCTAGGTGACTCGACATCAGCAAATTCATTCGTACCTAGCAAGATGTGTTTGGGCATCTTGACTCTCATTGACATCAATGGTGAGAGTACTCGTGTTGACTAGTGGCATCCATTAATGGCCACTAAGCCAACAATTTCCTACTATGTTCGACATCAGAACATCTTTTCACATAGTAGGAATTGTGCCAATGAGTTTTGAAGACATGAAGACTATTATTTTCAGCATTTTGGAGCAGATTCAGCAAGTTTTAGTAGAAGCAATAAAAAGCCATCTTATCTCTCTATCCATGACTCCTCTTGTTCAGCCACTTGAAGAAGAATGTGATCAGAAGTTTTCAGCCACCACACACATACAACTCATCCATTCCAAAGGGTAAGTGAAGGTACGGCATTTTCTAACTTTTAACCATAGAATTCCATAAAAAGCTAGAATGATACTTGTTGGAAAAACATTTCTCTTCCTCATTTCATAAAATTGCCAATACCATCAGTTGGGGGGGAATACATTCATATTCATATCTTTCCATGTCCATAACATATTCAAGAGCTCACATACTTCCAATATATATTAATTATTACATTGCTATTATGAGCATACAATGGCTTTTGAAAAAGTGCTTAAAGGATAAATTGGATACAAACAAAATCATGGTTGTCACACAAGAACCAACCATCATGCAATCCAATAAAGATATACTTTGCAACAATAATCAAAATATCATTATGCAAAGTTCAAAGATCAAAATAGAAGGCAACAATAAAAAAAAAAAAAATTGGTTGTAACACAAGAACCAACCATGTTGCAATTCAAGTAAAACACTTTGCAGAAATATGAAGTTATCAAATGATATCATGCAAAGTTAAGCCAAAGCTCAAGGATCAAAAGAGTCAATGTAATATATGTTGCATGAGGACATGCAATAGCTTCAGTTGGGGGGTATGTTGAGTCTTGAAAATGTCATTCATTTACATTACACTTTCGCTATTATGTCCATTATATCACCTCCATTTCACTTCCATTTCACTACTATGTCACCACATTCATCCCACTTTCATTATCATTGGGCTACCTTTATGTTTTTCCAATATTTATTATTTCTAAGCCTTTTAAGTGAATTTGTGGTTAAACATTAGAAAATAATGTGCATATTCTTATACCTAACCAATGGGTTGAGTTTGTTGACATGTGTAGGTTGAAAGGAGACTTCTAGAAGACCCTTATGTGGCACTCTAAGGCCAAATTCGAATTTGGTTGGAAAGAATCATGGGATCATGAGGATATGTGTCACATCTCCTAATTGTATTGTAACTCTAAAAGACATGTGTCTTATCAGTTCCTATTTTGATTAGGACTCTAGAGGTAGAGGGAGAGATTCATGGTTTATCATTAATGAGAAGGCTCTCATCTTTTTGTATAAATAGGAGGTCTCTCTCCTTCATTAGTTAGTCTTTTTGGAGTTTTTTTAGTCTCTTTTTAGTCTCTCTTTGGAGAGCTTTGTTGTACTTTGCACTTTTGAAGAAATTGAATAAAGCTTTGATGTTCTCAACATGGAAGGAGATGTGAAGTAGATGTCATGGAGCATATTAGGATGTAAGTAGATTAGATTTCATTTTGTAAATATTGCTTTGTAGAATGTAAGGTAGATTAGATTTTCATTCATGCAATTTTAAGTATGCTTTGATTTCATAGGTAGAAGGGGGCCCCTGCCTTGTACAGTTTGAATTATTGCATTTTATTTTCTCCCGGGATTTGTTTTTATGTTTATGTATTTGCTTTACAAACTAATGGTATTTGAAGTTGACAGGTTCAAGCTGCTGCCTTTGTTTTTATAGCTGATTTTTAATTTTATTTCTCAAAGAGCTGCTAACACATAAATGATCTTCATCATAAACTGTTATCCTTTAAGATCAAAATATCACTAACTTGCAGCTTGTTTGGGTGCTTTTTGGACTGTTCTTAAGCTACTTTCTTTCCGTACTTTACACAGTACATGTGCTTTGAAGTATCGAGTTAGAAAGAGTAAATCATTACCACTAGTCTTTAAAGTAGAAGTTTTGATTTTAAAGTGCTTCCTAGACTATTTCTTCACTACTTTCTAATCATGCTTTCCATAGTACATATGGCTGAAGTAGAGAATTAGAAATAGCAAATTATTATCATTAGTCTTTCAAGCATATTTTTCTCACTTTTATAATTCCACTTAAGCTACTTTCTTTCCGTGCTTTACACAGTACATGTGCTTAGAAGCATCGAGTTAGAGAGAGATAATCTTTATCTTTGGTTTTAAAAGTGACTTTCTTTTCTTTTATTTGCAGCAGCATGAATGGTGTCTAGTGCCATTGGAAGTGGTCATTTACTTTCAAGTCATTTCAAGTTCTTTGCTTTCAGTTTCATTTTAAGTTATTTGTTTCAAGCTCTTTCTTTACAAGTTTAAAAGTTTGATTACTTTCTAGACTTATTTCTAACTACTTCCTAATCGTGCTTTACACAGCACATGTGTTTGAAGCAGAGTTTTAGGAAGAGTTGAACATTATAACTGGTCTTTAAAGTGGTTTTTCTTACTTGTCACCTTAGAGCTTGACTACTTTTTGGACTTATTTCTGACTACTTCTTAATCGTGCTTTACACAGCACATGTGTTTGAAGCAGAGTTTTAAGAAGAGTTTTAGAAGAGTTGAACATAAACTATAAAACAACGAAGTAAGAGAAAGGTTAACTAAGCACATATAGTGCACCACACTTCATCAGTTTACGATACCCGGATTGATAATTTATGTAGAGCAATTTAAGACATTAAATTGACTAAACACATATATAGAATTTGATTTACAATACTATGGTCCACGGACCATGGGTAGGTCTCAAAGCCACTTTATCACCTACCCACCCAAGGGACTAAAGCCCCTTTGACTTCTACTAGTTTGGTGCTCCACTTCCACATTTCGTGGAGACTTTACATTCGTTACCAAAATATACTACAAAATTGACCCAAAACTTGACCAAAATGAACCCAAGGACCCCTTCCCAATAGGCCCCCAACACAAATTGGGTGACTCTCCCTCGAGTCACTTAGCTAGCATAGTAATCTTGCATTGGAGTTTGCTGAACTCCATCTTCAACACTTGAAAATCAGTAGTACCCTGCACCGTGGCCTGTTGTACTTCCTCGACCAGCTTCTCTGTTGTAGGGCTTTCCATCACAACGCCCACTGTCCATTGTGTTTGCTGGATTTTCTTCACCTTCTCTTGTACTAGTAGAGTAAGCTGGCTTGCTTCCTCTATCCATGGTTGTTTCATGGCCTTCAAGATGGCATTTTTTCTCTACAGATCCTCAATATGTGTTTGTAGTTGTTTCCCTTTTGTAAAGTGAGCGAAGCACTGCACTGGCACGAAAGTGCATGCAATCACCCTAAGCTCACCAAATTGTTGATGCTTCTCCCAGATATCTATTCCAATTTTCTGCAGAGTGGGATCCTGTTGCAGAGTCATCCATAATTCCATTGCTTGCTCGAAGAGTTATGTGCATCCCTTGACTTTTGCATCTAATGTGGTCATTCCCTCTTTTATGGTTTCTCCACATTGTTCCCAGACTTCTGGTAGAGTGGTTGGTTGTAACTTCAACTGTAATTTGGAGATTTACATTTGTAACTCAAATCAAACTCATCTAACTTCCTCCTTTGATGCTCCAACTGCGGCAACCAATTTTTGAATCTTCATTGCTGATGCTGCATCTTCAGGAATATTAAGTTCCGGGAATGCATTACATGCTTGTCTAATAACTGCATTCAAGTTTTGGCTGCACATGGCCAGTTATTCCTTTTCCTTTAGTGCATTTCCCTTCTCTACAAATGTTTTCTTGTTCTTCATCTTTACTTCGCTAATGACTAACAATGTGTGTTTCTCCCTAACCCTAAGCTCATATAATACCCCTTGGTGTAGTTCATGGAGGGTCTGAATAGGCAGCATGGCTAGGTTGACACCCACATCCTTGGCTTGTGCAAGCTGGGTGTTCCCCTCTTCTGACTCTACGCATAGTGACCCCTCTAGTAATGGTATAACTCTGAGGTCTAGAGTCCTATCTATCTCTAGTATAGTTGTGCTCACTTCCAGCAGGCTCACTTGAATATCACTCACTTGTCCCATGCTTTCTTGCACCCATCCTATTTGAATCTACAACTCATGTACATCCTTCTGCAACTCATGTAGATCCTTCTTCATGTTCCCTACTTCCTACTGGTATTGTTGCTCAAATTGCGTCCACATTTTGGTCATTGTATCGCAGACCTTATCGCCAATCTCATCGACGTCCTCCTCAGTGAGAACCATTGGATCAACATGTTAGTTATTAACATATTTCTACTTATTTCTAGACCTAGAAGTTGTCTCCTTGTCCTTAATGCGCTAAGAAGCCGACTCCTCAACCTCCACTGTGGTCTCCTTCATGGTGCACTCCTTTTTAGCAACTTCCATAGTAACAACTTCATTCTTTTTTTGTGTTGCTTTCTCTTGGGATGGAACTTGCTCATCTTCATTCTATTTCTGTGCCGTTGTTGGCTGTGTGGAGGAACTTTCCCTGACTTTGCTTGTACTTACTCCAATATCTGATGGCTGAAACCACTCTCCTGGCCATTTCTCCACAATTTCCTATGCATATGCCTCGCTCACCAGGTTTGAAAACTGGTACTATGTTTTCCTCAATTCCTTCCTCATGCGGATAGACAAACTATGAAAATATGCCTTGAACTCTGCATAGGCCTTCAGTTGCTCAAGTAGTGTTGGTGACAACTATGGCCTCTGGTTGATCACAGTGCAAAGCTCCATCTCTACCAACACCCAGAACATCTTTGTCTCCATGAACCTCTCGGGATCCATTGTCGCCCATAGTGAAGAAAACTTTGTTGCCTCTGGTAAGTCGTTGTCCTATGGAGAGAATTCACTGTCTCCCAGCTGTTGGCTATTAGGGGCTTGACCCAGGTTCAGCAGTGAGTTTAGCCAATAAAATCCCAGTACTACCGGCCCTTTCAGCAACAGTCCGTAGAGCGCAAACTGAGGTCTCACCTGAGGTAGTATGGGAGGGTGCTGGAACCAAGTTTCCACACCCTAGGGATGTATTGATGTGGGAGATTGGTACCTAAATTAACCTTCACGTTACTAGCTTACACGTATCGGAAAGATACTGGCATTCTGTGGAACCACCCTCACGCAACTTCAGTTGCAGTGCGATCAATGTTAATTACCCAATTCTTCTTTAATTAGAGTTTGTTCGTTAAGTACTAAGAAGGTTATCAATCATAATCATACATATAAGTGCATGAAGATAAATAAACAGATATCATCAACACATAACCTTCAATTACAGATCTATGAACCAGATGCACAATATATCAAACCAACTGATCTTTATTAATGATGCCTTCATAGCTTGATCCAGTGTAGACTCGACTCCTTCCTGCACACTCAGCTGCAGGGGTCCATGCACTCAGCTGCAGACTCTACTAGGCCTCTTCGCACTCAGCTGTAGAGCCTCTACCCTCTACTATGATCCAATAAACTTCAGATTCACTTCTATATTCTAATCATGCCTTCGCATCCATTTATTACTTTTTCAACCAAAAAAACTGAGACTCTACACTTAGAGCCTTGCTCTATTTATACAATCCCATGGTCCACAGACCATGGGAAGGCTGACACACTTTACATTAAATTACATGATTTTAGGGCGAAAAACCCTAAGCTATCACGCTGCACGCCCGCATTTTGTGGAGTCTTTTCACTGCATTAACCAAATATTCGGGCTTTAAGCCCCAAAACTGTTGTGTGGGGGATTCGATGCCCAACAGGCCCCCAACACAAGCATCATGATTCGCCCTCAAGTCACTTGGCTGGTGCAGCGATCTTTGCGCGAAGTCCATCCAACTGTGCCTGCACGGCACGGAGGTCCCCAGCAGATCATGCTGCCGTCGGCTGGATTTGCTCCATTTCTGCTTCTGACTCCTCGGAGTCTGACTTGATTTTCTACTTTAATGCTGGCTTCGAGTACCTGTATTTATAGTCCCGCCCCTTTTTCCAGCTTATTGGGTCATGAGGACTATGCTTTGGTCAGTTAGTTAGATAGCCAGCCCGCCCGTGTAGGGCTTCAGGAAACTGCCATTTACTCTTCCTGGGAAGGGTTCTCCATTAAGTTTGATAGCTAGACTGCACCTCTGTTTGTGACCTCTTTTACTACGTATGGTCCTAACCAATGCATTCTGAATTTTCCAGGAAATTTTTTGAACTTGCTGTCATACAACAATACTAAATCATTTACCTTGAATGTGCGCAACTTGATATGGTGATCGTGCCAGGATTTCTCGCACTGTTTTTATATCTGCTGATGGAATCTGACTCGAAACCATTCTTTGTCAAGTTCTTCTAGTTGCGCGAGTCTCTCTTCCAAGGATTCGCATCCAACATGCCTATAAGTGTTGTTATTCGCAAACTGGGTACGATATATTCCATTGGCATGACTACCTCCGTGCCATAGACTAACCTGAAAGGTGTCTGACCCATCAATTTTTTGCACGTGGTTCTGTATGCCCATAATACGGCAGGGATGCGTAGGTCCTAGTCATTTCTCTATGCATTACATACCTTGGTCAGCGCAGTCTCCAGAATTTTGTTGAATGCTTCTACTGTCCCATTAGCTTGCGGGTGGTATAGTGTACTTTGCTGATGATACACTTGAAACTCCTCAGTGAGTGCGCTGATGGTTTCATTCAGGAAGTGCGTTCTGCAGTCACTCATTAAGATTTTCTGGTAACCAAACCATGTAAACACGTTGTCGAACAAAATTTTTGCAGCCGTAGCAGCCATGCAGTCCTTAACTGGTTGTGCTTTCGCCCATCGAGTCAGGTGCTCTGTCACAGTGATGATGTAGCAGGCACCTATCTTTCCTTGTGGTTTGATCAGCCCCACAAAGTCGATTGCCCATTTTTTGAATGGTCGCAGTGTCATTTGCAGATTGAGTGGCATCTCATCCCTTCGTGATGGTTTTCCAGTCCTTTGACATATGTCATAGGCCTGAGAGTGTGCTTTCAAATATTGATGCAGGGTTGGCTACCATAGCCCAACGTGAAGAATCTTCTGTGCCATCGCGCATCCAGCATAGTGTCCTCCTTCAACACCCCCATGTGCTTCTGCGAGCATCTGTCCACATTCAAATGCAGGTACATATCTGCGTAATATCTCATCATTGCCCATTTTGTAGAGGTGTCCTGTGATGACAGAAAATTCCGCCACACACCACCAATTCCTTCTTCTGCTGGACTAAATATTCCTTTGGTGTGGTCCCTGTGGTTAAAAATTGGATTATATCTTCGAAATGGCCATCTGCGACGTGCACTACAAAGAGCTATGCATCGGTAGTCCCTCCTCCAAATTTGTGGGCCCCTCTGCTGTCTCAATTCGTGATAAGTGATCTGGTCCTGCATTTAAACGTCCTGGCTTGATGATGACCTTAAAGTCATATTCTTGAAACAGTAATGGACATCTGCATATGCGCCCCCCCAACACAGGCTTGTTCACCAGGTATTTCAATGCGGAATGATTGGTATACATTTTGAAGTGCCCGCCAAGTAAATAGTGTCGGTATTCCTAGAGTGCGTATACCATTGCCAACCCTTCACACTTAGTAGTAGAGTAGTTCTTTTCAGCTTTGGACAACTGCCGACTTGCAAACGTGATCGGGTGATCCACACCTTCCGTGCCTTCCTGTGTGAGTACAGCTCCTAGCACAATACACGATGCATCAACATGTACATGAAATTCCACGTCCAATTTTGGGAAGACCAGGACAGGAACAGATGCCAGTTTCTCCTTGAGAACATCCAAAATTTTCATACAATCATTATTCTAACAATATGTAGCATACATTTTCAATAGTTTTTCCATTGGCGCTGTTATTTGGGCATAGCTCTTAATAAACTTTCTATAATAACCCATGTGCCCCAAAGTAGCGCGTAGTTGTTTGACACTTCGCGACGCCTCCAAATTCAGAATAACAACAATCTTCACAGGGTCCACCATCAAGCCTTATTTGCAGACCACATGACCTAGCAAGTTTCCGAAGGGAATGAAGAAGGTGCACTTTTTAATGTTCAATGCAATCTGGTGGTGGCGGCAAGTATCCAGCATCAATCGTAAGCTCACTATATGGTGTTTAACTAACCCGAAAACAATGCAATCATCCAGATAGACCTCCAAGAAATTGTGAACATATTCTTTGAACGTGGCCAGCACTATGCGTGAAAATATTGCTAGCACATTCTTCAGTCCAAAGGGAATAACGGTGTATTGAAAGCAGCCCCATTCTGTTGCAAAGGTTGTCTTGCTCCTATCTTCCGGCGTGATCTTGATCTGATGGTACCCAGAGAAACCATCCGTGAATGAGTATGCTTCCTGACCACCCACATTCTCCAATACCTCATCTGTGAATGGTGTCAGGAATGGATCATGAACACAGGCGTTGTTAAGCTTCTTGAAGTCCACGCATATTCTAATTTCACCCTTCAATTTTTTCTCCTGCACTACCATAGGACTCACCTAGTCGGATTCTTCCACTGGTTCAATACTTCCGGATGCGAGCATTTTTCTAGTTCTTCGCAGATCTTTTCTTTATACTTTGGATTCAAACAGTAAGGTCATTACTTAACCGGCTTCGCGTCTGATTTCAAGGTGATCCTCATCATCCCTAAGTCACCAATGTTCCCCTTTAAGTCTATGATTTTGGTCAAGAATAAGTCTTGATATTCACGAAGTAACTAAGCAACCTTATCTACCATAGCATCGTCCCAATAGTCTCCAAGTGTCACGTACTTCGGCTCCGCTTTTGTGCCAATGTTTACCTGCTTTTTTTTTTGCGGCATGGTGACATCGTGATCCTCAATTGATGGTCGTTAAACCTCATGACAGCCTTTGATTTCTGGAATATTAATGTTTAGGGGGTCGTCCTCATCCTCCTCTACCTACACATTATAACATTCTAGGGCACTGCTTAACTAGGTCGTCCATGCTGGTTGAAGCACTTCCAGTGGATCCTATGGTATTTTGAAGATGGCAACTTTTATTGCTTGTAGCACGTCGTCAACAGTATCCGACCATCGGTCTTCAAATGTGAATGTTAAGAAAAATCCCTCATGCAAGACATCCCACTTGCCTGTACCATGTCGGAGTTCTGTCTCAGTATACCAATTCATGGGTATGACATCCAGGGTATGGTAGAATAAATGTACCCATTCAAGCTGTGGTTCTTCTCTGTAGGCCTTGGTCCATTTCGCGAGGTGTGTGCATGGGTCATCTCATCCATCGTATTTATCTTCTATCCATAGTTATGGTTTCCCAAACCATAGGAACATCATGCTTTTACATCCGCGCCAGTTCTCAAAAATTCCTTGGTGTGTTCCCCACCAGCGTGCAGGTGTTGCGTGCAGTGCCCACTTCAACGCATCGAACTACTATTGTTCCGGTACTGCGCTTTCAAACTTGCTCAAGAATTCATCCACCACTGTCAATCCATCATATGTTGGCAGATATCGAGCCTGTGTTGTCACATAATGCAGTGACCTAATCATCATGTTGCAATTCAGCATTGTTACTTCATTCAACCGATTGTGCCAGCGCTCATCTTCCTCGTCTAAATATGAGGTGCAAGAACTTGCATGCTCCCACAAGATTCTTCCATCTGTAATCAGATTCACCCAATCCTGATCTCACGCAGTTATCTTGTAAATACAATCCAGCTCATCATTGCTTCCATCGTCGTGAACATTTTCAATGTACCATGCTCCTTCAGCTGGGTCTAGCGGAACTATTATGTGTAGGGACTTTTTCTCGAATACCATCTTCCTCTTCTTCATGTTGATGACTCCATTCATATCAGTCACCCAATCTATTCCTAACAATGCGGGATAAGGATTACTGTCATCAACAATCTCTATTACTTCAAAGTTCGTCTGTGTGCCCGTGCCTTCAATATCCACTATTACTCCTGGTAACCTTCCCATCGGCACGATCTTCTATTGGTTCACCATTCATAATTGAATTGGGGACCACTGCAGCGCGGGCCTACCCATGCATTCCTAGGTTTTCTTAGGTAACACATTCGCATCTTACCCCTGATCCAAGATAACTTGATCCATTTTGTATTCACCAATCTGCATTGTCAACCTCATCTCCCTCCTAGTGCGCAATGTATGCTTTCCCAGTTTTCGAACTACGCGCAGTTTTCTCGACCCTGCGCACGTAGTGATCAGCTCTTGTAGTCCTTTAACTACCTTATTGTCGCACAACAATTTCATACATGTCTACAGAAAGGTAGTAAGCATAGAAGGATCCACTCTTGGCTTTAGTTGGTCCTTACTATGTGAAGTGGAGGCCTCCATAAATCTCTTCTTAGCTTCCATAAACGTCTCATTTGTGCACTCCAAGTCGAACTTAGGTTCCTTTGCAGGAGCCTTGTGAACCCATGTATCCCCCTCAGGTTGCTTCTCCTTATCTTCCCCTGTGGTCGCACCACTTCTGAGCATCATGTTCATGTTGGGGTCTTCTTCGCGGGGTTCAGATCTCATCATTTGGATATTCTAAGTTGGAGGAGGCTGGAGTACCCCTTTCTCGCACATCTGTGTGATCAACATAGGACAATCTATCATTTCATGATCAAACTGGGTGCAATATGAACAGGACAACCTTGTCGGGTTGGTGTTGGGTCTTGAAAATGTCATTCATTTCCATTACACTTTCACTATTATGTCCATTATATCACCTCCATTTCACCTCCATTTCACTGCTATGTCACTACTTTCATCCCACTTTCATTATCATTGGGCCACATTTATGTTTTTCCAATCTTTATTAATTCTAAGCCTTTTAAGTGAATTTGTGGTTAAAAATTAGAAAAAATGTGCATATGCTTATACCTAACAAGTGGGTTGAGATTTTTGATATGTGTAGGTCAAAAGGAGGCTTCTAGAAGACCCTTATGTGGCACTCTAAGGCCAAATTCGAATTTGAGTGGAAAGAATCATGGGATCATGAGGATATGTGTCATATCTCCTAATTGTATTGAAACTCTAAGAAGACATGTGTCTTATCAGTTCCTATTTTGATTAGGACTCTAGAGGTAGAGGGAGAGATTCATGGACTCTCATTAATGAGATGGCTTCTCATCTTTTTGTATAAATAGGATATCTCTCTCCTCCATTTGTTAGTCTTGGCTTGTTAGTCTTAGCTTAGCTTAGCTTAGAGTTTGCAGTTCTTCCTTGATGGCATTTGGAAGCTTTGGAGAACTTTGTTGTACTTTGTAATTTTGAAGAATTTGAATAAAGCTTTGACGTTCTCAACATGGAAGGAGACGTGAAGTAGATGTCATGGAGCACATTAGAATGTAAGGTACAGTAGATTTTATTTTGTAATTTTACTTTGATTTCATTATGTCAGTTTATTGCTTTCAAGCTTGATAGATTAGATTTTCCATTCATGCAATTTTAATTCATGCAAGTGTGTTCAACTGGTTGATTGTAGATTAGTTTTTCTTTACATGTTTTTGCATCAAATAGTGACATGAGATTTGCCTCTCTACTGACTTTGTTTTTTTTAGCTTTTCAATTTCAATTATCCTTTGATTTCAGTTTTATTCATTTGCTTTGTCAGTTAGTTTAGATATCAGATCCCTCATATCATTGATGTTATCTTCTAAAGCCATAGCCTAGACTACTTGGCGAGCTATCAGACTATGAATGATGTGATTTCATTTTAGTTTTACTTTTCTGCAATTAGATATCAAACTGCTCATATCATTGACGTTATCTCCTAAAGCCACAACTTAGAATACTTGGCAAGCAATCAGACTATGAATGATGTGATTTGATTTTAGTTTTACTTTTCTGCAATTAGATATCAAACTGATCATATCATTGATGTTATCTCCTAAAGCCATAGCTTAGACTACTTGTTATAGACATTTTTGGGCACTACAACCCCAAGCATGAAATGTCCATAAACCAAGGGCTTCTAAGTCCCTAAAAGTGTTGTTCTAACCCCTAAAGAAACAAGGTCAGCTGATTACAGCTTCTCCCAGAAGTTCTCCATGAAAAACTGCTCAGAATTGGTCAAAACATGATCATTTCAGCTGCTCCACAGGCCAAGTGTGTTGCATCTCACCTAAATACTCTGTGTGGGTGTGTTGAATTTCAAAAAGCCCTTCTATGGGGTGCGATGGGCGAGAAATGACAAATGGCAGTGTCATTCCGCGAGGTGGAGAGGCAATGGAAGCTTCCAGAAACTTCTCCTGTGACACTTGCCTCTCTAAATTCGACCAAGGATGAGTAAGAGATCATCAATCTCCAAGTGGAAGCAAGAACTATCAGAGGGAAGACACTAATCAAATCACAAGCTGACTCATCTCCCTTACAGATATCTATATATGGATCCCTCATCCCAGAGATCCAGAGGCTGGAATTTTGCATATTGTGAGGAATTGTTGTTGGTTTCTTAAGGCAAACATCAGATTGTTGGGTGATATAAGCTTTGTATGAGGTGAAGAGGGGCTTCCTTGCTGAGAGGTTGATGCTGGGTCAAAACAATTGGTTGTAACTCCTCTTGGCTCTTTCTTGTTTATCAATAAAAGCTATTCAAGTTTTCCTCCATACTGTTGTGTCATTTATGTTTGCTACATTTGTATGGTCAATTTACATCTGATCCTAATTGTTTATGATTATAGATCCATGTTCTTGTATAGTGCTATGCTACTGTGATCTTATAGGTACTCTGTGAAGCTGGGCATGCAAGGGAATTAGCGAAAGACTATCAAGGAAGAGAGGAATCAAACCAGGAGATTAGCACAACATAGAGGTTGGTCTTCTTTGTTCCTCTATATCTATACTTCATAAAGGAAAAATGAAAGTAGCTTTACTTTGTTTGTTTCTAAGGCAGCTATCACACCTTAGTGGGATAAGCAGTTCTGAGTAGACACTTTTCCCTGTAACAAAATGGCGACTCCACTGGGGATGAATTAGTTTGTTTGCTTATCTTCCTTGTTGTCTATTTCATAAACTTACAGACGGAGTCTAAAGTCGTGCCAAGTATCTTTCGAACTGCATTTTCTATGCAAATGCAAAGTAGATAAATGCCGCTTCAGTCAATCTCCAGGATCTGTTTATGATTTAAACAACTGATTCACAAACTCTTTGATTGCCCCTTGTGGTAGCTCTTAGATCCTCCTTAGATTTACCCTTGATTGTTGCATTACTGATTACCATTTGCTCGGCCAAAACCCATGAACTGAACTGAAAACTATGACCCAGAACTCAAGCAAAGTCTCGTTTCTGGCCCAGCGCAGGTACTGTTCTGAGAATTTGAAATTCAGCGCACTTCCTAAGTGTAGTAGGTGCGCTACATTTCAAATTCCCTGTGTTACAGGTGCGCTGATCAGACTAGGCATTATGCAGTTTTGGTTTCTGTGATTCATTCTTTCCAGTTCTATTCATGAATTTTGCTACCTTTGATCAATATATCTCTGTTTGAAACCCCTTTTCCTTGCTGTTATTCCGCCTCCTTTGTACAAAATAACTGTAAATGTTTTTGTGTGTTTGTTGAGTCATTTTCAGTTCTCCTTTGCAAAAAGTAACATAATTGCACTGTCGTCCTTTGATTTGAAAGTGTCGCAAGGGTTGATTTCAATCATAGGAAAGAGTTTGATTGCTGTTGATAGTCGATTATTTTGTTACTATTGTTTTTGGTCTGAATTTGTAATTTTTCTAGTGTCAAAAACAAGTATTCATTTCCAAATCATAAGGTGTTGTGATTGCCTCCATTTTTGATTTCGAAAAGAAACTTGTTGATAACTGTCGCTTGAAAAGTAATTCAGATTTGTGCATCAACTTTCTTTTTATCATTCATATACTAAGAATGTCGAAAACAAATACATGCATGTGCATTTGCATTTAGACAGTCTGATTGGCTTGATTTAGGAAAGTGCATTTAGAGTGTGCTCTTTGCTCTTTGTGAAAGGATTCTGTCTTTCTTTCCTTAGTAGCTAGGATTTTCATTGCACAAAGAAGATAAAAAGATTGTTTATCATCTTAGATTGCATTTTAGGAATTACATCTACATCTCGCGGTGAACCTGAAAGGAAAACTTCATAAACATGATCAACTATAAAATAAATTCAATGAATCTAACAATGATTTGGAACCTAACGCACAACATTTAGAAGTCTAGGCTAGAGACGTATTCCAGCGTCGTAAAGCCTGGTAACTGTTGTTCTCACTGATGGTTGGGTGATTCCTCCACTTTGAGACGATAAGTGCCAGTATGGACTTGTGCTCCCACGTACCGTCGAGTATATTTTGGGAGACCACAATAGGCTTAATCCTTTATCTATAGGAAGCCATGTCTACTGCCCTATCAATCGCAATACACTGAACACAACATTCGGGAAGATTGACTGCCATACCGTAAAAAGTATTCTGCAGTTTTGCAATTGGTGTGGTAATTCCTCTACCTAGATTTCCAGAGCAGTCCCTTTCGTTCCTTTTCAGACTCTTTAATGGAGAAGGTCCATCTGAGCACTTGTCACTTTAGGCTCATTAAAAATCGAAGGCGACTAGAGTCATCTTTTGTTTTTTCTCGACTCTTAAAAATTGAAAAAAAAAGTTGTGTCAAAGCGTCTAAAATTTATTTTAAATGGAATATTCATCACCCTTTACTACGTTGATCTTGGGTTGAGAAAATGGAATCCACCAACCAAGGAATTCCCCTTGGAGGAAATCTTAGTCCCTTCTCCTCTTGGGGAGATGTTGGTGCACCCCATATGGCCACATTGTCGCTTCCAGGACTGACAATTGGCTTGCCTGTATGGCTCTTCTCAACCTCTGTCATTCAGAACACCGCAATTCCTGAACAATCAAGTCAGCAGCTAGATGAGTCCAGAGTTACCCACCGACCTTCTACTTCCTCCAATTCTTCCTCTCCTCCTTCCTCTTCGCTTGATGGGGCTGGTAAAGCCAAAAGTCAAGTTCCTGAGAAGAAGAAGGAAAAGAAGAATAAAGAGAAGAAGAAGAAGGAGCCAAAAGCGAAAGGGGGCAACCAAGCGTCGTCTAGGGAAAATACACACACTGCACCGACCAGGCCTAAATCACCATGTGTCATTTGCAAAGGAGACCATTATCATAGAGATTTTCCTTGCATCCCTCAGATCTTAAGGGATTGGTCTCCTCGTTTGCACAACCCGGTGTCATCAACCTCTGATGATCATGTTGAAAACACACTGTCGACTAGTGAAAGTGAAGCCCCAGGACAAAAAGGAAAATATAGATTTCCTTGTAAACTGTGTGAAGGCGATCATGCCATCCACCGTTGTCCCTTCTTAGATGAGGCTAAAAGAGTTTTGGACAATCGTCCAGTTTCACCATTACGACTTCCTCCTGGATATAAAAAACTCTTGCCGAGTCCATCACTAGTTGAAAATCTGGCTGGCCTGCTCAGGTGGTTGGCTGAAGCATCTATCATTGAAGACAAACCATCTGAACCCATACCAGACGAAAGTCAAAAGGTCAAGGCGGCAGTTGACCCGGTCTTGCTTTCAGAGGTTCGATCTTCAGATGATACAGTCACCGGAGAGAACAAGGATGACACCGTCCAAATTCTTTTCGTAAGCACAAACTCCGATGAACATGGGGGCAATTTACCCATTCCTTTACCGCAGGAAGGAAGTTCGTTAGAGTCGTACCCAGTCGTCTATTCGGTCCCACCTCCAAGCAACCTAGTTGTCTCCTTTGATTGGAATCAACTAGGCAGACCCCATTTACCAACTAGTATACCATTCCAAATCATTGTTCAAATATATAGAATGGTTATGGCCGGTACCATCATAGATGAAGGGGCTTCTGTGAGTATCCTTTCCTCAACTTCTTGGAAAGCGCTTGGTTCACCATCGCTTTTGCCTGAGATGAGAAATCTAACAGGATTTGACAAAGGAACTAGTCGACCGTTAGGGATCTTTCCCAATGTACCCATAACATTGAGAGGGAAAATCGTTCAAATGCACGTAATGGTAGTTCAAGGACCCCTGGATTATAATCTACTTCTTGGACGAGACTATATTTATTGCATGGGAGTGATTGTCTCCTCACTCTTTAGAGTAATGTGTTTTCCACACGAAGGAAGAGTGGTCAAGCTCGTAGACCAGCTTTCATTTCCCGGATCACACAGAGCAAATAGTCATATACCATCCCTGAATGGTATTTTCACGCAAGAAATGTCTTAATCCCCAGTCCGTCCGCCCGATGAGTGCGAGTGATTCGGGGGACATGACTGAAACCCAGGGTGCATGCACCCTGGTTTGCTTCGGCAGTAAAACTTCAGGTATAGGGTAGGTTTCCGCGAGAGTATATGACCTCCGTACTCCCGTCCGAGATTGGAAGAGGGAGTTGGACTGGAATAATATTCTCTTGTTAAAGTTATGTGGGTTGGCAGGCATTGTCGCTCACCTTTGTTTATTTTCATAAACATCGCCGAAGAAGTGTTTTGTTTACGCTGTGAATAGAACAATCTTTGGTAACCTGTAAGAGGTATACCTTTCCTAATAAAACAAATGTTTTGTCAGTGATTTGAAGGGTGACCTTGAAACTCTGTTTTATACCTGGGGGCATGCAAACCTTTTGGCGTGCAAGCGAAGAGCGACTATTTATTTTTTAAATTTGTAGGTCCTCTAACCCTTTAAACTCATAGGATTGGTCGTTTCCTAACTTGCATAAAGGAAGGATGTGGGGCAAAACTCTAAAAATTTCTGTTTTTATATATGAGACATTCTTATTATACGACTGGATTAATTGAGCAGTTTTAGCGCGGACTTCATGCTCGTTAAAAAATAAACATAAGCAATGAGCACATGTTCCTCCAGAGTTTAGGCTCATTAAAAAATGAACTAATTTTCTGGTAAATAACCATCGTGAATGTAATACTTCAGCCTTTAAAGCCTTGGTCGTGTTTGCATCGTCACCTCCACTTTTGCATTGGCCGATCATTCACCTCCATTTGATTGTTTACCCATTTTGAAGAACAGCTGCGAAGAGTGATCTCACTAGCCATCCTTGTAACACTGTCATGATTGGAAAATTCCAAACCTTACCTGGAATCAGTAGCTACCCATTTTATCACTCGTTCCTCAAAAGACGAGTCTCCTTTAAGCTCTTTTCAATTGACTCGTAAAATATGAAAAGATTGTCGAGCCATTGGCCTCTCCAGCTCGTTGAAGGGACCAGAAGTGCTATCCCTCCTCTAAAATTTAATCTTTTTGGACTTGAGGGATTATTACACAAAAATATTGAGCGCTTGTTTTGTTCGGCTCGTTAAAAGTATCGAAAATTCATCCCTTCTGTATTGTTTTATACTTTTTCAGACTTAATGGATTAGATGACGAAAAAGGAATTTTGGAGTTTCCTTTACATTCCTTTTTAGACTCTCTAAAATTGAAAAGGACCAAGTTATCTTTGTCGTTAAACTCGCTAAAATTTTAATAGCGACAAACTTGTCTATAGATGAGAACGAGTTTCACTATCGCTAGGCTCGTTAAAACATAGCGATGGGTTTGCCCGAAGGGCAAATTATAGAACAAGCATATGTTATCCTCCTCAAGCTTGATAAAAATAAAAAGGTACTGGTTAGCAATGACTGGGGAAAAATTGGGAAGAAAACTTGAAGAAACTTTGTTGGTAGCAAGTCGCTCTTGAACATGACACTTTCACTCCGCATCTAAGTTGGGTTGGGTTGTTTCATTCACCGGCCACATCACCATGGTCCCATCATACCATCCACATTTGGGGTTAATGCTACCAATCCATCATGTCAGTGTCGCCGATATGTTCAAGAGAAGTCATTAAGAGAATTCACCTGTGTCTCACCCACTACAATGCATTTATACTCCATTCTTTCATGACCACCACCCTGAACCTTATATCACTAGATCATTTTCACCTCCATTAAAATCATTTGCTCCGTTCCGTGTCATTGATGTGGGATTCATTAAGGCCCTCCTGTGACGGATCGCTTCTTGTCGACATCAACTCATTATCCAAGAAGTTGATCTAGGAACACCCCATTCAGTACTTTGAAGCTTGCATGCCTCAATGGCAAGTTTCTCACTTCCGGCGATAGGTTTACATCAATGACCTTCGACCGAAAGATTTTACGTGGTGTTTGACGCCAAGTCCTTTATTCACACCATGTGAATTGTACTGCAGTACCTTGAGGGTCATTATCATTATCGGTGATTCCTCTCGTGCTTGTTAACAGCTTATATCATCGGCTGGTAATCAAGTGATGTCTTTCCATGTTCGACTCCAGAACATCTCTCACATGGATAGATTTGTACTTCGTGTGAAGATCGAACGAGATTGAAGACCCTAGATCTAGTTTCGTCCATCCGGGCTGCAATATATATTCAGGGAAATAAAGACATCAAATTTACATCATTGCTGCATAGATAATCATCCAATCAAAGGGATGATGGCTCTATCTGAATCATCAGTCTACACTCAGACGATTGTTTGTCCTATGTACATGAAAATGAATTTATAAAGCTGATCATGGGAATGCCCGCCTCAGCTAGATCATGAAAATATTATGAAGATAATGTATTGTATTGTATCTTATTACAGGTCTCCTCCCAACTTGAAAGAACTTCGGATCCTCATAATAAAGCATTTCACCCGACATCAAAAGATTAACGACCTCATGCTTTAGGGGGAAACTGTTATAGACATTTTTGGGCACTACAACCCCAAGCATGAAATGTCCATAAACCAAGGGCTCCTAAGTCCCTAAAATTGTTGTTATAACCCCTAAAGAAATAAGGTCAGTTGATTACAGCTTCTCCCAGAAGTTCTCCATGAAAAACTGCTCAGAATTGGTCAAAACAGGATCATTTCAGCTGCTCCACAGGCCATGTGCGTTGCATCTCACCTAAATACTCTGTGTGGGTGCGTTGCATTTCAAAAATCCCTTCTATGGGGTGCGATGGGTGAGAAATGACAAATGGCAGTGTCATTCCGCGAGGTGGAGAGGCAATGGAAGCTTCCAGAAACTTCTCCTGTGACACTTGCCTCTCTGAATTCAACCAAGGATGAGTAAGAGATCATCAATCTCCAAGTGGAAGCAAGAACTATCAGAGGGAAGACACTAATCAAATCACAAGCTGACTCATCTCCCTTACAGATATCTATATATGGATCCTTCATCCCAGAGATCCAGAGGCTCGAATTTTGCATATTGTAAGGAATTGCTGTTGGTTTCTTGAGACAAACATCAGATTGTTGGGTGATCTAAGCTTTGTATGAGGTGAAGAGGGGCTTCCTTGCTGAGAGGTTGATGCTGGGTCAGAACAACTGGTTGTAACTCCTCTTGGCTCTTTCTTGTTTATTAATAAAAGCTATTCAAGTTTTCCTCCATACTCTTGTGTCATTTATGTTTGCTGCATTTGTATGGTCAATTTACATCTGATCCTAGATTGTTTATGATTATAGATCCATGTTCTTGTATAGTTCTATGCTACTTTGATCTTACAGGTACTCTGTGAAGTTGGGCGTGCTAGGGAATAAGTAGCAAAAGACTATCAAGGAAGAGAGGAATCGAACCAGGAGATTAGCGCAAGACAAAGGTTGGTCTTCTTTGTTCCTCTCTATATATACTTCATAAAGGAAAAATAAAAGTAACTTTACTTTGTTTGTTTCTAAGGTAGCTATCACACCTTAGTGGGATAAGCAGTTCTGGGTAGACACTTTTCCCTGTAACACTACTTGGCGAGCTATCGGACTATGAATGATGTGATTTGATTTTAGCTTTGTTTTTCTGCAATTAGATATCAAATTCTTCATATCATTGATGTTATCTCCTAAAGCCATAGCTTAGACTACTTGGTGAGCTATCGGACTATGAATGAAGTAAATTGATTTTACTTTTATTAGTTTGCAGTTTTTGATTTGTTTGAGTGCAATAGCTTAACTTTTATTTCTATATTTAGATAAGCAACAGAGACAGTGATTTCATGATCAGTATTTCATCTTTTTCTTGATTTAAGTAGCTGCATATTTACACTTTTGTTCAAGTATTGATTTTATCAATAACATGTTTTGAGATCTTTTGAAGTGCTAAGTTTTGGAAGTTACTATAAGGGACATAAACCTTATCTTAAAATCTACATCAATACCTGACCTTTAAAAGTATTCTTAAGACCTTAGAATAGGATTTCCATTTGCATTAGACACTTTAGGAAACCAACAAGAACAAAACCCCAAAAACAACATAAACTATAAAACAACGAAGTAAGAAAAAGGTTAACTAAGCACATATGGTGCACCACACTTCATCAGTTTACGATAACCAGATTGACAATTTATGTAGAGAAATTTAAGATGTTAAATTGAATAGACAATTGGTACAATCACGGGCATAATGCCCTAGCCCTCCGTAATTGTAGCAAATTAACTGTCTACGACCCCTTCCTGGTCCCATTCCTCCTCATCCTCGACCTTGCCCTTGAAATCCCATGCACGCCATCCTAGCTGGGTTGAGGGCTCGCGTTTATCTTTGCATTCTATAAGCTGGGGTTCAATCCATCATAAGCTCATAACTGCGACAAGTGTGCTCGTCGTGGCCGAACTATAGAAATTACAAAATAGATGTTGTGGATTCTGTGTATACTTCTGCAGCGAGTGAAAATTGTCCGTCGTGTGTTCCCCCCTATCTGATAGATCGCGCACCATAACACGGGTGAAGATGGAGGTGAGGGAGGTGAAGCAGGTGGTGGCGTGGGTGGAGGTGGTAATTGTGGAATACACTGCTTTATCAACCTGACTGCACTTCTTGTAGAAATTTACAGGGTAAGTTCCACAGAAAGAATACCAAAAGGACACTGCTCACAACCAGATCTCAAATCAATACACCAGTATTTTTGACGTGGTTAAAACCCTCAGAGTGCAAGGAGGGAAACAATCCACGGCCTGTCCCAACGTGGGTACTACAGGCAATTTATTAATCAAAGAATGAAAATTTACATAAGCTTCTCTCATGCACGGATTACCCGAACAATGACCTTCCATGCGCTTTAAATAGAACTCATGGACCAATCAGGTGTCAAGCCACGGATCAAGTGTCGGTAATACCGAGGTGAGAGTGAACCGTCGGATCACTACATATCATGACTGTCGGATTGTAAGTTACAAAATGTACAACGGTAAAGAAACACACTTTACCTAACTCTAACCTAACTCTATACTAGACCAAGTTGAACTTAACTATATCCTATGTGTCGGAATATCCTAACATCCCCCCTTAAGAACAACTTGGGATAGGATTGAAGGATTTACAAATATGACACAATAGGAGAAGGAAGGAGGCACTAGAGCCTATCCCCCCTTAGTGACAACTTCCTGAACTCCAAGCATATACCGAAGTTTAGTGAACTTCGCCTCTGTGAGAGCCTTTGTGAAGATGTCTGCAACCTAATCATCTGTTGGACAATATTGAACTTCAAGAACATGGTCATGAATGAGCTTTCTGATGAAGTGCATGTGTAGTTCAATGTGTTTGCTGCGCTGATGCTGGACTGGATTTTTGCATAGCTGAATGGCACTTTGATTATCACACCAAAGTGTGGTTGGATGCTGCTGCTCAAAGCCAAACTCTGATAGGATCTGACGAAGCCACAAGGCTTCCTTACTAGCTTCCATGGCACCATGATACTCTGCTTCTACTGACGAAAGAGAAATGGCAGCCTGTTTCTTACAAGCCCATGTAATAGGTCCTGAACCAAGAGTGAAGACATAACCAGCAGTAGACTTCCGATCATCAGGGTCACCAGCCCAATCAGAATCAGTGAAACCAACTAACAGAGGAGCTGCTTTGGCACTGTAATGAATCCCAAACTGTACTGTACCTCGAACATAACGAAGTATTCTTTTAGCTACTTTCCAATGACTTTCACGGGGGTTTTGCATAAAACGAGCAACAAGGCCAACAACAAAGGAAAGATCAGGACGAGTATGGGTTAAATACAAGAGTTTTCCGACAAGTTGACGGTATAAGGTAGCATCAACTTCAGGAGAAGTACAAGAGACTGAAAGTTTGACTCCAGACTGAAAGGGAGAAGGGGCTGGCTTACAGTCTTCCATGTGAAAATGACGAAGAATATCACAAGCATACTTGGACTGGGAAAGGAAAATACCCTCTTGGGATTGCAAGACTTGAAGACCGAGAAAATAGTGTAAATGTCCTAAGTCTGTCATTTCAAATTTCTTTTTAAGGCTGGACTTCACATGGTTTATAAGGTTGGGATCACTACCAGTAAGAATAAGATCATCAACATAAAGAACAAGGATGATAAGAGAGTTGCCCACTTTCTTGGTGTAGACAGTATTGTCAGAATGACACCTAGAAAAGCCAGATTCTAAAAGAAAGTTATCCATTTTGGCATACCAAGCCCGAGGAGCTTGCTTGAGGCCATAAAGGGATTTCTTAAGTCGACAAACAAGGCTGGAGTCTGTTTGTATGAAGCCAATGGGTTGTTCCATATAGATTTCTTCCTGCAAGTCCCCATGCAAGAAGGCAGATTTAACATCCATCTGATGGACATCCCATTTTAAAGAGGCAGCAAGGGAAAGAACAAGGCGGATAGAGTTCATTTTGGCAACAGGGGAGAAGGTTTCAGTGTAGTCAATGCCTTCAACTTGTGAAAAGCCCTTAGCAACGAGACGAGCTTTATGTTTATCAACTTTCCCATCTGGTCCATACTTTGTTCTGTAAACCCATTTACATCTAACAAGTTTGCGTCCCTTTGGTAGAGGAACAAGATCCCATGTATCATTTGTCATTAATGAATGATATTCTTCATTCATAGCTGCTTCCCAATGTGGATGGCCTGAAGCTTCTGCAAAAGTGTCAGGATCATGATTTACTGGAGCTTGAGCCAGTAAAGAAGAGGCTCTTTCAAACTGAGAACGTGTACGTCGCTGATCTGTAGGATCACCGGCAAGATCACCTGCTGCATCCCGAGTAGCACGGACCCATCTTGGAAGTTGAGGATCCTGAGAAGGTGGGGGACGATTATCATCCTCACTTTCATCATCTGAAGAAGAAATGTTTTCAAAAGTAGAAGAGATAGGAAGAGGTGGCACATCCGCCGGACTAGGCTCGCAGGCCGATTTATTTTCATCAAATTTTACATCTCTTCTAATGATAACATTTTTGGACTTAAATGGAATAAGTCTATAACCTTTTACATCTTCAGAATATCCAACAAAAGTACATTTCTCACTCTTAGGTTCTAAAGCTTTATGCTTTTCATCTGGAATATGGGCCCATGCTTCACTTCCAAACACACGAAAGTGACTTACATCTGGTTTAATGGAACTCCAAGCTTCTTCTGGAGTGATATTCTCTAGAACCTTAGTAGGAGTGCGATTGATTATATAATTTGCACAATTAATTGCTTCGGCCCAAAAACTAAGACTGAGTCCTTTAGATTGCAGCATACAATTAGCCATTTCCTTTAAGGTGCGATTTTTCCTTTCAGCTACACCATTTTGTTGTGGAGTGTATGGAACAGTATGTTGCATTTGAATTCCATTTTCAGTGCAAAAGTTGATGAATGTGTTTTTAACATATTCTCCACCATTATCAGTTCTTAGCTTAAGAATTTGATGTCCAGATTGTTTTTCAACAAAGGCTTTGAAGGCCAAAAAAGTGTTAAATACTTCGCTCTTGAGTTTTAAGAAGTATACCCAAGTGCGTCTGGAGAAATCATCAATGAAAGTTAAGAAGTACTTGCAGCCAGAGAATGAAGCAACAGGAAGAGGACCACATAAATCACTGTGCACAAGCTGTAAAGGGGCTGAGGCGTGCCAAGAGGCACGTTTGTCAAAACTGTCCCGATGATGTTTTCCGAGTACACATCCGGAACAAACACCATCTCTGCAAGATACCATAGGAAGACCTGTCACCATATTTTCTTTACATAGATGCTGAAGGGAGCGATAGTTTAAGTGACCAAATCGCTCATGCCAAAGTTTGCTCACTTCATCATTATGAGCAACAAATACTGAGGGAAGATTGGATGACCCAAAGTTGTGAAACTTATACAACCTTTTGGAATCATCAGCAAGACCAGTAGCTAGAATCTGTTTAGGATCTTTTAGATCCTTGATTACAACATCATGAGGTGAAAATTCAACAATTTTACCTTCACCTGAATGAGTTATTTGATAGACAGATAGAAGGTTGCAGGATAAGGTTGGAACACATAATACATCATTAAACTGACCATTGTCTAGATGAACAGTTCCAGTCCCTACAACATTAAGAGATCTATCATCACCAATATATATATTTTTGGTGTTACAATCATTTAAAGAAGAAAACATGGCTTGGTTTTTGGCCATGTGACAAGAGGCTCCAGAATCAATGAGCCACTCATGAGAATGAGAAGAAGAAGAAGATACATTTAATGCATAACCAGACTGAGATGATTGACAATGACATGCAGAAAGTGCCATTCCGGAAGAAGTTGAAGTAGGCTCCACATGGATGTTATGTTTCTTCATTGCGGCTTCCAAGGCTTCCATCTTCTTAAAGCATTTAGATTCTAAGTGGCCATCTCGATTACAAAAGTTACAATGTCTATCAGTCTTCTTCCATTTGTTTTTATTGGTCTTATCATTTTGCTGAAATGATCTTTCATTTTGAGGCTGAGATGGTTTAGGACCATTCTTTTGAAGATATGACTTCTTAGGATTCTTTGAATTTGGTTGCTGCTGGGCGGCTAACACTTTCGTGGAAGAGTTTCCAAGATTAAGAAGACCAAGGTGTAAGAGTTTTTCTTGTTCTCTTATTAAGAAATCACAAAAGGAGTCAAAGGAAGGGGCCTTGTAGTCTTGTCCTTGACAAATGAAAGCTTCCCTTGTAGAATGGAAAATGGAAACAAATACAGAGTAGGCTGGTCCCAACTTAGTAAGGATGGAATAAATAAGGTTACCATCTTCTTTCTTAACTTTAACACCTTCCAAGAGATATCTAAGGGTCTTGAATTTGGACAAGAAATCTTCAATGCAAGAAAAATTATTAGGATCCAAAGTAAGAAGCTCATTTTCAAGTTGATGGGCTCTAATTTCATTTTTAATCCCAAAAACTTTAGCAAGTTTTTCTAATGCTTCATGAGGAGTCTCAAGTCCTGCAATGTGGAATCTAAGATCAGGAGAAATAGACATCCCTATCAAACCACGTGCTTGATCTTGTCTATTTTCCCATTTTTCCGCCTTGTCTTCATCTTTTGGTTTCTTCTCTTGGTTTGTGGCTATTCTGAAGAGACCTTTACTTCTAAGTAAATCTTCCATGTATTCTACCCATTGGAAGTAGTTAGTGCTGTCAAGAATGACTTGGCATGGACTTTCCATTTTTTTTTTAAAAAACTGAAGCTGAAGATGCTGAAAGTAAGTGTTCCAACGGATAGATCTCAAAAAAATAGGCGGTTTTAAAAAAAACGGCTCTGAAAAAGGCTTCCGGATGAAGAAGTTATGGCTTTTTGAAAAAAATTGTTGATGTTGCCGGCAAAGTGCGCGAATGTGCGGGAATGAAAAAATCCGCCCCCACAAAATGGAGACTTGAACCCAAGACCTCTACTCTCTTAAAATAGCTTTGAACCAATTGATCTATACAAAAAATTTGAGAGAGAGAGAGAGAGAGAGAGAGGGGGGGGGGCCTTGGTTTGCGTGCTTGCCTTGAGAAAGCTCTTTTTCCCTACAAAACACAAAACACAAAACCAAACACGAATATGCAAAGAAAAACGAACCTTGCGGCTCGAAGTTAGCTTTAGCCAAAAAACTAGAAAAATTTAAAAGAAAAACTCAAAGTTAGCTTTAGCCGAAAAACTAAATATTTTTATCAATGTTTCTGATTTTCCGAGATCACACTAAGGTGCAGGGAAAAGAGCATACGCATGAGAAAAATCCTTCCTTTCTGTTTCTGATTTGCCCAGATCGCACAGAGTCACAGGGCAAAGAGCATACGCAGAAATGAAAGGTATAGATCCGGTTAAAAAAAAAAAGGCTAAATAAACTGAGACCGAAATAAGCAGAGAGAAAATAACAGTAAACTGCAAAAAAAACACTGTATACCTCCCGATCTGAAAAATGACGCAGCTAGGGCTACCGGAAACCTTTTCGCGTGAAACGAAAGGGGTTCCTCACTGGAACAGATGCTCTGAACGCAACAGAGCAGTCCTCTCGGCCCGAAAGCAGTCAGAAACAGCAGATCTAGGAAACGACAGCCGCATGCAGTTCTACCGGCTTCAGATTTGGATCACCAATGGACGCGGCCCTCAAATAGCTCTGATACCATGTAGAAATTTACAGGGTAAGTTCCACAGAAAGAATACCAAAAGGACACCACTCACAACCAGATCTCAAATCAATACACCAGTATTTTTGACGTGGTTAAAACCCTCAGAGTGCAAGGAGGGAAACAGTCCACGGCCTGTCCCAACGTGGGTACTACAGGCAATTTATTAATCAAAGAATGAAAATTTACATAAGCTTCTCTCATGCACAGATTACCCAAACAATGACCCTCCATGTGCTTTAAATAGAACTCATGGACCAATCGGGTGTCAAGCCATGGATCAAGTGTCGGTAATACCGAGGTGAGAGTGAACCGTCGGATCACTACATATCGTGACCGTCGGATTGTAAGTTACAAAATGTACAACGGTAAAGAAACACACTTTACCTAACTCTAACCTAACTCTATACTAGACCAAGTTGAACTTAACTATATCCTATGTGTCGGAATATCCTAACACTTCTCAGAGAAAACCTAGTGAGCTCTTCCTCGCTCTCTCACGAAGATGAAATTAATGGACTGTTTTCTAATTCCCCGCTATCTTTGTAGATCTTTCTGCTCCGCGTCATCCCAAACATTAATGTATCTGCATAGCCCGCTTTTCACATAATAGCATCTTAATCCAAGTATTCAAATATTTAATGTACTTACCTCGCTTTCCCTTGAGAAAACGTTGTTTCGCCTCGCTGTAGCTTACGGTCGTGTCCACTGTAAACTCAGTGATGAACCTCCCTATTATCTGGTTGAAATAGTGGTCCACAACCCTCATGATCTTATCTTCTTATGCCTATAGTCTGCACACTAATTCCGGAGTCCACACTATGGTTTGGTCGAGCTTACACCTTCACTGACTATCAGCTAATATCGTGATCCAGTCATACAGCTCAGAAGGAAAGGATGCAAAGAAAATCTCGTGGATTTCCGTATAGATGTAACAATCCAGCCACCTTTTCTCAAATACTTGCGGAGTTCTATTTTCCTGTGTCATGAACTCGTGAATCTTTCTGTCCAACCACGCTTCAATTTCTTTCTTTGTTGGGTTCCAGTGGCATGACATTAGAAATCCCTTAGGTAGATCCTGGTCCTGGCGATGGAACCATTTGTTGGCTACGAGGGGCCTAACCCAGGTTTAGTAGTGAGTTTAGCGAAGCAAATCCCAATACTACTGGCCCTTTTGGCAATAGTTTGTGGAGTGCGGATTGAGGTCTCACCCGAGGTAGTATGGAAGGGTGCTAGAACCAGGTTTCCGCACCCTAGGGATGTCTTGATGTGGGAGATCGGTACTTGACTTAACCTTCACATTACTAACTTACGCATATTGGCAAGCTTTTGGCATTCTGTGCAACCGCCTTTGTGCAGCTTCAACCGTAGTGTGATCAATGTTAATTACCCAATTCTTCCTTAATTAGAGTTTGTTCGTTAATTACTAAGAAGGTTCTCAATAATAAGCATACATATAAGTACGCGCAGATAAATAAACAAATATCATCAACACATAACATTCAATTATAGATCTATGAATCAGATGCACAATATATCAAATGAATTGATCTTTATTAATGATGCCTTTAAAGCTTGATCCAGTACAGACTCGACTCCTTCCTGCACACTCAGCTGCAGGTGTTCGCGCACTCAGCTACAGACACTACTAGGCCTCTGCACACTCAACTGCAGAGCCTCTACCCTCTACTATGACACAATACACTTCAGATTCACTTCTATATTCTAATCATGCCTTCGCATCCATCTATTACTTTTTCAACCAAAAAAACTGAGACTCTATACTTAGAGCCTCGCTCTATTTATACAATCCCATGGTCCACGGACCATGGGTAGGCTGACACACTTTACATTAAATTACATTATTTTAGGGCATACAACCCTAGACTCTCGTGCTCCGCACTCACATTTTGCGGGGTATTTTCATTACATTGAACAAAAATTCGGGCTTTAAGCCCAAAAATCATTGTGTGGGGGATCCGATGCCCAACACTAGTAGTATCCATGTAAATAAGGCAATTAACAATAGCAGTTAGGCATAGTGGAATGTCTTGTCGTCATCCTATGCTTCACTACAATTCAATAAAAACTCCTTACAGATATATTATGCCCAATTATATTGTACCCTCTTCACGCATTGGCAGCAAACAAAATAACGGGCACCGGAAACTCGTCCCTGTGACACTTGCTCATGACTTTGTAGACCAAAATCTTCACACCAAACTATACCACCTTATCTACGATTGAGTAAATGGAGTATCTGCTTGACTTATTTACTAAGCCAAACTCACTCTTCATTCTATCTTCGAGTTGCTTTTCCTTGGTCTTACCTCCAAACTCCTCAGCTAGATCCACCCCTTGGTATGGAAAACTTGTGATGCGATGTATTAGCATATCCGTAATAGGGATGGGTTCTCCCAATCAGAGACACCCATCATGAACCAAAGTAAGAAATTGTTAAATGCAAACTATATTAATATTGGTCTTGCTGAAATACGACACCCAAAAAATGTTTAGCAACCCAGCCTTTACAACCCAACCCACTTCATAGGCTCCAGCCGCATGACTCTGGTCTCCTCATAGTCTATCTTGGCCAAATACTTGTTCAGTGCCAACTACGAGAGTTTTTCATGGTTATAAAGATCCCAATCTTCCATTTTGATTATACGAATTCACCCTAAGAGCGCACCTTCAAATACCACCTTCTCCGACAACAATGATGTAGAGATAATGAACTTAGTGGAATCTGGGTCTTTTGGTACCTTCACTTTACTTTTATGCGGAGGGATATACTTCAGGAGCATAATGATGGGCTCTCCCTCCTCCTCATCATCCAACTCTTAGACCCCTTCACGAAGCTCTTATTCATCAAGATCCAGCGGTTCATGTGGCTATTTTGACTTATGCATCTTCCCTTTCTACCAAATCTCAGTAGGGTTCTTCCTTGGTGACTGCCTCACCAGAAAAGACCGTGGTTTCTTTTATTTCTCCTTAACAGAAGATGACTTAGGCCTAGGTGTCTTCGGTGCTATAGGCATAGATGGTGTCACTTCCATCACCGACCTGATTTCAAGGGCTGCAGCTTCAGAGGCAGCAACTTCAGAACTTGCGGCTTCTGTGGGATTGGTGGCTGTCATTCTGTCTAAGAAGGCTTTCCGAAAGGGTTTAGACACGTTAGCTAACCTTGTATGTTTAAAAATATCTTCCCAATCTTCATGATTCATAAATTGAAGATAAGAGGTATCGCAAGAGATTTTTTGAAAGAAAAGTGCTTTATTGCAGGCTAGCATGCCAGATTTGTAGACGATTTCAAATTCAAATATGACCATTCCCTCTATATTCATATCATAAATGCATCTTTTGTGGCAGATAGCCAAAGATTTGTGCCATAAATTCAGCCTACCCTCTCCTCCTAATGAGATTTTTTCCATCCAATTAGCTATAATGCACCCAACAACTACTTCTCGACCTTGTTGCACGACACCATCCTCCATGGCATAGCCCTCATGGTGTAGTTCCTTCTAGCATTTTTCTTGCCTCCATCACATAGCCCCCGCACTTCGGTTTTCCACTTTTTGGGCAGTGTAGTTTATAGTTCCGCACTTCCTTGCAACTGCTAGAGTACTAAGACTATCCTGTCATCATATAGTCATTTCGTAGAGGCATGATCCCCTTTATACAACTTCAATAAACTTCCATTGACTTTACCCCGAAATATTTCCCCATTCAGCTTCACAGGCTAAACTACAACCCCATCTGTAACTTTGTGAATTTTCTATCATAAAGTAGGACTAAATCATTTACCTTGAGGGTGCAAAGCTTAAAATGTCGATCATGCCAAGCCTTCTCGTGCTCCTTTTGCACCTGTTGGTGAAATCCTGCTAGAAATTAGTCTTCTTGTAATTCCAACCATTGCACGAGGAATTCCTCCATAGTCTCATGATCCACCATATCAGTCAATGTTGGGATCCATAGACTCGACACAATATACTTCGTGGGCATTACAACCTCTATCCTATAGAGCAATCTGAATGGACTTTGACTTGTCAACTTTTTACATACCATCCTATATGCCCATAGGACCATGGGTATGTGTACATCCCAATGGTTCCTCTGTGTGTTGAAAACCTTGGTCAACGCGTTCTATAGGATTTTATTGAATGATTCAATCGTACCATTTTCTTGAGGTTGACAAGGCATACTCTTTTGATGATAGACCTAAAATGCTTCAAGCATCATGACAATAATTTCATTTAGAAAATGTGTACCCCTATCACTCATCAGTATCTTAAGACACCCAAACATTGTCAAGACATATTCAAACAAGAACTTTGTATTTATAGCAATGCTATAGTCTTTCACCTGCTATGCTTCTGCCCATCTTGTCAAGTATTCAGTCGCCATAACAATATACCGTGCACCTGTCTTTTTCCAAGGTGGTTGTATCAGACCCACAAAGTTGATCGCCAATTTTCAAAGACCTGCAACGAGATCTGTGGGTTCAAGGGAAGTTCGTCCCTCCGCGATGGCTTTCCCATCCATTGACATGCATCACATGCCCTACTATTCATCATAGAATCTTTATGCACCATTGGCCACCATAACCATGCGCGCAGAATCTTTTGTGCAGTTTCTCTACCTGCATAGTGTCCTCCCACTACTCCTCCATGTGCTTCGGTGAGGATTCTAGATCACTAAAATTACAAAACATATTAGTCCAGTATTTCATCATTTCCCATCTTATACAAGTGTCCTACGATCACTGAAAAATCAGCAGCGCAGACCACCAATTCTTTTTTCTTCTAAGCATAATATCCCTCCGAGGCCATGCCAATAGTAAAAAACTGGATTATATGACCAAAATGATCATCTTCGACACACACAGTAAAGATCTACGCATCTAGCAACCCTTCTTCTAGACTAGTAGGTTATTCGCCTATCTTAATCTTGGATATATGATTTGGTCCTGTGTTTAATCACACAAGTTTCACAATTACCTCAAAATCATATTCCTAAAAATTAAACAACCACCTATAGATCTTCACCCCCAACACATGCTTTTTGACTAGGTACTTGAGAGAAAAGTGATCTGTGTACAATTTGAAATGTGTGCCTAATAGGTAATATCAAAATTTCTATAGTGCATAGACCATCATTCGTCCTTCGTGCTCTGTAGTTGAATAGTTCTTCTCAGCCTTTGACAATTTCTTGCTTGCGAAGGCTATAGGATGATCAATTTCACCTTCTCCTAGCTAGGTCAATACCGCACCCAACAAAATACATGAGGCATCTACATGTACATGAAACTCTTTCTTCCATTCTGGAAACACCAAAATGGGTGCAATCACCATATTTTCCTTTAACACATCTAGACTACATTGACACTCCTCATCCCAACAGAAAGTCACATGTTTCTTCACTGATTTCTCCATTGGCACAGTTATTTGTGCATAAGCTTTGATAAATTTTCTATAGTACCCAGCGTCGCTCAGCATTGCACGCAATTGCCTTCCATTATTTGGAGCTTCTAAATTGATAATCACAGCTATCTTCAAAGGGCCAACCATTAATCCATGCTTGTAGACTACATGGCCTAGAATATCCCATAAGGCACACAAAAGATATGTTTCTGCAGATTCAGGGCAATATGGTATCTGTGAGAAGTATCCAACATAAGGCACAGACTTGCAACGTGGTGCTTTACCAATATAAACATAGTCTAGTAATCAAAATACACTTCTAATAATTTATGGATAAACTCTTTAAACACTGCAATTACAACCCTGGAGAAGATTGCAGGTGCATTCTTAAGCCTAAATGGAATCATTATGTGCTAAAAGCATCCCCACTCCATTGTGAAGTTCATCTTGTTGCTATCCTCTGGTGCGATCTTAATCTGATGGTACCCTGAGAACCCATTAGTAAACGAATAAGCTTCCTTACCTCCAACAATCTCCAAAACTTCATCTGTAAAGGGGGTTGCAAATGGGTCGTGAACACATGCATTGTTAAGCTTTCTCAGATCTATGCATATCCTAATTTCACCTTGCTGCTTCCTTTCTTGGACAACCATAGGGCTTACCTAATCAGACTCTTTTACTGGCTCAATGATTCCAGCTTCCAACATTTTGTCTAGCTCTTTATGCACCTTCTCCTTATACTTAGGATTTAGATGGTAGGGTCTCTGTTTCGTTGACTTAGATTCCACTTTTAAGGTGATCTTCATCACTCCGAGATCCCCTACTATTCCTTTTAGGTCCGATAACTTGGTAGGAAACAAGTCATGAGATTCACGTAGCAGTTTCGACACTTTATCAACTTTATCTTCATCCCAATAATCACCTATGTTTGCAAACTTAGGCTACGCGTCGAACCTAATGTTTACTTGCCTAGGCTTTAGGGGTTTTGTTATATCAAGGTTCACTTCTTTGGGTCCTTCAACCTCGCGTTGCCCCTTGGTCTCTAGAATGTTGATCTTATGTGGATCCTATTCTTCTTCTTCTGTAGTCACAATTCAACATTCCAATGCATGGTGCAACTATGTGTTCTAGTCTGGTTGAACCCATTATACCAACTCCTCAGGCGTCCTGAATATTGTGGCCTTGATTTCCTGGAGTGCTTCATCAATACACTCAAACCCATTCTCAAAGTTGAAATTTAACAAGAAACTTTCCCTCTGGATATCCCAGTTGGTTGTCCCATGGCGTAGCTCCGTTTCCAAGTATTGGTTCATTGGAATAGTATCTAGGGTGTGAAAAAAGGTGTGTACCAATTTTGGTTGAGGTTCCTCCCCCTATGCTTTAGTCCATCATGCCAAATGCTCACACATATCATGATTTCCGGAATATTTCTCTTTTAGGCAGGTATTTGCGTACCTAAACCTTAGCTTCATTATTCACTTGTACACTTTCTAGTCAGCGAAGCTATGCTTGTACGTACCCCACCAAATGGCAGACGTAGCATGCAGTTCCAGATCAAGTGTCTCGAATCGATTTTCTTCGGGCTCCTCCCTTGCAAACTCATCCAAAAATAAATTATCATTTAAACCATCATAATGTGGGAGATTTCTTACCTTCGTGGATACGAACTGCAACGATTTTTTCATCATATTTCAATGTAGCGTAGAAACTTCGTGGAACCTATTCTTTTAGTGATCGAGTTCTTTATATGAATCTGAGGTACATCATCAATCTTTATCCCACCTGATTCACCCATTTGCAGTGGGATTGATCCAATCCTCATCACGTGCAGTTATCTTCTATATCTAATCTAGATCATCATCCTCCTCATAGTTGTGGACTGGTTTAGTGTAGCGTGCTCCTTCAGTGGGGTCTAGTGGCACAATAACCCTAAGCACCTTCTTCTCAAATGTCATCCTTGACTTCTTCATATTAATTACGACATACATGTTGAAGGCCCAATCAATTCCTAGTAGTGCAGGGTTAGGATTGTTGTCATCCACTATTTCAATTACTTTAAAATTGACCAGAGCACTTGCTCCCTCAATATCGATTGTTACCCCATACAAGTGCCCCATTGGAATGATTTTCTGCTGGTTAGCCATGCCCAACTGTGTAGGAGGCCAATGTAGCATAGGTCTCCCCATGCTTTCCCACGTCTTCTTAAGTAGTACATTTACATCAGATCCTATATCTATGATGACTTTGTTAACACTCAGGTTGTTCCCTTTGACTCCTAAGGGAATACGGCCGAGGTAACCACAAACCAATCTTTGGATCACAGGTTCTAGCCTACCTGCAATCAGAGAGGGCTATCTCTTTAGAATTTAGCTTTGTTTGGTAATGTTTTAGGCTAGTTATGATGCACTGAATTTTTGTTTAAAGTTTTGGTTGAATGATAACTTCTAACAGCTAAAATGCAATGTTCAGGGGTTTTTAGTCCATTGGGCATTGGAGTTTGTGATTATGTGTTGCTCGAGGTATTTAGTGAGAATGATGATACTGCAGGGCCAGATGGGCACTCATGAAACAATCTTCAAATTTGGGGATATGGACTGTTACTAGCCAGTGAGAGGCAACTAAGAATCTTTCACTATGCTGGTGATATGGAGAAATGAAATATTACTCAGGAGCAACTCAGAATTCCTGAATAGTATTTACTATGAAAGATTCAGTGTAAATGTGAGCAATTAAGAATTTCACATTCATAACTAATTCTGAAGAAGACATGATTAACAACAGAGATTGAGTTTAGGGTGTTTAATAAACAAATCCTGAACTATTCTTTTTCTCTAATGCTAAGACTAAGAAGTATACAGCATAAGCGGATTATGTAATAGAAAAGAACACAATGACACGGTTCATAAAACTTATTGTAACATGAAATAACGTAGGAATCCTGCAGCAGCAATCAAACTCATCACAACACTTCAAACAATGCAGAACTTCAGAAATTCCATCAGCTTCTTGTATTGAAAGTCTGAAATTATAGTATAGCTCTTTGGAAGGGAAATCAACAACCCCAACAAGTTTATGTGTGGGGATATATATACAACTGTTTTACAAAAATATCTTAACGATGAGTCATTGGCTTAATAACTTTCTTTACCAACTCTCAAAATGGTAGATGCAATAGTTATTGCTACTTTAAATGAACAATCAATGGCTATTCACTTCTGTCAGAAATCCTTTGACTTTTGGAGGCAACTGGGGTCGGTCGAGTGCTTTGCATTGATTTTGAGAAATCTGCCTTTTTACTGCCTTGTCATGGTGCGGCTACCTTAGCCCCGTCATCTGCATTTATAGGTCCTGCTTTGGTCGTCGAATTTGATTGCTAAGTTGGCCTTTTCCGCTCCTTTCCCAGTCAGAGCAACTATATCAATATTTTGAAAATGCTGACTTGTGATCGATACACAAAAACCTGGTAAATAAACCTGTTTCTTCACAGCAAAGTTTGTATCATGCCCATCCACCATTCCTGTTTAGGCAATTGGTGTCTCAGGATTTTACCTAAGGTCTCATCTGCCTCAGTGTATTTGTAATAGTTTGGAGGCACTTCAAAAAGATGTTTAATCTCATTCATAATAAAGAATAAATTCTCTAGCTTGTTATAGAGACTCTGCCCAGATGGAGGCCCTGTTTCCTCTGGGGCACTTGCTGATGCGGTGATCTGGTTTGTGGCATAGGTATTGACCCTTTTGGCATAGTGCTCATGTGATAGTAACCTTCCTGCACTAGTTACCAAGCTGGGAAGACCTCTGTTATGCAATGCTGTGATTTTTTCAATAAATTTATTCACATCTGCCTGCATTTCTTAACACCTTCTGTCCAATGTCTACACATAATTTCTTAAGGTAAGCACCCTATTTATTAGTAAAATAGTATCAGTTCTACTGGTGATACCCATTCGTGCCAGCTGGGGGCCAGTGCGATTGTTAAGGACATTAATCATTCTATTGGCTATTTCAGGCATATTCCCTAGAGATGCCCTGGCTCTCTGATTTTCTGATTGGGCCCTGCCTATGAGATCCATATGCTCATGGATAGTTTCAATATACTGCCACTGGTCTGTAATGGATTGACCAATGTTGGCCCATAGGATTTTCTTGACTTCAATTATAACCTTATCAAGAGAAAGCTCTTTTTCTAGTTCCTTTATTCTTTTTTCAAGAGCCCTTACCTCTCTTGTTTTTTCAACTATGCTCTGCTTTGATTTATCATATTTTTCTTCAATAGCAGCCAATTTTTCTTTAGTCTCATTCAATTCAGCCATCTGTGCTTCTAATGCTTCAAGCTCCTTCATCATATTCTGCATGCTAAGGCTGGGCACCTGTTCTGATGTTGTTGTTGGTGCTGTCACTTCTGTAGCTGGTGCTGAGCCTGAAGGGCCTGCCTCTGATGTTTGTCCGGTGGGAGGACCTGCTGCAGTAGTTGCAAGTGGCACACCTTTAGTGGATGCAGATGTATGTGCTGGATGAGTTGGTCCTTCACCTTGTTTTGTTCTTAATGCTACTTCTAATGCACCCTCTGTCTCCATCAATCTCTTATATAAACTTAGGAGTAAGGCAACCACATCCTGATCCTTCTTTTGTTATGCAACCTCTCCAGTCTGAGGGTGAAGGGTAGCTGACAGCTCGATATGCTTTCTCAGAGCTGCTATGTCTTCATCTCTTTTCTTCAATAGTGCCTGCACACCCCTAGGGTCCTTTGGATCATGTCCCAGCTCTATAATAATTTCTTCCAATGACTTGATTTTGTTGTCCTTGGCTTGAGATGATGCCTTTTCTAGTTCTAGCTGAGTAATAGTATTGTGTAGAGAATTTTGCAATTGGTGTGCTAATACAGTTTTATCAGCCAATGTGGAATAGAGCTTCTCCCCTGTTTGCCTATGTATCTCGATCTAGTCCATGGGGTGGATGTCTTTGGCAAAAATTTCCAAATTGGTTCTGATATAATCAACAGCTGATTGAGGTTACTACATAGTAGGCCTAAAATGACTGAGAGTCATTTTTTGTTCTTGAATATCATAAGCAGACATTAGCCTCTGCTGATTAGTTGGTGCCATCTTTAAGAGTTGATTGTATATCTGGTATTTGAGAGGCTCATTTCTTTTCTTGATGTCTATGAACTGCTTCTTGATGCTAGAGTCTGCCTTGGATCGCTGCCTTGAAGAGCTTACCTCTGCCCCATGTGGCATCTCTTGTCCTTGCTGCAAGGAGCTGGCCGATGTTTCAATGCTAGGAGGGAGCATAGTATCGGTTGGTCTTTCCGGCAATTCCTCCTCAGAAAAGGGATTTAGTCTTTGTCTTTTCTCACCTTGCTGATCCGTTGAAGTAGTAGGAGGAGTATCCTCTTGCCTATCTCTTTTCCTCATTCTTTCCTCATTAGTTGGTGTTTGTAAAACTGTAGACTCAACTGTTACCTCCTGCCTTGGAGGGATTTGCTCTTGTGTTTGCTGCTCTGTGGAGGCAGGTGCCTTAGCCATGCCTTCTTGCTGTTCTACTTGCTGCTCTAAATTAGGAGGTGACTCCTCTTGTTGTACTGCTTTGCCTTTAGCCATGTTTGCTGCTTGATCAGTTGCTTTGGCAGACTGCTGGGGAACAGTGGACGATGAGGCAGTTTCTCCAAGATGCTGAGGGGCTGAAGACCAAACCTGTCCAAAATATTCCAAGTCAACTGCTTTTTCTAATTTCTTAATGGCTCTTTCTGCTAATTCCTCTTTAGAATAATCCTCCACTAATGTGCCCTCTCTCCACTCTAGTTGGTTAGCATGTTTTTCAATTTCTTGAATGCTAAAGTGATCATAGGTGGCAAGCCTATACTTGATTCTTCTGAGGCTTATGAAATGGTTAGGGTCATAGGGTGCCCAATAGAAGCTCATCTTGAGAAGGAGGCTTTTTAGGATGTTGTCTGCCTCTTCCCAAGCTTCTTCCCTCATGTTAAAGATAAATGGACCCAACTGGTGCTTAATTTTCAACTGTGCTTTCTTATTTCTGCTATGAAAGTGGATCATGTCTGCATTGCCAAACTGCCGGAAGTATTCTAATGCAAAAAGCCTCATGGGAACGTACTATGGCAGTCTGTATGGGGCTAGCTCACAGCCATTTATTCTGATCACTGTGTGGTCCTGGTAGAAGTGCCAATCTCCAATGCTATAGTTCTTTGAAAGCTGGAGGATTTTCTGCATATCATCGGTGAGTCTAGGAGGAGGGAACTCTGCAGCAGGGATAAGGCTGGATGAATGAAGAGGTTAATGAACTCACAGTAGTTGTATGGTGAGTAATGAATATGATGACAGACTGATGTCCAGAACATTACAGATCTTTTGTTTCCCTTTGCATCTAACTTCTTGAGGAAAACAGGAAAGCTATCAGGCTGATTGTACAATAGCAGATGATATATATAGGAGGTGTATTTGAATACCCTCTCTCTATCCAGGTTCATGAACTGTTCATGAATCTTGTCGGCTATAAATGTAGCATAGTCATACTGGACAACAGGGGGCTGTCCTGGAGTGAACATGGATAGCATTACCAAGGTTGTCTCATCCACAAACTCACTGGTTTTGAATCCTAAGATGGAGGATATCATGTCTACTACTAGTCTCCCTATGTCACTGAACCAGACATGTAGATAAGGGGGAGGCTGTCGGGGCTGGAAATCTGGGAGCATGAACAATTGGCCAATTCTTGTAATTTGTGAGTTGGACAGCTTGGCACCTTGCTCCAGAAAAAGTTGCATAGAAAGAGGAGTCAGTGGCTTTGCAGATTGAAACTGTAGCATTTGGTTGATGGCTTTAGGAGTGATATGGAATAATACAGAGCCTGAAGGACTCAGAACAACCCTTTGATTGGGGTCATAACTTGTGCAGCATTGGTGAATCAAATCAGGGAACTCATTCACTTGAGGGAGATAATAGATTGGTAAGTGGGACTTCCAGATTCCCAAGAGGTTAGTACCATCTCTGTGTTTTTTCTTTAGCTCACAAACAGTTTCTATGTGGTATTTGTTACATAGTTCAATTGTTTCTTTCATTTGATAATCTCTGTCAGCAAGGGCCAACCATTCTAGGTCTTTATGTGGGGCATTCAAAGGTGCAATATTCAATGCCACAGGGGTCTCCATTGTTTAACTGTTATTTGGAGTTGTATTTGAACTTGACTTTCTGGAAAAGGTAACACAGAGCAGTGAATTTCAATGGATAAGGCAATTTGCAGAGAGGAAACAGGTAAATTAGGGTGGAACAGAGTTAAAAGGCTGCTGAGAGAGGTCAAAAGAGCCAATGCTGGGACTGAGTGCTGCTTTTACAGTGGAATTTGTGTGGTAATGGCTTTAAGTTGATAATGCGCAAGAAGCTGTGGAAGCTTGGTAAATTTGAGCAATGGGAGCCATTACAAGTGAATTTGGGGCTTAAAGTGAGAGATGGTGGTTCTTCCTGCTTAGGAATTTTTATCAGTTCTTATGCTTTTCCCTTTTCTCTCGTTTAATGCAGTGAACTTGGAAGGACCAGGGTATGCACAGGGAATTGATAAATACCTGGGGACTGTGTGGCTGATGGTGTTGAAGGTCGATTGAACTCACGGCACCGGCAACTAGGGAGCAAACTTTGGAGTTGGTGGACAAGCAATGTAAACGGCATGCAGGAAATACAGTGCACGTTTGGTGAAAAAAATGGGAAAAAACGATTTTTGCGCGATAATATAGGAAAATTGGTATTTGGCGCCTTTTTGATGGATGACGTCAACATGACGTCATTGGTCCGGTCAGGTATGGAGGAATGACGTGTCAACTGGTGATTGGGTTGACATGGATGAGCTACACGGCGGACAGGTCGGAGAAATGGTGGAGGGGAGGGTGACGTAACACTGATGCGGCGATGACGTGGCGCGGAAAGAGAGAGCGGTAACAAAGGGTGGTTGGCGGTATTATCGGACCGCTTAAGGTACGGGCCCGGTAATGGTCAGAGGCCACCCACTCCAGTAACAAACGGGCACGTGTCCCAGGCCCTACGTCACCCTCTGATAGATTTCGGGCGGTAAAGGACGGACGGAGGGGGTGGTCCGAAATTGCTGCGGACCGTCGGATGGGAGGGCCCGGATCCGATGGATGACGGGCCGCGAACATGTCAGCACGATACGGCGGGACCTGGCAGGCATTTTTTTTTAATATTTTCTGATTTTTGGTGAAGCGCGCCGAAATATAAGCATTGGGAAAATGGCTTAAAGTGGGTTTTCTTCAAAAATTCACATAATGAGCGGGGAGAATACGGCCTTGCAGTTTATAAGGTGGATAAGGGTTATTAAACCAACCAAATGTTAATTTAATCCCCAATTATAGAATGAGCTAAACACATGAGAACCTTTGATTCTGTAACGTTTGCCGAACTTTAAATATATGGCTATAATGCCCAAGGGGGGGGGGGGGGTATTTACATACTTTTTTGGTTTTTTCACAATAATGCTATAATAATAGGGGAAGAGGAGCATTTAGGGAGTTAGATAATAGGGTTAGAAGTCAATGTGAATTGGGGATGTGAAAGATTGAAAGTGAGAAATAGTTTTACACCAGAAATGTGGCTTCTTTTCGGAGAAGAAGGTCAAGACTTGTCATGAGTTTTTCCAAGGAGAAATACAAGGAGGACTTTTTTAGGGAGGTCCTAAAGTTCTCAGGGGATGTTAGAAAGAGAGTCTGTGGGGAGAGCAGGGGAAGTTAGACATGCTTCCATATTTTGTCATCAAAATGCTACATAGATACCTCTGCAAATGCTAATATGTGCCTTCTTGATCAAGGCCAAAACTGAATAGAATCATGCTTCTGCTTCTAGCTACCTACCCAGCTTAGTACCTAGCATTTTTTGTTACTTCAGGGAGGGTGCACTTAGACTTGCAAACCCTCATATGCTCTTTTCTTTTTGCTGCCCTCCTATCTAAATCTACCCTTATATCTTCCAAGGGCCCAGATTAAGTTGATGGGCTCCTTCGTTTCTCTATCCAGCTAGTCATCTGTCAAGCTTGAACTGTTTCAACAGGTATTCATTTTCTAGTCTAAACGGGCAATTTAAAACATGGCATGGCCCAGTTTGAACTGTTGAGCCATCCATCAAGATAGCAGTGGCATTTGGGTTGGCCACTTTCCTAGTCTTTCTTTGGGGTTCATTTCAATTATTTTTTCTGACCAATTCATTTTCTTGCCTTTCGATTATTCTTTTAAGGCATACCCTCTTTACATGTTTTAACTGTTTGTTTCTTTCACAAAAAATGGAACCTTTGTATCATCAAAGATGAACATTTTTGGCACTCCCACTGTCAATCATGAAAAATGAAACCCTATTGGTATAGGAGGCTAACAGTGGCTCCACTTGGGGATCACTTTTCCATATGAAAATTCAAGATCAGCAGGTCAGATCGCCTTGTTTTTCCATTCTTTTTACAGTTTAGCTTCTCTGAGTGTTTCTTATCACCTAGATAGTTCCCATGTACCTTCTCTTGCTTTCCCATGACAAGGTCAAATATGTATATCAAAAAAGGTGCAGCACCTTAGTCTTTCTCAAAATCTACTTCTCTTGGACCTTCATCCATCCGCTGTAAATAAACATACTGAAAATACAAATATTTATGTACAATATACAATTGAGCAGTGCCTGATCAAAGGGGGTCAAAATAATGCTTGAGCATCCTCCCATTGACTGGGCCTTCCTCAGTGTTTGAGCCATCCAAACTCTTTAGAAAATAGGTGTTATTACCTTGTACAACATAAATTACATAAGGCCCCTTCCACAAGAAGTCAAATTTACCATGTTTTCCTTTGTCCTCCCTCCTGGAATCCCATCTCAGCACTTTGTTTCCTATAAAGAAGTCTTCAGCTTTGGTTCTTTTGTCAAATACTCTTTTGAGCTTTTCTTGCAGTACTTGGGTTCTTTGATAGACTTCCTCTCTTGTTTGCTGTAGGTGAATTGTCTGATTGATCCTTCTTTGAATGTCATTGGGCTCAACTTGTATTTCTTGTAGCAACTTGATTACAGGAATACCTAAAGATGAAGGAAACCTTGCTTCCATTCCATAAACTAGTTCATATGGACTTGTACCAATGGATCTCTTGGTGGTCAGTCTGTCTGCCCACAGTGCATTCACCATCTTCTTATGCCAATTCTTTTTGTTTTCCTCCAAAACTTTCTTGATGATGTTGATGAGGCTTTTATTGGAAGACTCAGCTAGGCCGTTACCTTGAGGATAGTAAGCAGTGGAATGACCTAAGGTCATATGATATTTGTGGCAAAAGTTGATCATTTTTTTGGACTTGAAAGCGGCGGCATTGTCTGTGATAATTTTGTCTGGACAACCAAACCTGGACAAGATGTTGGTTTCTAGAAATTGTATAATAATGGAGTCATTGGCCTGCCTACAGGGGATAACTTCTATCCATTTGGTGAAATAGTCTGTAGCAGTCAGAATCCACCTATGTTGGCCAGAGGATGGGGGGTGAATTTCACCAATAAAATCTAAGCCCCATTGCTGGAATGGTCTCTCAGTTGAAACAGGTTTGAGTGGTAAAGGCAACAACTTTCTCTTGCCTTCAAAAATTTGACATTTGTGACAAGACATTACAAATTTTCTCATATCAGTAAACAAGGAAGGCCAATAAAATCCAGCCCTTAGGATCTTATCAGCTGTGGACTTCCAGTATAAGTGTCCTCCACAGGCACCTGCATGAAATTCCTTGAGGACATTGTCAGTTTCATCCAATGTTAAGCAATTAAGTAAGATTCCTTCATGATTTCTCCAAAACAAAACATTGTCTATAATACAAAATTTTGATGCTTTCATTTTCAAGAACCTTTTCTTAGTTTTGGAAAACCCTGGAGGAGATTGCAGGTTTAACAATACAAAACATATATCAGCATACCAAGGAGATTGCATAAAGGCTTGGTTGATCTGTGGAGTCGCCATCTCCTGTTCGTTTTCCAGTTCATTAATGTCAAGGGCTTGGAAATTGGTTTCAGCCATCAGCTTGGCTAGACCTTGTCCTTTTATCAGTTTGGTAGGCTTGATTTCCATGTCATATTCTAATATTTTTGCAATCCACTTGCCCCTCCTACCTTCAATTCCTTCTTGGGTTAAAACGTCCTTAACCACTGCATTTGGGACGTAGGAAATTACATGAGAGTACAGGATATAGATTCTAAAGTCTTTGATTGCTTTTACCAATGCATAGGCTTGTTTTTCAATAATCTGATACTTCAAGGGGGCATCTCTAAGGGCTCTGCTAAAGAATGCAATGGGTTTTTCACAGCCTTGGTCATCTTTTTGTAACAGAAGAACAGCAATTGTATGCTCATATGCAAAAGAAAAAATGATGAAATCTCTATCAAACCTAGGGCTTGTTAGGACTGGTGTGTTTGTCAATGCTCTTTTGATATCCTCAAAGGCTTGTCTAGCTTCCATGGTCCATATGACCTTGGAATCCTTTTTCAGCATATTATTTAACAGTCTTGTGAGCTCAGCCAAATTAGGAATGAACCTTCTCAAGAAGTTAATTTTTCCTAGAAAGCTTTGTAATTCTTTGATGTTTCTCGGATGAGGTACTTGTAGGATAGCTTGAATTTTGTCTGGATTGATCCTAATACCATCTTTTGAGATTATATGCCCTAGGAGTTTACCTTCCTCCAGGCCGAACAATGATTTCTTTGGATTTAAAGATATGCCATATTTTCTACAAATTGTGAAAACCTGCCTCAAGTGTTCTAAGTGTTCTTGGTCTGATTTTGAAAAGGCAGTGAGATCATCTAGGTAGACCACCAGAAAATCATGGATTTCCTTGGCGAAGGCTATATCCATTGCTCTTTGGAACGTGGCCCCTGCATTCTTAAGCCCAAAAGGCATTTTGACATATTTGAAAGTTCCCCAAGGTGTTGTGAAGGCAGTTTTGTCTTGATCATCTGGGTGTACTAAAATCTGATTGAATCCAAAGAATCCATCTAATAATGAGATCCTAGAGGCTCCTACTACCCTTTGTAGGATATGATCCATTTTTGGTAAGGGGTAATGGTCTTTGAGAGAGACTTTATTCAAATTTCTTAGATCAACACACAGCCTGATCTCTCCCGTCTTTTTCCTAGTAGGCACTAGGTTTGAAATCCATTCAGAGAACCTGATTGGAGCAATGATTCCTGCTTCATACATACGTTTCACTTCCTTTTCAATGAGAGGAAGGAGAACAAGGTTCACTCTTCTAATTTTTTGTTTGAAAGGCTTTTGGTTTTCTTTTAAAGGTATGGTGTGCTAGATGACTGAGGTATCATAGGATTTGAGGTCCTCATAGCTCCAGGAAAAGACATCTTGGAACTCTTTAAATAACTCAATGTATTTCAATTTCTGATCAGGTGGTAATGCTTTAGACAATTTTATCATTTTGGGATTTTTTGTAGTTCCAATGTTACAATATTCAATTTCAGCATTCAACGGTTACATTTTTGGCTTTCTTGAGACATCATTTGAATCAAACAGATCCTCCAAAGGGGTTAGACCTATGGGCAGAAAATTATCTTTTAACTCAATTACCTCTGCTTCTGTTTCAGCCATTTCATCTTCATCTATTTGCCTCAACCTGTGTATACTTTCGTTGTTAAAGGTGGTAGGATGCAAAACTAGTTTAGCTGTTTCAGCTGATATATTCTGTGTAATTGTGTGTGCCTATTGTTGATCATCTCTAGTGGTCGAATCAATGTTAATGCCAGAGAATTCCTCTTTTAGAGTGAGAAAGTTATTAATCTGTGTGTCACTCTCAAAGACTTGCCAATTTTTGATGTTGTCCGAAACTGCAGGTCTACGTTTGATTTCAGCAGTGAAAGTGTGATTGGGTTTGAAAGGCAGCTTGCAAGTGCTGGCAAAGGTTGCCAAGCTATGAGCATGTAGATTGAGCTCTCTAGAAATTTTAGTTAATTGGGATTCTGAGAAGGTATCAAGTACCTGGATAGCTGCTCCCTTATATGCTCTCAACCTTAGATCATTTGTGGTAAAGTTTCCTTTCATCTGTTGTATGATCAGATCTGAATCTCCTAAGATTGAAACTTTGGTTGCACCCAAATTTTTTATGAGTTTCAGACCTAACAAAAGGGCCTCATACTCAGCCATATTGTTTGTGCATCGGAAATTTAACCTATATGCATGACCCTCAGCCTGGTCATTGTGCATATTGTGGATCCAGACTCCTGCTCCAGCTCCTAACTTGTTTACAGAACCATCAAATTCTAAGTACCATAAGGTTTCATGATTAAGATTTGGATTGAGATCTTTAGAAAGTTGTATCATGGGCAGATTGGTTTCTTGCAAGTTTATTGATACATCGTGCTCCTTCTTTATATCAGTTATGCCCAAAGTCTTTTGGTTTTGGGGGGCAAATTGTTCATTTAATTCCTCTGTCTCTGCTGCCGTTAATAGTTCAGAATAAGCCTTGTTGCAGATGTCAGCATTATAGAGAATAAATGAATCCATGTCAGAGTGTATGGAATAGATTGGGAAGTTTTGGGGCTTCTCTTGACTACTTACCACATATTTCATTAATGTTTCGCGGTATAATCTCTTTGGCTGTCCAAACACTGAAATGGTAGCATAGGACATGTCTAATTGCAAAGATCTTTGGAGTTTGGCCCCCCAGGATCTGGACAAGAGCATACCATACTTAGGAGGTATGTCAGCTACTACTACATCCATCAAAATTGTTTTGGTTGGGTATTGGACCAGGGAGACACATAAATCTTTAATCAAGCCTAAGCACCTGACTTGGCTTGAATCAAATGAGAATAGATCTTTATAAGGTCTTGTGATGTCTAAGTCGAGTTTTTCCATTACAGATCTGGGCATTAAGTTGTGTGAGGCCCCGGAATCAAACATTGTATTGTCTAGAACCTTATCATGAATGTTTAAACTGACATAGAAGGGTGGAACCCCTCCATTTGCTATTTTTCCGTTAACCTCGGGACCAAACAGTAACTCTGGTTGATCATCTAGGACATTCACAACATCTTTGTTGTCTAATATTTGGAGTGACCTGTTAATCTGTTGTCTATATACTTGATGTTTGGCCAATTCAGAAAGAGGGACTGATATCTTTAGCTTACTTATTTATGTTTCCAAGTTAAAGGGCTTTTCTATTTGAATCTTGGCATTAAGTGCAGCAGGTTTTTCCTTTTCGGCTGGGTTGTCAGTGATCCTTTCTTCATGGTTGGTATGATTTTGAGTGAAATTGGTACCATATTTGTTTTCTGGGGTGGTATCTGCCCTTGCCTTTGAAGGATGGAGTGGGGCTGGTTGGTTTTCAGAGGGCTGTTGTTCTGAGATATCCTCCATCGTGACTTCTGTGGTATGAGGGTTTGAGTTGCTAGCAGATTGTGGAAGGACAGTCTTGTCATTGGTCTTTTTTGGCTGCTTACTGTTCCTTGGCTTAAGAGGTTCAGGTACATCTATAGTTCTAGTCCTTAGTTTATATTGTTTGTGTACCTCATAAACTGCTGCATCATAACCCTCTCTAAAATCAAATGATTCTCTTGACTTAGTGTGAAATTGATTGTCATTATAAACTTCTTGATCTTCTTGTGTTAAAAAGACTTGATGTTCACTGTCTAAACCCATTAGGTTGATGTGAGGTTCCTTAGTTGGTTCGTTATATGTGGAGGTCTCAACATAATTTTCTTGGAAAGGAGGTCTAATGTGCTGGTCAGGATCAGTCCTTCCGACATTTGGATTTTGATTCTTTCTAAAATTTGGATTTCTAGCATTGCTTGGTTAACCTTCCCATGATGATTTTCTTTCTATGGTTTCTACCCTGTCCCCAAGTCTGTCCATACCTTTGATGATTGCATCTAGCTTTTGCTCAAATGCTGAGGGTTCTTCCTTAAAAGTGGTTCTTCTTTCAGCTCTTGCCCAATTTCTTTTGGCAATCAGATTTGCCTCTACACTTACAGCTATGTTTTGCATGTCTGCCAGGGTTGCAGGGGCTCTTTCCCTTAGTTGATATGCCATATCAGCATCAAACCCATCCGAAAATTTGATTAAGGCTAAATCAGGTGGAGGCCTAAGATTTTGAGGAATGGCATTATAAACAGTGTTGAATCTGGTACAATAATCTAGGACAGTTTCTTGTGGGCCTCTCCTTATGGTGTCATACTCAGATAAAATGTGTAGAGGATCCTTTTTCTTTTCCCATCTGTTCAGGAAGGACTGATAAAGAGCGCTCAAATCAGCTATGGAATTTGCAGCAAGTGCTCTGAACCAATTTCTTACTTCACCTATTAAACTTTGGACAAAAAATTTCATTCTCACATCATCATCGTCTATTTCATAGTTTTCAAACTAATCTTGCATTTTCTTGGTATGATGTAAGGCAGTGTATGTATTGGTTCCATCAAAATAAGTGATCTTACTTTGGTAGTCCTGAGGCATGGCCCCAGGATTACCAGGCAGCTGAAGGGGGGCATAACGATTAGCCATATTTGCAGGGATCAATGGGACAACAGGTAGAAGGGGAACAACTGGAACAACAGGGACAACAATAGCAGTTTGTGTATTGGGTGGGGATGTGAATAGTATATTTTGGGAAGTGGATGAGGAAGAGGGGGACGACCGGGTTATGTGAGGATGAACCGATGGTTTGGCAGGGGTTGGGATATAACTTTGTTGAACTGCCTCAGGGCTGGACTCAGCAAATTCTTCTGGTTCCTTTTGGTTCCTAAGAGTCTTGGCAATCAAATTAGGATTATCGAAAATAGGTGGAGGATTTGGGTCAGGATTTGGCCTGGTATGCCTAGTTCTCTTTTTAGGAGCCAGCTTCCGAACTTGTTTTTGGTATTTTTAAGAATATTTTCAGAATGGTCAAGGAACTTCTTAAATTTTGGAACCGCTATCTAAAGCAGACAGCAGTTGAAAAATTTGTTCTTTCCCCAGTGGAGTCGCCAATTATGTTAACACTCAGGTTGTTCCCTTTGACTCCTAAGGGAATACGGCCGAGGTAACCACAAACCAATCTTTGGATCACAGGTTCTAGCCTACCTGCAATCAGAGAGGGCTCTCTCTTTAGAATTTAGCTTTGTTTTGTAATGTTTTAGGCTAGTTATGATGCACTGAATTTTGTTTAAAGTTTTGGTTGAATGATATCTTCTAACAGCTGAAATGCAATGTTCAGGGGTTTTTAGTCCATTGGGCATTGGAGTCTGTGATTATGTGTTGCTTGAGGTATTTAGTGAGAATGATGATACTGCAGGGCCAGATGGGCACTCATGAAACAATCTTCAAATTTGGGGATATGGACTGTTACCAGCCAGTGAGAGGCAACTAAGAATCTTTCACTATGCTGGTGATATGGAGAAATGAAATATTACTGAGGAGCAACTCAGAATTCCTGAACAGTATTTACTATGAAAGATTCAGTGTAAATGTGAGCAATTAAGAATTTCACATTCATAACTAATTCTGAAGAAGACATGATCAACAATAGAGATTGAGTTTAGGGTGTTTAATAAACAAATCCTGAACTATTCTTTTTCTCTAATGCTAAGACTAAGAAGTATACAGCATAAGCAGATTATGTAATAGAAAAGAACACAATGACACGGCTCAAAAAACTTATTGTAACATGAAATAACGCAGGAATCCTGTTGCAGCAAGCAAACTCATCACAACACTTCAAACAACGCAGAACTTGAGAAATTCCATCAGCTTCTTGTATTGAAAGTCTGAAATTACAGTATAGCTCTTTGGAAGAGAAATCAACAACCCCAACAAGTTTATGCGTGGGGATATATATACAACTGTTTTACAAAATATCTTAACGATGAGTCATTGGCTTAATAACTTTCTTTACCAACTCTCAAAATGGCAGATGCAATAGTTATTGCTACTTTAAATGAACAATCAATGGTTGTTCACTTCTGTCAGAAATCCTTTGACTTTTGGAGGCAACTGGGGTCGGTCGAGTGCTTTGCATTGATTTTGAGAAATCTGCCTTTTTACTACCTTGTCATGGTGCGGCTGCCTTAGCCCCGTCATCTGCATTTATAGGTCCTGCTTTGGTCGCCGAATTTGATTGCTGAGTTGGCCTTTTCCGCTCCTTTCCTAGTCAGAGCAACTATATCAATATTTTGAAAATGCTAACTTGTGATCGATACACAAAAACCTGGTAAATAAACCTGTTTCTTCACAGCAAAGTTTGTATCATGCCCATCCACCATTCCTGTGTAGGCAATTGGTGTCTCAAGATTTTACCTAAGGTCTCATCTGCCTCAGTGTATTTGTAATAGTTTGGAGGCACTTCAAAAAGATGTTTAATCTCATTCATAATAAAGAATAAATTCTCTAGCTTGTCATAGAGACTCTGGCCAGATGGAGGCCCTGTTTCCTCTGGGGCACTTGCTGATGCGGTGATCTGGTTTGTGGCATAGGTATTGACCCTTTTGGCATAGTGCTCATGTGATAGTAACCTTCCTGCACTAGTTACTAGTCTGAGGGTGAAGGGTAGCTGGAAGCTTGATATGCTTTCTCAGAGCTGCTATGTCTTCATCTCTTTTCTTCAATAGTGCCTGCACACCCCTAGGGTCCTTTGGATCATGTCCCAGCTCTATAATAATTTCTTCCAAGGAGTTGATTCTGTTGTCCTTGGCTTGAGATGATGCCTTTTCTAGTTCTAGCTGAGCAATAGTATTGTGTAGAGAATTTTGCAATTGGTGTGCTAATAGAGTTTTATCAGCCAATGTGGAATAGAGCATCTCCCTTGTTTGCCTGTGTAGCTCGATCTGGTCCATGGGGTGGATGTCTTTGGCAAAAATTTCCAAATTGGTTCTGATATAATCAGCAGCTGATTGAGGTTGCTACATAGTAGGCCTAAAATGACTGAGAGTCATTTTTTGTTCTTGAATATCATAAGCAGACATTAGCCTCTGCTGATTAGTTGGTGCCATCTTTAAGATTTGATTGTATATCTGGTATTTGAGAGGCTCATTTCTTTTCTTGATGTCTATGAACTGCTTCTTGATGCTGGAGTCTGCCTTGGATCGCTGCCATGAAGAGCTTACCTCTGCCCCATGTGGCATCTCTTGTCCTTGCTGCAAGGAGCTGGCCGATGTTTCAATGCTAGGAGGAAGCATAGTATCGGTTGGTCTTTCTGGCAATTCCTCCTCAGAAAAGGGATTTAGTCTTTGTCTTTTCTCACCTTGCTGATCCGTTGAAGTAGTAGGAGGAGTATCCTCTTGCCTATCTCTTTTCCTCATTCTTTCCTCATTAGTTGGTGTTTGTAAAACTGTAGACTCAACTGTTACCTCCTGCCTTGGAGGGATTTGCTATTGTGTTTGCTGCTCTATGGAGGCAGGTGCCTTAGCCATGCCTTCTTGCTGTTCTACTTGCTGCTCTAAATTAGGAGGTGACTCCTCTTGTTGTACTGCTTTGCCTTTAGCCATGTTTGCTACTTGATCAGTTGCTTTGGCAGACTGCTGGGGAACATTGGACGATGAGGCAGTTTCTCCAAGATGCTGAGGGGCTGAAGACCAAACCTATCCAAAATATTCCAAGTCAACTTCTTTTTCTAATTTCTTAATGGCTCTTTCTGCTAATTCCTCTTCAGAATAATCCTCCACTAATGTGCCCTCTCTCCACTCTAGTTGGTTAGCATGTTTTTCAATTTCTGGAATGCTAAAGTGATCATAGGTGGCAAGCCTATACTTGATTCTTCTGAGGCTTATGAAATGGTTAGGGTCATAGGGTGCCCAATAGAAGCTCGTCTTGAGAAGGAGGCTTTTTAGGATGTTGTCTGCCTCTTCCCAAGCTTCTTCCCTCTTGTTAAAGATAAATGGACCCAACTGGTGCTTAATTTTCAACTGTGCTTTCTTATTTCTGCTATGAAAGTGGATCATGTCTGCATTGCCAAACTGCCGGAAGTATTCTAATGCAAAAAGTCTCATGGGAACGTACTTTGGCAGTCTGTATGGGGCTAGCTCACAGCCATATATTCTGATCACTGTGTGGTCTTGGTAGAAGTACCAATCTCCAATGCTATAGTTCTTTGAAAGCTGGAGGATTTTCTGCATATCATCGGTGAGTCTAGGAGGAGGGGAACTCTGCAGCAGGGACAAGGCTGGATGAATGAAGAGGTCAATGAACTCACAGTAGTTGTATGGTGAGTAATGAATATGATGACAAACTGATGTCCAGAACATTACAGATCTTCTATTTCCCTTTGCATCTAACTTCTTGAGGAAAACAGGAAAGCTATCAGGCTGATTGTACAATAGCAGGTGATATATATAGGAGGTGTATTTGAATACCCTCTCTCTGTCCAGGTTTATGAACTGTTCATGAATCTTGTCGGCTATAAATGTAGCATAGTCATACTGGACAGCAGGGGGCTGTCCTGGAGTGAACATGGATAGCATTACCAAGGTTGTCTCATCCACAAACTCACTGGTTTTGAATCCTAAGATGGAGGATATCATGTCTACTAGTAGTCTCCCTATGTCATTGAACCAGACATGTAGATAAGGGGGAGGCTGTCGGGGCTGGAAATCTGGGAGCATGAACAATTGGCCAATTCTTGTAATTTGTGAGTTGGACAGCTTGGCACCTTGCTCCAGCAAAAGTTGCATAGAAAGAGGAGTCAATGGCTTTGCAGATTGAAACTGTAGCATTTGGTTGATGGCTTCAGGAGTGATATGGAATAATACAGAGCCTGAAGGACTCAGAACAACGCTTTGATTGGGGTCATAACTTGTGCAACATTGGTGAATCAAATCAGGGAACTCATTCACTTGAGGGAGATAATAGATTAGTAAGTGGGACTTCCAGATTCCCAAGAGGTTAGTACCATCTTTGTGTTTTTTCTTTAGCTCACAAACAGTTTCTATGTGGTATTTGTTACATAGTTCAACTGTTTCTTTCATTTGATAATCTCTGTCAGCAAGGGCCAACCATTCTAGGTCTTTATGTGGGGCATTCAAAGGTGCAATATTCAATGCCACGGGGGTCTCCATTGTTTGACTGTTATTTGGAGTTGTATTTGAACTTGACTTTTGGAAAAGGTAACACAGAGCAGTGAATTTCAATGGATAAGGCAATTTGCAGAGAGGAAATAGGTAAATTGGGGTGGAACAGAGTTAAAAGGCTGCTGAGAGAGGTCAAAAGAGCCAATTCTGGGACTGAGTGCTGCTTTTACAGTGGAATTTGTGTGGTAATGGCTTTAAGTTGATAATGCGCAAGAAGCTATGGAAGCTTGGTAAATTTGAACAATGGGAGCCCTTACAAGTGAATTTGGGGCTTAAAGTGAGAGATGGAGGTTCTTCCTGCTTAGGAATTTTTATCAGTTCTTATGCTTTTCCCTTTTCTCTCGTTTAATGCAGTGAACTTGGAAGGACCAGGGTATGCACAGGGAATTGATAAATACCTAGGGACTGTGTGGCTGATGGTGTTGAAGGTCGATTGAACTCACGGCGCCAGCAGCTAGGGAGAAAACTTTGGAGTTGGCGGACAGGCAACGTAAACGGCATGCAGGAAATACAGTGCGCGTTTGGTGAAAAAAATGGGAAAAAATGATTTTTGCACGATAATATAGGAAAATTGGTATTTGGTGCCTCTTTGATGGATGACGTCAGCATGACGTCATTGGTCCGGTCAGGTATGGAGGAATGACGTGTCAACTGGTGATTGGGTTGACATGGACGAGCTACGCGGCGGACAGGTCGGAGAAATGGCGGAGGGGAGGGTGACGTAACACTGATGCGGCGACGACGTGGCGCGGAAAGAGAGAGTGGTAACAAAGGGTGGTTGGTGGTATTATCAGACCGCTTAAGGTACGGGCCCGGTAATGGTCAGAGGCTGCCCGCTCCAGTAACAAATGGGCACGTGTCCCCGGCCCTACGTCACCCTCTGACAGATTTCGGGTGGTAAAGGACGGATGGAGGGGGTGGTCCGAAATTGCTGCGGACCGTCGGATGGGAGGGCCCGGATCCGACGGATGATGGGCCGCGAACATGTCAGCACGATACGGTGGGACCCGGCGGGCATTTTTTTAATATTTTCTGCTTTTTGGTGAAGCGCGCCGAAATATAAACATTGGGAAAACGGCTTAAAGTGGGTTTTCTTAAAAAATTCACATAATGAGCGGGGAGAATACGGCCTTGCAGTTTATAAGGTGGATAAGGGTTATTAAACCAACCAAATGTTAATTTAATCCCCAATTATAGAATGAGCTAAACAAATGAAAACCTTTGATTCTGTAACGTTTGCCGAACTTAAATATATGGCTATAATGCCCAGGGGGGGGGGGGGGGTATTTACATACTTTTTTGGTTTTTTCACAATAATGCTATAATAGTAGGGGAAGAGGAGCATTTAGGGAGTTAGATAATAGGGTTAGAAGTCAATGTGAATTGGGGATGTGAAAGATTGAAAGTGAGAAATGGTTTTACACCAGAAATGTGGCTTCTTTTCGGAGAAGAAGGTCAAGACTTGTCATGAGTTTTTCCAGGGAGAAATACAAGGAGGACTTTTTTAGGGAGGTCCTAAAGTTCTCAGGGGATGTTAGAAAGAGAGTCTGTGGGGAGAGCAGGGGAAGTTAGACATGCTTCCATATTTTGTCATCAAAATGCTGCATAGATACCTCTGCAAATGCTAATATGTGCCTTCTTGATCAAGGCCAAAACTGAATAGAATCAGGCTTCTGCAACTTCTAGCTACCTACCCAGCTTAGTACCTAGCATTTTTTGTTACTTCAGGGAGGGTGCACTTAGACTTGCAAACCCTCATATGTTCTTTTCTTTTTGCTGCCCTCCTATCTAAATCTACCCTTATATCTTCCAAGGGCCCAGATTAAGCTGATGGGCTCCTTCGTTTCTCTATCCAGCTAGTCATTTGTCAAGCTTGAACTGTTTGAACAAGTATTCATTTTCTAGTCTAAAATAGGCAATTTAAAACATGTCATGGCCCAGTTTGAACTGTTGAGCCATCCATCAAGATAGCAGTGGCATTTGGGTTGCCCACTTTCCTGGTCTTTCTTTGGGGTTCATTTCCATTATTTTTTCTGACCAATTCATTTTCTTGCCTTTTGATTATTCTTTTAAGGGATACCCTCTTTACGTGTTTTAACTGTTTGTTTCTTTCACAAAAAATGGAACCTTTGTATCATCAAAGATGAACATTTTTGGCACTCCCACTGTCAATCATGAAAAATGAAACCCTATTGGTATAGGAGGCTAACAGACTTGATCCATTTCATACTCTCCAATCTATGTGGTCAACCTCATCTTGCACCCTGTCCGCTTCTTATGTTTACCACGTTTCCTTACAACACATTGTTCTGAAGGAGTATTACTTTTTCCCGTACAATTGTCAATTAGTTCCTAGAGTCCTTCTACCACCTTCTTATCCTGCAACAACTTCATACAAGTTTTCATAAAGGTAGCCAATAGAGAGGGTCTACGTCCTCCACTTCATTGTTTTCAACCGATTTCTCTTGACTCCCTGACATAGAAGCTTTACAAAAATTCTTCTTGGCCTTCATAAAAGTTTCTCTAGCCTTGTTGAGATCAAAGTTGGCCTCCTCCTCAGTAGCCTTGCGTACCCATCCTTTGGTTTCTGGCTGATTTCCTTTATCTTCTCTGGTGTCCATACCACTTTGTGTTACGATATTGATTCTAGGGTCCTCTTCACGAGGCTCCACCCTTATCATCTGTATGTTTTTCATAGGTTGTTGCGTCTTTTTCTCATGCATTTTTGCTATCAACACTGGGCAATATTCAATCACATGATCAAATTGTTTGCAATACTAGTAGGATGGATGTGTTCGGATCTAATAGTCACATGCAAAATGTCCTGCTTTGCCAAAATTATAAAAAATGATTTTTCCACGACCTCTTCCAACCACTCCTCCTCTTCCTCTTCCACATCCCTAGAGTCCTCCACGCGCGACACCTGCACCCTGATCCTGAGGCTGATTTTCTAGTTGCATTCGATATGTAGGGGTGTGCTCCATCATCAATTGATAACTTCGGCAGTTTCTCTCATCTTGCCCAACTGATTTACATAAAGTAAAAAATAATTTTTTTGGAGTTTGTAAAAACTTTTGTAAGAGGTAACAATTGTTAGTAGTGTTCTTCCCGACTATCTAGCCGATAGTGCACCATAATGGTACTCCCACTCTTGGTCTCACAATATTTTCAGGCTTCAAAGGCATAGGACCTCCTCCGACCAAATAATTCTCATAAACAAGGCAATGATCCTTATCATGTCCCTTATCCTTACATTTTATGCACCATACTTCAGTGCACACCTTAGTCTGAGAATCCTTTCCTATCTTCAAACTCTGCAACTCCATGTGCAGACTTGCCAGCTGCAACTAAATCTATTGTACTCCATCATTTGTATCCTGTACTGGCGAGGCTTCCAACCTCATTGTGATCTCCACAGCTTATGCTTGGATTCCTATCTTTTGTTGTGATAATGGTAATCTCAGATGAGGAAACAACGAAGAAATGTACCAGTCTTTGTGTTGATCATCCATGATATTCATATTAGCTTGTCGGATCAGGCATTTTAGCCATTAATCAAAATCCCATGAGGACTCATTCACACTATGTTATATTTCCTTAAACTTAGTTACATACTGTGTCTAAGACTTAGGCTTCTTAAACTCAATGTTCAATGCCTACTGAGTCTCTTCCATCATCGCGCCAGGTCTATCTTGACAGAACTTGATATACCAAGTCAGCGGCTTATCCTGCAGCAGCCTGACCAGTTGTGCTTTCTTTATATTATCATTAGTAATCTTCTATGATATCCACATAGAATATGCAATGAACCAAAATTGTTCGGGGTCTTCACTCCCTACCCCTTTAAAGGCTACAATCTTCATTGTGCTCGCCATGTTGAATGGTTGATGCGGAGGTGGAGGTGGAGGTGAAGGTGTAGGTGTATGTGGTGGAGGTGGAGGTGAAGGTGTAGGTGTATGCGGTGGAGGTGGAGGTGGAGTTGGAGGTGGAGTGGATGGGTGAGGTATCCTCAGGATAATCTGACTTACTATATGTAGCACACTTCACGGTGTAGTCCGAATAGTTCCATCATCGTCACTAAAATATGACCCTAACAACAGACTGTATTCAGAGCCTGATTCTCCATTCCTTCTCAAGGGTTTTCCAGTTCGCGTAGTCCTGAACATCAAGGTAATGGGATAACCATTTTTCCACACAACAACATCTTGATCCAAGTTTTTATGGATTTTAAATACTTACCTTGTAGCCCCTTGAATAACTTGTGCTCTGCTTTGCTATAGCTGATGGTCATGTCAATCGCAAGCTCAGTGATGAATCCTCCTATGATACGACCAATCCAGTGACCAACGATCCATGCGATGTTATTTTCTAAAGCTTCCAGGCCCTTCACTAGCCTTGGAGTCCAAACAATAGGGATGTTAAGCCTCTACGTACTCTGACTGTTTGTGCGAAATTCGCAAGGAAAGAAACAAAAAAAGGCTTCTCTCTCATCTATGTACATGTATCTTCTCAACCACTTTTCCTTGGATAATCGTGATTTTTTGTTCTCCTAGGCTGCAAACACGTGAAACTTTAGATTGATCCACTTATCAATTTGTTTCTTAGTAGGAAACCACTTATTCAACATCACAGATTCCTCAGATAGATCTCATTCCTGGCAACCAAACCATTTGTTGGCTTGATAGGGCCTTACCCAGGTTCAACGTTATGTGCACTAACCAATAAAACCGTAACTGCTGGCCCTTTAGGCAATAACCGACATAGCATAGATTGCAGTCTCACCTGAGATAGTATTAGGGGATTTAGAACCAGGTTTCAACATCCAGAGGCCCATATGATGTGTTCTTCCAATCCTTATGGCTTAGATCTACCTTTGCCCACCTTTAACCCTTCGGAACAGATAACTACTGCAAATCTATCTAAACAACTTCCAAATCTTCGCTAAGGTTCCTAATTATACTTATCATGCATAAAGATTATAGATATACAACTATCATGTAGTAAACAAGCATTAATTCGTGTAAATCATAACAGAGAGCGAAGATACATAAACTTTGCAGAAGTAAATAATAAGACAAAAATGTTCTAGATTCAACTCAAAACAGTCTTTATTAAGTATAATCATTTGTTTACAGACTTATTTTTCCTGTGCAATCAGCTGTAGGGACCCGAGCACCCAGCTTGTTGACTTACCAAGGTCTCCACGCACTCAGCTACAGAAGCCTTCCCCTTTTACCTAAGTATAGGAAACATACCTCTCTTGCCTTAGAACCTTGCCCTTACAATGATTATTTTATATTAGATACTTCTTAAGACTCGCCATTACTCATCTATATATAACAATTGCTTTACAATAACATGGTATGTAGACCATGGGTGGGTCTCAAAACCACTCTATCACCTACCCACCCAAGGGACTAAAGCCCCTTTGACTTCTACTAGCTTCACGCTTCGCTTGTACATTTCGTGGAGACTTTACATTCACTACAAAAAGATACTACAAAATTGACCCACAACTTGACCAAAATGACTCTAGGGACCCCTTCCCAACAAGATCACACTCAACCTCCATTGTATTTGGAAGATGATCCATAGGAATATGTTGAAGAAGCCATAGAATCCTAAGAAAATTAGTTCTCTTCCTTTTCTAAAGAGGAATACAAATTTGAAACACATGAGGAAGGAGGGTATGATTTTCAGGCTCCACTGGATGACAGTGAGATCCATAATTATTGTAGATAGTTTGTTCACTTAATGTAAGCCCAACTATAAAGGAAACATGATTGTTTGAAGATTTATGTGGATGATATCTTGAGATGTTTTAGTCCTCGAAGCTAATCCCAGAGTAGCCATTTAAGATTCGACGTTTCGAGTCTATAAAAAAAAAGTCATCATAGACTCGAAATGTCAACTCTTAAATGGCTATTATGGGATTAGCTCCGAGGACTAAAAAATCTTAGGAAATATGATCTTAGATATTCAAGGAAAATATTTAGAATGCAAGACAAAAATGAGGAGTCCTCTTCCCAAAAACCTCCTAATTTAGAAAAAAAATGAAAGAAGCCTCTAGACCAAGCCTCACCCAGAAAGAAAGTCTCCAGATTTCATTCTCCAAAAGCCCGGGGTTTCTAAAATAGAGAAATTTCCTTTACCATCCAACCAATCTATGATAAATAAAAATATCTTGTCAATGTTGTTATAGCTGATAGAAGCGCTTCTACCTTTAATATTCAAAAAGAATTGGAGAAGGTAAAAATATCTCCTCTTCATTGAACTTTTAAAAAAACTTAATTATAAATCCCAAGTGTCTCATTTCATGTGTCCATCCACCATAACTCCTTCGCATGATAGACTAAACCTCCAGGAAGAAAGGCCCATGGTTGTATTTGGACCTCATGTTGAGGAAAAAGACCCTTCCACTACCTCCTTTTATGGTACTTTGGTAGTTCAAGATATTTTATTACACAACTGCATGCTTGGCTCAATATATTATGAGAATCTAATTTCATTGTCTGTTATGGAGCAATTGGGGTTACAAATAACAAGGTCATATATGTAGGTTTTAACCATGTACAAAAATTACCTGCATAGGAATTCTAAAACATAGAAAATAATCAATGTGAGAGCATAACACATAAAACACATATACACAGAGATTTTCCGTTGGATCCCAAAACCAGGACTACCAGCTTGATTTTTCATTATTTTCTTTTTAATGTTACAATACATATTTATACATGCTGAAGCATCCAATAGCATGACCGAAAACCATCGCGTCTAAAACCATGAACTGAAAACCATTGTGTCCAAAACCATGTGCAAAAACGATGCACAAAACCGTAAGTAGGTCCGCCCAACCTAATATAGGGTCGAAAAGAAAAATCCCGGGATGGCTACCCGCCCCCCTCAAACCCCCTGGACATGGGAGGCTGCCGCCCCCCTTGTGACCCCCCCACTGCGCAATCGGTGCAACGAAGCAGGGGCTCCACCCCCCCTCTAATACCCCAATTAACTATGTAGGCTAGTCATGGAAAGAATATAACACAACGCAACATTCTCCCACTTGTTGTTTTGTTTCCACAAGGGGCCATAGGAGAGCTTAGTCATTTATCCAGCCTTGCAACACCCATTGTTTCTCTACACCAAAAGAACTTATCATATCTCACAGATTTTTTCAATGCATCTACAGTATTCTTCAAAGTGTCCACCTTTACCAGCAACATCTTTTTGTCTTCTATCATATCCCTCACAAAGTGATATTGAACATCGATGTGCTTTGTCTTTGAATCGTAAGCAGGGTTGTTTGCAAAGAAAATTGCACTTTGGCTGTCATAGTCTATCCTTATAGCTCCTTGTACTAACCCCATACTTGAACACAATCTCTACAACCAAACTGCTTCCTTGCTTGCATGAGTGGCTTCCATGTATTCTACCTCTATAGTTGATAGTGCCACTAAAGATTGTTTCTTACTCATCCAACTAACTACACCTACAAATAGGTTAAACACATACCCACTTGTAGATCTTCTCTAATCCAAATCTCCAGCCCAGCCTGCATCAAGAAAGCCACGAATATCCAACACTCTGTCTAATCCTGGTCTTCCTTGGTAAAACAAACCATAATCACTAGTTCCACGCAAATACCTGGAAACCCGCTTCATTGCTATCCAATGCTCCTTTCCTAGTTTTGACATAAACCTGCTCAATACTCCCACTACATGTGCAATGTATGGTCTAGTACATAGCATTGAATACATAATGCTACCAACTACACTTGCATGTGTTACCAACTGAACTTGCATATGGAACACGGGACATATCCTCTTCCTCTTCTTGTGTCTTGGGACACTGTTCAACAGATAACTTCACACCTACAGGAATAGGAACCTTCATCGGTTTACTATCCTGCATATTAAACCTTTGCAATATTGTTTCGACATACTTCCTCTGGTTTAACCAGAGCTTCCTCTTTACCCAATATCTTTTAATTTCCATGCCCAAAATATAGTTTGCAGCACCAAGATCTTTCATGTCGAATTTGGAGGACAATTGGGTCTTCAAATCCTGAATAATTTCTTTGTCATTTCCAACCAGCAACATATCATCCACATACAAGACCAGATAAATAACATGGTCACCAATCAATTTAAAATACACAATGATCTACTTTGCTTCTGGTGAAGCCAAGTCCCCATATAAATGTATCAAATTTTTGATACCACATCCTTGGTGACTGTTTTAACCCATAGAGAGACTTATTTAACTTGCATACCAATTCTTTCTTACCCTTCACCGCAAAGCCTTCAGGTTGCTTCATGTAGATCTCCTCTTCCAGATCCCCATGAAGAAATGTTGTCTTCACACCCATATATTCTACCTCAAAATCAAAAGCAACAGCAACAAATAAAAGTAATCTAATAGAAGTTACCCTGGAAATAGGAGAAAAAATATCACCAAAATCAATTCCCGACACATAGGAATATCCTTTTGCTACCAACCAAGATTTGTATTTCTCCACCTTTCTTTCTGCATTTATCTTCTTCTTGAACACCCATTTGCTGCCAATGGGTTTCCTTCTAGTCGAAAACTCCACCAGATCCGAAGCCTCATTTTTGTGCAAATGTGCCATTTCATCAACCATGGCCTCTTTTAAGAGTTTTCCATCCTCTGAATCTACTACTTCATAGTTCTGGGATCATCATCAGTAATAGATAAAGCAAAATTTGAACAGAAATCAGATGGACTATAACTTTCTGGCTGCCTTCATTCTCGAACTGATCTTCTCATAGCCAGAGTTTGTGGCTCTTCATCTTCTGATTCCTCCTCTACTGTAGAGTCTGATTCTTCCTCCTTTAGATCAAACTATATCTTCTCAGGTTCCTTTGGTTGGAATTTATGTTTAATAACATCTTTCACCTCTCTAAACACCACATCTTGGTTGTAGACAACCTTCCTCATTACTGGGTTCCAAATCTTATACTCCTTTAAACCATCCTTATACCTAATAAAGATGCACTTTTCAGATTTACTATCCAACTTGGTTCTTTTCTCCTTTGGAACATGTACATATGCATCAAATCCAAATATCCTCAAATATGAAAGAGAGGGTTTCTTACTAGTCCATATCACTTGTGGAGTCTTATCCTCCAACACTGATGAAGGTGATCTATTGACCAGGTAACATGCTGTCTCCACCACCTTTGCCCAGAATTCCTGTCCTAACCCAGCACCACCGAGCATGCTTCTTGCCCTTTCCATCAATGTCTTGTTCATTCTTTCTGCAACTCCATTTTTCTCAGGTGTGTATGGAGTAGTATTCTACCATGCTATACAACACTTCTTATAGAATTCTTCAACTTCCTTACTGCAAAACTCTCCACCATTACCTGTCCTCAACACCTTTATCTTCTTCTCTGTTTGGTTTTCCACCAGAGCCTTAAATTCTTTAAACCTATGAAAGACTTTAGGTTTCTTCTTAAGGAAAAATGTCCATGTATTCCTTGAGAAGTCATCTATAAATGATACATAGTACAAAGACTTACCCATTGATGGAACCTTCATAGGTCCAAACACATCACTGTTGACAAGCTCTAATATCTATTTCACCCTCTTACCACCAGAGGGGAAACTCACCTGATTCTACTTCCCATATACACAATTTTCACAGAAATCAAAATCTAGAGAGCCATTATTCATACTGTTAGTGTCACTCTTTTCAGCCTTCCTCCAGTGATCAAACATGCTCTTACATAGTGATTTTAAGGTGTCAAGGTCAAATGTTGTCATTTCAAAGAGTCTTCAAGCAAAATTTGGTCACTAGGGATTAGGTCTAGGGTTTGTTTTCACTCTTTTCAAAGTTGTCCAAATGACAGTCCATGTCATCATTCAGCTGAGTGTATCATCATTCAGAGGGTTGTCATCATCATGTCAAGTTCCATTGGGTCATTTTACAGCTTGTTCGTGCTTCAGTTGTGCCTTGGTAAGGTCCATTTCCCTCTCCTACGGTTTTGGAGGTAATTTCTCTTGGATGGTCAAATCAGTGGAAAAATTTGTATGCTGATGTTCATACACCTTCCCCTATCATTAATGTACCTTATTAAACACTTCCCATCACTGAGATTCCCCAAATTCCTCATTTTTCCACAAACCCTAGTTTCTTGCCACAACTTGGCAATTTTCTAGTCTAGGCCTGTGTTTTGCCCTTTTGGACCCCTTCCCCTCACTCGATCCCTAAGATTCAACTTTCCCCTACTTCCTAACATCCCTCCCTACTTCCAAAAATTTCCCCAAGAATTTATAAGCCCCTTATCTCCTTCATTTCGCTTCATTTCGACAAACTCCCTTGTTTCACACATCGGGATAGGTTTCACTAAAATGATGTTTCTGAGAAATCAAAGATGAATTTGGGAAAAATGAGAGAATTTTTTGTCCAAAGCCGGCCAAGGAAGAAAAACCTCCTTCATTTTTTACACAGGTGTCATGGTTTTAGAGAAATGTCAAAAATACAATCTCCTCGGGAGAATTGATGCACCTCTGAAGTGACCTTGGGAAAATCAATTTTTATCCTATCTTGGTTGTCCAAATAACTTTCTTGATGAGTCAAAAGCTACCTAGACAAAAATATCTTTCCAATGAGCTATCATGAGCTCAATTTGGAGTTGAGGAAGGCATTCAAAGGTTGACTACAAAAGCACTCTGCCTTGAGGCAGCCTCATTTGGCACATTTTTACCAGTCTTGGGAGATTTGATTGTTGACAAGGCAAATGAACTCCAAATTAAAAAATTATAAATTTTTTAGAAAGTAGACTCAAATACCTTTCCACCGAGCTATCCTGCCCCCAATTTGGACACCGGGAAGGCCTCCAAAAGCCTCCTGCAAAATGGCACTATGCATATAGCTTCCCCTGCCTTTGTAAAATAACACTGGCGCTACGCATATAAGGAGCGCTACGCATTGGGCTAGAACACAAAATTTTTTGCCACTGATCTTCAAAATTAAAATTCTCTCAGTCTCCTTTGACTCCTGTAAGTTTAAATCATCTTGCTATTATCTTTGGTCAGTGTTTGGAGTTGTTTGAAGATCGGTTGTAAGAGTATGAATGTTGAAAAACACAAACCCTACTCTCTTGCAATCCACTATTCACACGGCCCTATTTCCCACAGTTCCTCCCACATTTGGAATTTGAAACAAAAGCACCAAATCCTCATTCTTCATCTCATTTAAGCCAACACAGATTTTGCAACATCATGGAGGCAGACAACAACACATCATACAACCAAGACAGAGATTGCACCACTGAACTGCATACACCAGGAGGACACTGAAGCGCCGTGAAACACCTGATCCACTCCGGATTTTGGCCAAGGCTTCATTGGCTGGGCATGATATGTGATGGAGGGTATTCGCTCTGAATTTGAGCAAACTCGGAGAAATTTTTGTCATTTTGAAGTTTTTGGTCCCAAAAACAGATTTTTCAGCTATACGAGTAGCGCGTCGACACGCTCGCTTTTGATTGGGACACTTGCTTGAGGGAAAATTTGTATTTTTGGGTTTTTCATGGTAATTTATGCATGCTCAGTTATTTCTGAAGCATTTCATCAAGTTCTGGATGATCAAAAGGCCCAAAAACACCATGAAAACCACCTTACTGCCACCTTTTGCAACAGCAGGAAGTACTTCTGGGAGAATGCAATTTTCAGGGGGAAAATGAGCTCCAAATTGAGAAATTCCACTTGGGCTGGATAGCAGACATCCAGGGCTTTCCAACCAGATATTGTGAGCTTGATTTTGATGTTGGGAAGTGCCCCAAAAACAGGTTGAAAGGTGCACTATGCATAGAGATCAAGGCACTATGCATAGAGATTTTTGGTCAAATTTTCATCCTCCAGCTCAGGAATTCGGCCAGTTTTCACCAGTTTCACTTATTGATGTGATTTTTGACCCATATTGATGTAATTGTATGTGTATGAGGTAACTTGGCACTTATTTACCTTATTCTAGATGATTCATTCACAAAATAGCAAAAATTTAATGTAATGAATCAGTTTCCTAGCATATAGGGGTTAGTTGTTTGACAACCTAGATTTCAGTTCCTTGTTTAGAATTGGTTGAAACAGCTCCTAGAAGGAGGAGCTCGACCGATAGAGGTTAGGGAATGGGTTGGCTTGGTCTATATTATGCAAATTTTCAGTCAGTAGCAAGGGTTGGACTCTTGGGAAGATTTTGGCACACTATTGTACATATTTTTCATATTTTGGCTAAGGAAAGATCAGAGGTTTTGCAGCACCTGTTGGGATTCTTGTGTCTTTCAGTTCTTGATGATGTTATCTCTTAGTTTATTGTAAGTTTATTCATGTTTAATGTATTCCATTCCCTTATTATGCTTCTGAAACTAAATGAATGAGTAAATGAGGTTGAATCCATTGTTTACAGTGCTCTGCCTTTAAATTTGTTTAGTTTTACATGTTTTCGCCAGTTTGAAGAGGATCCATGTTCTCTCTTGCCCTCTTCAGCTCCTTTTCATTTTGATCCATCCATACACCTGATCAAAGGCATCAAGACTACTACCTACCTCACCCCAACTCGAATTCTGCAAAGATCTGGCCTTATCCTCGGACCCAAAATTGGTTTTCCCGTTTCTCCAACAAAAAACTCAAAAATATAAATCAAACTTTCCTATCTCTTTACTAGCCTAAAATCAGTTCCTATTTTAAGTCATCTCGCACCATATTCCTCATTTTATCGAGATTGATTGGAGAGAGCCCTCTCTTGTCCTCATAGGGCTAGCTACGAGGCTGAGCTTGGTTTGATGTGGCCTTGAGTTTTGCCTTCCTCAGCCTGAGGCAGATTTGAGCGCTAACATAGTGGCGACCATACTGGGGAAGAAAATGGTTTGCTTGTTGACGTCATTTATTTTATAGCTACAGACGGCGCCTGAAGTTATGCCAGGTAGCCTTCGAAACACTTTTGCTTTGCATTAGCGGAAGTAGATAAACGCTGCTTCAGTCAATCTCCAGTCTAGCTTGTAATCATGACATCTAACTTGTTAATTTCCCGAGTACATGTATCAAGTTCAGATCTGATTGTTGATGGTGGACAACCATCAGACACTGGAAAGGCTGAAATCATTCACCTGGCGACTCTAAATCAGTTTCGAGATCAGATCCAAAGACTCCACTGGAGGATGATCCTGACCAGCAGAAACATGAAAGGACAATATGGACAGATCAGGTATTCAAGTTGGAATTTCATCCAAGACATTTTGTTCTTTGTCATAAATTATTTCTTCTGTTTTCCCAAGAATGTCAAGAAGACTTTGCGAAGTATACTATGCTTGAGAAAAGATCCCAGGCCTGCATTTGATCCCTTCCCTTTGAAGATGGTAAATACCAAAGATTTGCATACCTTTGAGCTTGATCAAGACCTTTCTTCTAAATCTTGTGATGGCCATCTTCAAATTGATGAGCCTCAAGAGACCAAGACTGATTCTATACCTGTTGTACATACCCCTACACCTTGTAAAATTCCAGATCGGTATAAACCTCTTGTTTTACCTTCTGTTCTCCATGCTTTCCCCAAAAACTATGATCTATACTTGCCGAGGTTCGATGGTGAAAGTAAGAATGTCAACGTTGAACAACATGTGCAGAATTTTGAGTCTTTTCTAGACCTTTTTGAAGTTGATGCAGAAGATGTCATTATAAGGCTTTTTGCTCTTTCTTTGCAAGCTAAAGTCAAGAGTTGGTACAAAACCCTACCTGATGCGAGCATCTCAAATTTCCGGCAGTTCGTCAAAGTTTTTCTCGACAAGTGGATGATCGGCTAGAACCTTTTCTTGATTGTAGAAGAGTATAACCAGTTGAAAAGACTACCAGGGGAGACAATAAAATAGTTTTTGGCCAGATTTAATCAAGTTTATTATTCAATGCCAGTTGCGATAAGACCTACTCCTAGATCTGCTCTCTTGCACTATCCGGGTGCCTTTGATCCGGAGATGGAGTTTCAGCTGAGAGAAAGGGATATTGCAACACTTCACGAGATGCAAAACAGTGTAGTAAATGTAGAGGCGCATCTGCTGATCCGACGAGCAAGGTTGAAAGAAGAAGAGATGAAAAACATAGATCCGGCTGAATCAACATCTCTAGAGGTGAAGCTTGACATTTTGGTAAGTGCAGTAGAAGAGATGATGCAAAGGATCACCCCAAGGAATGATTATGATGTTCAAGCCCATGGCTTGTTGATTGAAGAAGAAAAAATGTCTGCTCCAAAACATTTTTTTTCTTATCCTAGTTGTCATAGATCTGATAATAATTGTTTTGTAGATCACCTTGGCGAAGAAAGAACTATTGATATGACCTGCATGCTTGATGATATGTTTTATAGCGATGATTTGCCTCAGTTTGATCAGTATGATGATGATTATGTTCTCCAAACAGAAGCTAATCTTGCAATCAAACAAGCAGCTAGTTTGTGGGAGGAAGAAGTTCATTTTCAGTAGCTTGAATACAATGTTCAGCCATCACATATCAGCTATGACAGTGACGAGGAAAGTGCAGCAAATTTTGAAGTAAGTGAAGGATCTTTGCCTTTTTGTTTTGATTCATGTCATTTCATCAGAGACAACTTCCTGCAATCAGAAATCAGCTGTCAACAAGTTTTGATTTGGACCATCTTGAGAGCAATGAAAACCTTGTTCAATACTTGTCATATCCAGAATTGCAGCCCCCGAATGCCATTGATTGTCAAGTTGCAGATGACACATTTGATCAAATGATACAAGAAGGTTCCCTACCTTTCTGTTTTGAATCATTTCAGCTTTTGAAGGGAAATTTGCATAGTACATCTTCAGTGAAGAATGAGCAGCATGTAGGCAATCATGTAATCACATTGGAACCAATAGAAAATGGTTTGCAGCAGTCTTTTCAAGGTTTTCGTGACTCAATAGCTGATGTTTTGGATGAGGTTTGCAGTCAAAGTTTTTCTCCATTGACTATATGTGAGCTTGAAACATGTATTGATACAAACTTGATCCGGCAGCGAGTTTCTTTGTCATTTTCAGCAGAGTCTCGTCACAAGGCTCAGATCAAATTTTGCATTCATGGTATGAGGAAAAGAGAAGTAATCCATTGGATGAGCTAAGTTCCAGTCTGCATGAATTTCAAGATCCCTATGCAGTTTTTTTGGACGCGGATAGAGAATTCATATCATTCAATGGATCTGTCTCTAAGTTGTCATGGGAGTTGCCTTTCAGTAGTTCTCTCTTGTTGTTCATAAGTGAGCACTTGCAGAGAATTGAAACAGCAGATGGAATACTTACTTGGTTGCATTGGTTGTTTCATTTCACTTGATCAGGTGATGAATGAAACTGTTAGAGTAGGTTTTGATGAATAAGCTCAACCTTGAGCATCATTTTCAGTTTGTCGGTTGTGTTTAAGTATCACGTCAGTTTTCAGTTGAGTCATGAGTCATTTGTGAATCAATTTTCAGTCTTGTTGTTAAGTTAGTTTGTCTCGGTTTTCAGTCATGCATTTCAACTTGAGTTTTTGACTCCATTGCCCAATGGATAAGGCACTGGTCTGCTCTCCCAAAGATCTGTTGTTCTTGGCACCTCCAAGGAGCTACCATCCCCATTGGAGCCAATGTTAGTGTCAGTCTTTGTAGCCTTCCTCTAGTGATCAGACATGCTCTTACATAGTGATTTTAAGGTGTCAAGGTCAAATTTTGTCATTTCAAAGAGTCTTCAAGCAAAATTTGGTCACTAGGCATTAGGTCTAGGGTTTGTTTTCACTCTTTTCAAAGTTGTCCAAATGGCAGTCCATGTCATCATTTAGTTGAGTGTATCATCATTCAGAGGGTTGTCATCATCATGCCAAGTTCCATTGGGTCATTTTACAGCTTGTTCATGCTTCAGTTGTGCCTTGGTAAGGTCCATTTCCCTCTCCTACGGTTTTGGAGGTAATTTCTCTTGGATGGTCAAATCAGCGGAAAAATTTGTATCCTGATGTTCATACACCTTCCCCTATCATTAATGTACCTTATTAAACACTTCCCATCACTGAGATTCCCCAAATTCCTCATTTTTCTACAAACCCTAGTTTCTTGCCACAACTTGGCAATTTTCTAGGCTAGGCCTGTGTTTTGCCCTTTTGGACCCCTTCCCCTCACTCGATCTCTAATATTCCACTTTCCCCTGCTTCCTAACATCCCTCCCTACTTCCAAAAATTTCCCCAAGAATTTAGAAGCCCCTTATCCCCTTCATTTCGCTTCATTTCGAAAAAATCCCTTGTTTCACACATCGGGATAGGTTTCACTCAAATGCTGTTTATGAGCAATCAAAGATGAATTTTGGAAACTTGAGAGAGGTTTTTGTCCAAAACAGGCCAAGGAAGAAAAACCTCCTTTATTGTTTACACAGGTGTCATGGTTTTAGAGAAATATCAAAAATACAATCGCCTCGGGAGAATTGATGCACCTCTGAAGTGACCTTGGGAAAATCAATTTTTCTCCTAGCTTGGTTGGCCAAATAAATTTCTTGATGAGTTAAAGGATAACTAGACAAAAATATATTTCCAATTAGCTAACATGAGCTCAATTTGGAGTTGAGGAAGGCATTCAAAAGTTGACTGCAACAACACTCTGCCTTGAGGCAGCCTCATTTGGCACATTTTGACCAGTATTGGGAGATTTGATTTTTGACAAGGCGAATGAACTCCAAATTTAAAAATTACAATTGTTTTGGAAATTAAGCTCAAATAAATTTCCAACGAGCTATCCTGTGCCCGATTTTGACACCGGGAAGGCCTCCAAACGCCTCCTGCAAAATGGCGCTACCAATATAGCTTCCCCTGCCTTTGTAAAATAACACTGGCGCTACGCATATAAGGAGCGCTACGCATTGGGCCAAAACACAAAATTTTTTGCCATTGATCTTCAAAATTCAAATTCTCTGAGTCTCCTTTTCCTCTTGTAAGTTTAAATCATCTTGCTATTATCTTTGGTAAGTGTTTGGAGTTGTTTGAAGATCGGTTGTAAGAGTATGAATGTTGAAAAACACAAACCCTACTCTCTTGCAGTCCACTATTCACACAGCCCTATTTCCCACAGTTCCTCCCACATTTGGCATTTGAAAAAAAAGCACCAAATCCTCATTCTTCATCTCATTTAAGCCAACATAGATTTTGCAACATCATGGAGGCGGACAACAACACATCATACAACCAAGACAGAGATTGCACCAGTGAATTGCATACACCAGGAGGACACTGAAGCGCCGTGAAACACCTGATCCACTCTGGATTTTGGCCAAGGCTTCACTAGCTGGGCATGATACATGATGGAGGGTCTTTGCTCTGAATTTGAGCAAATTCGGAGAAATTTTTGTCATTTTGAAATTTTTGGTCCCAAAAACAGATTTTTCAGCTATACGAGTAGCGCGTTGACGCGCTCGCTTTTGATTGGAACACTTGTTGGAGGGAAAATTTGTATTTTTGGGTTTTTCATGGTAATTTATGCATGCTCAGTTATTTCCGAATCATTTCATCAAGTTCTAGATGATCAAAAGGCCCAAAAACACCATGAAAACCACCTTGCTGCCACCTTTTGCAACAACAGGAAGTACTTCTGGGAGAATGCAATTTTCAAGGGGAAAATGAGCTCCACATTGCGAAATTCCACTTGGGCTGGATAGTAGACATCCAGGGATTTCCAGCCAGCTATTGTGAGCTTGATTTCCATGTCAGGAAGTGCCCCAAAAACAGGCTGAAAGGTGCGCTACGCATAGAGGTTTTTGGTCAAAGTTTCATCCTCCAGCTCAGGAATTCGGCCAATTTTCACTAGTTTCACTTCTTGGTGTGATTTTTGACCCAGATTGATGTAATTTGATGTGTATGAGGTAACTTGGAACTTATTTACCTTATTCTAGATTATTCATTCACAAAATAGCAAAAATTTAATGTAATGAATCAGTTTCCTAGCATATAGGGGTTAGTTGTTTGACTACCTAGATTTTAGTTCCTTGTTTAGAATTGGTTGAAACAGCTCCTAGAAGAAGGATCTCGACCCCTAGAGGTTAGGGAATGGGTTGGCTTGGTCTATATTATGTAAATTTTCAGTCAGTAGCAAGGGTTGGACTCTTGGGAAGATTTTGGCACACTATTGTACATATTTTTCATATTTTGGCTAAGGAAAGATCAGAGGTTTTGCAGCACCTATTGGGATTCTTGTGGCTTTCAGTTCTTGATGATGTTATCTCTCAGTTTATTGTAAGTTTATTCATGTTTAATGTATTTCATTCCCTTATTATGCTTCTGAAACTAAATGAATGAGTAAATGAGGTTGAATCCATTGTTTACAGTGCTCTGCCTTTAAATTTGTTTAGTTTTACATGTTTTCGCCAGTTTGGAGAGGATCCATGTTCTCTCTTGCCCTCTTCAGCTCCTTTTCATTCTGATCCATCCATACACCTGATCAAAGGAATCAATACTACTGCCTACCTCGCCCCAACTCGAATTCTGCAAAGATCTGGCCTTATCCCCGGACCCAAAATTGGTTTTCCCATTTCTCCAACAAAAAACTCAAAAATCTAAATCAAACTTTCCTATCTCTTTACTAGCCTAAAATTAGTTCCTATTTTAAGTCATCTCGCACCCTATTGCTCATTTTATCGAGATTGACTGGAGAGAGCCCTCTCCTGTCCTCGTAGGGCTAGCTACGAGGCTAAGCTTGGTTTGATGTGGCCTTGAGTTTTTCCTTCCTCAGCCTGAGGCAGATTTGAGCGCTAACACATACCTTCTACCATACCTTTACCATGAAGTATTCGAAGGCCCTTCTCTCCAATATGTCCAAGCCTTTGATGCCATAGCATGGTCTTCTCTCCAGAGACCACTAGATTTTCTGCTCCACTTTTAGGAACCACAGAACTGTTGCACCCATCAACAACAGTGCTACCTTGTAGCTTGTATAGAGTTCCAATTTGAACTGCCCGCATCAATACCAGTGTTCCCCGAACCATCTTGCAGGTATCCTTCTTGAACACTATTTTTACACCTACATAATCCAAATTTCTTATGGAAATCATATTTCTGGCCAATGGAGGAATATGCAGAACACCCAGAAGTGTTATAACCCTTCCACCTTGCAACTTCAACTTTACTTTTTCGTGACCAACGATTCTAGCCTTCTTGTCATCCCCCAATAAGACATCAGCACCATCATATTTCTCATACTTGTAGAACCACTCTCTATGGGGAGTGAAGTGAAAGGATGCACCTGAGTCAATCAACCATGCCTCATGATCTACATGTGTACTTGAAGAAGCCAAGTACACATCCCCACCTTCATCTGAGGTGGTTTTTGCCTCTGCAGAAGGAGAATCATTAGATCCCTTTCCTTTGTCAGGATCTTTAGATTTACAGTCCCTTTTGTAGTGTCCTTCCTTTCTGCATTTCCAGCACACCACCTTTACAGGTTTTCCTGGAGATTTAGATCTCCCCCTAGATTTAGATCTCTCACTCGATGACTTATTTTGGTTTCTATTCTAGGACCGTCCTTGTACAAACAAGGAATCACCATTCTGGCTCTCTATATCTTTCCATCTCATCTCCTTTGTCAGCAAAGATGAGACTATTTCATCAAACTACAAGGAAGTTGCATTGCTACCTATTGCAATAACTAGACTATCCCACGAATCTGGTAGAGAACACAACAAACTGATGCACTTATCTTCATCTGAAATTTTAATATCAACAAATAATAACTGACTTACAATAGTGTTAAATTCATTCAGATGCTCTCTCACCAAGTCTCCATCTTTCATCCTCAGATTATACAGCCTTTTCCATAGGAACATTTTATTCACCAGAGACTTAGATTGGTACAAAGTCCCTAACTTGTCCCATAAAGCCTTCAGCGTAGCTTCCCTAATACATTAAACAATACTGAATCTGAGACACATAATTGTATTGTTCTCTTTTCCTTCCTATCCAACTTCTTCCATTCTTCATCGAATACTTCCATTGGTTTAGTACCTAGATCTACCGCGATCCACTAATATTTGTCCACCAATAAATCCTCCATCTTGAGTTTCCACAACTCAAAACTCTGACCATTAAATTTCTCGATCTCTATCTTTCCATTGCTTTCCATCTTCTTTCACCACTAGAATCGATCTTGCAGATCTCCCACTGAACAGGGTCTACCATAGGCCCAAGTGCAACCCCTCAGCAATAAAGGGGTCCCCTTGAAGCCAAAATAGCTCTGATACCAAATGTAGGTTTTAACCCGATACATAAATTACCTTTATAAGAATTCTAAAACACAAAAAAAATCGATGTGATAGCATAACACATAAAACACATATACACAGAGACTTTTCCCTGGATCCCAAAACTGAGACTACCATCTTGATTTTTCATTATTTTCCTTTAAATGTTACAATACATATTTATACATTCCGAAGCATCCAATACCATGGACCAAAAACCATTGCGTCCAAAACCATGGACTAAAAACCATTGCGTCCAAAACCATGTGCGAAAACCATGCACAAAACCATAGGTAGGTCTGCCCAACTTAATATAGGGTCCAAAAAAAAAATTCTCGGGACGCTACCCCGAACCCCATAAAGGTGTGCTACCCGACCCTAAAACCCCCCTGTGACCCCCTCGCTACGTAATCGGCGAAACGAAGGGGGGGCTCCGCCCCCCCTCTAACCCCCCTGTGAACTACGTGGGCTAGTCATGGAAAGAATATAACACAACCCAACAATATAAAGATAACTATTCTTTTGACTCCAAAATAGTAAAATGTCTAGGGATGATTAAAGACATGGTTGTCATTTTAGCCTAAATCTCTGCAAAAAGTGTGGTAATGGATATTGTAGTAGTTGATATCCCTGCAAGGTTTAGTTTTCTCTTCTCCAGGTCATGGGGGTCTAATATTGGAGGATCCATCAAATCGGATTTAAAATATGCTACCATCCCAGTATTTGGTGGAGAAGAAAGACGACTATAAAGAGAATCAAGGTTTATGAACATAGTTATAATAGACAATTGTTCCAATAATTCCCATGTGTATGGTAAAGAGAAAGAGTTCTCATGCTTGTTATTAGAGGAAAATGAACTAATCTTGGAGGAAACAAAGGTGGAATCTTCAGTCTGACCTAAAGATCACAATAAAATGGCTTTCACCACACCTTGGGGAACATTTATGTATGCCAGAATGCCTTTTTCCCTCATAAATGTAGGACCCACTTTCCAAATAGCCATGGATATATCATTAGTGGGAGAGGAGGACAATTTTGTAGTAATTTACCTATATGACATCACTATTTTCTCAAAAACATATGAGGGACACATTGAACATTGTGGCTTACTTTTGAGAAATTAAGAGAATATGGCTTTTCCTTAAATCCTAAAAAATCTTAGTTCACTCTAAGTGAAGGAAATATTTTAGGGGACATAATGGAAAAACAGGGGGTGAAGATTGACCCCAAGAGGATAGAAGCCATCAATAACATCCCATTACCAAGGAATAACAAAGAGATCAAGGTTTTCTTGGGAAGAATTGACTTTTTAAGGAGATTTATAACAAATTATGTTGAGAAAGTTAAATAAATTACAGAGATGTTGAAGAAAGATAAGGAAGTAAAATGGACTCCAGAGTCTCGTGAATCATTCTACATAATTAAAATGGTTTTTTCAGAAGCTCTTGTGTTATTCAACCTAGATTATCTAAAACCATTTTTCATTTTTTTTTTTCTTCTCCTCATAAATGGCTGGTGTCTTATTGCAAAAAAAAATGAAGGGCATGAGAAACCAATTTCATTATTCAATTGGGTGCTACGAGATGTTTATCTAAAGTATAAAATTTTGGAGAAGTAGGCTTATGCCTTGGTGAAAGACTTAAAGGCTTTCAGAATCTATGTCCTGCAATCAAACATAACTGCTTATGTTCCTTCAGCGGTTGTGAAAGATATTCTGGTACAGGGGGATAGTAAGGGAAAAAGAGCAAAGTGGATTGCTAAGATTCATGAGTATGACATGGATATCAAGCCTACCAAGCTCATCAACAGGTAGTGGATAGCTAGAGGTTTATCTTAAGAAAATTTCCAATCATTGGGCATAAACTTACTCACTAGAGGAGATGGAGAAAGTGGAAATTTGGAGCAGTAGCAAGAGATTGACACATCAACCCTAAAAAATGCAAATGAGGTATCTTTTGTCTCACTGGTATAAAAATATTTCTGATTATTTTCTTTTTCTGTGGTGCCAAGTGAATTTTGATAAAATTAAATATAGGGCTCTGAGGATGCAAGCCCAATTTTTTTTATCTCAAATGGCCAATTGTACTGGAAGGATCCTGTGAGGATTTTGCTTTTATGTTTGATTAAGGAAGAAATCCACAAAGTGATGGATGAATTTCATAAGTGTGTCTATGGAGGACATTACAATTGGAGGGCTACAACACACAAGATCCTCAAAGAAGGTTTTTACTATCCCAAACTATTTGGTTGGGTGCATACTTATGTTCGAGCCTATAAGAAGTGCCAAATGTTTGCTGAAAAACAAAAATTACCACCTTTTCCTCTAATCCATGTTTTTTCTGAAGAGACTTTTAGATGTCAGCATAAGTGGATACTTACAACCACTGATTACTTTATTAAGTGGGTAGAAGTAGCCCCAGCTAGGAATGCGACTGATGCAATAGTTATTAACTTCACGGAGGAAAACATCCTCGCCAAATTTGGCTGCCAATGATTAGACTTCATTGGGTAAATACACCCACCCTCTATATGTCAGCATAAGTGGATACTCATGGCCACTGATTACTTTATTAAGTGGGTAGAAGCAGCCCCAGCTAGGAATGCGACTGATGAAGTATTTATTAACTTCATGGAGGAAAACATCCTCGCTAGATTTGGCTGCCACTGATTAGACTTCATTGGGGAAATACACCCACCCTCTTGATGTCAACATAAGTGGATACTCATGGCCATTGATTACTTTATTAAGTGGGTAGAAGCAGCCCCATCTAGGAATGCGACTGATGCAGTAGTTATTAACTTCATGGAGGAAAACATCCTCGCCAGATTTGGCTACCCCAAGAAGTTTGTCACTAACAATGCTCAGGTGTTTAATTCAGCCAAATTTATAGATTTATGTCAAGAACACAACATTGTGATTATCCACTCCACCACCTATTACCCACAAAAAAAGGGATTGGACGAATCCTCAAATAAAACCCTTGTAAGGATTCTAAAGAAAACAATATCCAAAATAAGAAGAACTGGGACTCATAGCTAAAATTTTCCTTATTGGCCAAGAGGGTTACCACCAAGAGAGCCACTGGAAAATCCCCTTTTCAGTTGGTTTACGGAAAGGAAGCAATTTTTCCTATACAACTTGCTATGCTAGTGGCTAGAATCTTGTAAGACATTGAGGAAGAGACAATTTCTTTGAGAAGAAGGATTAATCAATTGGTGGAACTTTAAGAGAGAAGAGAATAGGTGAATAAAAATTTGATCAGTTATCAATAAACAATGAAGTCTTTGTTTGACAGAAAGGAAAAAGAAAAATATCTGCAGTTAGGAGACTTAGCACTGAGATCGGATGTCTAAAGGTAAGATAAAGGAAGGCATGGAAAATTTGATCCCCTCTAGTTCAGACCTTTTAGGATTCCTGAGGTAAAAGGGAAAAACACCTTCCTACTAGAAAATATAGATGGAGAAGTGCTTGGGTTGCCTGTGAATGAGCAGTTTCTCAATATTTACTTCCAACACTAAAGGGGTCCACTCCTATTCACTCAAAATACTAGTGAGCCATTTGTAAATAATCATCATTGATTTCTATTTTTCTTTTATGAAAGTTTGAATGAAATGATTGTATGCCCATGGAGTAAGGAACTAATCTATAGGCTCTCAGTGCAATGTATCTAATACATTGTCCCCAGTTGGACCTTGTTTTCACTCGCTGAACTATGAGTTTTCAGTTGTCCCAAGTGCCAAATAGCAGTGAAATTTGAAGATAGTTTTCAAACCTAAAAAACTCTCAAAGCTAAATTGGACACTCTCCATTGCATAGTGCTTGAAATGAGCTTTCCAACAGTATCTGGAAATCCGAAAATGGACCTCTAGATCAGAAGATATGGCCTGTTAAAGTTCATAGGTTATGTTGCCTTTAAAGTGAAGAAGAAAAGCATATCGGAGGTCTGGAAGTTCATCGCAATCACAAATTGGCATTTTTCTGAAGTAACAACTTGGAAGAGCAGTGACATCAACAATCAAAAATATCGAAAATCCCAATTGAAGGTTCCTATGATCTGGGCATATTGGCAATCGGGGGGTCTAGGGCATCTTAAATCAGCAATCGATGTAACAGCAACGTTCAAAACTCCAAAACACTATGATATCACGATTTTGCAATATGATAGTTGAAAGTGCCAGGAGGGCTGAAAAATATTTAACAAAGGATTTCTATTAAAAACCAAAGGCAGGCAGGCTGTTTCTCTCTCCTCCAGTACGGCTATGTGGCAGCATAGGATTGGTCCCGAGAAAGACACATGGCAGCTGATGTCAGCATGATGTGGCAATATGGCTGACATGTGGCATGTAGATTTGGCATTTTCTGGGGTCAAATGGAGCCAAAATAGGGTGAAACATGTCACCACTCACAAGGTGACATGTGAAAAGGTATGACGTCATCTCGTGAATCGACGATCGACAGTCCCTACTCATTAAAAATCACAAAGGTTAGGAGGGTGAAACTAAAGACATGGTCTAGAAATGTTGCGATTGTCGATCCCCAATATTATGGGCACGAAGGGAGGGGGATAGGTGGCATAAGGTTGGTCGCATGGTTAAGCATGCTTTATATATGAAACGAATGGCTTGGCAGAGGAGTTGTTGAAGGTTTCTACATGTTAAAGACTTCTCGCTCACCCTCCCTTGTCCTCCTTTCACATGGGAGAAACCATAGCACATATCGCAATCGCAAGTTTCCCAAGGGTGCAACCAGAGGCGAGGATCAGAGATCCTTGATCTAGGATATTGGGCTAAGCACCATGTTCTAAGACATTAGCCATATAAAGAGAATTACATAAAGGGTTTAAAGAAAAGTGGCCTAAAAGGGATCAGAACGTGCCTCTTTTGTAATTTTTTTAGTGATAAGTTCTAGCACTAGAAAGTCCTCCATGTTACACTATAATTGCATGATAAGGCATATCAGGGTGCCGATAGTGTTTTACAGGGATTATGGAAGGAGGATGAGTTGAAAGCCACGTTCATAGTCAATTATTGCCATGATGGGTAACCACTCCCGCTTTGTGAAAGAGAAGGAACAAGACTGATAAAGAATGAAATTGACAAGGAACTAATTGAGAGAGGATTAGCCATGATTTAGTAAAAACACGTCTGGACCAGAGGCTAGCAAAGGAGAGTGGTGTGGAGATATTTTCAGGACCATCATTTCAGTTTCACAGGATTAGTTATGTTTTGTTTTTTTTTATCGTTGTGCTGTTATTCTATTTTGTTTTCAAGAAAGATATCTTACTATTGTAATAATTAGAGGCTTCATGTTGAGACAGTTAGTCATATAGACAACTATAAACTCTAGCCATGAGATATTTTTGTAACTAATTTCCTTGCTCCCCTTTTCCTTATAAAAGGGAGGGAGAAACACTAAGAAAAGGTTCTTAATTATGAAGAAAAACCACATGTTCTTTTTGCAAGTGTATCACTTCAAGATCTACATCTTCCGGAATATAAATGAAATAGTGGCGATTCTAACCTTCGAGTATTACAATATGTTAATTCTCTATTAAACTTCCATTATGGTCACAATTCCTCTCTTTTTTCATGCAATTGTAGCTCCCAGAAATATCTCATACGATCTTACGGATTCATTTGTGTTGACTAGTTAATGCACATTCCTGTATGTAATTTTGAGATTATATCTTTAAATTTGTGCTCCACGAATCATAGCATCCAATCCTCTTACATCCATATGTCTATATCTAACTCAGATAATTATTAAAATCTTGAGGTTTCAAGCTCTATGTGATGATTTAGTCTTCCCCCTCTCTTCTTTCATTATTCTGTAAAAGCTGATTAAATTGTAAGTCCTCGAATTACTCAACCTCTACTAGTTTTTACCTATATTCCTGTGAGCTGTATATGTGAAAGGATACCAGAAATACATGCCTTATATCCTTGGATGAAGGAACCAATCCATGTTTTTTTATATATTTGTAATTACTATGTGTATAAGATGCATATGATGTCTCCGGTTTCCTGAAGATCATATAAGACACATAAAGATAGATGTTACCAGGCACTATTCTTGTAAGAAGTCCAAGGCTGTCTCTGGAAGCAACAACATTTTTTGGCGCCATTGTCGGGGAACTTATTGACGGATTTTTCCCTTGGGATATGATAAGAAAAGCACTCTTTGTGTAGGTGAGAAAAGATGTTCTGATTGCATCCTCATCACCTTAACGACTCCACAAATTTTATTATCATTTATCATCCTAGCTTTTAGAAAGCCTCGCACTCGCTCAGATACCTCTCAGCAGAAAAACCATCCTATATCTGATCTAGAGAAATAATTTCCAAAAGAGTCTGGAAGGAGAAAAATCCTACTACCTATACTATTGTCTCATCATTCTTTTAAGCTTCCTCATCCAGCTCCCAACACATTGTCATTCATGGCTTAGATCTAACTCCTAAGATCCTTACATGCCCTGCAAAAGATAATCTAGAGCATTGTGCCCCCAAATCAGAGATCAAAGAGGAAGAAATATTAGTAAAGACTCCTATTGTTTCACTTCCTCCTCCTCCTAAGATTAGAAAAGGTAAATAGATCCTCAATAACAACAATATTCACATTGTTCTCAGTTTAGCTACTCCAACCACTACGGTTTCGACTCAAGTTGCTCTTGTAAATCTTAATCCTCCTCCATTAATCTAGATGGTTGCTCTAGGTTTCTTACTAAATAAATATGCCCCTCTTGATCCTCAGCCCCTAAGTTATATGCCTCATGACTATCTAAATCTTTTTCCTAGGTTCAATGTGGAAGACGAAAATATTGCGAAGAGACACATTGAAATCTTCTATGCCTTTGCTAAAAATTTGAATGTAGAACACCTGGATGTGGTCCTGAGAGTATTTGTGAAATCCCTTGATGGGGAAGCCATAAAATTGTTCAAATACAAACCCAATGCATCTATTACCACTTGGGAAGAACTCAAAATCTCTTTCACAGAAAATTGGAGTGAACAGAGAGATCATGAATATGTGTTCACCTAGTTCAATGCTATACAAAAGAAGCCCGAAGAGGATATATCAAAATTCATAAAAATATTCAATAATAAGTATAATAACCTTCCCATTGAGATAAAGCCTCCTCAAGCTGCTGCTTGTTTAGTATTTGTGGGAGCCCTTGAGTTCGAATTTGGCTTTACCTTGTGAGAGAGGAAGTCTGGTACTTTAGATCAACTACAAGTGGACACTCTTGAGGTGGGAGAAAATTTCACCTCGACAGGGAAGTCAAGAGGAAAGCATAATCCTCATGAGAATAAAAGGGGGAAAGAAGAAGCATCATCCTCTGTTCAGGGTAAAGAATCACAAGAGCTAAAGTGGGAAGAAATGGAGAAGCTCATTAAGAGTTTATCACACAAAGTGGTGAAGCTTGAGCTCAAGAACAAGAATCTCCCTAAATAGAATGCTCAAGGTAACAACTGAGGGCACAACGCATAGTACCAAAGGCCACCATTATAGATACTGCAAAGGGAAATAAAAGATCAACTCGATCAGATCCCTACTCCTTTATATCTATAATATGATCTAGATGAACAAACACTAGATACACATGAGACAGAGGGAATCCTGTATTCCTCCTTCTCCGAAGAGGAATAGGATAACATGGCTCACCATCAAATGTGCCCTGATAAAGAAGTAGTAGAAAATAAGGAGGTCATAGGGGATTATTGTAAACAATTTGCAGATTTCATGAAAGCATGGATACATCAAAAGTATGACCTCATATCTTCAAAAAAGAGGTCGTGGGAAATTGAATAGCAAGAGGAAACTACTCCCCAAAATATTCCCCCAGTGTTAAATAAAGGAAAAGGGAAGCTGAATAATGATCCACCCAAAGTAAAAGCATCCTTAAATAAGGAATGGAATAAATCTAAGGTATATATAAAAGAGAAGGTAGTCGTTCTGATAAAAACTACTAGCAATAAAAAGAAAGAAGTAGAGATGGGAGGCGTAGAAAACGGCCAATCTGCATTCAGTATCTAGAAGGAACTCGAGAAGGTGAATATCCCTATTCCCCTAACTGAACTTTTAAGATAGCCCATGCATAACATTCAAGTCTCTTAGTTCATGGTTCCATCCACTTTAGTACAGATCCATGACTATTTAAACCTTCAAGAGAGACCAATGGTTGTTTTTGGGCCTCATGTTGAAGGACTTGATTCTTTCACTGCACCATTCTATGTGACCTTGGTAATCAATGACCTCTTATTGCATAAATGTATGTTGGACTCTGGAGCCTCCCATAATCTCATGCCCTTGGACATGATGGAACAACTCGGCTTGCAAATCACTAGACCCTACAAGGACCTATACTCCTTTGAATCTAAGAGAGTCAAATGCTTGGGAATGATAAAAGATCTGGTGGTAAACCTGGCCCAGATCCATGTGAAGAGTGCAGTGATGGACATAGTGGTGGTAGATATTCCCCCTAGATTCAGAATGCTTCTATCTAGGTCTTTGGTTTCCAAGGTGGGTGGCTCTATAAAATTAGATCTAACTTATGCCACTATTCCCACTTTTGGAGGAAAAGAAAGGAGGTTGTATAGAGAGTCTAGATTTGTAAATATTGTGACCCTAGCAGAAGGTTCTAGAAATTCTCTTGTATACGGAAAAGAAAGTGACCTCTCCTTCCTAGTCCTAGAAGAAGGTAAGACCATCTTAGAAGAAATGCAGGTACATCTAACAATGCAGTTAGATGACCCACACATAGATAAAAACAAAGTATAGAAATTATAATTTGATGGAGCTAATTCAAAAGAAGGAAATCGAGTAGGATTATTGTTGGTAAGTCCCGAGGGAAGCTTGATACCCCTCTCATTCAAGGTAGAGTTTGAGGCAACCAACAACGTGGCGGAGTATGAAGCATTTCTCCTTGGGCTACAAACAATGAGGAATATGAATGTTGAATGCTTAAATATGCATGGAGACTCTGAACTGATTGTAAAGTAGATCCAAAATTAGTTCCAGGCCAAACGCCCCAGATTGAGGACTTACTAGAATGAAGTATGGGATTTAATTGATAATTTCTTCCTAGCCTTTAATATCCAATTTCTGCCTGGAGAAGAAAACATAATGGGTGATTCCCTTGCCGTAGCAGGAAGAAACTTCAAATCTCCTCAAAATATGCTTCTTAGGTACGAGGTGGAGGTCAGACACAGACCCTCTATACCTGATAATGTCAACCATTGGCAGGTATTCAAGGACGATGAGCAGGTCAAATGGTTCATAGAAGTAGTTAGGGACTTCACTAACTTGACTATTCATAAGGAAGAGGAACAAGAGGCAGATCAAGAACCAACTTCGTGGGAGAACACAGTGGCCAGACAGGGGATTATACAGTTGGAAGGGAATACTATTCCTCATGGGCTAGTTCCACTAGAAAAATTATTTAACCAGAATGACGTAGCCTAAAAAAGAATGGCTATGGAGATGGATGAGCAAGTAGAATATTGCAATAACGGCACAGAAGATGAACCCCAGATGGTTCATCTATCAAAGGGAATCCCCTCATGTTACAAAAAGAGGTATTTAAATCTTTTCAAAATCTATAAGGATGTTTTTTCTTGGTCTAATGAGGATTTACAAGAATTTGATACTAACATCATACAACATAAGATTCCTTTGAAGAGTGAAATAAAACCATGCAAACAAAAGCTCAGGTAGATTAATCCACTCTTACTCCCCTCTATTGAATAATAAGTGAGGAAACTTCTACAGGAAAAAGTCATAGTGCCTTTAAGGTACTCAGAGTAGGTAGCCAACCTAGTCCCAGTCCAAAAAAAGAATGGGTAAATAAGGTTATGTGTAGATTTTCGTAACCTTTATAGGGCATCTTTCAAAGACAATTACCCGCTTCCCAAGATGCATTATATATTACAAAAGGTGGTGGGACCAGTTAGAATGTCCATGATGGATGGGTTCTCTAGTTACAACCAAGTGGCAGTCCACCCCGCTGGTCAGAAGAAGACTGCTTTCACCACCCCTTAAGGGACTTTCATGTATGCTCTCATGCCTTTCAGTCTTGTGAATGTAGGGGCCACATTTCGGAGAGCTATAGATATATCTTTTGTAGGGGAGAAAGAGAATTTTGTAGTGGTATATTTGTATGATATCATAGCATTCTCTAATACCGATGAAGAACACATCCTCCACTTGAAGCTTACCATTGAGAAATGTAGGAGGTATGGGTTGTCTTTAAATCCCAAGAAGTCTATTTTTTCCTTGAGCGAGGGGAAGCTACATGGAAAAATAGTAGCACAAAAATGAGTGAACATTGACCCTAAGCAAGCCGAATCTATTAGTCAAATTTTGTTACCCAGAAATAAGAAAGAGGTCCAAGTCTTCTTGGGGAGAATGAATTTCTTGAGAAGGTTCATACCTGACTATGCAAAAGTAGTGAAGGGTATCACTGATATGATAAAAATGGAGAATGAAGTCAAATGGATTCCTAAATCTTGAGAGTCTTTTACCAGAATCAAAGAAGCTTTTGCTGGAGCACCATTACTAGTCATCCCTGACTACTCTGTACCTTTTTATATGTTTTCTGCATACTATTGCTGCAGTTCTACTACAGAAGAATAAATATAGTTATGAGTAGCCCATTGTCTTCTTTAGTCAAGTCCTGAGGGATGCTGAAATGAAATATAACATCTTGAAGAAACAAGCATATGAACTAGTCAAAGCTCTGAAGGCATTTCGAGTGTATGTGCTACAGTGAGAAATCACAGCATTTGTCCCAACGACAGCGGTAAAGGACATCCTTGTGCAAGGAGACAATGAAGGAAAAAGAGGTAGGTGGATAGAAAAGATACAAGAATATGAGTTGGACATGTTAGAGTTCTATAATTTATAGGATCTCAAGGTGATTGAGTATCTCACATTTTGCAGATTTCATATTGTTTATAGATTTCAATATTCAATTGATTTCCCAAAAAAAAATGGTATTTAAAAAAAAAAGGAAAATAACAAAAGAGAAAAAATGAAAAGAAAAGAAAACTGCAAATATTTTTCAATTCATATAGTCTAATCATGATTGAACAAATTTCAATTTCTGTTGATAGGGTAGAAAATAAAGATCTACCAAACAGTTTAAGCTTCGCAAATCAGTAGTTAGGTAGAAATGAAATTGGTTCAACTGTTCAATCTGAACCAATAGGAGAGTTAAGTGATAGAGTAGGTTATAAATTAAAAAAAAAAAGAGAAAGTGAAAAGGGTATGAAAGTCTAAATTCAACCTGTAAAAGAAAAAATATTAGATTAGGAAAAAAAGGGTAGGTAGATTGAAAGAATAATAACGGGGAAAAGAACATGAAAAATTCCTCTAAATGTTTTATTCCATAGTTCATATGTTTTTCTTAATGTGGAAAAAAGTATATTAATAAAGGATAGGGGTCTAATAATATACTCCTAAATTTATTCCATACTTTGCCCCCCATTTCATTTCTTTTTTTGACCCTACCACCGACTTTCCTGTCATATCAGTGATTATCCACCCCACACCTTCCATCAAGTCCCCACACTCAATGATCGATCCAACGGCCCATAAGAGTTTTTGGCCCCCCCTCACCCTCCTAATGTTAATGCTGGGAGGGTGGGGGTGGGGGGTCCGCTTACATGTTGCAACCCCCCTCACCGATTCTACTTACCTCTCAGGGGGCCCTCCGAAAAGTGGTTTCCGCTCTCAAACAAACCACCCATCTATCATGACCATTCACCAATCCTGCCGCTCCATGACACCACTCCATCCCACCCACCTATCACCTCCATTCGCACACTATACTATTGCACATTCAATTTGCTGGACAGTTAGCTAACAGACCTGTGCCACTTCATGCCACTTCAACGGGAACTCTATAGAAATCACAAACACATCATCTCTCACCCATTTACAGAGTTTCGATATGTCCTCTTTGCTTACAGGTGAAGTAAAAACTTGTTGAGACATACATCGAGACGCAGTTGTCACAGTGAATTATCAACTCAGGAATAGAAAGTTACAATTGTCTATGTTTAGTAGGCATTCCCCTTCTTGAATCCCATTTTTTGCTCATTCCCTTTCTGATTTCCCTCTCCAAATTCTCTCTTCTTCTCATTCCTTTTCCTAATTATAGTTCACCTACAAATAAAAAGATAGTTGGGGCTTAAAATCTCTAGAAGATAGCCATGCAACCGAAGAAGAAATAACAAGAGTTGTGCAATCCAGTGGTGCACCCACTAGTGGACTTGGACCATATTCCACTTTCAAATAGAGACTTCAAGATACATGTGACAATGTCAGAATTTGATATCTTCGACATCTACTGTTGGTGGGAGGACAAATTCCTTCATGAAATGGATGATATAGGACTCTGGGATACAAATTTTCCTTTCTATATTTTCCCAAAACCCATAGCTACCCAGAATTGATTAGAAAATGCCAGTCCTACTATAGCCCACAGCAAAGAGTAGTAGTAGCCCCTATAGGAGAAATATTTTTCACCATTGATGCTAAATCCATAATGCAGATGATGCAATCTCCTATCATTGAAGGAACCACTCCTTTTTCCCATGAAATCCTCAGTGAAATGTACCAGAGGTTAGAATTTTCTAAAAGATCTAAAACCTGAGAAATATTCATGACTGAACAAACCCCACTACCTAGCAAAAATCCTCCATATCCATCCTCTGCTTTCCCTGATAGAACCAAGCATATAGTCACTGTGCTTTCATATCTTCTAGGATATTATTTAGATCAGTGGCTTGATGAGGCCATAATAGGTTTCCTATCCATATTGTCATCAGAGTAAAGACCCTCTTTCTTGTTTAATTTTAGTCAATTCTTAGCAGATGCCATCCATGAAAAATTCATAAATTTTACTACAGAAGAAGTGTTTCAATATTCTTCAGTACTGGTTTATATGTTTGTTTATTTTCAGGCAGACAGGTTTCAGTTTGTGATGAGCAAGCTAAATGAAGAAGGTGAACCTCAGTCTGTCATCTTCTGGACAACCTTGGTGATGAAGGATCAAAGGGACTTCACATACAAAAAATTCATAGAGATGTTTTTCCATCTAGCTATGAGCCTCCTCAGTGGTATAGCAGAACCCAGAATCAATGAAGAAATCAAAATAATTATGCAGCTAACCGACCAAGCTAGAACATGAGATTGGTATTTGTACCAAAATTACACAGAATTAAGGATATATGGATGTGAATTGGCCCCTTACAAGATGCGAAATTTCCTCCCCATGAGGATATTTTCACTAGATTATATCAGTCAGATGATCAATGAAGATGAAGTATATTTTGTAGCAGCAAATAAAAAATCTCAATTCAGAATCAAATCCCATATTGGTCCTTTTATTTGCAACAACAGGGAAGCAGGTGAGGAGGCTGATAAGAAGTTGAAAGAAATGAAGTTCACCCACAGCTTCACATGGTCCTATGACCCATGGGGTATCATCTCCAAGAAAAGGGTGGAAAACAAACCAGCACCTTATATTCACACTCACAGGCCTAAAATAGAAACATTCATGAACTATACATAGTGGATGTCTAAAAAATTGCAAGAGGCTGAGGAGTAGATAATTTCTTCTTCAAGTGCACAGACTCCTAGGCAGAAAGAAAGGTAGAGTATAGAGGATAGACCAGACAAGGGAAAGGAACAAGAAAAGGAAACAACTGGGAAAAGACAGAGAGAAGATCAGTCACTAGGGACTGATACTTCTATAAAGGAGTTCAAGCTGAAATTTAGGAAAAGGGCAAGGATGCGTATGGACATGGACCTAGGTAAAGAATCACCACAACAAATAGTTATCAACCTCAGTGATATTCCCAATTCATCTCCAGCATGAGGTCAATATTTTCCTACAACTCCGATCTCAGAAAGGCAACAAACTCTTCAAATTCCCACATCTACCAATGTAACAAGAGAAAAGGAGGAGACCATTTTTTATACTTTTAGAGAGATAAAGATCAGAAATGAAATGTTGAAAAAGAGTACTTATGCTCAGTTTTGGAAACAAAGTTCTACTTCCCAAGGCAGACTTCTATCAACTTTCCATTTAGATAAAGGGAAAATGCATATGGCGTTCCTTGAGGCACAAACTGCAGAACCTAAAACTCTGACTGATTATAAATAGACTTCCTTTGAGTTTGATGCCACAAATTTTCATCCTATTGATCAGCTGGAAATGCATAAGAAAATAGGTGAGATGATCTCCTCCACTCTAACAAGTACCTCTATGAGTTTGTTTAAAATGCAAGTGGCTTTATCAAATGCCCAATCTTAGCTGAAGATGGAAAATATTTCATCTCAATCAAAAGATAAAAAAATTAAGTCATTGGAAGATATAGTGGTGAAAATTGGGTATGATCCATCAAATGTGAAAGTAGTAGAAGAGATTATTAAAAAGAAGGAGGTTGATATATCAGCCTTGAGAAAACAACTCAAAATGCTTGCAACACAAGATCCCTTGACTAAAGAAATAGAGGAAACAGAGAGTTAGAAGGCTGAAATGATGAAACTAATAATGGAGTAGTCACTCCAAATAAAACAAATGGAAACAAAGATGGAGAATATGGTACAGGAAAAGGAGAAAGAGACACAGTTGACCACCACCACTATGGAGGTTGTCCCTCTTACAACTATTCCCACAGCTACTCCAGCAACTACCAATACAGGGACAGGAAGTAGTGCAAAACAACTAACCAAATCTATGGAGAGCATGAACCTTCAGACAAAATAAATCAAGAGATTGGAAACTCAATTCAACATTTTACAGGACCAGATTAAAAGAGATGAGAGTGCACATTCAATAGAAATGTAGAGGGCACGAACATTAATTGAAAAATTGCAGAAATCTGAAAAGGAGTCATCAATTGGTAACACTCTAGGAAGGGTAAAGGAAATCATCTGGAACAATATCATTAATGGTATGAATGAGATTTGGCCCAACATCCAAATCATATTTGAGCAGAAGGAGCTAGTTGAAAAAGCTAAGGAGGCTATTTGAACCGCTAACCTAGACCTGGGAGACATGCCAACAATAGCCAACAGAATCATCAAATTTCTAAATTCAAAGAACAGGTATGAGCTAGAGGAATTGGGAGTAGCAGATAGAACATAAAATATCCTACAAGTGAAAAAGGTATTGACAAAGAGGAGCTTGACCATACAACTTGAGGAGAAATGCTAGAATTTGGAGCTGACAGTAAACAGTTTTTTCAACAAAATTAAACCTTTGTCACAAAAAGGTCTCCCTTCTCTGTTTGTCATTAATGATAAACTTATGATCAGAGAAGATTATTGATAAACCTCATTATTGGTTAATTATATGGGCTTTAATTCACCTCCTACCTTAGTCAAACCAACTTTTCTCACAACTTATTACATGTTTTTTATTATATTTTTTTAATGAGATGAGTTAGAGTTGGATATTATTCCTAGTGGACTAATATGCATTGAATGCAGGATTGAAGGAGAAAATTGAGGATTTTTTACAAATACTATTGGTAAAACTTGAATGGGACAAGGGAGAGGGATTGTAGGAGGTAAAGCCTCCTAATTTACTTATCCCCCATTAAAATATTCCCCCATCCATCACACCAGCTCGGAGTGCAAGCAGCCAAGCCATGAGGATTAGAAGGTAGTCGAGCAAGTGAGAGACAAAGAGCTAGTTTATCTCGAGTTTGGGAGCCAAGCCTCCCTGATTCTAAGGAAGTAATTGGGAACTTCAATTTTATAAGTAGAGAGGCCTAGAGCCTCATTAGGATTCAGAATTTGATTGTAAAACTCTAAGCTATTTTCGAGCTCGAGACTTGTGAAAGTTTTGTTGATGTAATTTTCTATTTTGGTAATAAGAATGAGTTTTGTTTCGAGACAGCACTGAGTTAACTCAGAGGGCTTAAGCTCTTATGTTAGGGCCCAACCCTAGCATCCAAGGCTCCTTTTTCTTGTATATGTATGTTTAGTGTAATTTCATCACTTCATTTTTAATTTTCTTTTAGATGCATTTCCATTGCAAGTAGTGTAGATTGGATTGGTTGTTTATTAGTTTTCATCCATCTGTGCCTTACTTCAATAGCAGGTTAGTAGGGATAAAAGGAGAACCATAAGGTTTTCATCAGGTGTCTCGACCTCACTTCCTCCCTTTGGGATCATGACTTGAGGAAGGGACCCTTAAGCAGCCCCAAAAACACAAATTTCTATTTCTTTTATGAGCTTTGGAGTTTGATGTCTTTACATTAGTATTTGGTCAGTTTTGCAAGGTAGGACTCCATTTTCATATTTTTCATCTTAATTTTTGCAGTAGATCTCATACATGCTTTCATTCCTTTCAACAAATTTCCTCATGCATAATGTAGGCAGTTAGTTCATAAATTCTGCTTTTCTAGTTTATGAGAATGGTTCTTGTTTACATAGCCTTTTGGAAGATATACATGGTTTATGCATAGCAGGTGCTTTAGGAGGAGACTAAGACTTCATAGCCAACAAACACCTTCCATTCCATCCACCTTAGCCATCCCTTGTTTTCACCATCACCTTCACTAGTTTTCATCATTTTTCATAGAAATTCTTCCAAGCACATTGAGCGAATCCAACCATCTCCTATCTTTGTTTTTGACTTCTAAGTGATCCTAGACCCTATCCCACTCCATTCCACCCATCAAATAGCTTTCCTAAGCCTTTCATCACCTCCAACACCTCACACTTTTCTCTTGACTGTATCCTATAGGTTTACAGGGAATCCTGTAGGTTTCTAGTACATCCTATAGGATTTCCTGAAATGGCCTGTTTTGAGGCTGAATTGAGGGAAGACCAATAGGAACTCACCAAAATCCTCCCAAAGGTATCCCACACCAACCAACCATCTCCTAAGCCTTCCATCCATCCTCAAACATGCTTAATTCACCTGCCACATCACCAGAGGAAATTAGTTTTCATACTTGATTTTGCATGAAAAGACAAAAAGGCAAAAACAAATTTAGTTCAGTCTCATTACTTGCACATTAGTGATGTTTGATGCTTCTTACTTCTATAACTTAGATAGTAGCATTTGGTTCATTTTGATTTAGCATTTCTGCAAAGCATAGTCTCTTAGCAGTTAATTAGGAAATGGTGTGATTTAGCATTGAATTTCAGTCTTCTCCATTATTGCAGTAGAGTAGCTCTCTCTTAGAGTAGATTTACCTTTCTTCCATCAAGAAATCAAGCTTCTTCTGACTCCATAGAATTCTGGCTTGAAAACCTCAGTGGTCTCTCGCCAGATGAATAGTGACAATAAGCAGAACCATCACTTTTACTTCTGTATACAACACTGTCACCTCTAAGTTTGTACAAACCCCGGGTTGATAAAGTAAAGCTGGTAGCCTAGGAGTTGCAACATTCTTGCTGCAATACTTGCACTCATCAAAGTTTGGCACTGTTGTCGGGGAGGTTTCTAAGTAAAATGTGATTATTGCTTTCTTTTATTCTATTTCTTGTCTCCAATATTCTACCATTAGTTTATTTTTGCAAAAGTAATTTAGTTGTTTCCTTTTTTACAATTTTTCATTTTCTACTTTCCTTTCCATTTTGCAAGCAAGATTTCAATTCAACAAGTAGCCTTTTCATTTAGCCAGTACTTTTCATTCAATTAGCAATTTCAATTCTGCAAAGTACTTTCCATGTTTGAAAATAAAAACACAAAACCAAACAAAAAAAATTTCCTTTCATGCCTCGTAGGAATAGGGATAACTTAGGGAAATTTTTGGAAAATACCCCCACTGCATCAAACAACCAACCTTCCCTCTTCTTCAGTGGTTGTGAACTGGAGGAACCCTTAGTTGAGCAACTTGACATATTTGAGGAACCTACAGGGGAAGAAGAAGAAGAACCCATTCCTATTGAACCAATGGCTGAAAATAGAAATGACAGAGGGAATAGAGAGAGAGTCGAGGGTTCCTTCCCCATCAGGGAAACTAATGGGGCACTAATATGAAAAATATAAGCCCCTCTGACCTACCTCATTTCCAAGGCTTGACCATAGAAGACCCTGATAGTTTCTTACTTGAGTTTGTTGTTATATGCTGAACCTATGACTATACAGATGATGAGCAGAAGTTAAAACTCTTTCCATCTACCCTCAAGGATGAAACATTGTGCTGGTTCATGGGTTTACCTGGGGATAGCATCACAACTTGGGCTCAAATGCAACAAGAATGTAACAACAAATATTGAGACTACTGTTGGTCAAAGGATACTAAAGAGGAAATTTTCAGGATGACCATAGGCAATGATGAATCCCTAGAGGATTACGAAGAAATATTCCAGCTTAGTTACAAAAGGGCTAGGTACACACTTGACCCCGAGTCACTAAAGCTGGTCCTACTTAGGGGAGTAAGTGAAGATCTTCTCGATACCCTACACTTGTTAGTAGAAGGAGATATCTACCAATTACCCTATGAGGATATCAAGACTGCCTTTAGAAACCATTCTAGGGCAGCTAGGAAAAAGGGTAGGGGTAGTCAACCTATGGTCAGTACATCCTCTTCCAACTCATCCATCAAGGGTGAAATTGGAATCATGCTGGAAGATTTCAAAAGTGAGATGATGCAAACCCTTGCCTTGCAAATGGACATTATGCACATTAAGAGAAAGCAGGAGGAAACAAAGAGAGCCTTGGCCATTTTTAGTCCTAGATGCACCAAGCGGCATCCTAGGAAAGAATTTCCATTGAATTCCATTGAAATTTTCTCAGTCTATGAAAAAAACCACTCCATAGACAGGTTCCCTTCTTTGCTTGGACTCAAAGCTGTATATAAAGAAACTGAAGGGGTCACTGAGCAACACTTCTACATAAACCAAAGGAGACCTCATGGGCCTAGACCATACCAGCAGGGCATGCAAGGGTCATCCCATGTGTATTACAACCCCAACCAAACCACAACCATACCTTCTTGGGGAACCCTTGCTCATCCTTCCTAGTCTACACCCCTTCCTTGGTCCTTTTCATCTCAGTAACACTCGCAGCCAGTGAGTCAGTCAATTCAACCATATACTCTGCCACAACCTCAGTGGAATGCACCGCCCCAGGGGTGGAGGCCCCAATACAACAATGATCCAATGTTATTTCCTCCACTAACTACCCAACCATAGCTGCTACACGTTGCTCTACCCAAGAAACCCCAGATACATGCCCAACCAAATCTGAACCCAAACAACAAACAATCTCAACAAGCATACAGTGGGGAGACATCATATCTAGCTTATGCTGTGGAAATCCAGGAGATTAACCTGAGATCTGGAAGAGTTCTCCCGGATAACCAACCTCCACCTCCACCTAGGGAGGTTGAGGAAGGAGGAGAGGAAAGCATTCGTAAAGTGAATCCACCATTTTGTAAGAGATTAACCCAACCACTCCAGCCTACCCCAGAAGAGACTAAACTTGTGGGAGAATTAAAAAATCTATGTGTAAAGGTTCCACTTCTCCAAGAAATAAAAGATGTTCCTATTTAAAATAAGTTGATTAAGGAGAAGTGCTTCAAGCATCTAGGGAGGCGACGAAGGGATGCCCCTACCATTAATGTCATTGGACAACTATCCAACTTAATGTTGGCGCAGGTAATCTTTCCAAATATTTGGACCCTGGAAGCCCTGTAGTAGATGTGCACATCAATGGAATCATTGTCCCACACACTTTTATCAATCTCAGGGCTTCCATTAATGTGATGACCAAGGACACCATGCTCAAGCTCAACCTCCAAGGTTTGTTGAGGAAGACCACAACAGTTCTGCAACTTGCATACCGCTCCACAGTAACCCCTGAGGGGATTGTGGAGGATGTGATGGTTTCCATTGAATCTTGGGAGTACCCTACAGATTTCCTAGTTCTCCAGCCTAAGGCTAAGTTCACAATGCATGCCCTCCTACTTACAGAGGTAATTAAACTATAGAGGAAGATCTAGCATGATAAGAACATCAAGGAAAACCTATTACAAGAAGGTGATTGGGATTTGTTATATGATTCTAGGTATAAAGACTTCAAAGGAAGGTTAAGGGCTAGATGGCTAGGACCTTATGTTGTAGAAAGATGCCATGATAATGGTTTAGTGTAGGTCAGAACCATAGATGAAGAGGCCATTCATTTACTTGTTAATGGACATCGATTGAAAATCTATAAATGACCTTTGTCAAGACAAGAGTTCATTGATGATATCAATAAAATAGTGATGATAGTGGAGAAATTTTTAGCTCCCACCTCTTCAAATCACTAAGAGAAAAAAGAAAAAAAGAAAAAATAAGGGTCCAGGTGAAAACCTCCATGAGGTGCCTGAGTCCCACTATCGAGTTGAAAATCTCTTAGGGTAGCCCAGTAGTGTCAATATAAAAAAAAAAGAGAAAAAATGAGAATAAAAATATCCCTGGGTGAAAACCTCTCTTGAGGCGCCCAGGGAAAACAACAAAAAAAAAGGAAAAAGAAAGAAAAAAATAAAAGAGAAAAATCAAGAAAATTTCTATTTTTTGTAGGTCAGCAAGAAGGATGACCAGAGAGAAAAGTAGGATCACCAAGAGATGTATTTCACTCACATTTTATTTTTCCACTCATTTTCATTCATCACTCTACCATTTCTCTCATTTTTTCCCACTACTTTCCTTTAGTTTACAAGGGCACTGTGTTTTCTATAGGATCCCCTATAAACTTACAGGATGATGTTGTAGGAATCACAGTGACCCAGAAATCCTACAGGAAGCAACCCTAAAGGAAAAAATGACCTCCTATGTAAATGAAATAGCACCCCCTTCATCATCATTCCATCACCATACCTTACTCACCATCATTTCATCACCCCTGCGTTCACCCTTGAAAACAAAATCAGTTTCAAAAAATTTTGACAGTCTTCGAAAAGAAGGGAAACATGGAGCAATAGAGAGCATCACCTAAGTATTCCTTGTTCTCCACACTCCTAGTCTCTCTCTCCATCCATGTCACCATGCTCACAACCCCAACAAAGGGCATTATTAAGAGTTCTGAGGGAGAAGCAGCTGCAGGACATGTTGTAGGTAATCCTATAGTAGCCTATCCCACAGAATACAAATTGTAATAGCAGTAGGCCTCCATCATGATGATCCAAGTGCAGAAGGAGCTCCAAAGCAGTAGCACCACCACCATATTCAACAACAGGAAATTGCACAAATAAAGGGATCATCAGAAAGCAACAAGAAGGGAAGAAGAATATCATGCAACCAATACACACAGGAAGCACCTGCAGTCTTCAACAACTGCAACAAGGTATTAGCACCACAGGTAAGTATCCCTCTCGCTCTCTGATATGCATCATGTAGTAAAAAAAATGTAAAGGTTATGAGTAAGTTGGTTTATAAGCGAAAAGGTGGCCAGTTAACTTGGCCACCTTCGCTTAGTCAACAAAGACAAAGAGGGTGTTCTCTCACATGTGGCAGCAGTAAACTCAAAAACAGAGAAGGAGAAGCAAAAAAGTAGTTAAAGCTACGAAGGCATAAGGTGGAAGCTGATGACAAGGAGTGGGGAGTGATGAGGTGGTAGTGGGGACCAACGGTCCAAAAATGGAAACGTACCTCTGTTGCCAGCACACCACCTAACCCCAAATGACCATACGAGGAAATAACCATTGTCCCCATGCATTCATGCATTAACTTCCTTGAGGTTCTCTCTCACAGGTCACTCTCATACCCAGACAACCTACCAAAAGAAAAGCTCCATTGTTTTATTGCATAGGAATTCCTACAGGATTGCACAGAAATTCCTACAGGATCGTGCACAGGAATTCCTACAGGATAGGCCGAGAGGAGTTTCATAAGCGAAATCTCGGGGGTTGACCACAACAAACATTATGGAGAGGGAGGTTGTGTAATTACATTCCTCTTTCCAAGTAAATTGATCAAAAAATCATCTAGTTTGAGTGAATTTGGTAGCTGTGCAAGAGAATTGTCCACACAGTCATCTCAGTTTTTTACTTCTGCATTGTATCAACCATCTCATATACTCAAAACCTCACCAACCAAGATGATAGGAGGGTTTAATAAGAGGGAGCCCACAAACACTGTGAGAATCCAACAACACCCTCAGGTACTAGAAATCTTCACAAGGCATAATTGGATGGGGTTTTTCAAAACATTCAGGGAGTATGATGATGAGGTTGCCTGAGATTTTTCTCTCTCCCCCATTCCACTCACTAGAGTTCATGCCACTATTGTGGTAAGAGGCCTCTCCATAGAACTCACCCCGAAGTTACCACACTTCCCCTAGGAATACAATGGAGGAAGGAAGACAAAGGAGATAGCTAGGTTGCCAAAAGGAAATTCTTTTTAGAAGGTGAGGAACCCACTGACGACAAGAATGGAGTAAGGAGAGAAAGTATGCCATATCCCTGGACTGAAGTAAGCTAGCAACTAATCAAATACATTTCATGTGAGGGTATGTATAGTGTGGTCTATGGCTATCATTTTAGGCTTCTTGAAGAATTGAGATTTGGAGCAAAAACACCCCCTCACCACAGGCTCAACATACCATACTTCCTACTGCAATCACTAATAGACGTAAGCATCAAAGTGCAAGAGGGAAATTCTCAACAGTTAGCTCGCCATGGGTTAATTATAGTCCTTATAGAATATTCCCTCCAAAACCTCAAAATTCCTATAACATGGTCAGTTTTTAGAGACATGTAGGCAGAGGAAGACATCAAAGCTCTCACATATGATGTTAGTCCTACTGTCAGTGAAGAGGAAGAGGAAGAGACTGAACCAGAGGAAGAAGAAGTAGAGCAGGAAGAAGAAGAAACAGAAGGAGATGAATATGAGATGGATGAAGAAGGAGTGAAACAAAAGAAAATGAGGAAGATGAAGAAGAAGAGGAGAAAGAGAAGGAGGATGATGAAGAAATAGAGGAGGATGTTAAGGAGGAAATTGATAAAGATGTTGAGGATCTACAAGAGGAAGAAGAAATGAAGGACATAGGTGAAGAAAGTAATAGAAAAGAGGGGACAAAAAACAATGAGGAGTCACCTAGGGTGTCTCGAGAACCCATTGAGAGAGGGGCAGCAGTTGTCCTCACTGCTCTTAGCACCCCCATCAAGAAAAAAGGCAAAAGAGAGAGGCAGACCCCTTATATTTCAAGACAAGAAAAAGCACAAGAATAAGGCAGCGGAAACCCCAAACACCAACCAAAATTCCCATTGTGATTGAAGACTCCCCTAAACAAAAGGAGAAAATGACTTCCCCTAAGTCTCCTATCACCTGTGTGAGAAGGCCTATGACTAGATCAACCTCCTCCAAGGGAAAAGCAATCCTACAGGATACACAAAAGAATCTATAGGAAACAAAAACAATCCTACAGGATACTCTACTAAACCTACAGGAGGCACAAAAATTGGAAAGGGAGGTAGGAAAGTAGCAAGAAACTAAAGAAGAGTGCCCAGAGTCAAAAGAACCTAGCCCCCAACCTAACCTTGGTTCCTACCATAGGTTTATTGATGGAGGGAGGGTCATAACTCAAAAAAATTTCTAATTCACTGTTCTTTGAGCTTGAGAAGGAGAGAGCGAGAACACAACGATGGATGTAGATTGCCAAATCCAAGCGGGTGGAAGACATTGGGCACATGGAGGAGAAGATCAAGTAGATGGGAAGAGAGATAAGTAGCTTGAGAGACAGATAGGCCATAATGAAAAATCAACTAGAGATAGAAAATGCATGGTTGAGAGGACAGTTGCAGGAAAGAGAGAATAAATTGGCATGTATGGCCAGTCTCTCTTTGGAAGCAATCCAGTGTAGGATTCCAGCTAAATCTTATGCCCTATACCTCAAGGAATAGTGGCTGCAGTTCCATATCAAGACCCTAGCACAGAGAGGTACCATGCCATTTCAGGACTACAGGCAGTTCATTGATCTTTGTGATCATAGCACACTAGAAGATAGGGCCAAGATGGTTGAGTTTTATTTGCACAAGATGGCCTTAACAAACATGAATGTATGTGACCCTAATGCCAAGTGTTGGATTGAGGGGGCCTGACCCAGGTTCAATGTTAATTAGCCAAATAAATCCCTACACCACTGGCCCTTTTGGCATCAACCCACAAAGCACGGACCGAACTCTCACCTGAAGCAGTATGGGGGGATGCTGAAACCAAGTTTCTGCACCCTAAGATTGTTGTGATGTAATTTGATTTCTTCTATCCCTGCCTTCGCGTAGGTTATCTCGCTCTAGGGCTTCTAAGACAAACCCTCTATTCTAGCTTTCAATACCTTCACAAAAGTATATGATCGACCTTCACGCAGCCCTAACCTGGGGCTCAGGTACTTTCACGCTATTATGCAGTGCGCTATGTAGATTCCTCTATTACCCTAAATGATTTTCTTATTTTTCCGAATACTTAAAGCTATTACCATGTAATCCGATATTCGAAATTTTGTTTATTTATTCAATTTAACTGCATTCATTTGCACATCATAAGAGCATCATAAAGGAAATTCATACACAAAATATCCAAACCCATCAACAGAACAAATACACAGAAATTGCAGAATAACTCCTTTTATTAATATCTTCCAAGTGTTACAGACTTTGTTCACCCTATAGACACAACTACAAGGGTCTGCACACTCAGCTGGGGACTTCTACCCTAGGCCTATGCACACTCAGCTGTAGAGCCTCTACCTACGCTACAACCCAAGACTTAGATTTCTTGCTTCATAGCTATGACTCTCTTACATGTTGTGTCTCTTCAACTACTTAGAGCTTAGCTCTTTTTATACAATCCCATGGTCCGTGGACCATGGGTAGATCTCTTACAGCTGACTTTACTTTACAAAACTAAGGGTGGACTACCCTTTATGACACATAACACCTTCATGCTCCGTGACCACAAAATGTGGATTTTTTACAATAATATTACAAAAATTGACTTAAACATGGGCTTTTAGCTCCAAACCTACCCTTGGGGGATCCTGCCCCCAATAGGCCCCCAACAAAAACATCGTGACTCGCCCTCGAATCACTCAGTAGGTGTAGAGATCTTTGCATGAAGCCCATCCAACTCGACCTTGATGACTACAAGTTCAGTCGTGCATTGAGCTACTGCCTACTTCGGATATTCAACTATTTTCTTGGTTACTTCCCCTACGATGTCAGCCTGAAGCTGTTGTTGCGTCACATGCAGAGTGGCAAGCTTGCCTTCAATGTTTCCTATGATTGCGTAAGCTTCCTCTAGCCAGGGCTTTAATCGCTCCTTCAGCACTGCTTCCTTGTGCAGCACTGTGTCCACTTGTTCCTTCAACTCCTTGGCTTCTTATAGCTTGTCTAACCTCTGTGTTAGCGTGATGGTTCACGCTGTGCCCTCAACTTCATCATAGCACTGTTGGATTTCACACACTTTCGTCTCTAGCCTCTAGATGTTCGGGTCCTCCTGCAAGCTGGTCAGGACCTCAAATGATTGTTCGAAGAACTGTGTGTAGTTTGCTACTGCACTCTCCACTGCCATGAATTCTTCTGTGACAGTAGCCACCTGCTGCTGCTTTACCTCTGGTGCTGTTGAACGTTGAGCCCTCAACGGGAGCTCTGTAATCTGCAGGTTCATCTCCAACTGAACCCGTGCCATCTCTGTCCAAGTGTCGCACACCCATGTGTCCAATTTGTGGATGCGGTCCTTGACTGGCTCCTCCTCTGAATTGACCAATTCCAGGACCATTCTGCATGCCTCCTCCATGACCTATACGATCTTCTTGTTATGGCTGGTCATCTCAGCCTCGATGGTGATGGCAACATTCCTCTATAAGGCCATCTGCTCATTGTTTATTTCGTGTTCTCAGTGCTCCATCCGGCAACACTAGTGCACTGGAAGCCTTCATGTGCAGCATATTGGGAGCCTCTCATGTGCTGATAGCCAAGCTGGTAGACACTGTACCAACTTGTGACGCGCGGGTCTGCAACTCCTACAGTCCAGTCTAGATGGCCCCTAGGATGATCTGCTACTGCTTTTTGAATTGCTGCAGGGCCTCCGCGGTGACATCTCGGACTGTGTCACCGATGTCATATAAGTCACCCTCCATTAGTGTGATAGGTTCCAATGAGGTCTTGGTCACCTTGGATTTCTTTCTAGACCCTCCCTTTTCCAACTCTTTCGAGCGTTTAATGCAGCCGGATGTCTCTTTAGGGTCTGCGCCATGCTTCTCTGCGTCCTCCTCTTCGATCTCAGTTGAAGGCGACCGTGCGCCATTGTCAGAGCCCCGCTTTATGCCACCTGCCTATTTTCCTGCCTGCTTTCCTATCTGCTCTACCTGGGCCTTCTCAACAGCCTCCTTCTTTCTCTTTTCGACCAGTTGCACCATCTTCAGCTTAGCCTCTTTCTTCTTCTTTTGTGCGGTGGAATTGCTTCCACCCACCGCCAAGTCCGTGGTGGTGCACCACTACACCGGCCATTTATCCAACACCACACCAATGGCATCATCTATGGCTAGGTATGGCAAATCATACCACTTCTGCACAGGGTCCTTCTAATCCCAGATTGATATCTGATGGAAGTCAGCTTTAAATTCGGCATAGCTCTACAGGTTAGCATATACCGTGGAAGATAATCGTGGCTTGCGATTTATTGCCATTCTAATATTCATTTCCATCAAGATCCAGAAGATCTTGTTGTCTTGAACACACTCCGCGTCCCTCGTCACCCACAACAAAGCATACTTTGCTGCTTCAGGAAGGTTTGGCATGACCGAGGGGAATTGGCTCTCTTCTGGTAGCTCCCACACGACGAGGACAATCGACTACAAGAGCCACACATAGTGGAACATCTTGCTTTGCTCTTGTGCTTTGCTGCAGTTCGCCAGGAACTCTCTGTGAAGGTAGTCTGACTAGTTAAACTGGACTCCTTCTGAGCAATGCTGTGTGAGCACGATGACATGTATCAGTACCTCATCAGTGCGACACTTCCGCATCACCTTCCCTATAAGGATTTGCATTGCCACCTTTACAGCTAGGTCACAAATGCTAGAAAAAGTGTACCCGTGTGGCTTCTTTACTAGTTTGAACTTCTCTTTCATTGATTCTGTGAACACCGGTTCACCACTCTTGCTGCCAAAAATCATAGCTAGATTTTTTCCTGTATACGGCAGGCACGTTATGAGATGAATCAACATATCGGTGATGGGTATTGGCTCCTCCAGCCATAGTCACCCATCATGAACCAAGCACAGTAGCGGCTTGATGACCAAAATTGTCACGGGGGTGCAATTATAGTGTGGCACCCAGAGTAGGTTGAGTAATCCTACCTTCTCTACTCCTTGGAGCCACTTCCACGGCTCTAGTGCAGTCATCCCCGTATTTGTGTTTATGATGCTACGTATCAACTGTTCAGTCACCAAGTGTGGGAACTTCTCATGGTCTGCCAAGTCCTAGTCTTCAAGCCTCAAAATTGGCACCCATGCCAAACGCAAACTGTCAAAAGTGATTTCATCTGGTAGCAATGGGGTTTGTAGAGGAGTCTTACTTTCATCAATGTCCTTCAGAACCTTGGACTTAGGCTTCCATAGAGGGACATACTCCAGCAACCGTGTAATGGGGTCTGCACCCTGGGCTTCAACCTCCTCTATTTCCACTGCCACATCCTCATCGTCCATGGGGATGTCTTCGATATCCTCCTCTTCTGCCTCTAGTTTTATAGCCTTGCCTTTCGCCTAGGCATTGGGCTTTGGTGGGTTTCTTCTTGGCGACGCCTACACTGGTATGGTAAACTGCTTGCCCTTCTTGTCTTTCATGGTCTCCTTGGTTGGGGTTGGCTTCGATCTCGGCGTTCTCCGGGATTTACGGACCTCCGCCAATACTTCGGCTACTTCCAGGGCAACTACTTTGGCCCCCATATCAATTTCCTGCACATTTTCCTCGGCTGCCACTCCTTCAGTGTTCATATATTTTGTGCAGGTTGACATGACGCTATTCACTAGTGCTTGTGTGTCTTTTGAAAATTGTTCAAATGCCAGACTCACTATCATATCTTGAAAGAATTCACAGTTCATGTGGAGATGAAAGTGCAACAACTCAAGTCTCAAAATGCCAAGTGTTTTTCATTGGGCAGACACTTGTAATTTATAGGGCATTTTGAATTCAAATCCAACCATTCCCCCTAAAATCGGTTCATTAATGCTGGATTGGCGGTATATTTTCAAGGATCTAAGCCATACATTTCATCTTAAATGTTGGTCTCCCACTCAATTTGGCCTCACTTCTGCTGTCTTTTCATGAACAATGACTTTAACTGTCACTTTCCAGCCAACCTATAGGGTAGCATAGCTCCCTCTGTACTGTCGCAAACCTAATGACACGTTCATGCTTCATAATGTCTTCCAATCGTGCAGCTCCCTCTGTGTTGTCGTGGACCCAATGACACTTCCATGCTTCGCACCGTCTTCCAATCACGCAACTCCCTCACTGTTATAGACGTATTTGGGCACATCAACCCCAAACTCATATGTCAATGATATTAAGGCTCATCAGCCCCTAAAATGGTTTTCTTATACCCTCGAGAAGCTTAGTCATTTGAATGCTTCATTCCACAAAATTTCCATCTCAGAAATCATCCATAAAAGTGCCAACACTGAACCATATCAGAAAGCCCTGTGTTGTGGTGAGATACATACTGAGTGCTGCACTAGCTAAGTGTGATGCATCTCACTTAGGCCTTCTATAGGGTGCGATGGTCGAGGTAGGACAAAATTTCAGGACATTTTGTTAGTTGGTTGCTCATGGAATCTTCTAGGAGCTTCTCCTGTGCCACTTGCCTCTCTGAATACACCCAAGGACAACCAAGGGAATTAGGAAACCATATCCAATTCCCCTCTCTTGTGGAACCAATTTTAACAAATGGAATGACACTCATCAATTCCCATGGATGATTCACACCCTTGCAAACATCTGTAAAAGGATCTCCCATCCAAGAGATCAAAAGGCTGAATTGTTGTGAATTCTAAGGAAGCGCTGCTGCTTTCAGTATTGAGGAGAGAGCATTGTATGATTGTTGGTGTGTTCTTGCTAATTCATGAGGTGAAGAAGGATTGAAGCTAGGAGGATGGTGCTAGATTAGACAACTGGGTTGTAATCTTCCTTGTTATTAATAAAGTTCTTTGAGATTTTTTCCAATTGATTGTGTCAATTGTAAATGCTTTCAATTTTTCATTGTATTTCTGATTCTATAATGTTTATGCTGTAATAGATCATGATGCTTTGACAGGTCTTTGTTTCTATAACTATGCAGGTACTCTACAAGCATGTTAAGTACAGGGAGAGTTACGGGATCAGCCAAGGAGAAGGAGATCAAGCAAGGGATCAAGCGAAAGAAAGAGGTTGGTCCCCTATCATCTCATTCTTATCTATTACTCATAGGAAATCTTTCGAATTACTTTAACTGTTGTTTCTAGGGTAGCTGCCAAACCTAGAGGGCTTGCATTCTTTAAGAATACTAGTTTTCCCATAAAAAAATTGGTGACTCCACTAGGGAACGATGATTGTTTTTTGCTATTTCTTGCTCTATGTTGAATTATATAAACTATAGACAGAGTCTGAAGCTAGCCAGGAAGCTTTCAAACCACTTTTGTTATACAATGGCGTAGTAGATAAATGCTACTTCAATCAATTCTAGTTTATCTTATATCTTAAGCATTTGATTTTCAAAAGAATAAAAATTCCCTTGTTGGTAGCTTAGTAACCTCATAAGACATTCCATCATACTTTGCTTATCATTGTTCATCAAAATCAAGCTTAATCCATTGAAAACTACTGCAAATTTGAGCCAAAAACACTTTCAAAAATCATTCCCTAGACCATCGCACTGTCTTGAACTATAAAGTGAGAATATCAGTTCTTGAATAGGAAAAGTGATATGAATTGCAGTTGGGCCCTCTATTAAGTGCGATGGATGACTGAAACTCAATTTTCCCATCTAGGATTTGAGGTTTTTGACTAGTTTTCATTCCAGTTTGGTTGCTTGCTGAATATGAACAATGTCTCATCACTAAAGTCAACTTACATCACTTAGATCAGCCTCTATTTACACTAGGATTAGTTAATGTTTTTGTGTGTTTGTTCTTCATTTACAATCCATTATCAAAAGTAGTGATATTCGATTTGTCGTTTTCGATAGAAAGAGTGTCGTAAAGTCTTCCATTTTTGTCAAAAACTGACGTTGTTATAGACATTTTTGGGCACTACAACCCCAATCAAACATGTCTATAAACCAAGGGCTCCTAAGTCCCTAAAATTCTTGTTCCATCCCCTAAAAGAATAAGGTCAGTTGATTACATCATCTCCCAAAAGTTCTCCATGAAAAACTGCTCAGAACTAGTCAAAACGGGACCATCTCACCTACTCCATGGTCAAAGTGCACTGCATCCCACCTAAATGCACATGGGAGGTGCGATGCATACTAAAAAGCCCTTCTATGGGGTGTGATGGGCGAGAGTGGACAAATGGTAGAGTCAATTTGCGAGGTGGAGGATCATGGAATCTTCTAGAAACTTCTCCTGTGACACTTGCCTCTCTACATTCGCCCAGGGATGAGTAAGAGATCATCAATCTCCAAGTGGAATCAAGAACTATCAGAGAGAGGAAACTAATCAAATCTCAGAAGCTGACTCAACTCCCTGCAATAATCTATATATGGATCCCTTATCCCAGAGATCCAGAGGCTGGAATTTTGTATCTTGTAAGGAAGTGTTGCTGGTTTCTTGGTGTAACATAATAGTGTTGGGTGATCTAAGCTTTTCATGAGGTGAAGAAGGGCTTTCTTGCTGAGAGGATGACGCTGGGTCAGAACAATTGGTTGTAATCCTCTTTGCTATTCTTGATATTAATAAAGCTATTCAAGTTTTCCTCCACATTCTTGTATGATTGATGATATATGCATTTGTGTGGTCAATATATTTCTGGTCCTATATTGTTTATGATAGTAGATCTCTGTTCTTGGATAGTGTTATGTTGCTTTGATTCCACAGGTGTTCTTTGAAGCTGGGTAGACGAGGAAGTGAGTGGTAGAGATCTATCAGAAGGGAGAGGAATCAAGCAAGGAACCAAGCACAAGACAGAGGTTGGTCTCCTTTGTTCCCCTCTGATCTACTTCTCATAAAAGAAAACGAAAGTAGTTTTAGTTTGTTTGCTTCTAATATAGCTACCAGTCTTAGTGGGACTAGCAGCTCTGCCTAGACACTAGATTTCTTGGTAACAAAATGGTGACTCCACTGGGGAACGAATAGATTGTTTGTTTATCTATATTTGTTTGCTTTATAAACTTACAGATGGAGCCTGAAGTCAAGACAGCTAGCTTTCGAACTGCATTTGCTATGCAAGCGCAAAGTAGATCAATGTTGCTTCAGTCTATCTCTGGGTTTTGTTTATGAACTGAACAATCAATTTACAAGCTCTCTAATTGCCCTTGTGGTGGCTCTAGTAACCTCCTTAGATCTACCCCTATGATTTATTTACTGATTATCACTTGCTCGGCCTAAATCCCTAAGCTGTGCTGCAAACTGTGATAACAAACTCGATCAAAAGTCTCGCACTGTACCATCGCACCCTCTCTTCAAGGATATCAGTATGCATCGCACTTCCCGTGTGATGTAGGTGGGATGCATACTGTAATCCCTGTGTAACAGGTGCGCTGATCAGAGAAGGCTAATTTTGCCTCCAGACTTTGGTTTTTCTTGACTCTTTTCAGCTCTATTCAGGAGTTTTGCTGTCTGTAGTTAGTATACCTCTGTTGGAAACCCCCTTCCTTGCCATTATTCTACCTCCATTGTGAAAAGAATTGTAAATGTTTTTATGTATTGTGAGCCATTTTCAGTTCTCTTTTACAAAGAAGTAGCGTAATTGAACTGTCGTTTCTTGATTTGGAAGTGTCGCAAGTGTCGTTTTCAGTCATAGAAGAGAATCTGATTGTTCTTGACAGTCGGTTACACTGTTACTCTTGTATTTGATTTGAATTAGTAGTTTTTCAAGTGTCGAAAGCAAGTTTTCAATCCCAAATCGCAAAGTGTCGTTATTGTCTTCATTTTGTCTTGAAAAGAAGCTTGTTAGTAATGTTGCTTTGAAAAATAATTCAGATTTGCGCTTAGCTTTCTTTTTATCATTCACACATTAATAAGGCTGAAAACAAATACATGCATGTGCATTTGCATTTAGATTGTTTTTTGGTTTGATTTAGGATAGTGCATATAGTGTGTGCTCTCTGCTCTATGTTGAAAGAATATCATCTCTCTTTCTTTAGTAGCTAGGATTTTCATTGCAAAAAGAAGATTAAATGATTGTTTATCATCTTAGATTGGATTTTAGGAATTGTATATCTACATCACGTGGTGAACCTGAAAGGAAAATTTCTTAAACAAGATCAACTGTAAAATAAATTTAATGAACCTAAAAACGCTTTGGAACCTAACGCACAACATTTAGAAGTCTAGGCTAGAGACGTATTTCGGCATTGTAAAGCCTGGTAACTGTTGATTTCATTGCTGGTTGGTTGATTCCTCCACTCTGAGACGGCAAGTGCCAGTACGGACTTGTGCTCCCATGTACCGTTGAGTATATATTGGGAAACCACAATAGGCTATATCCTTTATCCATAGGAAGTTGTGTCTGCCACTCTATAGATTGCAATGCACTAAACACAGCATTCGGGAAGATTGACTATCGTACTGTAAAAAGTATTTTGCAGTTTTGGGATTGGTTTGGTAATCCCTCTGTCTAGATTTCCAGAGTAGTCTCTTTCGTTCCTTTTCAGACTCCTTAAAGGAAAAGGTCCATCTGAGAACTTGTCACTTCAGGCTCATTAAAAATCGAAGGTGACTAGAGTCATCTTTTGTTTTTTCTCGACTCTTAAAAATTAAAAAAACAAGTTGTGGCAAAGCATCTAAAATTCATTCAATTTGGAAACATATTTCCCCTTGATTTTTAGTCGATCGAGTAATCCTCAATCGTGGAAGAAATTCAATTGAAACCTCGTCGTTCGTGGAGGCTTACGAGTCAACCGCCTTTGTCTCCAGAATCAAAACTGTTATGGACAAAGCGAACTTGTTTAACTAGTTCAAAATCCCCTGGTAAAGTTGGAACAAGTGTTCTGACACCATCGGAGACTCCGGTTACTCCAAACATTTCTGGTATCCCTACCTTTATAGAAGAAGTTCAGCAGCCACCAAAGGACAGTAGAGTTGATCCTAGTGTCAAGAAAAACACTTGTATTACTGAACCAGCTCCATCTACAGCTGATTCGGAAGGTGTTATTCCCCAAACATCTTTCACTGCAGAATCTATACCTTCTTCGACACTGGAACCTGACGGTATACCTCTTCCACCTGGTATGATTGCTATAGAAGAGATTGTGGAAGATCCTCCATCTAGCACTCCATTGGGATTTGGAGTCGGGATCAACCTATATCCTTCTTCATCAGAAATTAGTCTACCGTTATCGGAAGCTCCTGTAGAATCACTAGGAAACATTTTGGATAGATTAGCAATGTTTGAAAAACCGTCAACATTTAGGACTATGTCATCTGACACAGTGACAATAGAACTTCCTGCTATCATTGCAACAATGTTCCCTGGTATACCATCTGTCCCAAATAGCTCTCAATCACTAGATGGGGCCCACTCAGGGGCTATTTTGACAGTATGGTCTATTCTGGTTTGTTCATCCGGAGTAATATCCGGGAACTCTTATGTTGAGTCTCAGCAAATTGATCCTTCACAGTGTCAATTTGGGCAGTCCGGTCCTCAAGGGCAGATCATTCCTTTGAGTACCAGATTACCACCGTATGGGGGGCAATATACCCTTTCATTGTCTCCTCTACGAGAACAACCATATGAGATTTCACAACAAAAATCAGGTTATGCTGGAATTACATCTAGCGGTTGGGTGCCGATACTGCCTCAACAACCAACAGTTGTATACTCGATGCAAAAATGTTTACTTATGTCAAATATACCAACTACGCCAACTATTGTGACGGTGTCCCAAGTACAAGCGTTGCCTATTGTATGCCAACCTCAGGTTTCTCAGGTTGTAATGCAACAACCTCTTATCCCTGCGACTCAACCACAATTGCCAACTAGTGGAATGACACAGGCCCAAACGGGTACAATTACCCCTCATCTTGGTCAAACAGCCAGTATTGGATAACAGCACATGGCTTCACAACCATGGCTGGTGCAATATCAACAACCGCAATTCCAACAAGTTTACCAAGGATCTGAGCAACAAATCTTTGCAAATAATGGGCAGCCGTATATTCAAAATAGCCAAAATCAACCATTCTATAATGGTTATGCCCATCAACCTTACCAAAGTTACCAGCATCAAATGCATTATGCTGGTATGAAAAGACAAACTTCTTAGGAAATTCCATCTTATCCTGGGTATGCTTCGCCAAACCTGAATCAGTAGTTACCCTTCGTGGTGACTTTAGAGTTACCGGATCTAAATCAGCTAAGGAACGATCCAATTTCTTACGCCCCTTGGTGGCTAGCGATTCTGCATAAACTTCCGTCAGATATTCCTAAATTTAATGGAAATCCAGGTGAAGACCCATCGAATCATGTGATTACCTTTCATCTATGGTGTTCATCAAACACCCTAAACAATGATTCGATTAGGCTTCGCCTTTTTTAGAGAACATTAACTGGTCCGGCAGCAAAATGGTATATCAAATTACCAAGAGCTTCGTTTGATAACTTTAGTTCCCTAGCCACAACCTTTTTAACCCATTTTCAGTTGCCCATAAGGTACAAAACGGGAACAGAACTTCTTACCAATTTCAAACAAACGACAGCCACTCACATATCCGATCATATTCATGAGTGGCAACGTCGTTGTAGAATTGTAAAAACTGCGTTCCTGAGCAGCTTTTAGCTGAATGGTTTATTAATTCATTATTACCTTCCATTACAGAAGATGTGGCAAAGGGCGGAGTCATCACTGAAGAGCAAGTTATTGCTCGTGCGCAATATTTGGACTTGATTTATACTCAGTCTGGCATGCTCTACGATAAAATCCCTGACGCTCCCAGACCAGAATTTTCCGTTCCTCCTCCTCATAAATCGAACAATGACTCTCATGCCGACAATGGCGTGATTGGTATGATAGACACGAAATCAAAAAAGGCTACATCTAAAAAGGCCCGTAAGATTTCTCATCAAAATGCAAAAGAAGAACTTCTCGCCTCGGAAGTAAATTCCGTCTCAACAGACAAAGGCAAAGAAACCAAGCAACCAAGAGGCAAGAAGAAAAACAAAGGGAAGAAGAAGAAACAGGAAGAATCATCGCCTGAAAAATCTTCTGAAAACCCTTCTGGAGATAAGAAACCAAATCGTCCATGCCTTATATGTGATGAGGATAATTGGGTAAGAGATTGTCCATATAAAGTTGAGCTTAAAAAATTCTTCAAGAATTCGAAAACCTCAGTGGTATTAACTGATCCATTTCCAAATCCAGGAACAAATCTGGTTGCCAGTGATAATGCTTCCCCATCCCAAGTGCTGATGTTGTCGGTTTAGAAACAGCAAAATGATGCTTTGATAATGATAAGGAATAAATATTACGGGAATCCACAGCTGTCGAACAACAGGGATAAAGATCAACCTAGTAGTTCGACAACAACTTCGGCAGAGGTTGCGCCGCCCATAATTCCAGAGCTAACAATAAAACCACCAAAGGGAGTAGTACACAATTCGACATTTAATCATCATGCCAGAGCAGCACAACATTATAATATAGTGGAAGATCTGGCCCAATCGCCATCCGCTATGTCGACGCTTGAGGTACTGGAAAATTGCCCCTCCCAAAAGCATGATTTGTTATCAGCAAGAGGTGGAATTGACCCAAAGGATTCTAATCTTGTGTCCTTTAATCACAAAGGATATGATCCTCAGTTACTAGCTCAACTAGCTTTCCTCATTCAAGTGAAAGCCCTCAACAAAACTGTTCATCGAACAATTATTGATGAGGGGGCATCTACATGTATTATGTCGATGAGTTGCTAGAAAACTTTAGGATATCCAACGTTGTCGCGAACTTCAATGACATTAAAAGCATTTGATGGAAGAACATATACCCCATATGGGATTTTAAGTAACTTGCAAGTTGAACTGGGGGGGGGGGGGGGGGAAATAGTAGAAATAGATGTTGAAGTAATCGACGGAAACGTCAATTACAACATCCTACTGGGAAGGCCATGGATATATGCTATGGCTATAGTTGTGTCAACCTACTTTAGGAAGATTGCATTTCCCTTTCAAGGGGGAATTACAATCGTCGACCAAAAAACATTTCTCCCCAATAGTTCCCAAGTTACAGGAAGCATTCCGATGATCCATGGAAGCCCCCATTCTCTTCAAAATATCGGAGTAGGCCTACTAAAAGACCCTATATTAATGGGGACTTTTTCGCTCCCACCTCCAATCAATCAGGCGGAACTAGCAATGGTAGGAACCTGGAATAAGATATCTTCTATTCAAAAGATCTCATAAATCGATATTAGCATGGATCATCTGTAGGTATTGCCTCCAAGCCAAATAGAAATATTGTAGCAATCAATGTTTCTGGCATGGGAGGAAAACCCAAATCAACGCTCATCAAGCATTTGGATAGATAGGTCTAAGGAATATGGCACCCCTTCAGATCCTTGGTCGGAAGTGCATTACACCGACGAAGGAATTGTTCAGTCAATGATAATTGATGGGGCGCCATGGGAAGATTACGACCATCGTTCCCATCTTCCAGATTGTCAAGAAGATACTCCTGATGACCCTCATCATCCTTCAGTTTTTTATTTCTTATCAAATACTGTAAACATGGTGGATTCCGAGTGAAACTTGTCCAATATCGAAGAGACTATCGCCATAAATATCTCGACCAAAAAAGATGTTGTATAGAATATTTATGTTGGCAAATGTGGTTCTGCTTCAGAACTGGAAATATACAAAGTTCCTTTTCACGAATTCAGAGATGTCTTTGCTTGGTCATATGATGAAATGCCAGGCATTGACTCGAGTATAGTTGAACATGAAATAAAGATGTATCCAGATGTCAAACCAATACGACAACGGCTACGGCAGGTGCACCCCAAGAGAGCCGCTGCCATCAAGGCAGAAGTTGAAAAACTTCTCCATGCTGGTTTTATTTAACTGGTTCCTCTAACCAATTGGGTATCGAAAATTGTTCCTGTAATGAAAAAACAAGGAACGATTAGAGTGTGCGTCGATTATAGGGATGTAAATCAAGCTTGCCCAAAAGACAACTACCCTACACCCTTTATAGACCAGATAATTGATGAATGCGCCGGATGTGAAATCTTTTCATTTATGGATGGATTCTCCGGGTATAATCAAATAAATATCCACCCATAGGACCAGTCAAAGACTGCATTTATTTGTCTGTGGGGCACATTTGCATATCGCAAGTTACCCTTTGGTTTAAAGAACGCAGGGGCAACATTTCAGAGGGCAATGAATTATGCCTTCCATGACATCAAAAACATCATTCAACCATATCTCGATGTCTTCTGGCTCATTCGTGAAAGCGGACAGATCATCCGCAGCATTTGAGAGCAATATTTCTACATTGCTGACACTACAAGATACGACTCAATCCACACAAATGTGTGTTCTGTGTCAGTTCTGGTTGTTTGCTTGGCTTTGTAGTCTCAAAGGACGGGATTCGTCTCAACCCATGTAAGGTTCAAGCAATCATAAATTTGCCTCCACCTTCAAATTTGTTTCAGATTCAGAAACTCCAAGGGAAAGCAAACTTTCTGAGGAGGTTCATTCCAAATTATGCCGAACTTGCTAAAGGTTATACACGTCTATTAAAAGAAGAAGTACCCTTTGTCTGGGATCAGGTCGCACAATCTTCCTTTGATGCTTTAAAGGAATCCCTCATAAAAGCATCATTAATGTACGCTCCTGATTATCAAAAAGACTTTAACCTGTATCTGGATGCAGTAGATACAACCATCGCAATGGTTTTAGTACAAGAAGACAATGGAAGTGAACATCCTATCTATTATTTGAGTATAAACTTAAATGATATAGAAAGCAAGTATTCCTATGTTGAAAAGCTGGCTCTCGCAGATGTTCAAGCAATACAGAGATTTCAACACTATGTCCTCTTTCGAAAAACTACCATTTTGTCAGATTGCAACCCCATGACTTATATCTTGTCGCGACAGTTGCTGGGGGGAAAATATTAAAAATGGATAGCAATTCTTCAAGAGTTTGATCTGGAATTTGTAAAATCCAAATCGAAGAAATCGCTGGTTTTCGCGGAATTACTATGCGATCTCCCATCGTCGTCTAACGATGAAACATCCGGAGAAACCATCATGGATGAATCTTTGTTTCTGATATCTTCAAGCAATTCGTGGTATGGGGATATAATTATCTATCTCCAAACCCAAAAATATAGGTCTAATACCTCTTGCTCAAAACAAAGACGTATTCGATACCAATCAAAAGACTACATGATCGTCAGTGATACGCTTTATCGTCGTGGTGTCAATACAGTTCTGAGGAGGTGCCTCACCCATGAGGAGGCCGAAAAAGTCTTGAATGATTGCCATTCAGGCATGTGTGGGGGACACCAATCTGGTTATGCTACAGCGCAAAAATTTTTACGAGCAAGATACTTCTGGCCAACAATGTTCAAAGATTGCATAACCGCAATCAGAAGTTGCCATGCGTATCAAATTTTCTATAGCAAAACCAGAAGACCACCCACACCCTTGCAACCAGTAGTTTCTGCTGGGACATTAACCAAATGGGGCATAGATTTCATGACATGTAACCCCACCTCGACCGGGGGCCATGGGTATATCATAGTCGCAGTAGACTATTTTACCAAATGGGCTGAGGCGATGCTTACATTAAACAACACTGGCGAAACGACCGCCCTTTTCTTTTTCAATTATGTAGTCGCCAAATTCGGCGTTCCAAAAACCATAGTCACAGATCATGGATCACATTTTCACAATCACATGATGCTCGAATTGGCTGCCAAATTGGGGTTGTCCCACGACAGCTCTACTCCATATTACCCGCAGGCCAATGGACAAGTTGAAGCAATCAACAAGGTCCTGAAGCGGATGCTGCAAAGGATGATTGGAGTCCACAAAAGGAGTTGGCACCTGATCCTGTACTCATTTTGGGCATACCTAACATTGGTAAGGAATGCAACCGGGTTTACACCCTTTCAACTGGTGTATGGCCTAGAAGAAATCTTACCAGTTCAGTGTGAAATCTCATTCCTCAAACTCGCAGTCGACCTTCTCCCCGGAACTTCAGAAGAGGAGGCTCGTTCCTTGGAACTAATCCAATTGGATGAAACCCATCATGATGCCTCTTTGGCTAATGAAGCCCATAAGAAACGAGTCAAGGCATAGTTCGACAAGAATGTCAAACCCCGTGTCTTCTCAGAAGGTGACTTGGTCTTACTTTACGACCAGGAATCTGATAAATTGGGAGCAGGTAAATTCAAATCCTTATGGATGGGCCCCTATATTATTAAACATGTATTAGCAAAAGGAGCCTACAAGTTAGTGGATTATGATGGGATTCCATGGGCGCAACCCCGTAACGGGTTGTATCTTAAGCGTTACTACGCATGATTCAGTGTAGTAACCCTTATGCTTTTGTTGAAATTTTTGTTTTTGCTAAGGGTAATTGTTCTGGTCAGGTAATCCATTTTTTTTTTTACATTTGTTCCAGATGTTGAACCTATTGGAATCATTTGTTGATATGCCGACGGAGCGAGTCGTAATTCGCAGGAACTATCTTCTACGGCCTGGGCCATTTTTGATCCAAGCGACGAGTTAATAAGTTTTAGAGGGGTATGTATTGGTCAGTCAACAAATAACATCGCTTAATATAGTGCATTGATAGAACTCCTCTCTGATGCCATCACACATGGCATACGCTGACTTGTTGTCAGGCTAGACTCATAACTAGTCATACTACAACTCATTGGTATCTATTCCGTGCAAAATCCAGCTATCTATCGCATGTTCCTAAGGGTCAAGATTTTGGAAAGACAGTTTCATTCTATTCAATATCAGCATATTTCTAGAAATTTAAACACATTAACAGACTCATTGGCAAATTATGTGTTAGATAGACATTTGCAACATTTATAAAAGAAGCATTTCATCAATATTTGCATCAGGATCATGTAACTTAACCAAAATAAAACTTCGAAAATAAAAAATATATATATAATTGTTTTTGGTTTACACATGATGTTCTGTAACCAAGAAAAAATTGGTCATATGACCCAAAACTCAAAAATGTTGGGGGGCACCCTAGTTTAATGGTGCTGATGATAACAAGTCACTTCCTGTGCAATCATGCGTAAAAGCCGAGTCCATCGACTTGGCACGCCAGTAGTATGTCACTGCAACCTAAGAGGTAGCTAGTTGGTCCTCAAATCTGGAATACCAAGAGTGAGACCCTCAACCTGATCTTGCAATGTTGAAAGAGTCTATGCCACATCAAGGTCACGAAGGATAGCCCTTCCCACAGCCTCTCCTGCCGAAGTGGCAGCTAGTGCTCTCGGATGTACTGCTAGTCAGACTGGTCCAATGTCTGCATGAGCACATGAGTTTTGATTAGTCTTGAGTAAAGAAAATGTAAGAACATTATGAAAAGCAATAAACAGGAATATGGTCAGAGAATTTACCTATGGCACCCCACTGCTCACCAGCCAGCAGTACCAAATCCGGATCACCCCGGAAATCCATACCAGCATATGGACTCTCGGTAAAAACCATCTGCTGATGGTTGAACCACTCAAAGAAGGTATCAGAGAAATAAATCCGGGACTGACCCGCATGTCAGGCCATGAAGTCAACCCATCTCTGCATCCGTGGCTCAGTCGGTGGAGGTAAACCAAGTGGAATATATTGTGGCTGCATCAGTGGGATCTTTTCCAAGGCGAAAGTGGTCAAAATGGAACCATAACCAAAGTTCTTAATATTCCGCTTTTTACCTTGGTCAGTTGTTCTTTCATCATAGAGAGTATTGCATCACACCAGTTGAACACCTTTGGTTCAAGGCATTCCAAGGCATACTACATATAAGACCTGTTGGCCACATGAAGAGCCGCACTACCAGCCAGTCTAGCAAAAGTGAATAGAATGGTCCTCAAGTGTTATAGACATTTCTGTGCCTTGCAGCACTAAGCATGAAATGTCCATAATCCAAGGGATCCAAAGTCCCTAAAAGAGTTGTTCCTACCCCTAAAGGAACAAGGTCAACCAAAGACAGCTTTTCCCAGAAGTTCTCCACCAAAAATCACTCAGAAATGGTCAAATCAGGATCAATTCAGTAGCTCCACTAGCTGCCTGCGTTGAAATGCAGAGGTTACACTGGCCAGTTGCACTGCAACGCAGGTAGAAGCACTACCAGGGTGCGCTGAGCGGGAGGTGACAAATGGCAAGTTCATTCAATGAGGTGGAAAGACCCTAGAAGCTTCCAGAATCTTCCTCAATGAATTCGACCAAGTGATGAGTAAGAGGTTCTCAACCTCCAAGTGGAAGCAAGAACTGACAGAGAGAAGCCACAAGTCAAAACATAAGCTGACTCATCCTCTCTGCTTACATCTATATATGGATCTCTCACCCAGAGGTTCAGGAGGCTGGAATTTTGTACTTTGCAGAGAATTGTTGTTGGTTTGAGATTGAGATTAGTACATTGAGTGATTTATGCTTTGTTGGAGGAGAGGAAGGGATTCTTTTGCTGGGAGGTAGATGCTGGATCGGGACTCACTTGGTTGTATCTCCTCTTGAACCTTGTTATCATATCAATAAACCTATTTGAGTTTCTCCTATATGCTTGTATTTCAATGATGTTTTGTTGTATTTGCATATTTAGTTTATATCTGATCCTAAACTAGTTATGAATGTGAATCTATGTCTTTTGTGTAGTTTTCCTCTCTTGTGATCTTGCAGGAACTGGGTGTAGCTGGACCAGTGAAAGAGCAGGCAGCGGGAAGCGAGCAAAAGAGAGAGTGATTGGATCGACAAACTAACGGAAGATACCGGTTAGTTACATCCTTCTTTCTCTATTTGCATCTCATAAAGAAGAATACTCAGATAGCTTTCCTTGTTTGTTGCTAAGGCACTATCACCTCTTAGAGTGGGATAGGGGTATTTCGAATTGGATACTTTTCCCAACAACAAATTGGCGACTCCGCTGGGGAGGAAGTATCTTGTTAGTTTATTTGTGTTTCTATTGCTATTCATTTCATAAACTCAAGAGTGTCGAATCGAACTGCATTTGCTATTTACAAATGCAAAGTAGAGATCAACTACTCTAGTTCTCTTACTGGGCCTGTTTATGATCTGAGAAGCTGATCCACAAGTGCTCTAACAGCCCTTTGTGATAGATCTTAGTCCTCCTATAAATCATCCTCCTAATTTTACCTAATTGATAGCTTTTATCCGGCCAAAAACTGTAGATCAAACTGCAAACCGTAACCCAGAACCCAGAAACAACTCTCGTTTCTGCTTCAGCGCAAACTCTGTGAAGAGGTTCTGCATTTCAACGCAGGTCCCGTGAAGGCTACCTACACTGAATGTCAAATCCTCTGTGTTGGGAGTGCGCTGATCAGTCTTTGCCTTGTGCAGCTGTGGTTCCCTGCTTCCTTTTGCTCAGTTTCATCTTTGATTTTTGCAGCTTGTTATCAGTCAGTGTACCTATCTGAAACCCCTTTTCTTTGCCTCAATTCTGCCTCAGTTGTATAAAGAAACTGTATTCGTTCTTTGTGTATTTGTTACATCATTTGCAGTTTCCCATTACAAAAGTAAACTAGTCATACTCTCGCCCTTAGATCTAGACCTGTCGTAAGTGTCATTTTGATCTTAGGAGTGAGTTTGTTTGCTATTCACAGTTGATTTAGCTTTTAATTTTGTCTTTTGGTTTGAATTTATGCATTTCAAGTGTCAAAACAAGTAAATCATAAAGTGTCGTAATCGTCTTTTTGATTTCGAAAAAGGAACTTGTTTGTGTTTTTCACTTGAAATCGAATTCAAATTTGTACAACAGCTTTCTTTTTAGGCATCAATATTAAGAAAGTGAAAACAAATACATGCATATGTGCATTTGCATTTTGACAGTTTGTATGTTGATTTAGGAAAAAGTGCATTACTGTGTGCTCTATGCTCTTTGAGAAAAGATGGTGTCTTTCTTTTCCCCTTGTAGCTAGGATTTTCATTGTTGAAAAGATATAAAAGCTTGCTTATCATCTTTAGACTGCATTTAGGAATTGTATCATACATCTCGTGGTGATCCAAAAAGGCAAACTTCTAAGAAAGATCAACCTAAAATAAATTGAATGAACTTAACAACACTTTGTAACTTAACGCACAACATAGAGGTCTAGGCTAGAGACGTGTTCCGGCGTCGTAAAACCTGGTGACTGTCGATCTCGCTAATGGTTGGGTGATTCCTCCTGAGAGACGATAGCGCCAGTACGGATTGTGCTCCCACGTACCGTCGAGTATATATTGGGAGACCCCTATAGGCATAAAACCTTTATCCTTAGGAAGCCGTGTCGGCCGCCCTACTGATCGCAATGCACTGAACACAGCATTCGGGAAGATTGACCGCCCGTACCTTAAAAAGTATTCTGCGGTTTTGCGAAAAGTTTGACACACCCTCTACCTAGAACTACAGAGTAGTTCCTTTTGGCCTTTTTCAGACTCTATAACGGAAAAAGTCCATCCGAGCATTTGTCACTTCGGGCTCGTTAAAACATCGAAGGCGACTAGAGTCATCTTTTGCTTTTTCTCGACTCTTTAAAATTGAAAAAGCAAGTTGTGTCTAAAGCGTCGTTAAAATTTATTTTAAACGAAACAATCACCCTTTTTTCCTGCGTTGATCTTTAGGTTGAGAAAATGGAACCCACCAACCAAGGAATTCCCCTTGGTGGAAATCCTAGTCCCTTCTCCTCTTAGGGAGATGTTGGTGCGCCCCATATGGCCACATTGTCGCTTCCAGGACTGACAATTGGCCTGCCGGTCTGGCTCTTCTCAACCAATGTCGTTCAGAACACCACTATCCCTGAACAGTCGAATCAACAGTTAGACCAGTCCAGAGTTGCCCACCAGCCTTCTACTTCCTCTAATTCTTCCTCTCCTCCTTCCTCTTCGCTTGACGGAACTGGTAAAACAAAAAACCAAGTTCCTAAGGAGAAGAAGGAAAAGAAGAAGAAAGAGAAGAAGAAGAAGGAGCCAAAAGCGATTGGGGGCAAACAAGTGTCGTCTAACAAAAATCTACACACAGCACTGACTAGGCCTAAATCGCCATGTGTCATATGCAAGGGAGACCACTTCCACAGAGATTGTCCCTGCATCCCTTGGATACTAAGGGACTGGTCTCCCCGTTTGCACAATCTGGTGGCATCAACCTCTGATAGCCACGTTGGATGCATACCGTCAACTAGCGAAAGTGAAGTCCTTGGACAAAAAGGGAGAGCTAGATCCCCCTGTAGACTGTGCGAAGGCAACCATGCCATCCACCGTTGTCCCTTCTTAGACGAAGCGAAAAGAGTTTTGGATGATCGTCCGGTTTCACCGTTACGACTTCCTCTTGGATATAAAAATCTCTTGCCGAGTCCTTCGTTAGTTGAAAATCTAGTTGGCCCGCTCAAGTGGTCAGCTGAAGCGCCGGTTATTGAAGATGAACCAGCTGAATCCATACCCGACGAAAGTCAAAAGGTCGAGGCGGCAGTTGACCCAGTCTTGCCTTCAGAGGTTTTGTCTTCAAATGATACAATCACTGAAGAGGATAAAGATGACACCATCCAAATTCTCTTCATCAACACAGACTCCGATGAACACGGGGGCAATCCCCCCATTCCTTTATCACAGGAAGGAAGTTCGTCAGAGCGATACCCGGCCGTCTACTCAGTCCCACCACCAAGCAACTTGGTTGTCTCCTTCGACTGGAACCAACTAGGCAGACCCCGTTTGCCAGCAAGCATACCATTCAGAATTATCGTCCAAATATACAGAATGGTCATGGCTGGCACCATCATTGACGAGGGGGCATCTGTGAGTATCCTTTCCTCTATTGCTTGGAAAGCGCTTGGTTCGCCAGCGCTTTTGCCTGAAATGAGAAATCTAACAGGCTTTGATAAAGGAACCAGTCGACCTTTATGGATCCTCCCCAATGTGCCCATAACATTGAGAGGGAAGACTGTTCAAATGAACGTGATGGTCATTCAAGGACCCTTGGATTATAACCTACTCCTTGGACGAGACTATATATATTGCATGGGAGCCATCGTCTCCTCACTCTTTAGAGTAATGTGTTTTCCGCACGAAGGAAGAGTGGTCAAGCTCGTGGACCTGCTTTCATTTTCTAGATCACGCATCACAAATAGTCACATACCATCCCTAAATGGTCTCTTCACGCAAGAAATGTCTCAACCTACGGTCTGTCCTCCCGATGAGCACGAGTAATTTAGAGGGATATGACTGGAACCCAGGGGGCATGCGTCCTGGTCTGCTTCGGCAGGAAAACTTTGGGTATAGGGTAGGTTTCCGCGGGAGAATATGACTAGTCTGTACCCCGTCCGTCAGTGGAAGAGGGGTTATTCTAGAAAAAGATTCTCTTGTCAAAGTTATGTGAGTTGACAAAACTAAGTCAATCACCTTTGTCTATCTCGGTAGACATTGCCGAAGAAGTGTTTTGTTTGAAAGATTAATAGAACAATCTTTGGGTGACCTGTAAGAGGTAGGCCTCTCTCGCTGAAACAAATGTTTTATCGGACTAAAGTAGGGGTAACCTTGAAACTCTGTTTTATACCTGGGGGCATGCAACCCTTTTGGAGTGCAAGCAAGGGGCGGCTATTTATTTTTTAAATTTTTAGGTCCTCCCTTTAAACCTGTAGGTCTAACCCTTTAAACTCGTAGGATTAGTCGTTTCCGAACTTGCATAAAGAAAGGATTCCGGGGCAAAGCTTTATGAGGTGCAAGCCCCATAAAAAATGGCGTCTTAAATGAAACATTCTTATCATATGACTGGAATCGAGCAGTTTTAGCACATAGTTCATGCTCGTTAAAAAATAAACATAAGATTGAGCAGTTTTAACACATAGTTCATGCTCGTTAAACAATAAACATAAGATCGAGCAAGTGTTTCAATTTGCATTTAAGCTCGTTAAAAAATGAACTACCTGGTAAATAACCACTGCGAAAGTAAATTATCAGCCGTTAAAGCCATGGTCGTGTTTGCACCATCACCTCCACTTTTCATTGGCCGATCATTCACCTCCATTTGATTGTTTACCCATTTTGAGGAACAGCTACGAAGAGTGATCTCACTTAGCCATCCTTGTGACACTGCCGTGATTGGAAAATTCCAACCGTTACCTGGAATCAACTGCTACCCGTCTCATCACTCGTTCCTCAAAAGACGAGTCTTCTTTAAGCTCTTTTCATCTGACTCATAAAATATGAAAACATTGCCGAGTTTTGGCCTTCCAGCTCGTTAAAGCAACCGGAAATGCTATCCCTCCTCTAGATTTTAATCTTTTTGGACCTGAGGGATTATTGCACAAAAAGATCGAGCGCTTGTTTTGTTCGGCTCGTTAAAACTATCGAAAATCCATCCCTTCTGTATTGTTTTATACTTTTTTGGACTTAAGGGATTACATGACGAAAAAGGAACTTTGGAGTTATCTTTACGTACCTTTTTAGACTCTCTAAAAATGAAAAGGGACCAAGTTATCTTTGTCGTTAAACTCGTTAAAAAACATTAATAGCGACAAACTTGTCTTTAGACGAGAACGAGTTTCACTATCGCTAGGCTCGTTAAAACATAGCGATGGGTTTGCCCGAAGGGAAAATTATATAACAAGCATATGTTATCCTCCTCAAGCTTGACAAAAATAAAGAGGTACTGGTCAGAAATGACTGGGGAAAAATTGGGAGAAACTCAAAGAACTTTTATTGGTAGCAAGTCGCTCTTGAACATGACACTTCCACTCCGTGCCTAAGTCGGGTTGGGTTGTTTCATTCACCAGTCACATCGCCATGGTCTCGCCATACCATCCACCTTTGGGGTAAATGCTACCAATCCATCACACAAGTGTCGCCGATATGTTCAAGAGAAGTCATCCAGAGAAGTCAACCGTGTCCCATCCACTACCATACATTATCCTTCATCCTTTCATGACCGCCACCCTGAACCATATATCATCAGATCATTTTCACCTCCATCAAAATCATTTTCTCCGTTCCGTTTCACTGATGTGAGATACATTAAGGCCCTCCTTTGACGGATCACTTCTTGTCGACATCAGCTCATTATCCATGAAGTTGATCTAGGAACACCACCCTTCAGTACTTTGAAGCTTGCATGCCTCAATGGCAAGTTTCTCACTTCCGGCGACAGGTATACATCAATGACCTTTGACCAAAAGATTTTGCGTGGTGTTCGACGCCAAGTCCTTTATTCACACCACGTGAATTGTACTGCAGTACCTTGAGGGTCATTATCATTATCGGTGATTCCTCTCGCGCTTGTTAACAGTTTACATCATTGACTGGTAATCAAGCAATGTCTTTCCATGTTCGACTTCAGAACATTTCTCACATGGATCGACTTGTACTTAGAGTGAAGATCGAACGAGATTGAAGACGCCGTTTCTCACATGGATCGACTTGTACTTAGAGTGAAGATCGAACGAGATTGAAGACCCCGGATCTAGTTTCATCCATCCGGGCTGCGATATATATTCAGGAAAAATAAAGACATTGACATGTACAACATTGCAACAGATAATCATCCTACCGAAAGGATGATGATTTCATCAAAATCATCAGTCTCCCATCATACGATTGTCTGTTCTATGTACAGAAAAATGAATTTATAAAGCTGAGCATGGGAATGCCCGCCTCAGCTAAATTATGAAAGCAGTATGAAAAATAATGTATTGTATTGTATCTTATTACAGGTCTCCTCCCAGCATTGGAAGAACTTCGGATCCTCCTAATAAAGCATTTCACCCGATAAACGACCTCATACTTTAGGGGGAAACTGTTATAGACATTTTTGTGCCTTGCAGCACTGAGCATGAAATGTCCATAATCCAAGGGATCCAAAGTCCCTAAAAGAGTTGTTCCTACCCCTAAAGGAACAAGGTCAACCGAAGACAGCTTCTCCCAGAAGTTCTCCACCAAAAATCACTCAGAAATGGTCAAATCAGGATCAATTCAGTAGCTCCACTAGCTGCCTACGTTGAAATGCAGAGGTTACACTGGCCAGTTGCACTGCAACGCAGGTAGAAGCACTACCAGGGTGCGCTGAGCGGGAGGTGACAAATGGCAAGTTCATTCAACGAGGTGGAAAGACCCTGGAAGCTTCCAGAATCTTCCTCAATGACACTTGCCTCAATGAATTCGACCAAGTGATGAGTAAGAGGTTCTCAACCTCCAAGTGGAAGCAAGAACTGACAAAGAGAAGCCACAAGTCAAAACATAAGCTGACTCATCCTCTCTGCTTACATCTATATATGGATCTCTCACCTAGAGGTTCAGGAGGCTGGAATTTTGTACTTTGCAGAGAATTGCTGTTGGTTTGAGATTGAGATTAGTACATTGAGTGATTTATGCTTTGTTGGAGGAGAGGAAGGGATTCTTTTGCTGGGAGGTAGATGCTGGATCGGGACTCACTTGGTTGTATCTCCTCTTGAACCTTGTTATCATATCAATAAAGCTATTTGAGTTTCTCCTATATGCTTGTATTTCAATGATGTTTTGTTGTATTTGCATATTTAGTTTATATCTGATCCTAAACTAGTTATGAATGTGAATCTATGTCTTTTGTGTAGTTTTCCTCTCTTGTGATCTTGCAGGAACTGGGTGAAGCTGGACCAGTGAAAGAGCAGGCAGCGGGAAGCGAGCAAAAGAGAGAGTGATTGGATCGACAAACTAACAGAAGATACCGGTTAGTTACATCCTTCTTTCTCTATTTGCATCTCATAAAGAAGAATACTCAGATAGCTTTCCTTGTTTGTTGCTAAGGCACTATCACCTCTTAGAGTGGGATAGGGGCATTCCGAATTGGATACTTTTCCCAACAACATCAAGGGCCTGTCAATGAGATCTCGAATATTGATCTTGCTGTCCTTACTCGGCTGAGATCCCTCTTTGCAATACTAGCGAATGTAATCTCTCACAGATTCACCCCCATGGGCCGAACCTGATAATGAGATAGGGGCACCACGCCTCGATAAACCGGTCAAAAAATAGATGTCCATGACAGTCAAGGGGATGGATTTTCCCCTAATCCGGAACACCTGGTTGGTAGGATCCCATGCATCGAGAAAGTATTGCAACAAGTTTATTTGTTTCCTCATGCTATAGATGCGGAAAAACTTGAACAAGCCACAGTTCTGTAGTGCATTTACCATAACCGGATCATGTAAAGTAAGCATGTCCTCTTCTTCATGCTCACATTCTCACCATGTAACAGGAATTTTTCTCTGATGAATCTCTGAAAACAAACAAGAGAAGGGTCAAGATCCTCATTTGGTGAAGGAACAAGCAAAAATTTCCATGAAAAACTGTGCACAATTTTCCCTCCTTGTACCCATCGCACCCCACCAGTGTACTAGGTGGAATGCATGCTGACTAGCCAATGACCAAGCTAGCATGCATCGCAACTTTCGATATAGGAAAGGTGCGATGGAGCCAGGGAGAATTCTTCAAACCCCAGGGGCTCAGAAAAACCAGGAAACATGCTCAAAATTCAAAAAGGAAAGAATGAAACTGAAGAGCTCAGGTTTAGCTCTTACCTGGTCCAGACGGCACCAAGAATCGTCCACAGAATCTCTCGGAATTAGCTAGTGAAAATTGAGGGGGGAAACACCTCCAAAGCTCCAACAAACCAAAGTTCAAATGAAATGGTAAAATGAGAGGTAAAAACTGCTTTTAAATTACTTTTCACGTAATTCAAGTAAAATATTAGTGTTTTGACTCATTTTTCAAGCATATATTATTCGTTTCTAACTAGTTTGATGAAGCAATTGAGTAGGCAGTACAACCTTTGAAGGAGCAAAGTTGTCAATGATAAAATCAAGGGAATCAATGACCATTATATCAAGAAGTTTTTATGTGGAGTTCAAGCTCATTAAAAATTAAACATAAGCAGTGAGCAAATGTTTCCCCTAGAGTCTAAGCTCATTCATTAAAAAGTGAACCAATTTCTGGTAAATAACCATCGTGAATGCATTATCATCAACCTTTAAAGCCTTGGTCGTGTTCTCATCATCACCTCCACTCTATTCTGGCCGATCATTCACCTCCATTTGATTGTTTACCCTTTTGAGGAATAGTTGCGAAGAGTGATCCTGTTAGCCATCCTTGTGACACTGCCATGATTGGAAAATTCCAAACTTTACATGGAATTAGCTGCTACCCGAATTTATCACTCATTCCTCGAAAAAAGAGTCTGCTTTAAGCTCTTCTCATCTGACTTGTAAAATATGAAAAGATTGATGAGTAATTGGCCTGTCTAGCTCGTTAAAGTGACCGGAAGTGCTATCCCTCCTTTAGATTTTAATCTTTTTGGACATGAGGGATTATTACACAAAAAGATCGAGCGCTTGTTTTGTTCGGCTCATTAAAATTACTGAAAATTAATCCATTTTGCATTATTTTATTACTTTTTCAGACTTAAGGGATTATATGACAAAAAGTGATTGTTGGAGTTTTCTTTATGTCCCTTTTCATACTCTCTAAAATTGAAAAGGACCGAGTTATCTTTGTCGTTAAACTCGTTAAAACTTAATAGCGACAAACTTGTCCATACAGACAAGAACGAGTTTCACTATCGCTAGGCTCGTTAAAACATAGTGATGGGTTTGCCCGAAGGGAAAATTATAGAACAAGCATATGTTATCCTCCTCAAGCTTGGCAAAAATAAAGAGGTACTGGTTAGCAATGACTGGGGAAAAATTGGGAAGAAAACTTGAAGAAACTTTATTGGTAGCAAGTCACTCTTGAACATGACACTTTCACTCCGCATCTGAGTCGGGTTGGGTTGTTCTATTCACCGGTCATATCACCATTGGTCCATCACACCATCCATATTTTGGGTTAACGCTACCAATCCATCATGTCAGTGTTGCCGGTATGTTCAAGAGAAGTCACTCAGAGAATTCACCTGTGTCTCATCCACTGCAATACATTCACGCTCCATTCTTTCATGATCACCACCCTAAACCCTGTATCATCAGACTGTTTTCACCTCCAAAATCATTTACTCCGTTGCATGCCATAGATGTGGGATTCATTAAGGCCCTCCTACGGCAGGTCGCTTCTTGTCGACATCAGCTCATTATCCAAGAAGTCGACTTAGGGACAACCCTTTCAGTACTTTGAAGCTTGCATGCCTCAATGGCAAGTTTCTCACTTCCAACGACAGGTTTACCTCAATGGCCTTCGACCGAAATATTTTGTGTGGTGTTCGATGCCAAGTCCCTTATTCACACCACGTGAATTGTACTGTAGTACCTTGAGGATCATCATCATTATCGGTGATTTCTCTCGTGCTTGTTAACAGCTTACATGATTGGCTAGTAATCAAGCGATGTCTTTTCATGTTCGATTCCATAACATCTCTCACATGGATCGACTTGTACTTTGAGTGAAGATCGAACGAGATTGAAGACCCCGGATCTAGTTTCATCCATCCGAGCTGCGATATATATTCAGGAAAATAAAGACATCAAATGTACATCATCGCTGCAGAGATAATCATCCAACCTACGGGATGATGGCTTTACCAGAATCATCAGTCTACGCACAGACGATTGTCTGTCTTATGTACATGAAAATGAATTTATAAAGCTGAGCATGGGAATGCCCGCCTCAGCCAGATCATGAAAATATTATGAAGATAATGTATTGTATTGTATCTTATTACAGGTCGCCTTCCAACTCGAAAACACTTCGGATCCTCATGATAAAGCATTTCACCTGACATCAAAAGATTAACGACCTCATCCTTTAGGGGGCAACTGTTATAGGCATTTTTGGGCACTGCAACCCCAATCAAACATGTCCATAAACCAAGGGCTCCTAAGTCCCTAAAAGTGTTGTTCCATCCCCTCAAAGAACAAGGTCAGTTGATTACATCATCTCCCAGAAGTTCTCCATGAAAAACTACTCAGAACTGGTCAAAACTGGACCATCTCACCTGCTCCATGGTCAAAGTGCACTGCATCCCACATAAATGCACACGGGAGGTGCAATGCATACTGAAAAGCTCTTCTATGGGGTCCGATGGGCGAGCGTGGACAAATGGCAGAGTCAATTTGCGAGGTGGATGATCATGGAATCTTCTAGAAACTTCTCCTGTGACACTTGCCTCTTTGCATTCGCCCAGGGATGAGTAAGAGATCATCAATCTCCAAGTGGAATCAAGAACTATCAGAGAGAGGACACTAATAAAATCTCAGAAGCTGACTCACCTCCCTGCAATCATCTATATATGGATCCCTCATCCCAGAGATCTAGAGTCTGGAATTTTGTATCTTGTAAGGAAGTGCTGCTGGTTTCTTGGTGTAACATCACAGTGTTGAGTGATATAAGCTTTTCATGAGGTGAAGAAGGGATTTCTTGCTGAGAGGATGACGCTGGGTCAGAACAATTGGTTGTAATCCTCTTTGCTATTCTTGATATTAATAAATCTATTCAAGTTTTCCTCCACATTCTTGTATGATTGATGATATATGCATTTGTGTGGTCAACATATATCTGGTCCTATATTTTTTATGATAGTAGATCTCTGTTCTTGGACAATGTTATGCTGCTTTGATTCCACAGGTGCTCTTTGAAGCTGGGTAGATGAGGAAGCGAGTGGCAGAGATCTATCAGAAGGGAGAGGAATCAAGGAAGGAACCAAGCGCAAGACAGAGGTTTGTCTCCTTTGTTCCCCTCTTATCTACTTCTCATAAAGGAAAATGAAAGTAGTTTTAGTTTGTTTGTTTCTAAGATAGCTACTAGTCTTAGTGGGACTAGCAGCTCTGCATAGACACTAGATTTCCCGATAACAGATGTGTCGCAAAATCATCCTTCATAGCTTATCGATTAAACTATTTTGATGCTTTTGATTTGATTTGAGTTTGTTCAAAGTGATGAAAAGATATTTCTTCAAGTTTGAAAGTGTCGTTTTGAGTCCTCCTTTCCCTCTTTGAAGAAAAACTGTCAAAAATTGTCACTTTGAGTAAAACATTTTGAGTCATTGTTGTGTTTGGTTTTCCTTCTTGAATCATTCACATTAAGGAGATCTGAAAACAAATACATACATTTCCATTTTGGAATTTTTTGTTTGTGTGCAAAAATATGATTTAGGAAAATTGCATTAGGGAGTGCTCTTTGCTACTTGCTTTAAAAGCGCTTCTATGCTCTATCCATTGTAGTTAGGATTTTCATTGGTTAAATAAACGAAAATATTGTTTATCATTGTAGATTGCATCTTTAGGAATTTCAAATCATACATCACGTGGTGAACCATCAAAGGCAAACTTTTAAGAAAGGTCAACTTTAAAATGAACTTCAATGAACTTAACAATGATTTGGAATCTAACACAACACATTTAGAGGTCTAGGCTAGAGACGTGTTCCGGCGTCGTTAAACCTAGTGGCTATCATTTTCATTGAAGGTTGGGTGATTCCTCCTCTTTGATACGATAAGTGCTAGTACGGACTTGTGCTCCCAGTACCCTTGCATATATAGTGGGAGACCCCAATAGGCTTAAATCCTTTATCCATAGGAAATCGAGTCTGCTGCCTTATCGATCGCAATGCACTGAGCACAACATTTGGGAAGATTGACTGTCATACATAAAGTCACTCGTAATTTCTCTTTAATTTATCACCAAGGTGTATATTGCAGTTTTGCGATTGGTCTAGTAACCCTTTTTGTCTAGATTCTCCAGAGTAGTTACTTTCGTTCCTTTTCGACTCCTTAAAAGAAAAGGTCCATCTGAGCACTTGTCCTGTCAGGCTCATTAAAAATTGAAGGTGACTAGAGTCATCTTTATCTTTTTCTCGACTCTTTAAAACTAAAAAAGAGAAGTTGTGTCCAAGTGTCATTAAAATTAATTGACCGCGAATAACATCCCTATTCCTTAGTTGATCTTAGGTTGAAACATATGGTGACAAATCCAAAATTCACCGATCAAGGAATTCCTTTTGATGGGAATCCTAGTCCTTTGCCTTCTTTTGGAAATATTTGTGCTCCTTATATGGCTACATTCTCCTTTCCAGGATTTACCATTGGCTTGCCAGTCTAGTTGTTTTCAACCTCCTTGGTTCAAAATGCCATGATTTCTCCACAATCGAGTACACCTCCAACTAGATAAAATCAACCTCCAGTTTATCCTTTAGTTGACCCTTTGCCTTCTTCCTCATTTGTTTCCTCCTCCCCTTCTTCCTCTTCGCTTGGTGAAAGTATTGGTAATAGTAACCAGGTGGCTAAGAAGAAGAAGAAAGGGAAGAAGAAGAAGAAGAAAATTCAGCAAAGGGGCAACCAAGCAACCATTGCTTTGAATGCAACATCTGATGATAAACTACCCGTCAAGCCTCACAAAGTTTGATATCCATGCAAACTTTGTGTGGGAAACCATCTTCTTCGAAGTTGTCCTGATATTCCTCAAATCTTAGAAGAATGGTCTTCCCGATCACATCATCCTATGTCATCAACTTCTAGAGATCATGTTGATAGCACATCATCAACCAGTGATAGTAAATTTCATGGAAAGAAGGGAAAAGTCAAGCTTCCCTATAGGTTATGTGAAGGGAATCACCCCATTCACCTTTGTCCCTATCTAGATGAAGCCAAGAAAGTGTTGGATAACTGTCCCACTTCACCGCAGCGACTTCCATCTGGTTACAGGAAACTCTCCCTAAATCCTTCACCAATTGATGAACTGACTGACCAAAATCAACCGTTGGTCGAACCCACTCTCTCTAAAAGTGAATCCTATGAGTCTATACTTGACCAAGATCAACAGGTCGAGGTAATAATTGACCCGATTTCACCTTCAGTAAATCGTACCTTTTCTGAAAATAGTGAACACCATACCACTCAGGTTCTTTTCATTTCTTTAGATTCAAAGGAGCTTGGGGGCAATCCACTTGTTCCATCAAGATAGGAGGAAAATCCTCCAGTTCTCGTAACTCAAGGGGTTAATTCTCCCATTTCTATGGTATCCCCTCCAAGTAGTCTAGTCACTTCCTTTGATTGGAATCGACTGGAAGGATTCTGCCTTCCTTCTTATGTGCATTTCCAAATCATAGTACAAGTTTGTAAAATGATTGTATCTGGAACTATTATAGATGAAGGTGCATCAGTGAGTATCCTTTCCTCAACTGCTTGGCAAGCGCTTGGGTCGCTACCACTTGTGCTAGTTACACAGAATCTGTTGGGCTTTAACAGAGGAACCAGTTGACTGTTAGGGATCCTTCCTCAGTTACCTATTACTTTGGGGGGAAAACCATTTAGCTAAATGTGATGGTAGTCCCAGGCCCTTTAGATTACAATTTACTTCTTGGGCATGACTATGTTTATGACATGGGAGCTATTGTTTCAACACTCTTTCGACTGATTTGTTTCCCGCATGAAAGAAAAATTGTCACTATTGACTAGCTTTCATTTCCCGATCCAAATATGGCTTCTAGTCAACCATCTTCTCTAATTGGTCCTTTTGTACCAATGGTATCATCCCCACCACAGGTTAATTATGTGGCAACCTGTTCCATACCTACATCAACTGACGATCAATTCACTGATGTTGTACATCATGTACTAGGGGCATTGGAACCAGATCTCTCTTTCATGACCTCTTATGAGTTGTGATTGACTCCAAGGACAGTTCTTTGTCTTGTGTCAACCTCGTTAAAAAAATGAAACAAGGGTCTTCGAGGATAGTTCATTGTCTTGTTTCAACCTCATTAAAAAATAAAACAAGGGTCCAAGGATAGTTCTTTGTCTTGTGTCAACCTCATTAAAAAATGAAACAAGGGTTTGAGGATAGTTCTTTGTCTAGGTCAACCTCATTAAAAAATGAAATAGTTCCTTGTCTTGTGTCAACCTCGTTAAAAAATGAAAGAAGGAATCTGAGCAGAGTTTCTTGACTTCTATCAAGCTCATTTAAAAATGAAACAAGGTCCCAAGTTCCAAGTTGAGTCTCTGATTAGATCTCGTAAATCCCAGTCGAGTCTTTCAGTTGATCTTGTAAAAGAACCTTCATTCCATCCACTTGATAGCCATGAGTAGTCTACTTAGGTGAATGTAATGAAGCTTGGGGGGCATGCACCTAGTGGTAAAGATAAGTTTCCCTGTAGGTTATGTGAAGGGAATCACCCCATTCACCTTTGTCTATCTGGATGAAGCTAAAAAGGTGTTGAATAACCATCCTACTTCACCGCATTGATTTCCATTTGGTTACAGGAGACTCTCCCTTTCATCATGCTGGGGGCATGTAAACCAATTCAAGCATAATTTTTCGTTCTAAGCTTGTGTAAAAATGAAACTAAATCCAAGCATAGTTTTTCATTTCAAGCTTGTGTAAACATGAAACTGAATCCAAGCATAGTTCCCTATGGTTCAAGCTTGCGTAAAAATGAACCCATTTCCATTTTAACCTTTGTGATTGCCATTTTATTAGCCTCTTTCATTAGATGAGCCTTGGTTTTTTTCATCCCATTGTCACCATCTCTTTGACCGATCATACGCTTTCACTTGGTTGTTTTACCTTTTTTGAGGAACAGTTGCAATGAGTGGTCTTATTAGTCAGCCTCTTCACATAATTCAACATGTTTGAGAAGTTCCAACATCACTGGAACCAGTTGCTATCCTAGACACCACTCGTTCCTCAAAGTGGAGTCTTTCTTTAAGCTCTTTTCAGACTCTCTAAACATGAAAATATTGTCAAGCGCTTATCTTTTCCAGCTCGTTAAAGTATTGGAAACGACATCTCTCTACTATTATTTTATCCTTTTTCAGACTTGAAGATTATTTTACAAAAAAGAGCTTATAGAGTTTTCTTTTTGTCTCTTTTAAAACTCTCTAAACATGAAAAGGACCAAGTTATCCTTGTCGTTAAACTCATTAAAATAATAGCGACAAACTTGTCCATCTAGGCAAGACCGAGTTTCATTGTCGCTAGACTCGTTAAAACATCAAATAGCGATGGGTTTACTCAAAGGGCGAATTATAAAACAAGCATATGTTATCCTCCTCAAGCTTGACAAAAATAAAGAGGTACTGGTCAGCAATAACTGGGAAAAAGGGGGAAAATCTTGAAGAGTTTATGGTAGCAAGTGGCTCTTGAACATGACACTTTCACTTCATCTCCATGATTGAGTTGGGTTGAGTTATTACATTCGCTGGTCATCATACCATTGGTCTTTCATACCATCCATCTTTTGGGGTTAACGCTACCAATTCATCTCAGTGTCACCGACATGTTCAAGAGAAGTCATCCAGCTGATGTCTCATACACTGCAATACCTCCAACCTTCAATTTTTCATGACTGCCATTCTTGAACCTTGTGTCGTTAGTTCATTTTCACCTCCAGAAATCATTTGCTTCATTTCATGTAGTAGATGTGGGATACATCAAGGCCCTCCTACGACGAGTCGCTTTTTGTCGACATCAGCTCATTATCCAAGAAGTTGACTTAGAAAAACCCTTCTAGTGCTTTGAAGCTTGTTTACATCAATGGCAAGTTTCTCTCTTTTGGTGACAGGTTGACATCAATGGCCTTCGACCGAAATATTTTGTGTGGTGTTCGACATTGGATCATGTATTCACACCATGTGAAACGTATTTTAGTACCTTGAGGATCATTATCATTATCGGTGATCCCTCTCGCGTTTGTTAACAACTCACATCATTGGTTGGTAATCAAGCGATGTCTTTCCATGTTCAACCTTAGGACATCTATTCACATGGTTTGACTTGTACATCGAGCAAAGATTGAACGATTTTGAAGACCCCGGATCTAGTTTCGTTCATCCGGGCCGCAATATATTCAGGGATACAAAAACATCAAATATACAAAGGCTCTACACAGATGTTCATCCTAATCATGGATTATGACTATATATCTATAGAATCACAAGTATGTATCTACAGATGACTATCTGATCAATGTACATGAAATAAAATTTATGGAGCTGAGCATGGGAATGCCTCCCTCAGCTAGTTCATGAAAAATCATATTATTATAATGTATTGTATTTTAACTTATGCAGGTCACCTTCCAGTTCGAAACTTTGGATCCTCATGATAAAGCATTTCACTCGACATGAACATTTACGACCTCATGCATTAGGGGGAAACTATTATAGACATATTTGGGCACATCAACCCCAAACTCATATGTTGATAATATTAGGTCTCATCAACCCCTAAAATGATTGTCTTATACCCTAAAGAAGCTTAGTCATCTGAATGCTTCATTCCACAAAAGTTCCATCTGAGCAATCATCCAGAAAAGTGCCAAAATTGAACCATATTAGAAAGCCCTGTGTTAGGCTGAGATGCATACTAACTGCTGCACTAGCTAAGTGCAATGCATCACACTTTGGCCCTTTAGTAGGTGCGATGGGGGAGGTTAGACAAAGTTCCGCGACAGTTTGTTAGTTGGTTGCAATCTTCTACAAACTTCTCTTATGCCACTTGCCTCTCTGAATTCTCCCAAGGATGACCAAGAGAACTAGGAAATCATCTCCAATTTCCCTCTCTTGTGGAACCAATCTCAAAAAATGGAATCACTCATCAATTCCCATGGATGACTCACACCCTTGCAAACATCTATAAAAGGATCTCCCATCCAAGAGATCAGGAGGCTGAATTGTTGTGAATTGTAAGGAAGTGCTACTGCTTTCAGTATTGAGGAGAGAGCATTGTATGATTTTTGGTGTGTTCTTGCCAATTCATGAGGTGAAGAAGGATTGAAGCTGGGAGGATGGCACTGGATCAAACAATAGGGTTGTAATCTTCCTTGTTATTAATAAATTTCTTTGAGATTTTTTCCAATTGATTGTGTCAATTGTAAATGCTTTCAATTGTTCATTGTATTCTTGATTCTATAATGTTTACGCTGTAATAGATCACGATGCTTTGACAGGTCTTTGTTTTTGTAACTGTGTAGGTACTCTCCAAGCATGTTAATTATGGGGAGGAGTTACGGGATTAGCCAACGGAGAAGGAGATCAAGCAAGGGATCAAGAAAAATATAGAGGCTGTTCCTCTATCATCTCATTCTTATCTATTACTCATAGGAAATCTTTCGAATTGCTTTAACTATTGTTCCTAGGGTAGCTGCCAAACCTAGAGGGCTAGCATTCTTTAGGAATACTAGTTTTCCCAGAAACACCCACCTAGACAGTGTAGTTTATAGTCTCACGCCTCCTTTTAGCTGCCTAGAACACTAATACTGTTCTACTTTCATTTAGTCACATGGCTGGACCATCAGTGTATGGCTTCAAGCGGCTGCCATTCACCTTTCCTGGGAACAATTCTCCATTTAACTTGACCAACTGTACCACTCCTACATCAGTAATCTCCTTAATAACATAAGGCCCTAACCAGTGCATCCTGAATTTCTCGGGAAATTTATCAAACTTAATATCATATAACAAAACTAGGTCATTTACCTTAAATGTGAGTAGCTTGATGTGTCAATCATGCAATGCCTTTTCGCGCTGCTTTTGGATCTGCTAGTGAAATCCAACAAAAAATATTTCTTCTTTGAGCTCATCTAGTTGCGCGAGCCTCTCCTCTAGGGCTCCATGATCCATCATACCTATGAGCCCTGCTATGCACAAACTAGGTACCATGTATTCCATAGGAATTATGGCTTCCACACCATAGACAAGCCTAAAAGGTGTTTGTATCGCCAACTTCTTGCATATCGTTCGATAAGCCCACAATACTGCAGGTATGTGTAGGTCCCAATCACTTCGATGATCATTTTAAACCTTGGTCAGCATGTTTTTGAGAACTTTGTTGAATGCCTCCACTGTTCCATTAGCCTGTGGGTGATAAGGTGTGCTCTTCTAGTGATATACCTGTAATTCCTCTGTTAGTCCGCTGATCGTCTCATTTAGGAAGTGCGTACCATGATCACTCATCAAGATCCTTGGACATCCAAATTGTGTTAGTACATGCTCAAATAGGAACTTCGTGGCCATTGCGCCCATGTAATCCTTCACCGGTAGCGCTTTTGCCCAACGAGTGAAATGCTCTGTCGTAGTGATAATGTACCTTGCTCCTGTCTTCCCTTCTGGCTAAATGGGTCCTACAAAATCTATCACCCACTTCTTGAAGGGTTGCAACATCATTTGTGTATTTAAAGGCATTTCATCCCTTCACGATGGTCTGCCCATTCTTTGACATACATCACATGCATTGCAATATGCTTTTGAATCTTGATGAAGGCTTGGCCGCCACAACCCTACGCGTAGAATCGTCTGCACGGTTGCTCTCAAGGCATAATGTCCTCCCATGACGCCCCCATGAGATTCCATGAGGATACTGCTTCTTTTGAACTCAAGTACATACTGTTGCAATATCTCATCAGTCCCCATCTTGTATGGATGCCCAGCAATGATAGAGAAATTTGCCACGGGCACAACTAATTCCTTCTTTTTCTAGACAGGGTACCCTTCTGGTGTAGTTCCTATTGTTAGGAAGTGTATTATATCCTCAAAATGACCATCCATGACACGCACTACAAATAGTTGCACATCAGGCAATCCTTCTTCCAAGTTGGTAGGTTCCTCCCCTGTTTCGATGCACAACAGATGGTTTGGTCCTGCGTTCAATCATCCTGGCTTCACAACAACTTCAAAATCATACTCTTGGAACAATAAGAGCCATCTGCAGATTCTCCCCCCCAACACAGGGTTATTGACTAGGTACTTTAGCGTGGAGTGATCTGTATACATCTTGAAATGTCATCCTAGAAAGTAGTGCCGGTACTTCTGGAGTGCATACACCATAACTAGCCCCTCACGCTCAATGGTAGAATAGTTCTTCTCTGTTTTGGATAATCTACGGCTTATGAACATGATAGGATGGTCCAAACCTTCTCTACCAACCTATGTTAGTCCTGCTCCCAACATTATACATGATGTCTCGACATGTGCATGAAACTCTTTCTTCCAGTCTGGTAAGACTAGAATCGGCGTGGTAACCATGTTTTCTTTTAATATATCCAAGCTCTTCTTACAGTCATCATTCGAGTAGACTGTGATATCCTTCTTCAACAATCTTTACATAGGCAAAGTGATCTGGGCATAGATTTTGATAAAATTTCTGTAATATGCAGTATGTCCTAGAGTAGCACACAGTTGTTTCACATTGCTCGGTGCTTCCCAGTTTAGTATCACCACGATCTTCATGGGGTCTACCATCAGTGTTTGTCTGCAAACCACATGCCCCAATAGGTTCCAAAAAAGAACACAAAACAAACACTTCTTGAGATTGAGCATGATCTAGTATCTTCAACAGGTATTTAGCATCAGGAGCAAGCTTGATACATGGTGCTTAACCATCCCAAATATAGTCCAGTCATCAAAATATACCTCTAGGAACTTGTGAATAAATTCCTTGAATACCGCAACAACCACACGCGAAAATATTGCGGGCGCATTCTTCAATCCAAATGGAATTATAGTGTAATGAAAACAACCCCACTTAGTTGCAAAGGTTGTCTTGATCTTATCCTCTGATGCAATTTTGATTTGGTGGTACCCAGAAAATCCACCAGTGAAGGAATATGCTTCCCGGTTGCCTACATTGTCCAACACTTCATCCATGAACGGAGTCAGGAAAGGATCATACACACAAGTGTCATTCAGTTTTCTAAGATCCACGCATATCCTTATCTCATCCTTCTACTTCTTCTCTTGTACCACCATTGGGCTTACCTAATTATATTCTTCCATAGGCTCAATGATGCCCGCCATGAGCATCTTGTCGAGCTCTAAGTGGACCTTCTCCTTATATTTCGGATTGAGACGGTAAGGCCTTTGCTTAATTGGCTTCGCGTCAGCCTTTAACATGATATTTATCATTCCTAGGTCCCCGATTATTCCTTTCAGATTCGTAAACTTGGTAGGGAATAAGTCCTCATATTCACGGAGCAATTCAGTGACCTTACCCATCGTCGCATCATCCCAGTAGTCTCCAATCTTTGTGAATTTGGGTTCTGCCTCCATACCAATGCTCACTTGTTTCGTTTTCAATGACACGGTTATATCAGGGTTCTCAATATGCGGTCCTTGAACCTCGTGGTGGCCTTATATTTCTGGATTTTTAATCTTCCACGGATCCTTGTCCTCTTCTTCAATAGTTACATTATAACATTCTAGCATGCGACTCCGCTGAGTAGCCCATTCAGGCTGAATCAGGTTTAAAGGATCCTGCGATATCCTAAAGATAGTTGCTTTCACTTCATGTAGTGCTTCATCAATACTATCAAACTCATCCTCAGAACTGAATGTCATCATGAATCCTTCATGCAGGATATCCCATTCGCCTGTCCTATGGTGGAGCTCAATTTCTATATACCAATTCATTGGGATAACATCCAGGGTATGACAAAACAGGTGCACCCACTCAGGTTGGGGCTTTTCTCCATAAGCCTAGGTCCATTTGGCTAGATGCACATGTGGATCATTCTGTACATCATTGTTGGGCATGGTATTCCCCCACAACATATTTTGGGGCTCAAAGCAAAAGTTTTGGTCAAAGGTTTTGTAAGATTCCACGAATTGCGAGCGTGGAGCACAAAGTATAGGATGAGTCATAGGGATGTCTACCCTAAAGTATTGTAATGAAAAGTAAAGTCATATTGGCCCACCCATGGTCGGTGGACCATGGGACTATATAAATAGAGTGAGGCTCTAAGTTGTAAAAGGAGGGAATTAGGGAGAAGAATAGGAATGATTCAAGCATAGAGTAAGAGTCTAAGTGTATCAGGTCATAGTGGTAGGAAGAGGCTCCGCAGCTGAGTGCACAGAGGCATAGTAGAGTCCGCAGCTGAGTGTGCGGACCCCTGCAACTGAGTGCGTAGGGCGGTGTCGAGTCTGTAATCTGGATCGAAGATTAATAAAGAGAAGTTGATTCCTATTTTTGTGTATTTGTGGTGCATTGTCTTCTTTACATTTATATTGGTTTGTTTATCGCACACACTAATATGATTGCTGAATATGCTATAACAATCATTAATCTTACATCCACAAGTTAGGTAGTTAGGTAATAACAGATTAAATAAAAATGAACTTGGGTATTATATGGGTTGCACCCTGAGTAGGGGTGCAACATCATAGGTTGCGAAGGAAGAACAAGTGCGCGTAGTGACGTGTGTGCAGGGTCAAATCGCGTATCTCTAAAAGCTCGTCAGACATTCCCAGGGTGCAGAAACCTCGTTCTAGCACCCTCCCATACTACTTCGGGTGAGACCTCAGTCTGCACTCTGTGGACTACTGCCGAAAGGGCCAGTAGTACTGGGATTTTCTTTGCTAAATCACTTCTGAACCTAGGTTAGGCCCATACAAGCCAACAAATGGTTCCGTTACTAGGACTGGGATCTGCATAAGGGATGTCTGATGTCGTGCCACTAGAATCCAAAAAAGAAATAAATTGAAGAGTGGTCGGATAGGAAGATTCACAAGTTCGTGACGTAGGAAAATAGAACTCTGCAAGTATCTAAGGAATAGTGGTTGGAGCGCTACTTGTATACGGAAATCAAAGAGATTTTATTTGCATCCTTTCCTTTTGAGCTGTATGAGTGGATCGCGAAGTTAGCAGACAGTTAGAGAAGGTGTAGGCTTGACAAAGAAATAGTGTGGACTCTGGAATTAGTGTGCAGACTAGAAGCATCAGGAGATAAGATCACGTGATCTATGGACCATTGGCTCGACTAGATAATAGGAGGATTTATCACTAAGTTTGCAGTAGACACGACTGTCAGCTACAGTGAGGTAGAGCGGCATTTCCTAAAGGGACTGCGAGGTAAGTATATTAAGTCTTTGAACACTTGGATTAAAATGATATTGTGTGAAATGTGGGTTATGCAAATAAATTAATGTTTGGAACTACGCAGAGCAGGAAGATCTACAGAAGAAGAAGTAGTGAAGGATTAGAAACTAGTCCCTTAATTTCACCTGCACAAGAGAGCAAGCAAGATCTTGTGAAGGTCTCTCCGAAAAGTGCAGTCAGTTTGATAAGGCAGTGAATTCCGTGTTTACCACCTCCACCCACACCACCACCTGTCTCACCCTCCTCACCTCCATCTCCACCCACCCCACCTCCGCCACCACCACAGTTCAGTATGGAAAGTGCAATCAAACTACCGGTATTTAGAGGAGTGGGGAATGAAGATCCGAACCAATTCTAGTTCGTGGTAAGAGTAGTATGGGTAGCACAAGGTGTCGTGGATGACAATATTAAGAAGGCTACACTAGTGAGCGCATTGCAGGATCACACATTAACATGGTATATCAAGAATTCTAATGACCACCCAAATGTAGGAATCGTAGAGATCCAGGCCACGTTGAACAAGGAATTTAGCAGGCCAAAGTCGGAAACACAATCAATTATCGGGTTTAAGGATATCGCGATGCTCCCAGGCGAGACCCCTTGGGATCTGGACCAAAGGATGAAGAGTACGATTCGTGAATCCAATATGACGTTGATGGATGGACAACATCACGCATGGTTTTTAGCATCTCTGACACCACACTTAAGGACAACACTGTCACAACAAAAAATTTCCACCCAGGCCAAAGCTTTGGAGATGAAAATGAGATTCCATGAGAACCCTATACAAGACCCTGGGTTGGGAGTCCAACAAATCCACGCGCAACTGTAGAATCTGTGTCTGGAAATGTGAATTTTGAAACAAGACAGGACACCTCAGCTAGAGGCGCATGAGGAAGTATGGTGCATAAAATGCAAAGTCCAAGGGCACAACAAGGATCACTATCTAATGTTCATGAACTACTTGGCAAGAGGAGGGCCGATGCCATTGAGACTAGAGGCACAAGTAGAGCCGAGCACGATGCCTGCATTATGGTGTGTGATCTGTCAGATAGGAGGGAAACACACTAAGGATAATTGTCATCTGTTGCAGAAGTATATGCAGACATCCCAAAAATTGTTTTGTAATTTCTGCAGGTCGATAGGCCATGATGAGCACACTTGCCGAAGCTACAAACTAATGATGGATCAGACTCCTACTTACACGGTGCAGACTGAAACACGAGCCCTCGACCAAAATGTAGGGATGGAGTGCAGTGGATTTCAGAGATGCAGTCGAGGTCGAGGTGGAATGGGACCAGGAAGGGGTCGCAGGCAACTAATTTGTTACAATTGTGGGGGGCCAGGGCAATATGCCTGCGATTGTACCATCCTGAAAAGGATATCATGTTTGTATTATACTCAGCTTGATCATGAGGCAGAAGACTTCCCTTCACTGATAGCAAGGATGCATGAAAAAGAGGTACTCCAGCCCCCTCTGACTCAAAATTTATAAATGATGAGGCCTGAGCTGCGTGAAGAAGATCCAAATGTAAACATGATGCTCAAGAGCCGTATGACCATGGGCGATGATAAAGGGAAGCATATAGAAGAAAGTGCATGGGTTTGCAAGGCCCCTACAAAGGAACTTGAGTTTGATTTAGAATGTGCAAAGGAGACATTCATGGAAGCTAAGAAGAGCTTCACGGAGGCCTCCACTTCAAGTAGTAAGGATCAACTAGAAACAGGAATGGATCTTTCAATGCTCACTACCTTTCTAGAGACATGCATGAAACTGCTGTGTGACAGCAAGGCAGTCAAAGGACTACAAGAACTTATCACTAGATCCATGGGGTTAGGAGAACTGCACGTGGTCCAGAAACTGGGTAAGCATGCATTGCGCACCGGAAGGGAAATGAGGTTGACTGCACAAATCGGTAAGTATGGAATGGATTAGGTAATCCTAGATCTGGGTTCAGATGAAAATGTACTACTAAAGAAAACATTGGAATGCATGGGCAGACCCGCATTACAATGGTCCCCTATTCAGTTATGAATGGTGAACCAATAGAAGATTTTTCCCATGGGAAGATTGCAACGGGTAACAGTAGATATTGAAGGTGTGAGCGCGTAGGCGGATTTTGAAGTGATAGCGATTGTCGATGAAAGTAATCCCTATCTCGTGCTACTTGGAATAGATTGGGCCAACGATATGAATGGAGTCATAAATCTGAAGAAGCACAAAATTATCTTTGAGAAAAAGTCACTATGCATAGTAGTACCACTAGATCTAGCCGAAGAAGCGCAATACACTGAACTGGTGCACGATGATGATAGTGATAACGATCTCGATTGTATTTACAATACAACTATGTGAGAACAAGATTGGGCAAATTTGATTGTAGATGGAATAATTTAGTGGGAGTGCGAAAGCTCCTGCACTTCGAATTCAGACGAATATGTAGAGCGATGGCAGAATTGGTTGCATGAAGTAACAATGCTTAATTGCAACATGATGGTTAAATCACTACATTGCATGATAGCAGAATCTAGGGAGCTGCCAACATATGATGGATTGTTAGCGGTGGATGAATTTTTGAGCAAATTTGAAAACGCAGTACCAGAACAGAAGTTGTTCAATGCGCTGAAGTGCACACTGCACGCAACACTCACATGGTGGTGGGGTACACATCAAGGAAATTTTGAGGACTGGCACAGCTACAGAAGAATGATGCACCTACGATTTGGGAAACCACAAATATGGATAGTAGAAAAATATGACGAATGAGATGATCCACACATGCACCTTGTGAAATGGACCGAGGTCTACGGGGAAGAGCCATAGCCTGAATGGGTACATTTATTCTACCATACCTTGGATGTCATACCATGAATTGGTATAATGAGACAGAGCTCTACCATGGTACAGGCGAATGGCATGTCTTGCACAAGGGATTTTTGTTAGCATTCATGTTTGAAGACCATTGGTCGGATACTGTCGACGATGCACTGCAAGTAGTAAAATTTGTCATCTTCAAAATACCACAAGAGCCAATGGAAGTACTTTAGCTAGTATGGGCAACACAGTTAAGCAGCGTGCTTGAGTGCTATAATGTACGTGTTGAGGAGGATGATGAGAACCCATGAAATATTAATATTCCAGAAACAGAAGGCTATCGCGAGGTTTGAGGACCATCAATTGAGGATCCCGACATCACCATATCGCTAAAAACAAAGTAGGTAAACATTGGAATAGAAGCGGATCCAAAGTACGCAACGCTTGGGGACTATTGGGATGATGCCATGGTGGATAAGGTCACTGAGTTACTCCACGAATACCAAGACTTGTTCCCGACCAAAATTACGGACTTAAAAGGGATCATTAGCGACTTAGGGATGATGAAGATCACTCTAAAACCTGGCATGAAGCCAGTTAAGCAGCGGCCTTACCACTTGAACCCGAAGTATAAAGAGAAGGTCTGCAATGAATTAGACAAGATGCTCACAGCTAGAATCATTGAACCAGTAGAAGAATCTGACTGAGTGAGTCCTATGGCCGTACAGGAGAAATAACAGAAGGGAAAAATAAGAATATGCATGGACCTCACAAAGATGAATGATACCTGTGTGCACAATCCATTCCCAACACCATTCACAGATGAAGTATTGGAAAATGTTGGCGGTCAGGAAACATACTCATTCACGGATGGGTTCTTAGGATACCATCAGATCAAAATTGCGTTGGAAGATAGGAGAAAAATGACCTTCACCGCAGAATGGGGCTGCTTTCAATACACCATTATGTCGTTTGGATTGAAGAATGAACCAGCCAAATTTTTGCACATCGTCGTGGCCGTGTTCAAAGAATACATCCACAAGTTCTTGGAGGTCTATCTGGATGATTGGACTGTCTTTGGATTAGTTAATAACCATGTAGTGAGCTTATGCTTGATGCTGGATACTTGCCGCTGACACCAGATTGCACTGAACCTTAAGAAGTGCACATTCCTCGTTCCCTTTGGAAACCTACTAGGACATGTGGTCTACAAACAAGGCCTGATGGTGCACCCTGTGAAGATTGTCGTTATTCTAAATTTGGAAGCACCACAAAGTGTTAAACAACTACGCGCTACTTTTGTGCACAGTAGATAATATAGGATGTTCATCAAAAGTTATGCCCAAATAACAGTGTCGATGGAAAAGCTATTGAAAAAGCATGCTACATATTGTTGGAATGATGATTGCATGAAGAGTCTGGATGTCCTGAAGGGGAAACTGGCCTCTGCTCCAATCCTGGTCTTCCCCAAATGGGATGTGGAACTTCATGTACATGTTGATGCGTCATGTATTGCGCTGGGAGCCGTACTCACACAGGAAGGCATGGAGGGCATGGATCACCCGATCGTGTTCACAAGTTGGAGATTTTCAAAAGAAGAAAATAACTACTCTACCACCAAGCGCGAGGGGTTGGCAATGGTGTACGTGCTCCAAAAATACCGACACTATTTACTTGAAGTACATTTTAATATGTATACTAACCATTCCATGTCGAAATACCTAGTGAACAAGCCTGTGTTGGGGGGCACATATGCAGATGGCTTTTACTATTTCAAGAATATGATTTCGAGGTCATAGACAAGCTGGGACACCTAAATGCAGGACCAGATCACTTGTCACAAATTGAGACGAGCAAGGAACCAACAAATCTGGAGGAGGGACTACCTGATGCACAGCTCTTTACAGTGCACATCGCAAATGGACACTTCGAGGATATAATCCATTTTCTAACAACAGGGACTGCACCAAAGGAATACTCAGTCCAACAGAAGAAGGAATTGGTGGTTGTTATAGACAAATTTGTGCCTTACAGCAACAAGCATGAATTGTCAATAATCCAAGGGATCCAAAGTTCCCTAAACATGATGTTCCTGCCCCTAGAGGAACAAGGTCAGCAAACCAACAACTCTCAGATCAGTTCTCCACCTGAAAACACTAAAAAACAAGCAATCCTGAAATCAAAGCAGGTGCTCCACTAGGTTTCTGCGCTGAAACTCAGTTGCTCCATGGTGTACCTGCGTTGCAAAGCAAGTGGAACAAAGGCCACCTGCGCTGAGCGAGATGGGACAAGTGGCACACTGAGTCATTGCTCTGGAATCTTCCAAAAATGACACTTGGATCAGGTATTTCGCCTTGTGATGAGTCAGAGGCTCTGTTTCTCCAAGTGGAAGCAAGGTTCTCCAAGTGGACTCAAGAACTGAAGATCAACTAAAGATTAACTGAAGAGAGAGAGGACACAAGGCAGCTACACATCAGTTGCAAGCTGACTCATCCTTTCTCAATTCATCTATATATTGAGCTCTCTCCTATGAGCTCAGGGGGCTGGAATTTTGTGCAAAGTAAGGATATGCTGTTGGTTTCACTATTGAGCTATTGGGTGATTGTTTGAGAGAGGTGAAGAGGAGAAATTCTTTCTGCTGGGAGGTGTTGCTGGGTTGGAGCCTTCAATGGTTGTAATACTCTCAGAACCTTTACTTCTTCATTAATAAAAGCTATTGAGGTTCTTCTATGTGCTCTTGTTTCAATAATATATTGTGATGATTGCATGTTTGGTTTATACTAATCCATGAACCAGTTATGATTGCATGCGTCTTGTAGTTTCCTTCTTTGTTATTTTGCAGGATCTCATTGTAGCTGGGCAAGCAAAAGAACAAGGAGCTAGGAGCAAGTGGCCAAAGAGAAGAGTTTGGATTCGACATTAAGCGCAAGGCAACGGTTAGTGCATTTCTCCATTCTCTTTTGCTTTCATAAAGAAGTAAACCTTAAGTAGTTTGTTTTACAGTTGTTGCTAAGGAACTATCACCCTTAGAGTGGGATAGGGTCATCCGAGTCGGATACTTTTCCCTACAACAAACTGGTGACTCCGTTGGGGATCGTATCCGTTTGATTGTGTTTGTAGTATTTTGCTATTCATTTCCTGAACAAAAGAGTACCAAATCGAAAAGCTTTTGACTATATCAAAAGCGAAGTAGAGGGCAGCTACTCTGGCTCATTTCTGAGCAAGTTCATGATTTGAAGAGCTGATCTACAAGGATCCTTGTAAGCTCTTAGTGATAGCTTTTCACCTTCCTAATCATCCCTTTGAGTGTGCTTGACTGATTGCTTCTGATTTGAGCAAAAACTGTGCATTTTTGAGAAAATTATGACCCGGAAACTGTGAAAAAGCAACTTTCGTTTTCCAAAGCAGGTAGTACACAGGCTACCTGCTTTGCAACGCAGGTCCCGAAGGGGCTACCTGCGCTGAGAGCCAGATTGGCTGTGTAGCACCTGCGTTGGCCCAAATTTGCCTAGTGCTGTTGGGGTTTCCTCCTTTTCTCTTGCCTGTTTTCACTATTGATTTGGCTGCCAGTTACCAGTCTTGCACCTGTTCTGAAACCAATATTACTTGCCATCATTCTGCCTCTGTTATATAACGAAATTGTACTTGTTCTTTGTATTTCTTACTCATTTACAATTTCCCATAACGAAGAGTAAACTAGTCTTGCTTTTGGCCTCTTAGATCTGAACCTGTGTTAGGCATTTTGCTGGTCTAAAGAGTTAGCTTGTTTGCTGTCCATAGCTGATTAGTCATTTACTTTCGTCATTATGGTTTGATTTCATGCATTTCCAGTGATTAAGCAAGTGAATCTTAAGGTGTCTTTTGATTTTGGACAAGCTTGTTTGTTTTCGCTTTAAATCGAAATCAAAGTTATATAACAACTTTCTTTTTGTAATACATCAACATTAAGAAAGGGAAAAGAAAATACATGCATTGTGCATTTTGCATTTGAAAAAGTTTGCATGATGATTTAGGAGAAAGTGCATTAGTTTGTGCTGTATGAACTGTGTGAAAAGATTTGCCTTTCTTCTCCCTCAGTAGTTAAGATTTTCATCAGTCAAAAAGATTTGAAAAAAGCTTGCTTCTCATCTTAGGCTGCATTTAGGAATTGTTCATATACATCCCGTGGTGAACCTCGAAAGGCAAACTTTAAAAAGATCAACTTAAAATATACTGAATGAACCTAACAACGCATTTGAAACATAACACAAACACATAGAGGTCTAGGTAGAGACGTGTTCCGGCGTCGTTAAACATAGTGACTGTCGATCTCTACGAAGGTGGGTGATTCCTCCTGAGAGTCGGTGGCACTAATACGGACTTGTGCTCCCACGTACCGTCGCGTATATATTGGGAGACCCCTATAGGCATTTATCCTTTATCCTTAGGAAGCCGTGTCAGCCGCCCTACTGATCACGATGCAGTGAACACAGCATTCACGAAGATCGACCACCCGTACAGTAAAACGTATTCTGTGGTTTCGCGAAAGGTTTGGCACACCCTCTGCCTAGATCTCCAGAGTAGTTTCTTTTGGCCCTTTTCAAACTCTATAACTGAAAAGGTCCAACCGAGCATTTGTCACTTCGGGCTTGTTAATACATCGAAGGAGACTAGAGTCATCTTTAGCTTTTTCTCGACTCTTAAAACATGAAAAAGCAAAGTTATGTTTAAAAGCGTCTAATAAAATTCATTCAAATTGGAAACACAAATTTCCCCCTTTATATTTTAGTTGATCGAGTAATCCACAATCGTGGAAGAAAGTCAATTGAATATCCGTCGTTCTCGGAGGCTTGCGAGTCAACCATCTTTGTCTCCGGAATCGAAAACAATCCGGACAAAGCGAGCTCGTCAAACCAGTTCAAAATCTCCTTTAAAAGTTAGAACAAGTGTTCCGACAACATCTAAGATTCTGGTTACTCCAAACATTTCTGGAAATCCTGCCTCTATAGAAGAAGTTCAACCGCCACAGAAGGACAGTAATACTGATCCTAGTCTGGGGGCAAATACTTGTATAACTGAACCAGTTCCATCTGTAACAGGTCCAGAGAGTTTTGTTCCTCAAACATCTGTCGCTGTTGATACAACCCCTTCTTCGGCACTGGAAATCTTTTACGGACCTGACGGTCTTCCTCTTCCACCTGGTCTGATTGCAATAGAGGAAATTATAGAGGAACCGCAAGTATCCACTCCAATTCATTTTGGAGTAGAGGTCACTCTATTTCCTGCTACAACAGAAGTTTGTCCATCACCAGTGGAAGTTCCTGTAGAATCACTAGGCAATCAATTGGATAGACTCAAAATGTCTGAACAACCGTCAACATCTAGGACTGTGTCAAATGACACGGCGATAGCAGAATTACCTGCTGCGAATCCAACAATGTTCGCCGGCATACCATCTGTCCCAACTAGCTCTCAATCGCTAGAAGGAGTCCACCAAGAGACTATCTCGACAGTATGGTCTGTTCCTGTTTGTTCCGGAGTAATGTCTGGTAACTATTATGGTGAGACTCATCAAATTGACCCTTTTGGGAATCTAATTAGGCCATCCAGTCCTCCAGGACAATCAATTGCCTTGAGTTCTGGATTACCACCGTATGGGGGGCAGTATGCCCTTTCATTACCCCCTCCGGGAGGGTACCCATACGGCAGTTCTCAACCTTATTCAAGTTATGGTGGAATTGGAGCGAATAGTTGGGTACCTATGCTATCCCAACCACCAAGAATTGTATATTCTATGCAACAGTGTGTACCTGTGACGAGCATCCCAACTACACCGGCTATCATAACCGTGTCGCAAGTTCAAACAATGCCTGTTGTATGTCAACCTCAGATTTCTCAGGTTCTCATGCAACAGCCCCTTGACCCTGCGACCCAACCACAATCGCCTACTGGTGGGGCGACACAAGTACAATCGGGTACAATCACCTCACATCTTGGTCCAATGGTTAGTGTAGCGCAACAACCCATGGTATCGCAACCATGGATAGTGCAATACCAACAGCCACAATTCCAACAAGTGTACCAAGGTTCTGAACAGCAAATCTTTGCGAATACTGGACAACCATATATCCAAAATGGTCAAAATCAACCGCTTTATAGTGGTCAAGTCCATCAACCGTATCAATCATACCAACATCAACTCCATTATGCTGGTATGCAAAGACCAACTGTTCAGGCGATTCCATCGTATCCGGGTTACGCTTCACCTAACTTGAATCAACAGTTACCATTCGTGGCGACTTTAGAGTTGCCTGATTTACATCGGTTAACCAATGACCCAATTGCTTACGCCCCATGGTGGCCAGTGATTCCGCACAAACTTCCATCCGACATTCCTAAATTCAATGGAAATCCAGGTGAAGACCCGTCGAATCATGTGATGACATTTCATCTATGGTGTTCGTCGAACACTCTAAATGATGATTCGATAAGGCTTCGCCTCTTTCAGAGGACATTGACAGGTCCAGTGGAAAAATGGTATATAGAATTGCCAAGAGCTTCGTTCGACAATTTTAGCTCCCTTGCCACGACATTCTTGACCCACTTTCAATTACCAATAAGGTATGAAACGGGAATAGAAATATTGACTAACTTCAAACAGACAACCGCAACTCATATATCAGATCATATACATGAGTGGCGACGTCGACAAAGAATGGTTAAAACATACGTTCCTGATCAGATTTTAGTTGAGTGGTTTATAAAGTCGTTACTTCCGGCCATAACGGAAGATGTGGCGAAGGGGGGAGTCGTAACAGAAGAGCAGGTTATTGCTCGTGCACAATATTTGGACTTAGTATATACTCAGTCCGGCACGCTCTATGACAAAATACCAGACGCCCCTAGACCAGAGTTTTCAATCCCTCCTCATCCTAAATCAAATAGTGACTCTCATGCCGGCGATGGCGTGATTGGCACGGCAAACACGAATCCGAAAAGGACCCATCAAAAGAAGGCCTGTAAGGATTCGAACCAAAATGCGCATGAAGAAGTTCTTGCTTCGGAAGTAAATGCCGTATTGACAGATAAGGGCAAAGAAACCAATCAACCAGAGAGCAAGAAGAATCAAAACCAAAGGAAGAAGAAGAAACAAGGAGAGTCATCTCCTCGAAGAACTTCTCCTGGAAAAGGGAAACCATTTTCGGGGTGTCGGATATGTGAAGAGGATCACTGGACAACAGACTGTCCGTACAAAGCTGAGTTTAAAAAATTCATAAAGAATTCACAAACCCCAGCTGTGTTAACTGATCCGTTTCCCGATCCAAGTCAAAATCTGGTTGATAGTGGAAATGCTTCCCCATCGCAAGTTATGATGTTGTCAAGTTCTAAGCGCCAAGATGATGCTTGGATTTCAACATTAAACAACAGCTATGGCAATCCGCAGTTATTGAATGGCAAGAGAAAAGGTCGATCAGGCAGTTCAACGACAACTTCGATAGAAGTTGTGTCGCTATCCAATACAAGAAACATTCCAACGATCCATGGAGGCAATCATCCTCTCCAAAATATCGGAGTGATTTTCCTAAAAGGCCCTGCTTTAATGGGTACTTTTTCCCCACCACCACCGAGTAATCTGGCGGAAATGGGTGCGGTGGAATATGAAGCCTTCTATTTTTAATGGATCTAAAGCAACGAGGATAGTTCTTATATCATGTCAACCTCGTTAAAAAATGAAATAAGGAGTTAAGAGGATAGTTCTTTACGATGTCAACCTTGTTAAAAAATGAACTGCCCCTTAAAGCTTAGGGGGGCATATGCCTCGGCTGCATTATTATGCTGGGGGCACCCATATTCGAGCAGTTTTAGCACACAGTTCATGCTCGTTAAAAAATAAACGCAAGATCCGAGCAGTTTTAGCACATAGTTCATGCTCGTTAAAAAATAAACATAAGTTGTGAGCAATCTTCCCCTAGAGTTCAAGCTCACCCAGAAAAAATGAACCGGTAAATAACCTTGGTAAATGTAACCTTTGACAGCCATATTAAAGCCCTTGGTCGTGTTCTTGCAATCTCACCTCCATCCGTTCATTTGGCCAATCGTTCATCTCCATATGTTTGTTTACCCGTTTTGAGGGACAGCTGCGAAGAGTGATTTCACTAAGCCATCCTTGTGACACTGCCATGATTGGAATATTCCAACCTGTACTTGGAATCTGCTGCTGCCCTGTTAATCACTCGTTCCTCGAAAGACGAGTCGTCTTTAAGCTCTTTTCACTGACTCGTAAAATATGAAAATATTGCCAAGTTTTGGCCTTCCAGCTCGTTAAAGCGATCGGAAAGCTATCCCTCCTCTAGATTTTAATCTTTTTGGACCTGAGGGATTATTGCACAAAAAGATCGAGCGCTTGTTTTGTTCGGTTCGTTAAAGCAATCGAAAATTCATCCCTTCTGTATTGTTTTATACTTTTTCGGACTTAAGGGATTAGAAGACGAAAAAGGAATTTTGGAGTTAACTTTCCGTACCTTTTCAGACTCTCTAAAAATGAAAAGGACCGAGTTTTCCTTGTCGTTAGACTCGTTAAAATGATTAAATAGCGACAAACTTGTCTTTAGACGAGAACGAGTTTCCCTATCGCTAGGCTCGTTAAAACATAGCGATGGGCTTGCCTGAAGGGCAGGTTATAGAACAAGCATATGTTATCCTCCTCAAGCTTAACAAAAATAAAGAGGTACTGGTCAGCAATGACTGGGGAAAAATTGGGAGAACCTCACAGCATTAATGGTAGCAAGTTGCTCTTGAACATGACACTTTGTCCTCCGTATCACATCGGGTTGGGTTGTTTCATTCACCGGTCTCATAACCATGGTCCTCGCCACACCATCCACAATTGGGGTAATGCTACCAATCCATCACATCAGTGTCATTATATGTTCAAGAGATGTGGTTCTGCAAAGAGTCAACTGTGTCCCATCCACTGCCATACATTATCCTTCATCCGCTTCATGACCGCCACCCTGAATCATACATCACAGTTTGTTTTCACCTCATCACAATCACTAGCTCCGTTCCGTGTCACTGATGTGGGATTCATTAAGGCCCTCCTTTGACGGATCGCTCCTTGTCAACATCAGCTCATTATCCAAGGAGTTGATCTAGGAACAACCCCTTCAGTACTTTGAAGCTTGCATGCCTCAATGGCAAGTTTCTCACTTCCGGCGACAGGTATACATCAATGACCTTCGACCAGAGGATTTTGCATGGTGGTCGACGCCAAGTCCTTTATTCCCACCATGTGAATTGTACTGCTGTACCTTGAGGGTCATCATCCTTATCGGTGATTCCTCTCGCGCTTGTTAACGGTTTACATCATTGGCCGGTAATCAAGCGATGTCTTTCCATGTTCGACTTCAAGAAATTCTCACATGGATCGACTTGTACATCGAGTGAAGATCGGAAGAGATTGAAGACCCCGGATCTAGTTTCATCCATCCGGGCTGCGATATATATTTAGGATATAAAGACATTTGATATGTACATCATTGCAGCAGATGATCATCCTTCTCAAAGGCTGATAATTTCAGCAGAGAATTATCAGTCTACAATCAGACGATCGTCTGTTCTATGTACCAAAATGTAATTATAAAGCTGAGCATGGGAATGCCCGCCTCAGCTAGATCATGAAAATGTATGAAAAATAATGTATCGTATTGTATCTTATTACAGGACACTTCTCAGCAGATTGAATGAACTTCGGATCCTCTCAATAAAGCATTTCACCCGATAAACGACCTCATACTTTAGGGGGCATCTGTTATAGACAAATTTGTGCCTTACAGCAACAAGCATGAATTGTCAATAATCCAAGGGATCCAAAGTTCCCTAAACATGATGTTCCTGCCCCTAGAGGAACAAGGTCAGCAAACCAACAACTCTTAGATCAGTTCTCCACCTGAAAACACTCAAAAACAAGCAATCCTGAAATCAAAGCAGGTGCTCCACTAGGTTTCTGCACTGAAACTCAGTTGCTCCATGGTGTACCTGCGTTGCAAAGCAAGTGGAACAAAGGCCACCTGCGCTGAGTGAGAAGGGACAAGTGGCACACTGAGTCATTGCTCTGGAATCTTCCAAAAATGACACTTGGATCAGGTATTTCGCCTTGTGATGAGTCAGAGGCTCTGTTTCTCCAAGTGGAAGCAAGGTTCTCCAAGTGGACTCAAGAACTGAAGATCAACTAAAGATTAACTGAAGAGAGAGAGGACACAAGGCAGCTACACATCAGTTGCAAGCTGACTCATCCTTTCTCAATTCATCTATATATTGAGCTCTCTCCTATGAGCTCAGGGGGCTGGAATTTTGTGCAAAGTAATGATATGCTGTTGGTTTCACTATTGAGCTATTGGGTGATTGTTTGAGAGAGGTGAAGAGGAGAAATTCTTTCTGCTGGGAGGTGTTGCTGGGTTGGAGCCTTCAATGGTTGTAATACTCTCAGAACCTTTACTTCTTCATTAATAAAAGCTATTGAGGTTCTTCTATGTGCTCTTGTTTCAATAATATATTGTGATGATTGCATGTTTGGTTTATACTAATCCATGAACCAGTTATGATTGCATGCGTCTTGTAGTTTCCTTCTTTGTTATTTTGCAGGATCTCATTGTAGCTGGGCAAGCAAAAGAACAAGGAGCTAGGAGCAAGCGGCCAAAGAGAAGAGTTTGGATTCGACATTAAGCGCAAGGCAACGGTTAGTGCATTTCTCCATTCTCTTTTGCTTTCATAAAGAAGTAAACCTTAAGTAGTTTGTTTTACAGTTGTTGCTAAGGAACTATCACCCTTAGAGTGGGATAGGGTCATCCGAGTCGGATACTTTTCCCTACAACAGTGGTGCACACAGCGAACATTTCTGTCATTGCGGGGAACCTCTACAAAATGGGAAATGATGAGATATTGCGAAGATAGTACCTAAATTTGAACGAGGTCAAATCCTCGCAGAAGCACATGGGGGTGTTGTAGGAGGACACTATGCAGGATGTGCGACTACATAGAAGATTCTCTCTACAAGGTTATGGTAGTCAACCCTGCACCAGGATTCGAAAGCGCACTGTAGGGCCTGAGATATATGTCAAAGGATTGGAAAACCATCACGAAGGGACGAGATGCCACTAAATCCACAAATGACACTACAGTCATTCGAAATATGGGCAATTGACTTTGTGGGACTGATCAAGCCTCAACTAAAGATGGGTGCGTGCTACATCATCACTGCGATGGAGTACCTAACACAATGGGCAGAAGCACAGTTGGTCAAGGATTGCACAGCTACTATAGCTGTGAAGTTTTTGTTCAAAAACAGGTTGACACGATTTGGTTATTAGAAAATTTTAATGAGTGACTGCAGAACACATTTCCTGAATGAAACCATCAGTGCACTCACAGAAGAGTTCCAGGTGTATCATTAGCAAAGTACACCGTACACCAGCAAGCTAATGCAACAGTAGAGGCATTCAATAAAATACTGGAGACTACGTGGACCAAAGTATGTAACACGCAATGAAATGACTGGGACATGCGCGTACTTGCTGTATTGTGGGTATACAGGACAACGTGAAAAAAATTGATGGGACAGACACCTTTCCAGTTAGTCTATGGCACGGAAGCTGTCATGCCGATGGAATACATCATACCTAATCTACGAATAGCAGTGCTCACAGGCATGACAGACCGTGAAGCCCCGAAAGAAAGGCTCACACAATTAGAAGAACTCGAGGAAGAACGATTTCTAGATGGATTTCATTAACAAGTACAAAAGAAGCATGAAAAGGCCTGGCACGATTGCCATATAAAGTTGCACACCTTCAAGGTAAATGACTTAGTACTGTTGTACGACAGTAAGTTTGAAAATTTTCTAAGAAAATTCAGAATGCGCTGGCTGGGACCATATGTGGTTAAGGAGGTCACAGATGGAGGCACTGTCTAGCTACTTAAACTAAATGGAGAACCCTTCCCAGGCAAGGTAAACAATAGTTGCTTGAAGCCCTACATGGGTGGGCCAGCTATCTAACTAATCGGCCGAAGCATAGTCTTCACGACCTGAGGAGCCAAACTAGGGTGCAGGACTATAAACACACACAACAGATGCTAGTATCAAGGTAAGGACACAATTCAGACACAGATGATTCTGAAGCAAGAATATAGCAGATCCAGCAAACCACAGAACAGTGCGCCACAGACCTCCGAGTAGTACGGGACCAGTTGGAGGGGCTCCATGCCAAGATCATTGTACCAATAGAGTGACTCAGGACGAGTCCTGATGATTATGTTAGGGGCCTATTGGGCATGGAATCCCCCAACACATATTTTGGGGCTCAAAGCCCAAGTTTTGGTCAAAGGTTTTGTAAAACTCTATGAATTACGGGCACAAAGCATGAAGTATAGGATGAGTCATAGGGTTGTCTGCCCTAAAGTATTGTAATGAAAAGTAAAGTCATGTTAGACCACCCATGGTTAATGGATCATGGGACAGTATAAATAGAGCGAGGCTCTAAGTTGTAAAAGGATGGAATTAGAAAGAAGAATAAGAATGATTCAAGCATCGAGTAAGAGTCTAAGTGTATCGAGTCGTAGTGGTAGGAAGAGGCTCTGTAGCTGAGTGCACAGAGGCCTAGTAGAGTCCGCAACTGAGTGCACAGAGCTAAGTGTACAGGGTGGTGTCGAGTCTATAATCTGGATCGAAGATTAATAAAGAGAAGTTGATTCTATTTCTATGTATTTGTGGTGCATTGTATTCTTTACATTTTTATTGGTTTGTTTATCGTGCGCACTGATGTGATTGCTGAATATGTTGTAACAATCATTAATGTTACATCCACAAGTTAAGTAATCAGGTTATAACAGATTAAATAGCAAAGAACTTGGGTATTATACGGGTTGCGCCCTGAGTAGGACTACAACATCACAGGTTGCGAACGAATAACAAGTGCGCATAGCGATGTGTGCGCAGGGTCAAACCACGTAACTCCAAAATCTCATCAGACATTCCCAGGGTGTGAAACTTGGTTCTAGCACCCTCTCATACTACTTCAGGTGAGACCTCAGTCCGTGCTCCATAGACTGTTGCCGAAAGGGCCAGTAGTACCCCGATTTGCTTGGCTAAATCACTTCTAAACCTGGGTCAGGCCCATACAAGCCAACAATCATTCTTGTCTGTAAGTCACATCTTAGGCTTCCCAAATCATGTTCTCATCATCGTCCTACATCCATGCCAATCATCAAAGCTTCCCTTGTATGTACCCCACCATCTTACGGGCGTAGTGCGAAGTGCTCAGTCCAACGCCTGGAAGTGCTACTTTTTTGGTATCTCCCTTTCAAATGCATCCAAAAAGATATCTACCTCATTCAAACCATCAGAAATAGATATATTTCTTACCTCTGATGACACAAAGCACACTGACTGGGTCATCATGTTGCAAATCAGTGTAGTTACTTCATCTAACCGATTCTGGCAGCGTTCTATTTCTTTGTCAGAGTTCGAAGTGGAGGAACTCTCGCGATCCCATGTAATCCATCCACCTATGGTGAGATTCACGTAATCTTGGTCTCGCGCTATTATTTTATAGATACAGTCCAGTTTGCCTTCACTGTCATCATCGCAGATGGGTTTAGTATAGCGCAATCCTTCAACAGGATCGAGGGGTACTATTACGCGTAGTGATTTCTTCTCAAAGATCATCTTTCGCTTCTTCAGATTGATTACCTTGTTCATATCAGTAGCCCGGTCAATTCCCAGGAGCATAGGATATGGATTACTGTCATCCACTATCTCTATTACTTCAAATTCAGCCAGCATGCTCGCTCCCTCAATATCCATGGTCACCCCCTGCAGCCACCCCATGGGGATGATTTTCTGTTGATTTTCCATCCTTAGCTGAACCGGAGACCATTGCAGCACAGGCCTCCCCATCTGCTCCCAAGTCTGACTTGGTAGGACATTCGCATATGACGCCAGATCCAAAATGACCTGATCCATTTCATATTCTCCTATCTGTGCAGTTAATCTCATCTCCTGTCCCGTCCTTGTTTTATGCTTGCCAATCTTTCATATTACACACAGCTCACCTGGTGCAGTTCCAGTGCATCTATTGATGAGTTCTTGTAACCCTTCCATAGCCTTACTATCATGCAACAACTTCATACAGGTTTCCAGGAAAGTCATGAGAATAGATGGGTCCATCTCTGGCTCAGGCTTATCCTTGCTTCCTAAGGTGGAGGCCTCATCGAAGCTCTTCTTAGCTTCCATGAAGGCTTCATGAGCACGCTACAAACCAAACTCAGCCTCCTTTGTCGAGGCTTTGCGAACCCATGTACTATCTTCTGGCTGTTTCCATAATGTCCTGGTCCTCCACAATTGTAGCATATCAACTATCCGCGACTTCTTCCAGGGCCCCCTTCGTCTCGGCTTCATCCGCACCCTTGAAATCCTGTTCACGCCATTCCTGCATTTTGATCAAGGGGCCGCATTTCAGCCTGAAATCTATAGGTGGGAGTTCTACCCATCATTAACTCATAGCTTCTACAAGTGTGCTAACCATGTCCCACTGACCTACAAAAGTTGTAGAACAACTGTTGTGAATTTTGCGTGTACTTCTATAACAAGTGACAATTGTCTGTGGCATGTTTTCCAGCGATTTGAAAAATCGCGCACCACAAAGTAGGTGGTGCGCTAGGTCCTGCTTGCAGTTCTAATATTAAGGGCATCGACCATCCTCCTGCAAGGTAATTTGCAAAAATCAGGTAGTGGTCCTTATCATGACACTGACCCTTACATTTTACACGTCACACCTCTTCATGCACTTCTAGTCGAGCTGTCCTATCCTGTTTCAAACACTGCATCTCAAGGCATAAATTCTTCAACTGTGTATGGATCTGCTGAACTCCCAAGTTTGTTGGATTGTGTTATATTCTTTCTACGACTAGCCCACATAGTTAACTAGGGGGTTAGAGGGGGGGCAAAGCCCCCCCTTTGTTTTGTCGATTGCACAGCGGGTGGGTCACAGGGGGGTTTGAGGGGGGCAGGTAGCCATCCTCTATGGGGTTCGGGGCAATGCCCCGGGAATTTTTTTTTTTGGACCTTATATTAGGTTGCGAGGACCTACCTATGGTTTTGTGCAAGGTTTTCACACATGGTTTTGGATGCGATGGTTTTCGGTCCATGGTATTGGATGCTTCGGCATGTATAAATATGTATTATAACATTGAAAGGAACATAATGAAAAATCATTCTGGTAGTCTCGGTTTTGGGATCCAGGGGGAAATCTCTATGTATATGTGTTATTCTCTCGCATTGTTTATTTTCTATGTGTTGAAATATGGCAACAAGAATATTCCAATTTAATTTTTCCTTGAATTAAATTGTGAATTAAAATCGAATTTAGTCTTAACAACTACCTGGAAATAATTAATTTATTTATTTTGAGTTTATTATTTGGAGAAATTCAAGTTAGAAGTCTTTCTGAAGTCATGCAAGAGTTATCCCTTAAATTAAGGAGATAATATTGAGTTATATCTGAGTTGTAATTAGTTAATTCATTTTACTGAGTTAAGTCCAGTTAAATTAGTTCCAAACTATTTGAGGAACTAATGGTGAGTTAACTATCAGTTGATGCATGCACACACTCAACTAGTTCTACTCCAATTAACTAAAGATTCCCTCATCAGAAACTCATGCATGTCTATTCTGAGAAATACGCGGTTGAGATTAAAGTCAAGGATAGTGTACTATCAGTTGCATGTGTTTTCTCAAAGAGAAAACTCATGCATGCTGTCAAGGATTTAATCCTTGAGGATTGCAGAGTTTTGGAGGAGAACATCCACTTGGTAAGAAGAGTTTTGCACTTGGTAAGAGAGAATCATCCACAAGGAATGGCACAAGGAAATAGGAGCTTGGAGGGCCGAGAGGAAGGATGGAGAGAATCCAAGATTTCCTGTGAGCATCTATGAGGATTATACTGAGAGCTAGCTAGCTCCAAGAGCTGAGGCTTTCCCCAAAGTATTTTCATGTGTATTATTTCATTGATTCTTCTTCTGGTTATATTGTTTAGCTCTATCTTTAAGCTTCCACAAATTTATAGTAGAATTAGGTTATAGTATTCTACTTTGATTTATATTGCATTATCAGGTCAACCTACCATCATATTTTCTACATGGTATTAGAGATGGATTTGTAGAGATTTTCTACATGGTATCAGACTTGTGAACAATATACTGAGAAGAGAATTTGAAGTTTGAAGTTCGGGGTTGCAGGTGTAAATTGAATTCATATCACACTTCAAGGTTGGCCAATGGTGTTCTATGGCTTGAGACTCGAATATGCCTTGGAAGGTAGCTCAAACTACATAACATGGAAAGATATAATGGAGGTTGTATTAGAAGACAATGGCTTGAAGGAATTCATTTATCAAGAAATCCCAAAGCCATCTTCAACTAATGCACAAGAGTTGATTGAGTGGAAGAAGTGTGTGGTGAAGGTGATACAGATCATCCTTGAGGGAGTTCGAGACCATATTGTCTCGAGTCTCCATGGGAAGGATACTCCATTTTCAATGTCAAAGATATTGAAGGACCTCTACTAGAACAATAGCGAACCAGAGGAAATTGGCGCTCAAGGATAAGCTTTGAAGAATCAAGATGGAGAAGGGTGATACTATTTCCACATACCTGAACAAGCTCACCACTTGTAGAGATGAGCTTGGCAGTGTGGGAATAACTACTTCCGTTGATGATATGGCAAGCCTTGCTCTCCTTGGCCTTCCAAAGAGTTGGAATAACTACCAGGTCTCTTTGAATGGAAGGGAGAAACTACCAGATTAGGAATGACTATGGTTAGATCTTATGCACGAGGAGATCAGGAGGAGCACATGAGATGGTTCTTCATCCAAGAATGATGATGAAGAAAATCTGGCCTTAGCAAGTAAGGAAAGGAAAGGGAAGGGTAAGGCTTCCCATTTCAAATCAAATTCTTATCATGGAGGGAAGAAGGGTGACATGTCTAAAGTGAGATGCTTTAATTGTCACAAGATGGGACATTATGTGACTAATTGCCCATTGAAGAAGTCCAAGAAGGGATACTCAGAAGGATCGGAAGAAGAGGCATTAGACTCTTAGTTCGAAATGGACTCTACCCTCATCGCATGCATGGTGTCATCGATGATGGGTTGTGTCTGGTATCTTGACAGTGGAGGCTCGTTTCACATGACCAGTGATAAACATTTATTCAGTGTTGGCATTATGATGCATGTGTTGTACTTGATGGCAACCGAGTCGTAGAAGAAAAACTCACTTATATATAACTAGATGAATCTAAAAAAGAGATATCACATGTGACAGAATACATGGGATGCAGGAGAGCCCAAAGCAATCAGATCACAGTTCTCAGTACGACAAGTTAGCTTTGCCATCAAGTCCTAAGGGGGAGATTGTTGGAATTGTGATACAAGTGTTGTCCTTGATGGCAACTCACACAGATGACAAATCATAGTGCAGCAAGTCAGTAGCAAAGAGTTGATGATTAGACTACAAAGAATGAAGAAAGAAGAGTATATACGCAGGTTCACTATATACCAAGTCACGTGCATATGCAGGTTATACACAGGTTCGCTATATACCAAGTCGCGTATATATGAAGATTAGCTATATACCAAGTAGGTTATACACACAGGTTATACACACAGGTTCACTATATACAAAGGCACGTATACACGCAGGATTTCTGATCAAAAGTCGTGTATGCATATGCACGCACTTTCATGCACAGAAAGGCGCATACATGTGAGAAAGATTATTTTTGGGTCTGTGGTATTTAGACATATGGTTTTGGTCCTTGGTATTGCATCCAAAGTGTTGAACCCAGGTATTGGGTCCCTAGTATTGATTCTCAATGGTTTTGGACCATGGTATTAAGGCCTAAGACTATAAAAGGAGAAGAAGATCATTAGGCAAAGGCATTGAGAAAGTCTTGAATATCTGATGAAGTATGAGATCTAGTATGCAAGTTATGGGTTCATGATGAATTGCTTGATCTAAGCTAAGGACGGTTGACGGAGAACAAGATCTAATGATAGATTAGGATCTAATGGCTTAGAATGAATCATCTCTATACAGTTTGATATTGTTTAGTCTAGATTTGTATATTGACTCATGTAATGTTCCGTAAATGTTATGATCTGGGTATAACTCAAGTTTGGAATAGCTGCAGATCATGAATGAATATTTACAGATGTATACGTTGGTTGACTATGATAAAAGCACATACATACGCAGGTTAGATACATCTAAGTAGCGTATACCATATGAGCTATGATGTTTGAAGTTACAGGTGTTTCTGGTTGTTGATTAGTTCTGATGGCTATTTACTGGTGTCAGTATTCTGCATATTCAGATTGGTTGATTATGTTTAGCTTCAGTATTTATGGATGAGATCTATAATGGATCAGGATCAGAATGACTTATCTTTATGTGATCTGATTAACTAGATCTGGTTGCTAACATACATATTATCTTTGTATATGTAATGATCTGGGTATGTCTGAAGTCAGGAAGTGGAGCGAAGTTATAAGTAAGTAACTAATGGCATATACGCTGGTTCACCTTGGTGAAGTTGTGTATACATGCTCGTTCAACACTTCCAAGTAGCGTATGCACTCTGATGCATGATTTTTGATGATACAGTTGGTTCTGAATATTGTTGCAGAGTTCAGTGGTCTACTCTGTGTTCTGATGACTGCATTTTTTTTGACAGGGTTTCAGTGATTCAGTATTGTGTGATTCAGAGATTGATGATGCTAGTGTTGATTGATTTTGTGCTTCAATGATATTGATGGGTCCAGTATGAAAATTGGATGAAACGTGGCCTTTAGATTATGGTGTTGTGCTTCAGGAGTATCCAGTCTGAAAATTTATGAAACGTGGTACCTAGAGGAAGAAAGAGAAGGTTGTAACCTTCTGTAGGCTGGCACCTACGTACTAGTACATCAGCTAGTACAAGAGCTAAGGGGGTGGTATCTCCCTTCCAGTAGCAACTGGAAAATGAGTGAAAGTTGGAGCATTCAGTAGGCCCTATGTACTAGTAAAAGGATCGGCTAGTACAAGAGCTAAGGGGGTTGCAGCTCCCTTCCAAGAGAAGCTGGAGAATGAGAGAAGGTTGTAGCCTTCTGCAGGTAGAAGCCTGTGTACTAGTATAAGACTACACCAGTACAGAAATATTGTAAAAAGAAGTTTCTTATTAAAAGAAGATAGAGACGACTTGCATCAAGTGGTTTTCACCGACATTAGGTTTCCACCTTACTGGATATATGCTTGTTGCATTACACACAGTTGCGTATACACGCAGTTTTCCTTAACTAAAGTAGCTATATGAATCTAAGTATGAAAATGAAAAAGTTATATTGATTTGATAATATTGATTCACCCGTCCCCTCTCAATATTATTTCCAACAATTGGTATCAGAGCTGGTCCTTTGGTAGAAGCTTGATCGCTTGAAGGAGATCCGTAGAAAATGGGAAAGAAGCTTAAGAAGAAAGTGCCTAAGAAGAAGAAGACATCTCATAAAAACTATGATAGTGGGAGAGTCGATTGGGGAATATGTGGAAGAAGCACTTCAGATTCAGAATCACTTCAGAATGATGATGAACAAGCAAAAGAACTATCAGGTATGAATTTGTTATCCTCTGGTGATACACTCATCTATCCATTTGAAGATGATGAAAGTGATAGTGAAACAACTAAATTTTCTCTTATGGGTGAGAAAGAAAGATATCAAATAAAGGCAAAATTTAAAAGGCTTACAAACAAAATTAGAGATCAACAAGATCTGTTGAACAAAAGGGAATGTGCCTTCAAATAAGAAGCTACCAAACTAAAAGCTCAACTAGAGGAAGGAAACAAGGTAAGGAAATTATTTAAGGACAAGGAAGATCAATGTCAAAAGTTACAGGATGAAGTGACATCATTAAGAAATGAAGTCAATGAAAGGAGCACAACAATCAAGAAACTCAGAGATAGATCCAGTTACTATGAAAGTATTGAAGCTGTGATCCTCTCGCTAAAAGAAGATCTTGAAGAATCAAAAAGCAGAATAAAGAACTACTCCAAGCTCTTGAAAAGCAAGAAAACAAAGTTCTTGAACTAAGACATCAGTTGGAAGAAGGAAGAAAAGCTAAAGAAAACATGAAGAAGCAGTATCATGAAAAACAGGAGCAACATCAGGTTGAGGTAAATATTCTAAAAGATAACATAGAAGAAAAGGATAAGCTCTTACGATTTCAAGATAGTACTAAGATCTTGGATGATATTCTTAGTAGTCAAAGGTCACCTGCTATCAAAACTAGCCTTGGTTTTTATGAATCTGTTGAAGATGAATCTAGCTTACAAGGAATGGCAAGGAACTCTAATGAGAAATCTAAAATAATCAACAAGGAGATGAGAGGACAACCCCATCAACAGCCAAGGAAAGAAATTCTTCAAAGAAAATCTTTTACTCCTCTAATGAATAATGTTGAATGTTATGTATGTCATAATCTTGGACATGTTGCAGCTAGATGCAGAAGAAGAATGGTTCAAGACCATCACACAAAAAGACCATCACGTTCTAGGTACTTTAAGGGATATTGCTTTGCTTGCAATATGTTTGGTCACAAATTTGTTGATTGCTACAAAAGGAATATGAAACATGTGAGACGTTATGCATGTAACAAGCTTGGACATATAGCCAAGGATTGTAGGAACAAAGTACGGGCACCATACCAAAAGGAGAAAACATCATCACACTTGAAGATATGGAAGAAGAAGGAAGTACAGTCAGAAAGATGTGGCACAACACAATATACAGACATAACAGACTTAGGCGGAGCTGAAAGTGTAAAACTTTAGTGTCCTAAATCTCATACGCAAGTTTCATAAAGGGAAGTTTCATATATACGCAAGTTAGTTACTACACAGTCGCGTATATGTTAGTTTGAGGAAAACTAGTAGGGGCAGACTCAAAAAAAGGGTCTGATATGATTCAGTCCATTATTTGCTCTGTTTGATAATTGTTACAATCTGCTGATGATGTGTGGAAATGTCTTGACACTTGTAAGATGTTTTTAAAGTGTTTTGATCCTAAATTAATGATGATGATGCCTTGATACTTCTTGCTGATATATGCATGATCAGATCTGACAGTGAACAGATGGCACAGGTTCAGGGGGAGCATATGCTTTTAATAATGCATTGTTGGCATTATGCTTAGTAGTCCTTGGTAATGATGCTTATATGGCTAAATGATATATCTTGCTATGATATGGTTATGAGTTATCCATGACAAAATATCATATGATTCTTGGGGTTACATAGTTGATGTTCAGATCAGATTTGTGGTTGATTCTTTGATGATGCATATATGGTTCTTACATGGTGATCTTCATAAGGATAAGGAGAAGTACAAAGCTTGAATACACATCTTAATTACTTGATGACGAATCACTCATATGTTGCTGCCGTCATATGCATAAAGATCATATAATATAGTTATGATGCAGGATTCCTATAGTTCTTGGCTCTCATGTGGATAAAGATTGTTGCTGTTGATGATATCAAGAAGTCTTGACAAATGATCTTGAGCTCAAGATACATAGTGCTAGATACATGAATGATTACTCAAAGTTGAATTGTTAGAGACATGATGATGATGAGTTCTTACCTATATGATGATAGGTTGATACTTACATATGTTGATTGATGCAGATGTTCCCAAAGTGATGATACTTGGATCATGCAGATCTTGATGAGACGGCTATGGTGTTTTTCACATATGATATAATGTGAATGATTTTGTATGTCATATGCAAAATTTTGTTCAAAAGGATGAGTCGATATCTATATGCAGACATACCTTGTTATAGGTTGATGACTTATACACTAATGGACATATACAGGTTGTTGGTCTAGATGTTGTTGACAGATGCTTATGGAGCAGATCATACATTGTGTATGATAGTTGCTGATGACTATCATGGTATTATTTAGATGTTTGGTCTCTGTTATAATCATGTAAAGGTCATATCAAGACTCATGATGTAATAGTTTGTCTCTATCTATTGTAGTCATTTGATGAATCCCTTTTGGTCATATGATGTAATTTGTACCCCCACTATGCATGGGAAAGATGATGTAATATTTCGGTAATGTATAAACAATTGGTATCTGGTGTATCCCCACTTGGTTGGGTGGATGAGTCAATATTGGTATATCCCCACTTGGCTGGGAGATGGATGTATGTATGAGTCTTTGGTGATAGGAAGGTCATTTATGATAGAGTCATGTTCTTCTTGTAGAACATCTTTTTGTAGACCTTGCTTACAGTCAGGGGGAGTGTTAGATTCGGTCTTGTCAGTCCTCTGGCAGAGATCAAACATGCTCTTACAAAGTGATTTTAAGGTGTCAAGGTCAAATTTTATCATTTCAGTGAGTCTTCAAGCAAAATTTGGTCACTAGGTACTAGGTCTAGGGTTTGCTTTTACTCCTGCCAAAGTTTTCCAAATGTCAGTCCATGTCACCATTCAGCTGAGTGTACTATCATCCATAGGGTTGTCATTACCATGTCAAGTTCCACTGGGTCATTTTACACCTTGTTCATGCTTCAGTTGCGCCTAGGTAAGGTCATTTCCCTCTCCTAGGGTTTTGAAGGCAATTTCTCTTGGACAATCAAATCATCGGCAAAACTTGTATCCTGATGTTCATAAACCTTCCCCTATCCTTAAACTACCTTATCAAACACTTCCCATCACTGAGATCTCCCAAATTCCACATTTTCACACAAACCCTAGTTTCTTGCTACAACCTGGAAATTTTCTAGGTTGGACCTGTGTTTTGCCTTTTTGGACCCCTTCCCCTCACTCAATATTTGAAATTCCACTTTCCCCTACTTCCTAACATCCCTCCCTACTTCCCAAAATTTCCTCAAGAATTTAGAAGCTCCCTATCCCTTTCATTTCGCTTCATTTCGACAAATCTCTTGTTCCACACATTGGGGTAGGTTTCACTCAAATGATTTTTCTGAGGAAGGAAAGATGAATTTGGAAAAAATGAGAGAGGATTTTTTCCAAAATAGGCCAAGAAAGAAAAACCTCCTTCACTTTTTACACAGGTGTCATGGCTCTAGATAAATGTCAAAAATACAACCGCCTCGGGATAATCGATGCACCTCTGAAGTGACCTTGGGAAAATCATTTTTTCTCTTAGCTTTGTTGGCCAAATGATTTGATTGATGAGTCAAATGATAATTAGACACAAATATATTTCCAATGAGCTATCATGAGCTCAATTTGGAGTTGAGGAAGGCATTCAAAAGGTGACTGTAACAGCACTCTGTCTTTAGGCAGCCTCATTTGGCACATTTTGACCAGTCTTGGGAGATTTGATTTTTGAAAGGGAAAATAAACTCCAAATTGAAAAATTCTAGTTGGTTTGGAACTTATACTCAAATACCTTTCCAACGAGCTATCCATAACCCAATTTGGACATCGGAAAGGCCTCCAAATGTCACCTGGAAAAAGGCGTGGTGCACAGGGGAGGCGCGACGCACTGGGAGAAAATTTCCAGTGTAAATTTACACTAGCGCAGCACATTGGGAAGGCGCGGCGCATAGAGCTTCCAAGGCTGTTTTTTTTTTAAATTTGCTCCATTATTGCCCCAAAATGCATGGATTTCCATTGGTACAAGTAGGTTGAACTTCTCTCATGGTTTTTCATCCAAGATTGATGGTTGTTGATGGTGTTTGATGAATGGTGAAGTGTGTTAAAGAAAGCAAACCCTATCTCTTCAAAATTTTCCAAGGAGATCGCTGCTAGGGTTTTTTGTTGCAAATAAGTATCCCCTCACCTCATCACTCCCTAATCCCATACTCTCCTTACTTCCCTTATTCCCCAAGTTAACATACCCCCAAAATTCACTAAGCCCATGCTCCCAATTCCCAAATCACTTATTCCTAAGTTCTATTATCCCTATTCCTAAACCCTACCATTCCCTATCACTCTACTTCTCTCATTTCACTTGTGAAATCCTCAAATCCCAATTCCCAAACATAGTCAAGTGACTGTCCTCACCCTCACTTGATTGAACCACATTTTTCCCACACTCCATTTTACCCACTGTCCCTATTCATCACAGTCCCTTCCTACTTGGCACATATTTGGCATTGAAATAAACGGCACCAAATTCTCTTTTTCAAAAAGTTGCTAAACATACACCTTGCATGGACATTATGGAGACAAACACTGAAACATCATATGAACAAGACAGTCATTTCCATCACTGAACTGCATGCACCAAGAAGGCATCAAAAAGGAAAAAGAGGAAAAAAGAGCATGATCGACTCCGGATATTCACTGAGGCAATCCTTGGCCCACCATAACACTTAATGAAGAAGATCTAGCCCAAATTTCAAGAAATTTGGGGTAGTTTTGGTATTTTTGTAAATTTTTGTGCAAAAAACAGGGTTTTTCTCCCTGTGCGCCACGCCACATGGCGCGCGCTTACGATAGGAGGCTCCAAATGAAAAAAAGTTTATAGTTTTGGATTTTTAATGAAAAATTACGATTGTTGGTGCATGGACAAGAAGTTTGGGCAAGTTTTGAGTCCTCAGGAGGTCAAAAACACCCTAAAAATGGCCTCTCTGCCCCTAATTCCACACACAGAAAGTAGTCTTGGGAGATTGAGGTTTTGGAGGGGAAAATGGGCACAAAATTCATCAATTCCACTTGGTTTGGAAAGTAGACAGGTAGGGCTTTACAAAAAGCACACTTGGGCTCAATTTGGGCTTCAGAAAGTGCCTCAAAACTAGCTCCAAAGTGGCGTGACGCATACAGTTTTTGGCACGGCGCACAGAGACCCAAAGGCCAAAATCACTCCCGCTTCGCAAAATTTGATTCGCAATTTTCTCCATGTGGGCCCACTCATTTACAATACATTTTTCTCAGCATCAAAGGAAAAGTTTAAAAAGCATTTTTGGCTTCTATTCAAGTGGCCAAATGAAGGCGAAAACCACCCAAAAAATCTATGCTCATATTTGCTTTTTTCTAATTGGTCTTCATTGAAAATTAAATGTAACTATTGATGGTTGGCTCTTCATTGCCTGGGTTGATCGACCTTCTCATGGAAAAGATTATTTATTGTATTGAGAGTCATTTTGTAAAGGGTTGGAATTTCTGGGAGCAGTGTGGAGGAAAAACCCAGCGCTCTCATTGTACAGTTTTGGCGGAGATTTTAATGAAATGATGCAGCTCTGATTCCTGAGATTCCTGTGGTATAAGTTTAGCATAAGTGTTTTCTTTCTATTTCATATGTGTCTTGTGATGTTTTACATTTCATTCATAATCACTCCCAGCTGAATGCTTTTAAGTAAGAAAGGTAGAATTCAGTTTACTGCTCCGCCTTGGGAAAGCGTTCAAGTTCTATGTGGTTTCTTCTGTCTGAAAAGGATTCATAACATATGCCATTTTTAGCCTCTTAACTCTCTTTCCACTCCATATTATTCAAATTTGATTGCTAAACTTCCTGCCTATATTGCCTCATGAAACAATCTGTGTCATTGATTTAATTTCCCAGCTCATGCGGTCCTGTTGGCCCCATACAACCCAGAAAATTTAGTCATTCAAAAAATCGCCTTTATTCATATCTATTTACTAGCCTAAAATCAGTATCCATTTTAAGTCATTCTCAGACCCTATTCATTTATTGTTCACTGAGCGTGACCCGGAGAGAGCCCTCTCTTGTTCTGGTAGGGCTAGCTACCAGACTGAGCGTGGTTTGTGGTTACCCTGAATTTTGTCTTCCTTCAGCCTAAGGCAGATTTAGGTGCTAACAGGGAGCATGAACAACACTCTTCAGCAGAGCAGAGATTTCAGCATGTACTTAGAGGGAGCATGGACAGATTGGTACAACTTGGCATATACAAAGGGGGAGCTCAATCAGAGATTTCAGCAAGTACTCAGGGGGAGTATGGATAGTGGAATGTTTATCAAGGAAAGAGAATATCTTGGTTTGCCCTTTGCCCTTGATGTCAAAGGGGGAGAGTGATTTGGTGTTGTTTCCATCAAATCCAAAGGGGGAGATTATTGGCATTATGATGCATGTGTTTTACTTGATGGCAACCCACTCTTAGAAGAACAAATCACTTATATATAACTAGATGAATCTACAAAAGAGATATCAGATGTGATAGAATACATGGGATGAATGAAAACTAAAAGGAATCAGATGACAGTTCTCAGTATGACAAGTTAGCTTTGCCATCAAGTCCAAAGGGGGATATTGTTGGCATTATGGTACAAGTGTTGTCCTTGATGGCAACTCACACAGATGACAGATCATAGTGCAGCAGGTCAGTAGCAAAGAGTTGATGATTAGACTACAAAGAATGAAGAAAGAAGAGTATATACGTAGGTTCACTATATACCAAGTCGTGTACATATGCAGGTTATACAGAGGTTTGCTATATACCAAGTCGCGTATATACACTGGTTCGCTATATACCAAGTAGGGTATACACGCAGGTTCACTATATACAAAGGCGCGTATACACGTGGGATTGCTGATCAAAAGTCGCATATGCGTATGCATGCACTTTCATGCATAGAAAAGCGTTTACATGTGGGAAAGCTTATTTTTGGGTCCGTGGTATTTAGACCTATGGTTTTGGTCCTTGGTATTGCATCCGAAGTGTTGAACCTAGGTATTGGGTCCCTAGTATTGGTTCTCAATGGTTTTGGACCATGGTATTGAGTAAGGCATAAGACTATAAAAGGAGAAGAAGATCATTAGGAAAGGGCATTGAGAAAGTCTTGAATATCTGATGAAGTATGAGATCCAGTATGCAAGTTATGGGTTCATGAAGCATTGCTTGATCTAAGCTAAGGACGGCCGATGGAGAACAAGATCTAATGATAGATCAGGATCTAATGGCTTGGAATGAATCATCTCTATACGGTTTGATCTTGTTTAGTCTAGATCTGTATATTGATGCATGTAATGTTCTGTAAATGTTATGATCTGGGTATAACCCAAGTTTGGAATAGCTGCAAATCATGAATGAATATTTACAGATGTATACGTTGGTTGACTATGATAAAAGCATGTACATACGTAGGTTAGATACATCTAAGTAGCATATACCATATGAGCTATGATGTTTGAAGTTATAGGTGTTTCTGGTTGTTGATGAGTTCTGATGACTGTTTACTGGTGTCAGTATTCTGTATATTCAGATTGGTTGATTATGTTTAGCTTCAGTACTGATGGATGAGATCTATAATGGATCAGGATCAAAATGACTTATCTTTATGTGATCTGATGAGCTAGATCTGGTTGATAACATACATATTATCTTTTATATGTAATGATCTGGGTATGTCTGAAGTCAGGAAGTGGAGCGAAGTTATAAGTAAGTAATTAATGACATATACGCTGGTTTTCCTTGGTGAAGTTGCGTATACACGTTGGTTCGACACTTCCAAGTAGCGTATGCACTCTGATGCATGATTTTTGATGATACAGTTGGTTCTGAATATTGTTGCAGAGTTCAGTGGTCTACTCTGTGTTCTAGTGACTGCATTTTGTTTGAAAGGGTTTCAGTGATTCAGTATTGTGTGATTCAGAGATTGATGATGCTAGTGTTGATTGATTGTGTGCTTCAAGTAGGCCAGCACCTATGTACTAGTAAAAGGTTCGGCTAGTACAAGAGCTAAGGGGGTTGCAGATCCCTTCTAGGAGAAGCTGGAGAACGAGAGAAGGTTGTAGCCTTCTACAAGTAGAAGCCTGTGTACTGGTATAAGACCGCACCAGTACAAAAATATTGTAAAAATAAGTTTCTTATTAAAAGAAGATAGAGACGACTTGCAGCAGGTGGTTTTCACCCACATTGGGTTTCCACCTTATATCATGGTGTTCATGTGTGCTTCCTGTGTGTGATGATCTGTTCTATTTTACTGCTCCTGTTTACTGTTCATATGGTTAATAATGTTCTGATGCACTCATTAAGGATCAACTAACTGAATCATAAGTTTACTGGATATATGCTTGTTGCATTACACACAGTTGTGTATACACGCGGTTTGCCTTAACTGAAGTAGCATATATGAATCTGAGTCCGAAAATGAAAAAGTTATATTGATTTGATAATACTGATTCACCCCCCCCCTCAGTATTATTTCCAACATTCAGTGCCTTGGAGGAGAAAGACCTCAAGATGCACATAGAGATGGGTGACGACGGAAGGCATAGTGTTTTAGGAGTGGGCACGGTTTCTTTTCAGAGGGAGCATGGAGCTCCTATCACCTTGACAGATGTGAAGTATGTGCCTGGGCTGAAGAAGAACTTGGTATCGGTCACGATGTTGTCTTCAGTAAAGGAAAGGCATTCCTAAGACACATAGCCATGGGTTAGAACAAGAGGATAGGGATTCAGGTGAAGAATCTCTATAAACTAGAGGTAGATGATTAGGCAGCATTGAGTACAAAAGAAGAATTGGTGCAAAGCCAAGACATTGGTGAGTTGTGGCACAGGAAGTTGGGCCATTTGCATCATGGGGCTTTGAAGATAATGCAACAGATATCTACAGGACTTCCCAAAGGTAAACTTGAGGAAGTTGACACATGCAAAGGTTGTACCTTGGGAAAGCACACCAAGTCTTCCTTTCATGATCGAGACAGTTGAGCAAAGGCTATCTTAGAGCGAGTTCATACTGATGTGTGTGGACCATTCTCAATGACATCCATAGTGAAGCAAAGGTATTATGTGATTTTCATTGATGACTATTCTTGTAAATGCTAGATTTATTTCATGCAAAAGAAGGACCAAACCTTCACAAAGTTTTGTGAGTTCAAATCTTTGGTCGAGAAAGAGTCAGGGAAGAAGATCAAGGCCTTGAGAAGTGATAATGGTGGATAATATGTCTATCAAGATTTTAAGGATTTCTGTGTAGCAGAAGGAATTAAACGAGAGTTGACAGAACCTCATAACCCATAGCAGAATGGGGTGGTTGAGAGGAAGAACAAAACTATTGTAGGGGCAGCGCAGGTAATAGTGCATGACCAAGGCCTACACTTCACTTGTGGGTTGAGGCACGCAACAAAGCAGTCTATTTTCATAATAGAAGCCCACATCACATACTTGGGATGAGGACACCAGAGGAAGCTTTCTCCAGTAAGAGACCAGATGTGGGTCACTTGAGGATCTTTGGCTCATCGGTATATTGCCGTGTGACAAAGGATGCACGGAATAAGCTTGATCCAATAGCAGAGTTGGGGATATTTGTGCAGTACATTGATACACCTCATAACTATCGGGTGAACTTGCCTACTAGTCAGAGGATAGTGGTTCATAGAGATCTCAAGTTTGATGAGCAGAAGGCCATGTAAGTTTCCCTTGAGAGGGAGCTCCAACTATAGGCTATGGAGGAACTATTGGTTACTAAGGAGGAGGAGCCTCAGACTGATGTGGAGCAGCCACATGCATAGGTTCTAGGAGTGGAGGCATCCACTCAAGCAGAGTCTTCTAGAGGTAGACAAAAGCACACAGGAGAAGCTGATGGATTGTTGGAGGATGTGAGAGAGAATGTGGGAGCACCATCTTCTCAACACAGACAAAGGAGGTCACCTGAGAGGTACACTAGATACACGGCCCTTGCTAGGGAATGTGTTGAGAATGAGCCATCTTCCTTTATGGAAGCAGTGCAGGAGCCGATTTGGGTTGATGCTATGGTGGAGGAGTATGACTCCATAGTTTGTAATAGTGTTTGGGACGTGGTTCCAAGACCAGAGAACAAGTCAGTTATGAGTTCTCGTTGGCTTTAGAAGGTAAAGAAAGCTGTTGGTGGTAGTGTGGAGAAGCATAAGGCAAGATTTGTTGTCCGTGGTTTTTCACAGGTCGAGGGGATTGACTATGATGAGACTTTTTCTCTTGTCACAAGGTACTCATCTATCAAATCTATGTTGGCACTATCAGCATACATGCATTGGAAGATCCATCAGATGGATGTGAAGATCGCATTCCTCAATGGCCAGATTGAGGAAGAGGTGTACATAGAGCAGCTGGAAGGTTTTGAGACCTTCGATCATGAGTCACATGTTTGCCAACTCAAGAGAGCATTGTATGGGCTGAAGCAAGCACCTCATGCTTGGTACACCAGGATAGACAACTACTTCACCGAGTTGGGCTTCACAAAGAGTGAAGAAGATGCAAACCTGTACCACATCATGGTGAAAAGTAAGTTGTTGATCATCATACTTGATGTTGATGATCTCATATTGACTGGTGATGATCAGTTGAACGTGTCTTGCAATGAGGACCTTGTAAGAGAATTCGAGATGAAATACATGGGTCTCATGCATTACTTCCTCGGCATGGGAGTGTGGCAGAGGGATGGGGAGTTGTTTATGTCTCAAGGCAAGTATGCCAATGAGATACTCAGGAGATTCAACATGGAGAAGTGCAAACTTATGCAGACTCCTCTAGCTGGTAACTGGAGGAAGGAGGATGCTACTTCATGGGAAGTAGTGGAAGCTACTCTGTATAGGCAGCTTGTGGGTTCACTAATGTACTTAGTGAACACATGAATAGATTTGTGCTATGCGGTGAACGAACTGAGTCAAGCAATGGTTCATCCTACCAAGATGTTTTCGAAGGTGGCAAACCATGTATTGAGATACCTCATAGGCACCTCTCAGTATGGATTATGGTACAGATGGATAGAGGGAGTGAAGCTACAGGGCTTGACTGATGCAAATTGGGTAGGGAGTCCATCAGATCAGAAGAGCACATCAGGAGGGATTTTCAACCTTGGGTCAGTGGTAGTTGCTTGGTACAGTAGGAAACAAAGGTCATTTTCACTCAGCTCAGCAGAGGCAGAATACATGGTTGCAAGTCAGGTAGCATGTGAGGCCATCTGGATGCGGAAAATCCTAGTTGGTTTGTTTGATCAGAGGATGGATCCAACTATGATCCATTCTGATAATCAGAGTTGTATCAAACTCACTGAAAATATAGTATATCATGATAGGCCCAAGCACATCGATATCCGGTATCATCATCTCAGAGACTGTGCAGCGAGGAGGATCATTTTACTACAATATATTTCGATAGAGAAGCAAGATGCTGACATTTTGACAAAGGCATTGTCAAAATGTAAATTTGAGTTCCATAGAGACAGGATAGGGGTGGTAGATAATCCATTTATTGTTGAGAGGGAGTGTTGAAATATGGCAACAAGAATATTCCAATTTAATTTGTCCTTTAATTAAATTATGAATTAAGATCGAATTTAGTCTTAACAACTACTTGGAAATAATTAATTAATTTATTTTGAATTAATTAGTTGGAGAAATTCAAGTTAGAAGTCTTTCTAAAGTCATGCAAGATTTATCTCTTAAATTAAGGAGATAAGATTGAGTTATATTTGAGTTGTAATTAGTTAACTCAGTTTACTGAGTTAAGTCTAGTTAAATTAGTTCCAAACTATTTGAGGAACTAATGGTGAGTTAACAGTCAGTTGATTCATGCATGCACTCAACTAGTGCTACTCCAGTTAACTGAAGATTCCCTCATCAGAAACTCATGCATGTCTGTTATGAGAAAGACCTAGTTGAGATTAAATTCAAGGATAGTGCACTATCAGTTGCATGTGTTTTCTCAAAGAGAAAATTCATGCATGCAGTCAAGGATTTAATCCTTGAGGATTACGCAGTTTTGGAGGAGATCATCCACATGGTAAGAAGATTTTTCCACTTGGTAAGAGAGAATAATCCACAAGGAACAACGCAAGGAAATAGGAGCTTGGAGGGTAGAGAGGAAGGTTAAAGAGAAGACAAGATTTCCTATGAGCATCTGTGAGGATTGTACTGAGAGCTGGCTAGCTGTGAGAACTAAGGCTTTGTATAATTCCTATGTATTTCCAACATGTGTGATAATACAATAGTGTGGGGTTTTTAGTTGAGGCTTTCCCCAAAGTATTTTCATGTGTATTGTGTCATTAATTCTTCTTCTTCTAGTTATATTGTTCAACTTGATCTTTAAGCTTCCACAAATTGATAGTAGAAGTAGGTTATAGTATTCTTCTTTGATTTATATTGCATTATCAAGTTAACCTACCATCAAATTTTCTACACTGTGTTTTAGAATTCATATGCAGGTAATTTCTATACGGTGTTAAAAGCTACATTTGGTATTAGAGTTGTTTTGGGTTCAAGGGGACGCATTTGTTGCTGAGGGGTTTCGCTCAGGCTTGTGATAGACCTTTTTCAGTGGGAGATCTGCGGGATCGATTCTGGTGGTGAAAGAATATGGTGAGCAGTGGAAAGATAGAGATCGAGAAATTTAATGGTCATAGTTTTGAGTTGTGGAAACTCAATATGGAGGATCTATTTGTGGATAAAGATTAGTGGATCATGGTAGATTTGGGTACTAAACCAACGAGAGTGTCTGATGAAGAATGGAAGAAGTTGGATTGGAAGGCAAAGAGAACAATATGATTGTGTGTCTCAGATTCAATATTGCTAAATGTATTAGGGGAAGCCACGGCTAAGGCTTTGTGAGACACGTTAGGGACTTTGTACCAATCTAAGTCTCTGGTGAATAAATTGTTCGTACGGAATAATCTATATAACCTGAGGATGAAAGATGGAGACTCGGTGATAGAGAATTTGAATGCATTTAATATTGTGGTAAGTTAGTTATTATCTCTTGATATTAAAATTTCAGATGAAGATAAGTGCATCATTTTGTTGTGTTCTCTACCAGATTCATGGGATAGTCTCGTTATTGCAATAGGTAGCAATTCAACTGCCTTGCAGTTTGATGAAATAGTCTCATCCTTACTGACGGAGGAGATGAGATGGAAAAATATGGAGAGCTAGAATGGTGATGCCTTGTCTGTACGAGGATAGTCCTAGAATAGAAACAAAAATAAGTCATTGAGTGGGAGATCTAAATCTAGAGGGAGATCTAAATCTCCAGGAAAACCTGTAAAGGTAGTTTGATGGAAATGTGGAAAGGAGGGGCACTACAAAAGGGACTATAAATCTAAAGCTCCTGACAAAGGAAAGGGATCTAATGATGCTCCTTCTGCAGAGGTGAAAACCACCTCAAATGAAGGTGGGGATGTGTACTTGGCTTCTTCAAGTACACATGTAGATCATGAGGCATGGTTGATTTACTCAGGTGAATCCTTTCACTTCACTCCCCATAGAGAGTGGTTCTGCGAGTATGAGAAATATGATGGTGGTGATGTCTTCTTAGGGAATGATAGTAAGCCTAGAATTGTTTGTCGTGGAAAAGTAAAGTTGAAGTTGCAAGGTGGAAGGGTTAGAAGACTTCCGGGTGTTTTGCATATTCCTGCATTAGCCAAAAATCTGATTTCTGCAAGCAAGTTGGATGATGCAGGTGTAAAAATAGTATTCGATAAGGATACCTGCAAGATGGTTCGGGGAGCACTGGTATTGATGCTAGGAGTTCAGATTGGAACTCTGTACAATCTGAAAGGTAGCACTATTTTTTATGGTTGCAACAGTTCTGTGGTTCCTGAAAGTGGAGCAGAAAATCTAATGGTCTCTGGAGAGAAGACCATGTTGTGGCATCAAAGGCTTGGACATATTAGAGAGAAGGGCCTTCAAATACTTCATGGTAAAGGTATGGTAGAAGATATGAGTAATAGCTCTCCAGATTTTTATTTATGTGAAAATTGTGTATATGGGAAGAAGAATCAGGTAAGTTTCCCCTCTGGTGGTAAGAGGGAAAAATAGATATTAGAGCTTGTGCACAGTGATGTGTTTGGACCTGTGAAGGTTCCATCACTGGGTAAGTCTATGTACTATGTATCATTTATAGATGACTTCTCAAGGAAAACATGGATATATTTCCTTAAGAAGAAATCTAAACTCTTTGACAGGTTTAAAGAATTTAAGGCTCTGATGGAAAACCAGATGGAGAAGAAGATAAAGGTGCTAAGGACAGATATCAGTGGAGAGTTTTTTAGTAAGGAATTTAAAGAATTATGTAAGAAGTGGGGTATAGCATGGTAGAATACTACTCCATATACACCTAAGAAAAATGGAATTGCAGAAAGAATGAACAAGACTTTGATGGAAAGGGCAAGAAGCATGCTCAATGGTGCCTGGTTAGGACAAGAATTCTAGGCAGAGGTAGTTGAGACAACATGTTACCTGGTCAATAGATCACCTTCATCAACATTGGAGGATAAGACTCCCCAAGAGGTATGGACTGGTAAGAAACCCTCTCTTTCACATCTGAGGATATTTGGATGTGATGCATATGTACATGTTCCAAATGAGAAAAGAACCAAGTTGGATAGTAAATTTGAAAAGTGCATCTTTATTGGGTGTAAGGATGGTTTAAAGGGTTATAAGATTTGGAACCCAGTAACAAGGAAGGTTGTGTACAACCAAGATGTGGTGTTTAGAGAGGTGAAAGATGTTATTAAACATGAAGTCCCATCAAAGGAACATGAGAAGATAGAGTTTGAGCTAAAGGAGGAAGAATCAAAATCTACAGTAGAGGACAAATCAGAATATGATGAGCCACAAACTCTGGGTGTAAGAAGATCAGTTGGAGAAAGAAGGCAGCCAGAAAGGTATAGTCCATCTGATTTCTGTTCAAATTTTTCTTTATCTATTACTGATGATGATCCCAGAACTGCAAAGGAAGCAATAGATTCAGAGGATGGAAAACTCTGGAAAGAGGCCATGGTCGATGAAATGGCATCTTTAAACAAAAATGAGGCTTGGGATCTGATAGAGTTGCTGGCTGGAAGGGAGTCCATTGGTAGTAAATGGGTGTTCAATAAGAAGACAAATGTAGAAGGAAAGGTGGAGAAATAGAAAGCTCGGTTGGTAGCAAAAGGTTACTCCCACGTGCTAGTAATTGATTTCGGTGATATTTTTTTCCCATGTTGCCAAGGTAGCTTCTATTAGATTACTTCTATCTCTTGCTAGTGCTTTTGATTTTGAGGTAGAATAGATGGATGTGAAGACAACATTTCTTCCCAGGGATCTAGAAGAGGAGATCTACATGAAGGAACCTGAAGATTTTGCAGGGAAGGGTAAGAAAGAACTGGTATGCAAGTTAAAGAAGTCCCTGTATGGGTTAAAATAGTCACCAAGGATGTGGTATCAAATATTTGATACATTTATACGGGGACTTGGCTGCACTAGAAGCAAAGTAGATCATTGTGTGTATTTTAAATTAATTGGTGACCGTGTTATTTATTCGGTCTTGTATGTGGATGATATGTTGCTAGTTGGAAAGGACAAAGAGATTATCCAGGATTTGAAGACTCAATAGTCCTCGAAATTCAACATGAAAGATCTTCGTGATGCAAACTATATTTTGGGCATGGAAATTAAAAGAGATCGAGCAAAGAGGAAGTATGTCGAGACAATACTGCAAAATTTTAATATGCAGGATAGTAAACCGGTGAAGGTTCCTATTCCTGTAGGTGTGAAGTTATCTGCTGAACAGTGTCCCAAGACACAACAAGAGGAAGAGGACATGTCCCGTGTTCCATATGCAGGTGCAGTCAGTAGCTTGACATATGCAATGGTCTGTACTAGACTAGACATTGCACATGTAGTGGGAGTATTGAGTAGGTTTATGTCAAAACCTGGAAAGGAGCATTGGACAGTAGTGAAGCAGGTTTTTTGGTATTTGCATGGCACTAGTGATTATGGCTTGTTCTACCAAGGAAGACCAGGATTGGACAGAGTGTTGGATATTCATGGCTTCGTTGATGCAGAATCAATTGGAGATTTGGGTCAAAGAATATCTACAAGTGGGTATGTGTTTAACCTATTTGGAGGTGCAGTCAGTTAGATGAGTAAGAAATAATCTATAGTGGCACTATCAACTACAGAGGCTGAATACATGGAAGCCACTCATGCAAGCAAGGAAGCAGTTTGGTTGCAGAGATTGTGTTCAAGTATGGGGTTAGTACAGTGAGCTATAAGGATAGACTGTGACAGCCAAAGTACAATTTTTTTGGCAAAGAACCCTGCTTATCATTCAAAGACAAAACACATTGATGTTCAGTATCACTTTGTGAGGGATATGATAGCAGAAAAAAGGTGTTGCTGATAGTAGAAAAAAGGTGTTGCTAGTAAAGGTGGACACTTTGAAGAATACTGTAGATGCATTGACAAAATATGTGAGCTCTGAGAAGTTCTCTTGGTGTAGAGAAACAATGGGTATTGCAGGGCTAGATAAATTACTACGCTCTCTTCTGGCCCCTTGTGGAAAGAAAACAACAAGTGGGAGAATGTTGGGTTGTGTTAAATTATTTCTACGACTAGCCCACATAGTTAACTGGGGCTTAGAGGGGGTTTGAAGCCCCCCCTTTGTTGTGCCAATTGTACAGCGGGGGGGTCATAGGGAGGTTTTAGGGGGGTAGGTAGCACCCCTCTACGAGGTTCGGGGCAACACCCTTGGGAAAAATTTTTTGGACCCTATATTAGGTTGGGCGGACCAACCTATGGTTTTGTGCATGGTTTTCACACATTCTTTTGGATGCAATGGTTTTCGGTCCATGGTATTGGATGCTTTGGCATGTATAAATATGTATCGTAACATTGAAACGAACATAATGAAAAATCAATCTGGTAGTCCTTATAGGTTTTAACCATGTATAGAAATTACCTACATACGAATTCTAAAACACAGAAAATAAACAATGCGAGAGCATAACACATAAAACACATATACACTGAGATTTTCCCCTGGATCCCAAAACCAGGACTATCAGCTTGATTTTTCATTATGTTCCTTTCAATGTTATAATACATATTTATACATGTCGAAGCATCCAATACCATGGACCGAAAACCATCGCGTCCAAGAAACATGTGTGAAAATCATGCACAAAACCATAGGTGGGTCCGCCCAACCTAACATAGGGTTAAAAACCAAAATTTTCTGGGGCGTTGCCCCGGACCCCATAAAGTGGGGTTACGGGTATGCCTCAAAACCCTTGTGACCCCCCCCTCGCTACACAATCAGCGCAATGAAGGGGGGCTCCGCCCCCCCTGTAACCCCCTTGTTAACTACGTGGGCTAGTCGTGGAAAGAATATAACACAACCCAACATTCTCCCACTTATTGTTTTCTTTCCACTGGGGGTCACAAGAGAGCTTAGTCATTTTTTCAGCCTTGAAACCCCCATAGTTTCTCTACACCAAGAGAACTTCTCAGAGCTCACAGATTTTTTCAATGCATCTGCAGTATTCTTCAAAGTGTCCACCTTTACCTGCAACACCTTTTTGTCTTCCATCATATCCCTCACAAAGTGATATTGAACATCAATGTTCTTTGTCTTTGAATGATATGTTGGGTCCTTTGCCAAGAAAATTGCACTTTGGCTGTCACAGTCTATCCTTATAGCTCCCTGTACTAACCACATACTTGAACACAATCTCTGCAACCAAACTGCTTCCTTGCTTGCATGAGTAGCTGCCATGTATTCTGCCTCAATAGTTGATAGTGCCACTACAGATTGTTTCTTACTCATCCAATTGACTGCACCTCAAAATAGGTTAAACACATACCCACTTGTAGATATTCTATGATCCAGATCTCCAGCCTAGTCTGCATCAACAAAGCCATGAATATCCAACACTTTGTCCAATCCTGATCTTCCTTGGTAGCACAAACCATAATCACTAGTGCCATGAAAATACCTAAAAACCTACTTCACTACTGTCCAGTGCTCCTTCCCTGGTTTTGACATAAACCTACTCAATACTCCCACTACATGTGTAATGTTTAGTCTAGTACAGACCATTGCATACATCAGGCTACCTACTGCACTTGCATATGGAACACAGGACATGTCCTCTTCCTCTTCTTGTGTCTTGGGACACTGTTTAGCAGATAACCTCACACCTACAGGAATAGGAACCTTCACTGGTTTACTATCCGTCATATTAAACCTTTGCAGTATTGTCTCAACATACTTCCTTTGGTTTAACCAGAGCTTCCTCTTTGCCCGATCTCTTTTAATTTCCATGCCCAAAATATAGTTTGCAGCACTAAGATCTTTCATGTCGAATTTGGAGGACAATTGGGTCTTCAAATCCTAGATAATTTCTTTGTCATTTCCGACCAGCAACATATCATCCACATACAAGAACAGACTATTCACTAGAGACTTAGATTGGTACAAAGTCCCTAACTTGTCCCACAAAGCCTTTGTCGTAACTTCCCCTGATACATTCAACAATACTGAATCTGAGGCACACAATCGTATTGTGCTCTTTGCCTTCTGATCCAAATTCTTCCATTCTTCATCGAACACTCCCGTTGGTTTAGTACTCAAGATTCACTGGTCTTTATCGACCAATAGATCCTCCATCTTGAGTTTCCACAACTCAAAACTCTGACCATTAAATTTCTCAATCTCTATCTTTCCACTTCTCACCATCCTCTTTCACCACCAGAATTGATCTCGTAGATATCCCACTGAACAGGGTCTACCACAGGCCCAAGCGAAACCCCTCAGCAACAAAGGCATCCACTTGAAGCCAAACCTGGCTTTGATACCAAATGTAGGTTTTAACCCTATATAGAAATTATGTGCATACGAATTCTAAAACATAGAAAATAAACAATGCGAGAGAATAACACGTAAAACACATATACACAGAGATTTTCCCCTGGATCCCAAAACTGGGAGTACCAGCTTGATTTTTCATTATGTTCCTTTCAATGGTATAATACATATTTATACATGCCAAAGCATCCAATACCATGGACCGAAAACCATCACGTCCAATAGCATGGACCAAAAACCATTGCGTCCAAAAAACATGTGTGAAAATCATGCACAAAACCATAAAGTGAGGTTACGGGTACGCCTCGAACCCCTTGTGACACCCCCCCCCCCCAACTACAAAATCGGCATAATGTAGGGGGGCTCTGCCCCCCCTCTAACCCCCCAGTTAACTACGTGGGCTAGTCATGGAAAGAATATAACACAACCCAACAGTCCCAGTTTTGAGATCCAGGGGAAAATCTCTGTGTATATATGTTTTATGTGTTATTCTCTCGTTTATTTATTTTCTATGTTTTAAAATTTGTATGCAAGTAGTTTCTGTACGTGGTTACAACCTACAAAAAGGGGGTCCTACATTAGGGTCTCATGTAGCCTCATCGCAATAACTAATGCCTCTGCCTGAGTTGTTAGCTTCTGCTATGATAGCGCACTCCTCAGATGTGTCGTTAGTGACGTTACAAACCATTCGTGATGTTGTCCATCCATTAGATTCATATTAGCTTCGCTAATCATGCATTTCAGTCTCTGATCCAACTCCCAAGGAGTCTCGCCTGGTAGCATCATGATCTCTTTGAATCCAATGATCGACTGTGCTTCAGACTTTGGCTTGCTAAATTCTTTATTTAGCGTTTCTTGGATATCCACGATTCCCACATTTGGATTATCATTGGAGTGCTTAATATACCAGGTCAATGCGTGGTCTTGTAGGGCACTAACCAATGTCACTTTCTTTATATTTTCATTTGTAACTCCTTTCACTTCCCATACAGCCCTTACCACGAACCAAAATTGGTCAGGATCCTCATTTCTCAATCCCTTGAACACAGGCAACTTCATTGTGCTTGCCATATTGAATCACGATGGTGGTGGAGGTGGTGAGGGTGAAGATGGAGGTCATGGTGGTGAAGCTAGTGGCGGTGTGTGTGGGGGTGGTATTCATGGAATTCTTTGCCTTATAAGATGGATCACACTTTGCAGAAAGACCTTCGCGATTTCTTCCTCATGCCCTTGCAGAGGTGAAATCAAGGGGCTAGTTTCTGGTCTATATTTCCTTCGTTCTTGTAAGTTATTCCACTTCGTGTAGCTCTGAACATCAAGGTAACTGCATAACTCTCTTTTCACACAATAGAATTTTAATCCAAGTATTCAAATACTTTATGTACTTACCTCGCGGTCCCTTGAGAAAGCATCGCTCTTCCTCGTGATAGCTGACTGAGGTGTCAGCTACGAAATTAGTAATGAATCCTCCTATAATCTGATCGATCCAATGATCAATGGTGTGTGTGATCTTATCCTCCGATGCTTCGAACCTTTGCACTAACTCTGGGGTCCACACAATAGGATTTTCGAGTTTCCACCTTCCTTGGCTATCTACTAGCTTCACGATCCACTCGTACAACTTAGAAGGGAAAGACTTGAAGAATATTCCGTGGATCTTTGTGTAGATGTAGAAGTCTAACACACTCTTTTTTATCAGTCATGAGTTCCTATTCTCCTACGCCACGCACTCGTGAATTCTTCTGTCCAACCAGCCTTCAATTTTCTTCTTACCTGGATTCCAATGATATGACATCAGACATCTCTATGCAGATTTTGGTCTCGAAAACAAAACCATTTGTTGGTTTGAGGGGGCTTAACCCAGGCTCAGAGTTATTTAGCCAAACAAATCCCTACAATACTGGCCCTTTCACCATCAGCCCGCGAAGTGTGAACTGAAGTCTCACCCAAAGAGGTATTGGGGGATGCTAGAACCAAGTTTATGCACCCTCTAGATGTTTGAGGGGTCCATTTAGTCCAACTGTGGCTACCTTCGTGCAGGTCACTTTACGCATTGTTCTAACCTGCAAGACCTTTTCGATCTGTTATAATCGCCTATGCGCAACCCTAACTAGGGGCTAAGATGCTTTCGCGCTACTATGGCAGTGATCTGGGCTATTTCCCCAAATTACACCGTGTCTCTTACTTATCTTCTTAAAGATGTTAGTTAACTTCGTGTAAACAGATACTTTATCTCGCATTCACTTAATTAACACAATCATATATGTTTGCGCATCATATAAACAGTAGGAATGCAATTCATACCCAATACATTCAATGCAGAAAACAAGAAATAAATACACAGGAATGATATAAAACTTCTCTTTATTAATGCTTCCAACTGTTACAAACTTGACTCGCCCTGTGCACTCAGCTGCAAGGGTCCGCACACTCAGTTGTGGACTACTGGGCCTCTGTGCACTCAGTGGAAGAGCCTTCTACTACTCTATGACCCAAAACTAGAGTTTACACTTTAGATACGACTCAACTCTTCATCCTTAAACTTCTTATCATTTTCTTTTAGAACTTACAGCCTCACTGTAATTATACAATCCCATGGTCTGTAGACCATGGGTAGATCTCTATAGCCAACCTTACATTACAAAATTGACGGTGGACAACCCTATGACTCATCTACAAGCTACGTGCTCCATGCCCACAAAATGCGGAGTCTTTACATCAGAGTTACAACTTCTGACCAAAATTTGGGATTTAAGCCCAAAAACTTCCCTTGGGGGATCCCGTGCCCAACAAATTTTGAAGAAAAACCACATGTTATTTCTGTGACTATATCACTTCAAGATCTGCATCTTCCAGAATATAAATGTAATAGTGGTTATTCTAACCTTCAAGTATTACACTATTTTAATTTTCTGTTAAACTTCCATTATGCTCACATTTCCTCTCTGATTTCACGCAATTGTAGTTGCCAAAAATATCTCATATGTTCTTATGGATTCATTTGCATTGACTAGTTAATGCACATGCCTGTATGTAATTGTGAGATTATGTATTTAAATTTAAGCTCCATGAATCATAGCATCCAATCCTCTTACATCCATATGTCTATCTTTAGCTCTTATCGGTATAGAACTGTTGAGGTTTCAAGCTCTATGTGATGAGTTAGTCTTCCCCCTCTCTTCTTTCATTACTCTACAAAAGCTGATTAAACTGTAAGTCCTTGAATTAGTTGGCCTCCACTAGTTTTTACCTATATTCTTTTGAGTTGTATATGTGAAAGGATACCAGAAATACATGGCTTATATCCTTAGATGAAGGAAACAATCTTTGTTATTATTTTTATATTTGTAACTACTGTGTGTATAAGATGTATATGATGTCTCCAGTTTCCTAAAGATCATATAAGACACATAAAGATAGATGTTACCAGGCACTGGTCTTGTAAGAAATCCAAGGTTGTCTCTGGAAGTAACAACAGACCCAATGTTGTCGCCCTTCATTAAAATTTCCAAGAAGTTGAGAGATTAGAGCGAGGGCTCATATCTAAAAATGTCTTTTAAATAAGTTGAGGAATCATTTATAAGACCCGTAGCTCAAAAGACAGTTAAATTACCCATGGGGGGCCACTATCAAGTCCTAGAACTATAGTGGAAGGTCTAAACGCACAAACACGAATCACGAGACCCCTATGTTGGCTTGTTGGGGCCTGACCTAGGTTCGGAGGTGATTTAGCCAATAAAATCCCAGTACTACTGGCCCTTTCGGTAATAGTCCACAGAGCACGGCCTGAGGTCTCACCTGAAGTAGTATGGGAGGGTGCTAGAACTAGGTTTCCACACCCTGGAGATGTCTGATGGGTTCAAGTGGTCCGCAGAGCACACGTCGCTATGCGCACTTACTCGTTCCTCATAGCCCGAGGTGTTGCCTTAACGCAGCCCTACTCAGGGGCCAAATGGTGTTATTACCCAAGTCCTTACTAGTAATCTAATATTAGTTGATTAAACTAGCTTACTTGCATGTGTAAAGTATCCTTAGCAATATAAATCATTCATACAAGTGCACACAATAAATAAACAGTACATTAGCAATTGATATCAAACATCTAATAACTCAAGAACAGATACACAAAATTTGGAATGAACTTCTTTTGTCATTCTCTTCTTCAGTTACAAACTCAACTCTACCCTATGCACTCAGCTGCAGGGGTCCACGCACTCAGCTACGGACATCTAGGCCTCTGTGCACTCAGCTGCAGAGCCTTCTCGTACTCTATGACCCAAGATACACTTAGACACTTGCTCCGTGCTTCTATCTCATACTTCGCTCTAACTAACTATCTTTTACACTTAGAGCTTTGCTTTATTTATACAATCCCATGGTCCATGGACCATGGGTAGGCTAACATTACATTCAAAACTAGGGTACACAACCCTATGACTCTAACATTCATTTCACGCCCGCAATTCACAGATCTTTACAACAATATCAACTCAAAACTTAGGCTTTAAGCCCCAAAACATGCCGTGGGGGGATTCCATGCCCAACAAGCCCCCAACACAAACATCATGACTTGCCCTCGAGTCACTCTGTCAGTGTGGTGATCTTGGTGCGGAGTCCCTCCAACTATTTCTTGAATGGTACTGATGTCTACAGCACACTGAGCTACTGCTTTCTGAACCTGCTGCATCTGTTCTTCTGAGACCTCTGTGGATGGCGCACTTTCTTGCATCTACACGTGCATCCCTTGTATGTGTGCAAGCTTCCCTTTGATATTTAACGTGATTTTGAAGGCTTCGTCAATCCATGGCTAAACACATGCTTTGAGGACTGCTTCCTTATGGCATGTCGTGTCCACCTACTCCTTTAATGCCTTGGCTTGCTGCATCCTCGCAAGACGCTGAGTGAGGACTACTATTTGCATAGTTCCTCTGACACCGTCACACTGCTGTTGGAGTTCACGTGCCTTTGTTTCTAGGCACTAGATGTTGGGGTCCTCTTGCAAAGTTGTGAGGACCTCAAGTGCCTGTTCCAACATGCCAGTAAAGTCGCGCACTGCACCTCCAATTTGTTCCAACCCTGTTGCGATAGCACTAGAGTGTTGTTCTCTGATTTCTGGGGGAGTTGAACATTGCGCCTTCAACCGTAGCTCGGCGATCTAGAGATTCAGCTCCAACTACACCTTTGTCATTTCTTCCCTGGCCTTGTAGACTCCAGTTGCCAAATTAGGATCCGCACTTCTAGCAGTATATCTGCTGCAATGGCTAGCTCCGGGACGCGTCGGCAAGTGTCATCTACCATCTACACCAAATGTTGATTTTGCGCCACCAATTTGTCGTGCTGCAAGCTGAGCTATTCTATGTTGATCCTCTGCTCACTAAGAGCTTGGATCGCGCCACTCTCCCTGGCCCGCAGTTCTATCATTATACCAACCTATAGCTGATACAATGTCTCTTGCGGAAGGGCAGCGAAATTAAGGCCAAGTCCTTTCAACATGCTAACCGAAAATCTATCGATCACATTTTCTTCAATTATGGCTCCTTCCAGCAATACTATCGTATTTTCCATCTGTGCGTGCAGCATCTATTCTACTACCGAGGATCCTGCTGCGAAGTGGGTAGAAAGGGTACCCATCTGAGGGGGCTGCACCTGTAATTCCTGCAGCTGTTGCCTAAGGGCCCCCAACATAGTCTGATGCTCTTGCATAAAATTCTAAAGCACTTCATTTGTGACATCGTAGACTGTCTAGCCAATGTCATGGAGATCACCTTCACTTAAGGTGATCGTAGCAATGGCCAACTTCGAGGCCTGGACCTTTTTCCTTGGTCCTGCTCTTTCTGCGATGCATGGGTGCTTTAACTTTGTGGACGAGGCCCCTGGGTCCATGCTCCCTTCTATTGTTTCTGTTTCCTCTACCTGCTACCCTTGCGAGGATGTTGCTTGGACCTCATCTTCCTGTGCTGTTGCTGCCTTTGCTACCTGTGCTCCTGCTGCTGCTTCTGTGGCTTTTTGTGCCACTTCTCGCGCTGCCCCTACCTCAGTTGCTATTTTTTCCTTTCACCTTTTCTCTGCCAATTGAGTGACGTGAAACTTGGCATCATCCTTTTTCTTCTGTGCTGTCACCCTCTCTAGTTTTGTGAGAACCGGGGTGCGCCATTTAGGAGTCCATGTCTCCAAGACAGTAAAAATCATGTCGTGAGTGGCTACAAACTGTAGCTTCATCCATTACTTTGCCGGATCCTTTCGTACCCTAATATAAATTTTGTGCATATCATCTTTGAAGTCTGCAAAACTTTGCAGACTATTGTAGACTGTAGGTGACAGGTGCGGCCTTCGATTGATCCACATCTGGATGCTTGCTTCCATGAACACCCATAAAATTTTGGTTTCGTGAATCTGTTTGGCGTCCTTTGTGGCCTAGAGCGAAGCATACTTCGCGGCCTCCGGTAAGTCTCTGTTAATGTTTTGGAATTCACTGTCTTCTGGTAGTTCCCCTGCTACTATAATGATGGATAACAAAATCCACATGTAGTGGAAGGCTTTACCCTACTCTTGGGCTTCACGATAGTTTGTCAAAAATTCCTCGCGGAGGAATTCAGACCAGTTGAGCTAGACCCCCTCCATGCACTTCTCGGCCAGCGCGACCACCGACGCCGGTACCTCATCGGCGCGGCACTTCCTAATAACTTTGCTGGCCAAGGGTTTGGTTGCTATGCATAACCCTTTGTCCTTGATGTTGGAGATGGTGTAGCCCCTCTTCTTCTTCTCTAGTTTGTATTTTGCCTTCATAGCTTTTGTGAGAACCAAATCGCTACCCTTTCCTTCGGCTATGGTTGCAGAGTCCTTTCCTTCATAGGGGAGCCGAGAAATACGGTGAGTGAGGTCTGTCATGATGGGAATAGGATCCTCCAACCATAGATACCCATCATGCACTAGGCAGAGTAGCTTCTTGATGACAAAAATGGTGGTGGGCACGCGGTGGAAATAAGGTATCCATAATAAATGCAGCAACCCAGCCTTTTCCACACTGCGCAACCATTTCCGCAGCTCTAATGTTATCACCGCCCCCTCAGTATTGTTCTTCATAAGATTCATGGTCTCTAGATGAGGGAACTTCTCGTGGTCAGCGAGGTCCCAGTCTTCGAACCTCATGGTTGGCATGCGGCTAGGTGCGTGCCCTCAAATACAATGCCATCTGGGAGGAGCGCGGTCTGGAATGAACTCTTTGTTTCGTCCAGATCCTTCGGCACTTTGGTTTTCCCTTTCCATAGAGGGACATACGCGGGGAGTTTTTTTGTAGAGTGTAACGGTTGGATATCCTCCTCCATGTATTCTTCTTCATCTACTGCGGCGATCAGGGCTTGCAAGTCTTCTTCTTCCTCATCTGTTTCTATTGTGACTACTTTCCCCTTCTTTGCCATGGTTAGTTTGTTGTGCCACAGATTCCTTAGGGACACGCGTACTAGACCCATTCCCTATTTATCCTTCTTGGGCCTCGATGTTCATGATGATTTGGGGATTTCTGTCACAACCCCAGCGCCTTCAGGTACATCCTCCATCATTTGGGTCTATGCAGCCTCGCTGGCGGTTATTTCTTCAATTCCCAGACCATCCTTAGTGGTTGTCATCGTAGCTAGGTTGTATTCTATCACTTGCGAACTTCGGGGCTCAATTATCACTCGTTTCTCAATGCTCAATGCTCTGCTCAAGTGCTCAATTCTCAAATGACCAAGTGTTGTTCGCTGGCTAGCCCTTTGTGTTTTATAGTGCCTTTCGAATTCAAATTTGATCGTTCCTCCAAATTTCAGGCCATTAATGCTTTCTTAGTGGCAGATTTTCCCAAATCTTGCCCATAAATCGCATCTTAAATGCCTGTCGCCTGCTCCATTTGGCCTCAAATCGCACATCCCATCATGAATAGTGACTTCAATGGTCACTTCCCAGCCAAACCACACGGCAGTGCAGCCCTTCGTGTGCGGTCGCGAACCTTGTGACGTTCCGATTCTGTGCACATCTCCAATATCACGCAGCGCCTAGGCAGAATATTTTACAGTGCCGTGCTCCCTTTCAACTGCTTGGAGTGCTAAGATTGTTCTTCCTACGACTAGTCAGGTGGTCGCACCACCCATGTGGGGATCCATCCCATCCTTTACCATGGTTCGCAAGAATCCCCACCTTCCATGGTTGTGGTCGACATCGCGTACTTTACTATTTGTAATGTGCTACCCTGGTCACTACATTTGTAAATATGTGGTCCAAGCCAAGGTAGCAGATTCACTAGTTCATGGCGATAGTCTTCCAATTTGTTAGTATGATCGTATGCACCTTGCCTTACCATCCTTGGTTTCTCAACGAGAAATGCTTCCTTTATTTAGTTTGCCAGCTTTTTGACCTCCACGTCCATCAAAGCAATTTTCTCTCTTAGTTGTACCTGGTCTTTTTCAAGTTCGCAAAGTCTAAGGTTTCCCTGTCAAATTTCTTCCTCAAGTCTTATGTGTTCTGTTTCTCGCGGCTGTGTGATTCCTTCAGTCCGATCTTTGTAGACCAGTGTATCTATGGGTGATATTATGCATGGATTCAGCTTCGCATGCTCCTCAGGGATTATATCCCCTACTTCAAACTTCCACTTCGGAAGTGCCTGTGTGGTCAGAGTTTTGCACATGGTCCTATAAGCCCATACAAACATTGGTATGCGTAAGTCCCAGTCAGTGCATCTCACATGGTGGATCCTATTTAGCACTTCGTACACCTTGTCAAAGGCTTCCCCATGTATGATTTTTGGCACGCTAGGTCTTATCATACTTCGCCATTTACGCACTTGCCTTACCTACTTGTTCTTATTGTTCCTGTTTCCTATAGTGAGAGTGGTGTGCGTTCCTGTGGGATGTGTACCATACGTGTGTACCCATCAAGAAAGGTGGGCATGTAGGATGTTTCGTCCATCATGCCCGGCTTCCATCTGCATCTGAGGCTTCCCAAATTGTAAGCACATCATCTTTCTGCATTCGCACCAGTCCCCAAAACTCTGCTGGTGCGTACCCCACCACCTTGTAGGTGTAGCGCGCAGTGCCCATCTCAGAGCATTGAACTGCTACTGTTCTGACACTTCATTTTCAAATTTGTTCAGAAATTCATCCATCGCGGTCAACCTGTCATACATAGGTAGATCTCTCACCTCTATTGCTACATATCGTAGTGACCTTATCATCATGTTGCAATTTAGCGTGGTTACCTCGTGTAACCAGTTTTGCCATCGTTCTATTTCCTCATCTGAATCGGATGTGCAGGACCTTTCACCCTCTCATGAAATCCTGTTGTCTGTTGTTGGATTGAATCAATCCTACTCTCGCATGGTTATCTTGTAGATACAGTCAAGATTGTCATCACTCTCATCGTCGCACACTGGTTTTGTGTAGCGCGCTCCTTTTGCGGGGTCTAGTGGTACTACTACGCACAGTGACTTTTTCTCAAAAATAATTTTGCACTTCTTCAGGTTTATCACTCTATTCATATCAGTGGCCCGATATATTCCCAGTAGCACGGGATAGGGATTGTTGTCATCAATAATCTCTATCACTTCGAAATCTACAAGCGCACTTGCACCTTCGATGTCTACCGTTATTTCCTAAAATCTTCCCATTGGTAGGATCTTCTGCTAGTTCGCCATTCACAATTGAATAGGGGACCATTGGAACGTGGTCCTACCCATGCACTCCCATGTCTGCTTTGGCAGTACATTTGCATTTGATCCTATATCCAGAATCACTTGATCCATTTCGTACTCTCCGATTTGCGCAGTCAATCTCATTTCCCCTTTTTGTTCGCGATGTATGTTTCCCGAGCTTCTAGACTATGTGTGGTTCTCCTGACCCAACGCACCTTGTGATAAGTTCCTGCAGTCCCTTCATCGCCTTTCTATCACGCAAAAGCTTCATGCATGTCTCCAGAAAGGTAGTGAGCATTGAAGGATCCATCTCCGACTCTAGTTGATCCTTACTGCCTGAAGTGGAGGCCTCCATGAAGCTCTTCTTAGCTTCAAATGTCTCCTTCACACGCTCCAAATCAAATTCAGGTTCCTTTGTAGGAGCCTTATGAACCCACGCACTTTCTTCAGGCTACTACCTTTGCCATCTCCTATCGTGATACCACTTTGAAGCACGATGTTTACATTCGGGTTCTCTTTGCATGGCTCAAACCTCATCATTTGAAAATTCTGAGTCATGGGAGGCTGGAGTATCCCTTTATCATGCAACCTTGCTATTAGTGTAGGGAAGTCCTCCATCTCATGATCAAACTGAGTACAATATAAACATGATGCTCTCGTTGGATTTCTACAATCACAGGCATAATTCCCTGGCCCTCTGCAATTGTAACAAATCAGCTGTCTGCGACCCCTTCCTAGTCCCATTCCACCTTGACCTCGTCCGCGCCCCTGAAATCTAGCGCATACCATCCCCGCATTTAGACCAAGGGCTTGCATTTGGTCTGCACTCTGTAGGTAGGAGTCTGATCCATCATCAGTTCATAACTTCTACAGGTGCGCTCATCATGGCCTACCGACCTATAGAAATTATAGAATAATTGTTGGGACATCTGCATATACTTCTGTAATAGATGACAATTATCCGTAGCATGGTTTCCTCCTATCTGACAAATTGCGCACCATAATGCAGGTGTCGTGCTTGGTCTTGCTTGTGCCTCTAGTCTTAATTGCATCGGCTCTCCTCTCGCCAAGTAGTTTGCGAATACTGGACAATGGTCCTTGTCATGCCCCTAGCCTTTGCATTTTATGCACCATACCTCCTTGTGCACCTCTGGCCGAGTTGTCCTGTCCTGTTTCAAAATCTTCATTTCCAGAAACAAATTTTGCAGTTGCGCATGGATTTGTTGCACTCCCAGGCCAAGATCTTGTATTCAGGTCTTGTGCAGTCTCATTGAAATCCCCAAAGCTTCGGCCTAGGTGGATAACTTCTATTGTGACAACGCCATCCTTAAATGCAGCGTTAGTGACGCTACAAACCATGCGTGGCGTTGTCCATCCGTAAAGGTCATGTTGGCTTTGCGAATCATACTCTTCAGTCTCTGATCCAGATCCCATGGGGTCTCGCCTAGAAGCATCGCAATTTCCTTAAACCCGATAATCGATTGTGTCTCTGATTTTGGCCTGCTAAATTCCCTATTCAGTGCAGTCTAAATATCTGCGATCCCCATGTTTGGATGGTCATTAGAATTCTTAATGCACCATTTTAGTGCGCGATCCTGCAACACACTTACCAACGTTGCTTTCTTTATATTGTCATCCATGACTCCTTGTGCTTCCCATACAGCTTTTACCACAAACTAAAATTGGTCTTAATCTTCGTTCCCTCCTCCTTTGAATACTGGCAATTTTATCGCGCTCACCATATTCAACTATGGTGGTGGCTTAGGTGGTGTGGGTAGAGATGGAGGTGAAGATGGTCATACTAGTGGTGGTGTAGGTGGAGGTGGTATGCGTGGAATTTGCTACCTTATCAGACTGATCGCACTTCTTGGTGAAACTTTCGAGAGCTCTTCCTCGGTTTCTCACCGAGAAGAAATCAAGGGGCTAGTTTCTATTTTTGCACTACCTTCATTTATATATATCCTCCAACTTCATGTAGCCCCAAACATCAATTTATTCCCATAACCCACTTTTCACACAATAGCATTTTAATCCAAGTGTTCAAAGATTTAATGTACTTACCTCACGGTCCTTTGAGGAAGCATCGTTCCGCCTCGCTCTAGCTGACTGTCGTGTATACTGTGAACTCAGTGATAAACCATCCTATAATTCAATTGAGGTAATGGTCCATAAAGCGCGCGATCTTATGTTCTGATGCCTCTAGCCTACGAACCAATTTTGGAGTCCACACAATTGGTTTGTCGAGCCCACACCTTCCCTAACTGTCTACAAGCTTTGTGATCCACCCATACAATTCAGAGGGGAAGGATGTAAATAAAATTTCATGGATTTCTGTATATAAGTAGCACTATAATCACTATTCCTTTGATACTTGTGGATTCCTCTTTTCCTGCGTCGCAAACTTGTGAATCTTTTCATCCAACCACCCTTCAATTTCTTCCTTTATCAGATTCCAGTGACACAACATCAAACATCCCTTATGTAGATCTCGGTCCTAGCAATGGAACCATTTTTTGGCTTGTTGGGGCCTGACCCAGGTTCTGAGGTGATTTAATGAAACAAATCCCGGTACTACTAGCCCTTTCGGCAATAGTTAGTGGAGCACGGCCTGAGGTCTCACCCGAAGTAGTATGGGAGGGTGCTAGAACTAGGTTTCCGCACCCTGGAGATGTCTGATGGCTTCAAGTGGTCTGCGGAGCACACGTCGCTACGCGCACTTACCCATTCCTCGCCACCTAAGGTGTTGCCTTCGCGCAGTCCTACTCGGGGGCCGAATAGTGTTATTACACAAGTCCTTATTAGTAATCTGATATTAGTTGATTAACTTAGCTTACTTGCATGTGTAAAGTGTCCTTAGAAATATAAGTCATTCATACAAGTGCACACAGTAAATAAACAGTACATTAGAAATTGATATCAAAAATGTAATAACTCAAGAATAGATACACAGAATTTGGAATGAACTTATTTTATTATTCTCTTCTCCGGTTACAGACTCAACTCCGCCCTATGCACTCAACTGCAGGGGTCTGTGCACTCAGCTACGGACAACTAGGCCTCTGCGCACTCAGCTACAGATCCTTTTCCTACTCTAGGACCTAAGATACACTTAGACACTTGCTCCATGCTTCTATCTCATACTTCTCTCTAACTAACTATCTTTTAGATTTAGAGCTTCGCTCTATTTATACAATCCCATGGTCCGTGGACCATGGGTAGGCCAACATTACATTCAAAACTAGGGTGGATAGCCCTATGAATCTGTCATTCATTTCACGCCTGCAATTCGCAGAGCTTTACAACAATATCAACTCAAAACTTGGGCTTTGAGCCCCGAAACATGTGTGGGGGGATTCCATGTCCAACACCCTATCGGAAAAGAACAACAAGATAGATGCATGTTTTTGAACGGGTGTGCATCGCTAGTTAAAGGTCGAGTGGTTTCTGGGTGGATCATCACCCATCCCTGTGTGACCACCCCCCGAAAGTACTTCAAGGGGGTAACTTTCATGAGTGATAAGCAAGGACCCCTACCTGGAGTTGAAAATTCAGACCTGGATCTGATGATCCAGATTAAATCTAGGGGAGAGCGTGGGATCCAACCTCCTACTATTCAACCTGTAGGCACATTTTCAAGCGAGCACGAATTCAAAAGGTAAAATGGTAACTCCATTGGCCCATTCTCCTAGACACTTCGCCACATCATCATCTGATCCCATCAAGACATGTGTCCCACCCATCAAATCATCCCACGTCAAATCACTGTTGTCCCCCGCCACTTATAAAAGAAGCCTTCTCACCTCATATTTTCAAAATTTCTCATGAAGTCCTGGTGCAAGATCTCTAGCCAGTGGCATGTCCAGAATGTCATTTGAGATCTCAGCTAGCCAAGAACTGCCTCCCGATATCATTTTCGAACTGCTCCATGACAACCAAGTAACCAGTCGCTCATGTCCACCTATGAATTGCTCAGATACTTATAAAATATGAAGAAGTCGGCTACAGAGACCCCAAAATCCCACGAGGCCAAACCCTCCTCCAGCATCGACCCCCTCACGGATACAGAGGAGAAATTTCTTGACCCTGCATGTGCCTACCACCTTGCTGACCTTCATTTCGACTTGTATGGAAACCACATCAGGGGCGAAGACCCATTCTAGGTGTTATAGACATTTTTGGGCACTGCAACCCCAAGCATAAAATGTCCATAAACCAAGGGCTCCTAAGTCCCTAAAAGTGTTGTTCTAACCCCTAAAGAAGCAAGGTCAACTGATTACAGCTTCTCCCAGAAGTTCTCCATGAAAAACTGCTCAGAATTAGTCAAAACAGGATCATTTCAGCTGCTCCATAAGCAAAGTGTGTTGCATCTCACCTAAACACACTGTGTGGGTGTGTTGCATTTCAAAAATCCCTTCTATGGGGTGCGATGGGTGAGAAATGACAGATGGCAGTGTCATTCCGCGAGGTGGAGAGGCAATGGAAGCTTCCAGAAGCTTCTCCTGTGACACTTGCCTCTCTGAATTCGACCAAGGATGAGTAAGAGATCATCAATCTCCAAGTGGAAGCAAGAACTATCAGAGGGAAGACACTAATCAAATCACAAGCTGACTCATCTCCCTTACAGATATCTATATATGGATCCCTCATCCCAGAGATCCAGGGGGCTGGAATTTTGCATATTGTAAGGAATTGTTGTTGGTTTCTTGAGACAAACATCATATTGTTGGGTGATATAAGCTTTGTATGAGGTGAAGAGGGGCTTCCTTGTTGAGAGGATGATGCTGGGTCAGAACAACTGGTTGTAACTCCCCTTGGCTCTTTCTTGTTTATCAATAAAAGCTATTCAAGTTTTCCTCCATACTCTTGTGTCATTTATATTTGTTGCATTTGTATGGTCAATTTACATCTGATCCTAGATTGTTTATGATTATAGATCCATGTTCTTGTATAGTGCTATGCTACTGTGATCTTACAGGTACTCTGTGAAGCTAGGCGTGCAAGGGAACAAGTAGCGAAAGACTATCAAGGAAGAGAGGAATCAAACCAGGAGATTAGCGCAAGACAGAGGTTGGTCTTCTTTATTCTTCTCTATCTATACTTCATAAAGGAAAAAAGAAAGTAGCTTTACTTTTTTTGTTTCTAAGGCAGCTATCACACCTTAGTGGGATAAGCAGTTCTGAGTAGACACTTTTCCCTGTAACAAAATGGCGACTCCACTGTGGACGAATTAGTTTGTTTTTTTATCTTTCTTGTTGTCTATTTCATAAACCTACGGACGGAATCTGAAGTCGTGCCAGGTAGCTTTCGAACTGCATTTGCTATGCAAATGAAAAGTAGATAAATGCTGTTTCAGTCAATCTCCGAGATTTGTTTATGATTTAAACAACTGATTCACAAACTCTCTGATTTCCCTTGTGATAGCTCTTAGATTCTCCTTAGATCTACCCCTCATTGTTGCATTATTGATTACCTTTTGGTCATCCAAAACCCATGAACTGAACTGAAAACTGTGACCCGGAACCCAAGCAAAGTCTCGTCTCTGGCCCAACGTAGGTACTGTTCTGAGAATCTGAAATTCAGCGCACTTCCCGAGTGTAGTAGGTTCGCTGCATTTCAAATTCCCTGTGTTACAGGTGCGCTGATCAGACTAGGCATTGTGCAATTTTGGTTTCTGTGATTCATTCTTTCGAGTTCTATTCATGAATTTTGCTTCCTGGGATCAGTAGGTGGTATTATAGAAATAGACAAAGATTTCAGTTTCACTCACCATTGAAAACCTAGAAGCTCAGATCGCTGCAGTAAAGGCAACAGGGGGCTAACGGTATTGTCCACCAGTCTTTACGCTCGCAACTATCTAAGCGACTCGGTAAGGAGCTCCTATCTATATAAGCTAAGGGGTTTAGCCACTCTATGAAGGAAGTGGAGCAAGGACCGGTCTTATACCATACTATTATGTCCTTCAATACAAAGACCCTGTTGGAGTCCCTGCATCTGTCCCTTCGAGGAGTAGTTGCAGAGCCCACTTCATTTCAAGAACCACCAATGACAATGCTAGTTGCATCTGAGTCAATTCGAGCAGATTGATTGGGATATATCTCTATTTGAGACCCCTTTTCTTTGCTATTATTCCGCCTCCTTTGTACAAAAGAACTGTAAATGTTTTTGTGTGTTTGTTGAGTCATTTTCAGTTCTCCTTTGCAAAAGTAATGTAATCGTACTGTCGTCCTTCGATTTGAAAGCGTCGCAAGTGTCGTTTTCAATCATAGGAAAGAGTTTGATTGCTGTTGACAGTCAGTTATCCTGTTACTATTATTTTTGGTCTGAATTTGTAATTTTTCTAGTGTCGAAAACAAGTATTCATTTCAAAATCGTAAGGTGTTGTGATTGCCTCCATTTTTTATTTCGAAAAGAAACTTGTTGATAATTGTCGCTTGAAAAGAAATTCAGATTTGTGCATCAACTTTCTTTTTTATCATCCCTATACTAAGAAAGTCAAAAACAAATACATGCATGTGCATTTGCATTTAGACAGTCTAATTGGTTTGATTTAGGAAAGTGCATTTAGAGTGTGCTCTTTGCTCTTTGTGAAAGAATTCTGTCTTTCTTTCCTTAGTAGCTAGGATTTTCATTGCACAAAGAAGATAAAAAGATTGTTTATCATCTTAGATTGCATTTTAGGAATTATACTACATCTCGCGGTGAACCTGAAAGTAAAACTTCATAAACAAGATCAACTATAAAATAAATTCAATGAATCTAACAACGCTTTGGAACCTAACACACAACATTTAGAAGTCTAGGCTAGAGATGTATTCCGGCGTCATAAAGCCTGGTAACTGTTGTTCTCATTGATGGTTGGGTGATTCCTCCATTTTGAGATGATAAGTGCCAGTATGGACTTGTTCTCCCACGTACCATCGAGTATATTTTGGGAGACCACAATAGGCTTAATCCTTTATCCATAGGAAGCCGTGTCTGCCGCCCTATCGATTGCAATGCACTGAACACAGCATTTGGGAAGATTGACTACCGTACCGTAAAAAGTATTCTGCAGTTTTGCGATTGGTTTGGTAATCCCTCTACCTAGATTTCCAGAGCAGTCCCTTTCGTTCCTTTTCAGACTCTTTAACGAAAAAGGTCCATCTAAGCACTTGTCACTTCAGGCTCATTAAAAATCGAAGGCGACTAGAGTCATCTTTTGTTTTTTCTCGACTCTTAAAAATTGAAAAAACAAGTTGTGTCAAAGCGTCTAAAATTTATTTTAAATGGAATATTCATCACCCTTTCCTACGTTGATCTTGGGTTGAGAAAATGGAATCCACCAACCAAGGAATTCCCCTTGGGGGAAATCCTAGTCCCTTCTCCTCTTGGGGAGATGTTGGTGCACCCCATATGGCCACATTGTCGCTTCTAGGACTGACAATCGGCTTGCCTGTATGGCTCTTCTCAACCTCTGTCGTTCAGAACACCGCAATTCCTGAATAATCGAGTCAGCAACTAGACGAGTCCAGAGTTACCCACCGACCTTCTACTTCCTCCAATTCTTCCTCTCCTCCTTCTTCTTCACTTTTACCTAAGAAGAAGAAGGAAAAGAAGAAGAAAGAGAAGAAGAAGAAGGAGCCAAAGGCAAAAGGAGGCAACCAAGCATCGTCTAGTGAAAATCCACACACTGCACCGACCAGGCCTAAATCGCCATGTATCATTTGCAAAGGAGACCACTATCATAGAGATTGTCCTTGCATCCCTCGGATCTTAAGGGACTGGTCTCCTCGTTTGTACAACCCGGTGTTGTCAACCTCTGATGATCATGTTGAAAACACACCGTCGACTAGTGAAAGTGAAGCCCTAGGACAAAAAGGAAAATATAGATTTCCTTGTAAACTGTGCGAAGGTGATCATGCCGTCCACTGTTGTCCATTGTTAGACGAGGCTAAAAGAGTTTTGGATGATCGTCTGGTTTCACCGTTACGACTTCCTCCTGGATATAAAAAACTCTTGCCGAGTCCGTCACTAGTTGAAAATCCGGCTGGCCCGCTCAGGTGGTCGGCTAAAGCATCTATCATTGAAGACAAACCATCTGAACCCATACCAGAAGAAAGTCAAAAGGTCGAGGTGGCAGTTGACCCGGTCTTGCCTTCAGAGGTTCCATCTTTAGATGATACAATCACCGAAGAGAACAAGGATGACACCGTCCAAATTCTTTTCATAAGCACAGACTCCAATGAACATGGGGGCAGTATACCCGTTCCTTTACCGCAGGAAGGAAGTGCATCAGAGTCGTACCCGATCGTCTATTCGGTCCCACCTCCAAGCAACCTAGTTGTCTCCTTTGACTGGAATCAACTAGGCAGACCCCGTTTACCGGCTAGTATACCATTCCGAATCATTGTTCAAATATATATAATGGTTATGGCCGGTACCATCATAGGTGAAGGGGCTTCTGTGAGTATCCTTTCCTCGACTGCTTGGAAAGCGCTTGGTTCGCCGTCGCTTTTGCCTGAAATGAGAAATCTAACAGGCTTTGACAAAGCAACCAGTAGACCGTTAGGGATCCTTCCCAATGTGCCAATAACATTGAGAGGGAAAATCATTCAAATGAACGTAATGGTAGTCCAAGGACCCTTGGATTATAATCTACTCCTTGGACGAGACTATATTTATTGCATGGGAGCGATTGTCTCCTCACTCTTTAGAGTAATGTGTTTTCCGCACGAAGGAAGAGTGGTCAAGCTCATAGACCAGCTTTCATTTCTCAGATCACACAGAGCAAATAGTCATATACCATCCCTGAATGGTCTTTTCACATAAGAAATGTCTTAATCCCCAGTCCATCCGCCCGATGAGCGCGAGTGATTTGGGGGACATGACTGAAACCCAGGGGGCATGCACCCTGGTCTGCTTCGGCAGGAAAACTTTAGGTATAGGGTAGGTTTCCGCGAGAGTATATGACCTTCGTACTCCCATCTGAGATTGGAAGAGGGAGTTGGACTGGAATAAGATTCTCTTGTTAAAGTTATGTGGGTTGGCAGGCATTGTTGCTCACCTTTGTTTATTTCGATAAACATCGTCGAAGAAGTGTTTTGTTTACGCCGTGAATAGAACAATCTTTGGTAACCTGTAAGAGGTATACCTTTCCTGATAAAACAAATGTTTTGTCAGTGATTTGAAGAGTGACCTTGAAACTCTGTTTTATACCTGGGGGCATGCAAACCTTTTGGCATGCAAGCGAAGAGCGACTATTTATTTTTTAAATTTGTAGGTCCTCTAACCCTTTAAACTCATAGGATTGGTCGTTTCCTAACTTGCATAAAGGAAGTATGTGGGGAAAAACTCTAAAAATTGCCGTTTTTATATATGAGACATTCTTATTATACGACTAGATTAATCGAGCAGTTTTAGCGTGGACTTCATGCTCTTTATAATCCAGGGGTCCTTGAACTACCATTACGTTCATTTGAACGGTTTTTCCTCTCAATGTTATGGGTACAATGGGAAGGATCCCTAACGATCGACTGGTTCCTTTGTCAAAGCCTGTTAGATTTCTCATCTCAGACAAAAGCGATGGCGAACCAAGCGCTTTCCAAGTAGTTGAGGAAAGGATACTCACAGAAGCCCCTTCATCTATGATGGTACTTGCCATAACCATTCTATATATTTGAACAATGATTCGGAATGGTATACTAGCTGGTAAATGGGGTCTGCCTAGTTGATTCCAATCAAAGGAGACAACTAGGTTGCTTGGAGGTGGGATCGAATAGACGGCCGGGTATGACTTTGACGAACTTCCTTCCTGCGGTAAAGGAATGGGTAAATTGCCCCCATGTTCATCGAAGTCTGTGCTTACGAAAAGAATTTGGATGGTGTCATCCTTGTTCTCTCCGGTGACTGTATCATCTGAAGATGGAACCTCTGAAGGCAAGACCGGGTCAACTGCCGCCTCGACCTTTTGACTTTCGTCTGGTATGGGTTCAGATGGTTTGTCTTCAATGATAGATGCTTCAGTCGACCACCTGAGTGGGCCAGCCGGATTTTCAACTAGTGATGGACTCGCCAAGAGTTTTTTATATCCAGGAGGAAGTCGTAACGGTGAAACCGGACGATCGTCCAAAACTCTTTTAGCCTCGTCTAAGAAGGGACAACAGTGGACGGCATGATCGCCTTCGCACAGTTTACAAGGAAATCTATATTTTCCTTTTTGTCCTAGGGCTTCACTTTCACTAGTTGACGGTCTGTTTTCAATATGATCATCAAAGGTTGATGACACCGGGTTGTGCAAACGAGGAGACCAGTCCCTTAAGATCCGAAGGATGCAAGGAAAATCTCTATGATAATGGTCTCCTTTGCAAATGACACATGGCGATTTAGGCCTGGTCGGTGCAGTGTGTGGATTTTCGCTAGAGGACGCTTGGTTGCCCCCTTTCGCTTTTGGCTCCTTCTTCTTCTTCTCTTTCTTCTTCTTTTCCTTCTTCTTCTCAGGAACTTGAATTTTGGCTTTACGAGCCCCGTCAAGCGAAGAGGAAGGAGGAGAGGAAGAATTGGAGGAAGTAGAAGGTCGGTGGGTAACTCTGGACTCGTCTAGTTGCTGACTTGATTGTTCAGGAATTGCGGTGTTCTGAATGATAGAGGTTGAGAAGAGCCATATAGGCAAGCCGATTGTCAGTCCTGGAAGCGACAATGTGGCCATATGGGGTGCACCAACATCTCCCCAAGAGGAGAAGGGACTAGGATTTCCTCCAAGGGGAATTCCTTGGTTGGTGGATTCCATTTTCTCAACCCAAGATCAACGTAGGAAAGGGTGATGAATATTCCATTTAAAATAAATTTTAGACGCTTTGACACAACTTGTTTTTTCAATTTTTAAGAGTCGAGAAAAAACAAAAGATGACTCTAGTCGCCTTCGATTTTTGATGAGCCTGAAGTGACAAGTGCTCAGATGAACCTTTTCCGTTAAAGAGTCTGAAAAGGAACGAAAGGGACTACTCTGGAAATCTAGGTAGAGGGATTACCAAACCAATCACAAAACTGCAGAATACTTTTTACGGTACGACAGTCAATCTTCCCGAATGTTGTGTTCAGTGCATTGCGATCGATAGGGCGGCAGACACGGCTTCCTATGGATAAAGGATTAAGCCTATTGTGGTCTCCCAAAATATACTCGACGGTATGTGGGAGCACAAGTCCGTACTGGCACTTATCGTCTCAAAGTGGAGGAATCACCCAACCATCAGCGAGAACAATAGTTACCACGCTTTACGACATCGGAATACATCTCTAGCCTAGACTTCTAAATGTTGTGCGTTAGGTTCCAAAGCATTGTTAGATTCAATTTATTTTATAGTTGATCTTGTTTATGAAGTTTGCCTTTCAGGTTCACCGCGAGATGTAGATGTAGTTCCTAAAATGCAATCTAAGATGATAAACAATCTTTTTATCTTCTTTGTGCAATGAAAATCCTAGCTACTAAGGAAAGAAAGACAGAATCCTTTCACAAAGAGCAAAGAGCACACTCTAAATGCACTTTCCTAAATCAAACCAATCAGACTGTCTAAATGAAAATGCACATGCATCTATTTGTTTTTTACTTTCTTAGTATATGAATGATAAAAAAGAAAGTTGATGCACAAATCTGAATTTCTTTTCAAGCGACAATTATCAACAAGTTTCTTTTCGAAATCAAAAATGGAGGCAATCACAACACCTTACGATTTTGAAATGAATACTTGTTTTCGACACTAGAAAAATTACAAATTCAGACCAAAAACAATAGTAACAAGATAACTGACTATCAACAGCAATCAAACTCTTTCCTATGATTGAAATCGACACTTGCGACACTTTCAAATCAATGGACGACAGTGCGATTATGTTACTTTTTGCAAAGGAGAACTGAAAATGACTTAACAAACACACAAAAACATTTACAGTTCTTTTGTACAAAGGAGGCGGAATAACAGCAAGGAAAAGGGGTTTCAAAAAGAGAGATACTGATCACTGGCAGCAAAATCCATGAATAGAACTAGAAAGTATGAATCACAGAAACCAAAAGTGAACAATGCCTAGTCTGATCAGCGCACCTATAAAACAGGGAATTTGAAATGCAGCGCATCTACTACACTCGGGAAGTGCGCTGAATTTCAGATTCTCAGAACAGTACCTGCGCTGGGCTAGAAACGAGACTTTGCTTGGGTTCCGGGTCATAGTTTGCAGTTCAGTTCATGGGTTTTGGCCGAGCAAATGGTAATTAGTAATGCAACAATTAGGGGTAGATCCAAGGAGGATCTAAGAGCTACCACAAGGGGCAATCAGAGAGTTTGTGAATCATTTGTTTAAATCATAAACAGATCCCGGAGATTGACTGAAGCGGCATTTATCTACTTTGCATTTGCATAGCAAATGCAGTTCGAAAGCTACCTGGCATGACTTCAGACTCCGTCTGTAAGTTTATGAAATAGACAACAAGGAAGATAAACAAACAAACTAATTCGTCCCCAGTGGAGTTGCCATTTTGTTACAGGGAAAAGTGTGTACTCAGAATTGCTTATTCCACTAAGGTGTGATAGCTGCCTTAGAAAAAAATAAAGTAAAGCTACTTTCATTTTTCCTTTATGAAGTATAGATAGAGAGGAACAAAGAAGACCAACCTCCGTCTTGCGCTAATCTCCTGGTTCGATTCCTCTCTTCCTTGATAGTCTTTCGCTACTTATTCCCTTGCATGCCCAGCTTCACAGAGTACCTGTAAGATCACAGTAGCATAGCACTATACAAGAACATGGATCTATAATCATAAACAATCTAGGATCAGATGTAAATTGACCATGCAAATGCAGCAAACATAAATGACACAAGAGTATGGAGGAAAACTTGAATAGCTTTTATTGATAAACAAGAAAGAGCCAAGAGGAGTTACAACCAATTGTTCTGACCCAGCATCAACCTCTTAGCAGGGAAGCCCCTCTTCACCTCATACAAAGCTTAGATCACCCAAAAATCTGATGTTTGTCTAAAGAAACCAACAACAATTCCTTACAATATGCAAAATTCCAGCCTTTGGATCTCTGGGATGAGGGATCCATATATAGATATCTGTAAGGGAGATGAGTCAGCTTGTGATTTGATTAGTGTCTTCCCTCTGATAGTTCTTGCTTCCACTTGGAGATTGATGATCTCTTACTCATCCTTGGTTGAATTCAGAGAGGCAAGTGTCACAGGAGAAGTTTCTGGAAGCTTCCATTGCCTCTCCACCTCGCGGAATGACACTGCCATTTGTCATTTCTTGCCCATCACACCCCATAGAAGGGATTTTTGAAATGAAACGCACCCACACAGAGTATTTAGGTGAGATGCAATGCACTTGGCCTGTGGAGCAGCTGAAATGATCCTGTTTTGACTAATTCTGAGCAGTTTTTCATGGAGAACTTTTGGGAGAAGTTGTAATCAGCTGACCTTGTTTCTTTAGGGGTTAGAACAACACTATTAGGGACTTAGGAGCCCTTGGTTTATGGACATTTCATGCTTGGGGTTGTAGTGCCTGTTGGAGAGGTAAATCCCCTCTACGGATAGAGGCGATCCCTACTAGCCCAGCGAGGGTCTAGCAACAATCAAACAATGCTGCTATGCATGTTCCTAATTGCAATTAAACAAGAGGTAAAAAACACCTACTTGGATTCCAACACTGTTGTTTGACGAAGAGATGTTGCCTTCGCTCCTTCGCTTTGGCTGGTCACAATCCTCCGTGATCTTCGCGAACAGATACCTGCACACACGAAGAGGAAACAAACACAAGCGTGAAATCTAGTAAAAGCAACCATACATCGGTCAGAAAAGATGTAATTCACATTTAACCATTGCAAGTACAAATGAGAATGGAACAATAATAACAGTCATCTATTATTAATCAGAATAGAGAAGAGTACAACCAAATGTTCTGACATCGGTAACCTTCTCGGGAGGGGCCAGTCAGCATGTATCTTAAGCATTCACCTTTGAGGATGATTCTCCCAAGACAAACAACTCTCTCTCTCACACAAGCAACACAAAACAACCTTCCCTAAGCAATCAATCACTTCCACACCTAGCACACCAAATACCTATAGTAGCAGCAATCTGAGCACTATAAGCTCTATACAATCCAAGCTATGTCTAACTATCCAAAAACTAGCTGCCCATGGTAATGGTGAGAGTTTATATAGGAGAAGGAGTCTCCTATAAGGGTGGAAGGATGAGCTTATCTTTGAGGGAAACGGTTGCAAAGGGTCGAACAGTCATGCCATAGAAGGGAGTCGACATTCACAAAGCTAACAACCAAGCCTGGAGTTATCTGGAAGGCTGGTCGTTTGAACAAATTCGCCCAAACTGGATCAGCGCGGATAATGAGGAAACTGACGCGATGTCGCCGCGTCTACATAACTGGGACAGTCATGTCAGCGCGGAAGCACATGGGAAAGGCGCGCTGGCGACCAGCGCGGAAAAGTGATGTCCTTCCGAGCTGTCAGCGCATTGAATACACTATGGAGCGCCAGTAATCGCGGATATTTTTCAAACAGATGCGCTGATGCATAAAACTTTAGAAAAATGGGTTTCTGGGCTAGTTCAGAAGGCATGAAGCTTAGTGATTGACACAGCAGGGTGACTGACAAGAAGGCAGTGACAAATTACTGTGTAACAGTGCCCAAAAATGTCTATAACATAATGGTCAAGCTCGTAGACCAGCTTTCATTTCCCGGATCGCACAGAGCAAATAGTCATATGCCATCCCTGAATGGTCTTTTCAAGCAAGAAATGTCTCAATCCCCAGTTCGTCCACTTGATGAGCACGAGTGATTTGGGGGACATGACTGAAACCCAGGGGGCATGCACCCTGGTCTACTTCGGCAGGAAAACTTCGGGTATAGGGTAGGTTTCTGCGAGAGAATATGACTAGTATTTACTCCTGTCCGTGATTGGAAGAGGGGGTTATTCCGAAATAAGATTCTCTTGTCAAAGTTATGTGGGTTGGCAGGCATTGCCACTCACCTTTGTTTATTTCGATAAACATCGCCGAAGAAGTGTTTTGTTTACTCCGTGAATAGAACAATCTTTGGTAACCTGTAAGAGGTATACCTTTCCTGATAAAACAAATGTTTTGTTGGTGATTTGAAGGGTGACCTTGAAACTTTGTTTTATACCTGGGGGCATGCAAACATTTTGGCGTGCAAGCGAAGAGCGACTATTTATTTTTTAAATTTGTAGGTCCTCTAACCCTTTAAACTCGTAGGATTGGTCCTTTCCTAACTTGCATAAAGGAAGAATGTGGGGCAAAACTCTAAAAGTTGCCGTTTTTATATATGAGACATTCTTATTATACGACTAGATTAATCGAGCAGTTTTAGCACGGACTTCATGCTGGTTAAAAAATAAACATAAGCAATGAGCACATGTTCCTCCAGAGTTTAAGCTCATTAAAAAATGAACCAATTTCCTGTAAATAACCATCGTGAATGTAATACTTCAGCCTTTAAAGCCTTGGTCGTGTTTGCACTGTCACTTCCACTTTTACATTGGCCGATCATTCACCTCCATTTGATTGTTTACCCATTTTGAGGAACAGCTGCAAAGAGTGATCATGTTAGCCATCCTTGTAACACTGACGTGATTGGAAAATTCCAAACCTTACCTGGAACCAACTGCTACCCATTTTATCACTGGTTCCTCAAAAGATGAGTCTCCTTTAATCTCTTTCCAATTGACTCGTAAAATATGAAAAGATTGCCGAGCCATTGGCCTCTCCAGCTCGTTAAAGGGACCAGAAGTGCTATCCCTCTAAATTTTAATCTTTTTGGACCTGAGGGATTATTACACAAAAACATCAAGCGCTTGTTTTGTTCGGCTCGTTAAAAGGATCGAAAATTCATCCCTTTGTATTGTTTTATACTTTTTTGGACTTAAGGGATTAGATGACGAAAAAGGAATTTTGGAGTTTCCTTTACGTTCCTTTTCAGACTCTCTAAAATTGAAAAGGACCGAGTTATCTTTGTCGTTAAACTCGTTAAAATTTTAATAGCGACAAACTTGTCTATAGACGAGAACGAGTTTCACTATCGCTAGGCTCGTTAAAACATAGCGATGGGTTTGCCCGAAGGGAAAATTATAGAACGAGAATATGTTATCCTCCTCAAGCTTGACAAAAATAAAGAGGTACTGGTCAGCAATGACTGGGGAAAAATTGGGAAGAAAACTTGAAGAAACTTTGTTGGTAGCAAGTCGCTCTTAAACATGACACTTTCATTCCGCATCCAAGTCGGGTTGGGTTGTTTCATTCACTGGTCACATCACCATGGTCCCATCGCACCGTCCACATTTGTGGTTAATGCTACCAATCCATCACGTCAGTGTCGCCAATATGTTCAAGAGAAGTCATTCAGAGAATTCACCTGTGTCTCACCCACTACAATACATTTATACTCCATTCTTTCATGACTACCACCCTGAACCTTATATCACCAGATCATTTTCACCTCCATTAAAATCATTTGCTCCGTTCCGTGTCATTGATGTGGGATTCATTAAGGCCCTCCTGTGATGGATCGCTTCTTGTTGACATCAGCTCATTATCCAAGAAGTCGATCTAGGAACACCCCATTCTATACTTTGAAGCTTGCATGCCTCAATGGCAAGTTTCTCACTTCCGGCAATAGGTTTACATCAATGGCCTTCGACCGAGAGATTTTGCGTGGTGTTCGATGCCAAGTCCTTTATTCACACCACGTGAATTGTACTGCAACACCTTGAGGATCATTATCATTATCGGTGATTCCTCTTGCGCCTGTTAACAGCTTACATCATTGGCTGGTAATCAGGCGATGTCTTTCCATGTTTGACTCCAGAACATCTCTCACATGGATCGACTTCTACTTCGAGTGAAGGTCGAACGAGATTGAAGACTCTGGATCTAGTTTCATCCATCCGGGCTGCAATATATATTCAAGGAAATAAAGACATTAAATGTACATTGTTGCTGCACAGATAATCATCCAATCAAAGGGATGATGGCTCTACCAGAATCATCAGTCTACACTCAAACAATTGTATGTCCTATGTACATGAAAATGAATTTATAAAGTTGAGCATGGGAATGCCCACCTCAGCTAGATCATGAAAATATTATGAAGATAATGTATTGTATTGTATCTTATTACAGGTCTCCTCCCATCTTGAAAGAACTTCGGATCCTCATAATAAAGAATTTCACCCGACATCAAAAGATTAACGACCTCATGCTTTAGGGGGCAACTGTTATAGACATTTTTGGGCACTGCAACCCCAAGCATAAAATGTCCATAAACCAAGGGCTCCTAAGTCCCTAAAAGTGTTGTTCTAACCCCTAAAGAAGCAAGGTCAACTGATTACAGCTTCTCCCAGAAGTTCTCCATGAAAAACTGCTCAGAATTAGTCAAAACAGGATCATTTCAGCTGCTCCATAGGCAAAGTGCGTTGCATCTCACCTAAACACACTGTGTGGGTGCGTTGCATTTCAAAAATCCCTTCTATGGGGTGCGATGGGTGAGAAATGACAAATGGCAATGTCATTCCGCGAGGTGGAGAGGAAATGGAAGCTTCCAGAAGCTTCTCCTGTGACACTTGCCTCTCTGAATTCGACCAAGGATGAGTAAGAGATCATCAATCTCCAAGTGGAAGCAAGAACTATCAGAGGGAAGACATTAATCAAATCACAAGCTGACTCATCTCCCTTACAGATATCTATATATGGATCCCTCATCCCAGAGATCCAGGGGGCTGGAATTTTGCATATTGTAAGGAATTGTTGTTGGTTTCTTGAGACAAACATCATATTGTTGGCTGATCTAAGCTTTGTATGAGGTGAAGAGGGGCTTCCTTGCTGAGAGGATGATGCTGGGTCAGAACAACTGGTTGTAACTCCCCTTGGCTCTTTCTTGTTTATCAATAAAAGATATTCAAGTTTTCCTCCATACTCTTGTGTCATTTATATTTGTTGCATTTGTATGGTCAATTTACATCTGATCCTAGATTGTTTATGATTATAGATCCATGTTCTTGTATAGTGCTATGCTACTGTGATCTTACAGGTACTCTGTGAAGCTAGGCATGCAAGGGAAACAAGTAGCGAAAGACTATCAAGGAAGAGAGGAATCGAACCAGGAGATTAGCGCAAGACAGAGGTTGGTCTTCTTTGTTCTTCTCTATCTATACTTCATAAAGGAAAAACGAAAGTAGCTCTACTTTGTTTGTTTCTAAGGCTGCTATCACACCTTAGTGGGATAAGCAGTTCTAAGTAGACACTTTTCCCTGTAACACTGGGTAGTTGACTCCGGCTTATATTATCAAAATACACCCTCGGTGCACCATTTTCTTGAATTCATATCTTGGTTGACTGCAACCTACACTGATTAGAATAATTTCTTTGTTTCTTCCTCTCGGGCTAAAATCTTCGAAGTAACCCCAGAGCTTATTCAAAAGGCCCTTGCTTACCCCAGCAATCCTAACCCCCAACAATTTAATGATGTCACACTAGTTTATAATTACTCTACCCTTCCAACCAATGGACAACAATTTTTCCTATAAATCATCCTAGCCCCTGGCCTAATATCTCTACCTCTGGATTATAGCTTCCCCATCACCCTCTTTGTTGAACCCATCCAATCTATCCTATCCCTAATTTCTCATCTCCTGGGGGTTGATGATGCTAATGTAGCAAACACAATGACCTTGGGATTTTTAATGAAAATGATGTATCCTGGTCATTATTTGATATTCTGTATTACCTATATGAGGCCATAATATTTCAGCTGCACCATTTTCCCACCTCACCCTATTTAAGATATTATTCACTATTTTTCTATTTGTTTGTGTACACTCATGTGGATGGGTTTGAGTGCTTGGGCCTAAGCTTAGTGGCTGGTAACAAGCATAGGAAATTTGTGTTTGACTGGGACATTGTTGTTAATAAATGGATAGATTTGGATAGTTACTCTTAGTTTATATCACCTTATATGGCCATTTCATATAAGGTTATCCATGGCTTTTCTCCCCTCAGAGTTCTCCCAGAACAAAAATAGATTCTCTAGTTTAGCAAAGACACCTGGCTAAGGGACTCGTACCTTTTTGAGGATCACAAAGAGATCAGGGTTTACGGGTGTGAACTTCCCCCTTACTACCTGACTATGTTCATGCCCATGAGGATGTTTGTTCTAGAATTCATCAGGCATTGCCTCAATGTAGACCAACTCCACTTTTTCCATGAAAATAAGGGACATGTGTTTAAATTGGGAAGGCCAATGGGGCCTTTTGTTGGCAATTCTAGGTAGGCCTTCAAGGGAGTTGAAGCATTACTCAAAAAGATGAATTTTGACCTAGGGGATGTTTGGAATTATAACCCTCATAGTGTCATTTCCCAAAGTAGGAAGAAGATAAAAGATTCAACTCATTAACATGAGTATAGGCTCTAGATCGAATGGAAAGCTAACCTTGATTGATGGCGTATGAATACAGAGATGGAAATCAAGACTCTCGTATCCAAGGACAAAGCACAAAGGAGGACCATGGAACAAACTAGAGATACAAAGATGGAGGATGTACATGCAGGCAAAATGGGAAAAACCCATTGTCCTTTGAGATAACTCTATGTCAATTAGTTATGCCAAAGAATCTATAATGTTTTGTTGTTTTGAATGGTTGGATGACCAATGAACAATTTATAAATAGGCGTTTCAAACTTAGATAGATTTCCAAGTAAAATAAAAGGTTGTTCTTTAACTGCACATAGTTAATTTCATTTAATGGGGTGGAAAAGTTGAACATGAAGAAGTAAAATTCATTTCATATTCAGACTAAATACTTAGTCAATTATAAGAAGAAATTAAGAAAACCATGTTTTATTAATCAACAAAATATAATTAAATTGTTTATAGATATCTAATGTAATTTATAATTAAAGAGGAACTTACAATAACAAACAGTTTTGTAAATTATTCTCTTTTTATAAACACAATTTCATAGAGGATCCAAAATGAGACTGAAACTCAGTTAAATTTAGAATTAGATAACTATAAAAGACTTAATTTATATGAAGAAAACATAATGAATGAACAACATGAAATATAACTCACTGAAAAATTGACCATACGAGATAAATCCAGAATCCTTTATTATTCCAAAAAATTCTACAACTTAGTACAAATATACTTGATAGCTTGTTCAAGGGTTCAACCCATAATAACTCAAAGAAGGAGTTATTTATACAAAAATTTGAAAAAGATCTACGTTTTATTGGAACAACATAGTAAAATAGGACAAAATTACAAAAATAGGACAATATTGTAGCAACCGAGAAACTGCTGAAGAGGTGGCTCTATCTTTTGGGAATCTATTGATGATCTGGCCTAAAAAAGATAAGGAGTTGTCATACTGTTAGGATCATAAATTACTCAATTGTTTCACATAATTGATCCCATCTTTGTTCACTTGGGATTTCCACATTCACCATCTTTCTAAATGTTTCATCCACTTCAGTATACCTCTCAAAGTTTGGCTTGGTGAGAAATAAATGTTAATTTCATGCATGATGGTTAAATCACACTCCAAGGCTTCCAGAAAGGCCTTCCCTATTATCTCTCCTTTGATTCCTGCAAACTTGACTCTGTCCACAAAAATAGTATATAATTTCTTGCAATAATATTCTAATTTGATTAACTTATCATTTATATCTAGCAATCATGGTAGTCCCTTTCGATTTACAACATCAAACTTTGAATGAAACCTTTGGACAACAACATCGAGGGTTTGACATTTTGTCTCTAACTGCTTGATCAAACTCCTCTTTTGCAAGACCTTCTTAATCTCTAAGATGGTAGCTATTTTTTTAGGAATATTTATTCCTTCTAGCTCTTCTCTGTTTTTTGAATTTAACACTTTGATCATATCTGTGGCTTCTTCTTCTTGAAGTGTTCCATCAACCCACTGCTTTTGATTCATGAACTTTTCTATTTCTGGTCTTGGATTATGATTATAAGGAGTCATTTTTAAATCAAATCTGAAATCATAAATAATACCAAAAGGATCATAAGACCAGGTGAAGCTGGGCTGGAAATTCATCATCTTTAACAATATATATGCCTCAAACAAACTGATCTAGTGCTGTAAATGAATGATCTGATCTTTTCCTTAATCTTGAATTGAGATTTCCTTTATCCTGAGAAAAATTGCAGGTCATCCATGTTGATCATCTACCTAATATACTCGAGAGAAAATATTCTCATGGGAACATACTTGGGTAGCTTATATGGTGCAAGCTCACAACCATATACTCTTATCTCTGTATAATTTTGGTGTAAATACCAGTCACTAGTTTTAGTCTACTCATGTAAGTGTAAAGTCCTTTTTATCTCATCTCCAATCCTTGGCTCTGTTTGGGTGTTGAGGAGTTGTGCCACTGGATGTATGAATGTATCTACAAATTTTCAAAATGAGGAGCTGGTAGAAGTTGTCCTGACTATTTATGTCCAATGAATCACTGATTGATTCACTCCTTGTTCATCCTATTTGCTGAGATTTATAGGAAAAAGATCTCCCTACTGAAAAGGAATCAGGTGAAAAATTACAGAGCTGCAACTGGAAACAACATGTACAGTAAAATTCATGAATTATTCATGTATATTATCAGATAGGAATTGGCTGTAATTATACATGAATACTGGTTGCTGATGTTTGTTAAATATGGAAAGGAAACCAAGGATTTTTCATCAACAGACTGGTCATCTGGATATCCTAATAAGTAGGAAAGAAAAGAAATACAATGTTTGGAGGCTTCAGGAAACATGGAATATGAGTAGCGTGGATTTATTTTTGGTAATTCTACATCCTCAGGTAAAACGATTTCAAATATTTGAGCTCCTTGTGGAAAGGTTAACATATGGTATAGATCCATAAGTGCTACTGGTGAAAAATGGATGAGAGAGTCTAATTGGGGGATTAAGAGCATCTAGTTTATGGTTTCAGTAGAGATGGTCATCAGAATATCTCCATTCTGATCCACCACTGCTCTTTTTACAAGGTCATATTTGGCTTGGCACCAACTAATTAGGCTAGGGAATTCATGTGTTTTTGGGAAGCCAAAGGAAGGTAACAGAGATTCCCAGAATCTGATTAGGTCTTCTTGGTCAAGGTATTTTTGTTTTAGCCATAGGTGCAGTTCATGGAAGTCGAACTCACACTTGGCATCTGCAATCTTGAATAGGGAATCAACAAGGGGAACATGATAAAGATCGGGCTGGGTGGTAGTAACAGTTGTTTCTTCTGCACTCTGGTTTTTAGCTTTCCCTTTTGGGGCCATGCTGACAGACAGAAGAAAGAGTGATAAGTTGAATGGATTGGTCAAACAACAAGAAATTCTAAGAAGGGAATTGTTTGACCTGCAAATAATAGTAAAATTTAGATAAAAGTGACAAAAGGATGGGTATGAGTTTATTTATAGCATGTTGGGATGGGCTAACAGTTTTATTTATGACTGTTGCAACTTTAATGGATAGGAACGAAGCTGCAATGGGTGAAGAGAAATGAGTATGGTAGCAGGGAAATGGGTACGTATGGTGGAAAAGGATAGGATGACTTGGAAATAGGCATGTGAGGTGGCGGTCAGGGATTGGTCAAAGGATAATGGTCAAGGCACGGGATGGAGGACCGTTAGTGGAGGAAAACCATAAGCAGATTGTGAGGGGGTAGGGAACAGTTTGTGGTTTTGAGCAGGGGGTACATAGTAATAAGGTGGTGACACATAGGGTTGGGGCGTCTAGCATTAAAACCACTTTGCCAACCCCCCCATTGCATTAACGAGAAATAGTCAAGGGGGCTGCAAAATCTTTCCCCACCTTTGATATGGGCAAGGAGTAGATTGACCACTGAGTGATGTGCTCTTTTTATTGAAATATCACAAGACATTTTGTCCATTAGATACTTTGGCCTAAAAAATGTATATTTGCCATATATCATTAGGTTCAATGTCAAATATTTATAGCAAAAATTAATCCTTATTAAGGAAATTAATCATTAATTAATAAAAATCTAACATTTCTAATGTGGCGCATTTAAACTAGCAACCTTTTCATTTATTCTTTTTATTTGAAATTGAAGCCTTTATTTTCTTTTTGCTTGCCTTCTTTCTTTAGGGAAACTAACTCCTATAATTTTATTGATATGGATGCATATAAAATATATAATTGTCCTAACATTTTTTATTTTTCTTTCTTTTTCATCCATATCCTGACTCAACATTTTGAATTTATTTTTGAAAAATATATTAACTTATCAAAACCAAATAACGCTACAACATCGGCTCCAGCTGGGACTGCTTCCGCCTGTCGAATGCAGAGAACAAGCAGATCCAAGTGCCTTCTCCTCGGGCGATGGAGTCTTTGCCGAAACAATTACACACTTGAAATTTTTCAAAACAAAATGAACTCTTTGGTATTCACAGATGATGAATGAATGGATGAAAATCTAATATTGGATATAATGTTTCAAATATTTCCCATTGACTGGAAATGAGGAATATTTTCCTTCCAAAGTCTGTAGGATGAATGTATTATTTTCTTTGACTTCTGCAATGCTAAATGGACCAAACCAGAGGTTGTCAAATTTTGCATGCTTGCCTTTATCCTCCCTCCTTGTATCCCATCTAAGCACCAGGTCTCTTTTCTTGAAATTTCTTTCTCTGGCCTTTCTTTCAAACAACTCCTTCATCTTATTCTAATATTTCCTTAGCTTGTAATAGATTTCATCCCTGTCCTCATTTAACACAATGATTTTGATTAATCCTCCTTGAGAAATCATCTTTTTCTTCATAAGATTCCCGAAGGAATCTCATAACAGGTAAAGCTAAATGAGTGGGGAAAATTTCTTCCTTACCATAGACTAATTGGAAAGGACCCCTTTGGAGAAAATATGTTTGCCCAAATTGCATGGATCATGTTGGCTTGATGGGGCCTGAACCAGGTTCAGAGTTAATTAGCCAAATAAATCCCTGTATTACTGGCCCTTTCGGCAATAGCCCGCAGAGCGTGGATTGAGATCTCACCCGAAGTAGTATGGGGGGATGTTGGAACCAAGTTTCCACACCCTTGATATGTGTGAGGGGTCGATTTAGTCAAAATCTGAATACCTTCACGCAAGTCACTTCACACACTTTCCTTACCTACGAGGCCTTCGCTCTCTGTTACACTCACCTTCGCGTAGCCCTACTCAAGGGCTGAGGTGATTCTGCACTGCTAAGGCAGTGGTCTACACTCTTTCCCTAAGTTACACTACAGATCTTACTTATCTTCTTATAGTTGTTAGTTAACTTCACGTAAATAGATAATTATCTTATATTCGTTTATTCAACATATTCATATAAGTTCGCGCAACAAATAAATAGTGAACTTTCAATTCATACCCAATATACTTCAATGGATAAGACACGAAAAGACACATAGAATGATAAGAAACTTCTCTCTATTAGTTTCTCCAATCGTTACAGACTCGATTCACCCTGTGCATTGAGCTGCAGGGATTTGTGCACTCAGTTGTGGACTACTAGGCCTTTGCACACTCAGCTGTAGAGCCTTCTCCTATCCTACGACCCAAAGACATGACTTTACACCTTAATCAAGACTCAATGCTTCATCATCTCTCAGATTCTTATATCTACTTAGTAGTCTCTATAACTTAAAGCCTCACTCTATTTATACAATCCCATGGTCCGCAGATCATGGGTGGATCTCTAAATCGGAGATTACGTTTATGAAAGTAAGGGCAGACAACCCTGTGACTCAATTACAACTTCGTGCTCCGTGCCCACATTTCGGGGAGTCTTTACATTGGACGTAGTCAAAACTTGGCTTTTAAGCCCCAAAACTTGCCTTGGGGGATCTGACGCCCAATAGGCCCCCAACAAAAACCTCATGCCTCGCCCTCGAGTCACTCTATTGGTGCGGAGATCTTCACATGGAGACCTCCCAACTCTGCTCAGGCCACTGCGAGGTCTGTATCGCACTTAGTGGCTACCTATTGTACTTCTTGTGGCTAGTCAGATGGTCAGGCCACCTATATAAGGCTTCAATTGACTACTTTTTACTTTGTCTAGGAAGAGTTCGACATTCAATTTCACCAACTTCACCACACCACCATCTGTGACTTCCTTAATAACATATGGTCCCATCCAATGCATTTGGGGTTTCCCTGGGAATTTATCACACTTGCTATCGTATAACAGCACCAAATCATTCACCCTAAAAGTGCGCAACTTGATATATCGATCATGTCATGCCTTTTCGCACTGCTTTTGTACCTACTGATGGAATCCTGCCAAAAAATATTCTTCTTCGAGTTCCTCTAGCTATGCGAGCCTCTCCTTCAGGGCTCCGTAGTTCATCATACCTGTGAGCACTACTATGCATAGACTAGGCACAATATACTCCATCAGCATTATGGCTTCCACCCCATAGACTAACCTAAAAGGCATTTGTCCTGTTAGTTTCTTGCATGTGGTCCTATAAGCCCATAATATTGCGTGAACATGCAAGTCCCAATCATTTCGTTGTGTGTTGCATACTTTTGTCAGCGCGGTCTCCAACACTTTGTTAAATGCTTCTATAGTCCCGTTAGCCTGTGGGTGATACAACATGCTTTTCTTATGATACAATGGAAACTCTTCCGTTAGCACGATGATCATTTCATTTAGGAAATATGTACCACAATCACTCATCGAGATCTTCAGACAGCCGAATCGTGTTAGTACGTGTTCAAAAAGGAACTTTGTGGCTGTTGCAACCGTGTAATCTTTTACCAGTTGTGCTTCTGCCCATTGCGTCAGGTATTCTGTCGTAGTCATAATATATCTCACACCTGTCTTTCCTTGAGGTTTGATAGGTCCTACAAAGTCGATTAACCACTTTTCAAAGGGCTAAAATGTCATTTGTGGATTCAAAGGCATCTCATCCCTCTGCGATGGCTTTCCCATTCTTTGACATACATCACATGCCTTGCAATGTGCTTTTGAATCCTGATGAAGGGTCGGCCACCACAACTGTGCACGGAGAATCTTCTACGCGGTTGATTTCCCTGCACAATGACCTCTTGTGGGGCCCCCATTAGCATTCGCGAGGATGCTACTTTGTTCAAATTCTAGTACATACTTTCACAGTATCTCATTAGTCCCCATCTTGTATAAATGCCCTGCAATGACAGAAAAGTCTGATGCGCGCACCACTAGCTCCTTCTTCTGCTGGACAGACTAAGCTTCCAGCGTAGTTCAAGTTGTTATAAAGTGTATTATTTCTTCAAAGTGTCCATCGGCTATGCACACAGCAAAAAATTGTGCGTCGGGTAGTCCTTCCTCCAAACTGGTAGGTTACTCCCCTGTCTCAATGCATGACAAGTGATCTGGTCCCGCGTTCAATTACCCAGGCTTCACAACAACTTCAAAATAATATTCTTGGAACAATAAGAGCCACCTGCATATAGACCCCGCCAAAATAGGCTTATTGACCAAGTATTTTAGCACTGAGTGATCTGTATACATATTGAAGTGTCCCCCTGTAAAATAGTGTCAATATTTCTGGAGCGCATACACCATAGCTAGTCGTTCACGTTTAGTGGTAGAATAGTTCTTTTCTTCTTTAGATAACCTGCAACTAGCGAATGTGATAGGGTGATCTAAGACTTCTCCATCGTCCTGTGTGGGAACTTATCCCAACATAATGCACGACGCATCAATGTGAACATGAAATTCTTTCTTCCAGTTAAGGAAGACAAGAATTGGCACAGTAACCATCTTCTGCTTCAATATATCTAGGCTCTTCTTACAGTCATCGTCCTAATAGAACATGACATCCTTCTTCGGTAGATTTTCCATCGACACAATGATTTGGTATAACTCTTGATAAACTTTCTATAGTACCCCATATGTCCCAAGGTAGCATGCAACTGCTTAACACTGCACGGGGCTTCCAAATTCAGAAGTACTGCAATTTTCGCGAGGTCTACCATCAGCCCTTGTTTACAAACCACGTGCCCCAACAGGTTCCCAAAAGGAATGAGGAACGTACATTTCTCGAGGTTGAGCATGATTTGATATTTTTGGCATGTATCCAGCATTAAGCACAGGTTCATTACATGGTTCCTAACAAACCCAAATACAGTCCAATCATCAAAATAGACCTCCAAAAATTTATGAATATATTCCCTGAACACCGCAACAACTACGCTCGATAAGATATACAGCATGTTCTTTAGTCCAAATGGCATAACAGTGTATTGAAAGAAACCCCACTCTATTGTGAAGGTTGTCTTACTCCTATCCTCCAACGCGATTCTGATTGCGTGGTAACCTGAGAACCCATCGGTGAAAGAATATGCTTCCTGACCACCTACATTGTCCAACACCTCATCAGTGAATGCAGTTGGGAATGGATCATGTACACATGCATCGTTCAACTTCCTAAGATCCATGAATATTATTATTTCATCCTTCTGCTTCTTTTCTTGTACCACCATCGGACTTACCTAATCAGATTCCTCGACAGGCTCCATAATGCCTTCCGCAAGCATCTTATCTAATTCTACATAGACCTTTTCCTTGTATTTCAGGTTTAGATGATACGGTCTTTACTTTATTGCCTTCATGTCGGGTTTTAACATTATTCGCACTGCCCCTAATTCTCTGATTATTCCCTTTAAGTCTGTGAACTTGGTCGTGAATAAGTTCTGATACTCGCGGAGTAGTTCAACGACTTTATCCACTGTCGCAGCGTCCCAGTAGTCCCCAATATTCACGAATTTAGGTTTCACCTCTGTACCAATATTTACCTGCTTGGTCTTTACTGGCACAGTTGTTGGGGTTCTCGATCTGTGGTCCTTGAACCTTGCATTGGCCCTCTGTCTTTGGAATATCGATGTTCCTTGGATCTTCATCTTCTTCCAACAATGTAAACTTTGAAACGGGAACTATAAACTCAAAACGGGAACAACAATTACATTATAACACTCCAACGCGCAACTTAGTTGAGCAGCCCAGTCAGGTTGAATCATCTCTACTGACTCCTGCGGCATCCTAAAGATGGATTCTTTTACTTCTTCTAGTGCTTCATCAATACTATCCCACCCATCTTCAAAGTTGAAAGTCATCATGAACCCTTCGTGTAGGCCATCCCATTCATTTTTTCTATGACGGAGCTCTATTTCTATATACCAATTCATTGGTATAAGATCCAGGGTGTGACAGAACAGATGCACCCACTCAGGTTGCGGATTTTCCCCATAGGCTTGTGTCCACTTAGCTAGATGCGTATGTGGATCATCCTGCCCATTGTATTTTTCTATTAATCGCACTCTAGTCTTCCCAAACCATGTGCGCATCATCCTCCAACAGGCATGCTAGTCATCAAAGTTTCCTATGTGCGTGCCCCACCACCTCATGGGCGTAGCACGTAGTACCCAATTCAAGGCTTCAAATCATTGTTTTTCTGGCACCTCCCTTTCAAATTGGTCCATAAAAGCATCTACCTCTCCTAATCCATCATAAGTAGGTAAATCTCTCATTTCCGTTGATACACAGTGCAGTGATCTTATCATCATTTTACAGTTTAACGTGTTTACCTCGTGTAACTGGTTCTGTAATTGCTCTGTGTCCTCATACTAATCTAAAGTACAAGAGCTTTCCCGTTTCCATGAAATTCATCCATCTGTAGTGGGATTTACCTAGTCTTTCTCTCACACGGTTATCTTGTAGATGCAATCCAAATCGTCGTCACTTTCATAGTCGCGCACTAGCTCAGTGTAGCGCATTCCCTTAGCAGGGTCCAATGCTATTACTATGCAAAAAGACTTCTTTTCGAAAATCATCTTATGCCTTTTCATATTATTCACCCCATTCATGTAAGTGGCCCAATGAATTCCTAAGAGCATGGGGTAGGGATTTTTGTCATCAACAATCTCTATCACTTCAAAGTCTGCTATTGCGCTCACTCCCTCAATATCCATAGTGATTCCCTACAATCATCCTAGAGGTATTATCTATTTTTGGTTCGTCATGCGCAACTGAATAGGAGACCACTACAGCGTAGCCCTCCCCATGCGCTCCCATGTTTGCTTCGGAAAAATGTTCGCATCTGACCCTAAATCTAGAATTACTTGGTCCATCTCATATTCTCCAATCTGTGTGGTTAACCTCATTTCTCTTCCTATTCTTGTCTTGTGTTTTCCAATCTTTCGGACTATGCGTAGTTCTCCTTGTGTGGTCTCGTGCATCTATTAATGAGTTCCTGTAATCCCTTTACAGCCTTACTATCACGCAGTAGCTTCATGCACATTTCTAGGAACATTGTGAGCATCGATGGGTCCATTTCTCGTTCCAGTCTACCTTTGCTTCCTGAAGTGGAGGCATCAATGAAGCTCTTCTTACCTTCCATAAAGGTTTCTTGAGCACGCTCCAAATCAAACTCTGCTTATTTCGCTGAAGCTTTGCAAACCCAAGTAATTTCTTTAGGCTATTTGCCTCTATCATCTCTAGTCATCATTCCACTTCAAAGCATAATATTCACATTTGGATTGTCATCGTGTGGCTTAGACCTTATCATTTGTAGGTTCTGAGTCAGTGGAGGTGGTAGTGCTCCCTTGTCGCGTGGCCTAGATATCAGCATAGGACAATCCTTCGTCTCATTATCAAACAAGGTACAATATAGACATGATGGAAGCATTGAATTCATACAATCGCAGGCATAATGTCCTAGCCCTCTGCAATTGTAGCATATCAGTTATTTGTGACCTCTCCCAGGTCGTCCTCCACCTCGGCCTCATCCACGCCCCTGGAATCTGGTTCACGCCATCCCTGCTCCTTGGTCTAGGGGCCATGTTTTGGCCTAAACCCTGTAGGTGGGAGTTCTATTCATCGTTAGCTCATAACTTCTACATGTGTGCTCATTGTGTCCCACCGATCTACAAAAATTATAGAACAACTGTTGCGAGTTCTACATGTACTTTTGAAACAAATGGCAGTTTTCTGTAGCATGCTTTCCCCCTATTTGACAAATCATGCACCACAGAGCAGGCAACACGCTCGGTCCTGCTTGTGCTTCTGGTCTTAACGACATCGGTCCCCCTCCCGTGAGGTAATTCGCGAATACCGGGCAGTGGTATTTATCATGGCCTTGACATTTGCATTTCACACACCACACCTCTTCGCGTGCTTCTGGTCAGACTGCTCTATCCTGTTTTAGAGTCTACATCTCGAGGCATAAGTTTTTCAACTTCGCGTGGATCTACTGAACTCCCAAGTTAGGATCTTGTATTGGGGTCTCATGCAGCCTCACTGCGATCTCTAAAGCCTCTACCTAAGTTGTTAACCTTCGTTGCGACAACGCATTCCTCAAATGTGGTGATAGTGATGCTACAAACCATTCGCGGTGTTGTCCATCCATCAGAGTGATGTCGGCTTTGCGAATCATGCATTTCAGCCTCTGATCCAGCTCCCAAGGAGTCTCACCTGGTAGTATCATGATCTCTTTGAACCCAATGATCGACTGCACTTCTGGCTTTGGCCTGCTAAATTCCCTCGTTATCACAGCTTAGATAACCACGATTCCCACATTTGGATTATCACTTGAGTGATTGATGTACCAGGTTAGTGCGCAATCCTGCAGAGCACTAACCAATGTCACTTTCTTGAAATTATCATCTGTAACTCCCTGCACCTCCCATATGGCTTTTACAATGAACCAAAACTAGTCCATATCTTCATTTCCTACTCCCTTGAACACAGGAAACTTTATTGAGCTTGCCATCTTAAAACGTTGTGGTGGCAGAGGTGGTACAGGCGAAGATACAGGAGATGATGGTGAAACTAGCGGTGGTGTGGGTGGAGGTGGTATGCGCGAAATCCGCTATCTTATCAAATGGATCGCATTTCGTGGAGATACCTTTGCGAGCTCTTCCTCATCCCTTCACGGAGGTGAAATAAAGGGATTAGTCTCTAGTCCCATACTTCCTTCATTTGTATAAATTCTCCCACTTTGCATACCCTCGAACATCAACGTAGCTGCATAATCCTCTTTTCACACAATAGCATTTCAATACAAGTGTTCAGAGACTTTACGTACTTACCTCACGGTCCTTTGAGAAAGCGTCGCGCTGCCTCGCTATAGCTAACCGAAGTATCTACCGCAAACTCAGTAATGAATCCTCCTATAATCCGATCAAGCTAGTGATCAACATCATGCGCAATATTATCCTCTGATGCTTCCAATCTGCACACCAACTCTAGGGTCCACACAATAGGTCTGTCGAGCTTCCACCTTCCTTGGCTATCTTCTAGCTTCACGATCCACTCGTACAACTCAATAAGGAAAGATGCGAAGAAAATTTCGTGGATCTCTGTGTATAGGTAGTAGTGTAACCACTCTTCCTTCGATAGTCACAGATTCTTGTTCTCCTACGCCACGAATTCGTGAATTTTCCTATCCAACCACCCTTTAATCTCCTTCTTAGTTCGATTCTAGTGATGTGACATCAGACATCTCTATGTAGATTCCGGTCCCGGCAACAAAACCATTTGTTGGCTTGATGGGGCCTGACCCAGGTTGGGATTTAATTAGCCAAACAAATCCCTATACTATTGGCGCTTTCAGAAAGAGCCCGTTGAGCACGGACTTAGGTCTCACCCAAAGCAGTATGTATGGATGCTAGAACCAAGTTTCTGCACCCTTGAGATTTCTAAGGGGTCAGTTTAGTCAAATTGTGAATACCTTCGGGTAGGTCACTTCACACACTTTCCTAACCTGTGAAGCCTTCGTGCTCTATTATACTCGCCTTCGTGCAGCCCTACTCAGAGGCTGAGGTGATTTTGCACTACTAAGGCACCAGTTTGTGCTCTTTCTCTAAGTTACACTACGGATCTTACTTATCTTCTTATAGTTGTTAGTTAACTTCGAGTAAACATATACTTATCTTATATTCACTTAGTCAACATATTCATATAAGTTCACGCAACAAATAAATAGTAAACTTTCAATTCATACCACAATATACTTCAACGCATAAGACAAGAAAAGACACATAGAATGATAAGAAACTTCTCTTTATTAATTTCACCAATGGTTACAGACTTGACTCACCTTGTGCACTCAGCTGCAAGGGTCCGTGCACTTAGCTGCGGACTACTAGGCCTCTATGCACTCAACTGCAGAGCCTTCACCTATCCTACGACCCAAAGACATGACTTTACACCTTAATCAAGACTCAGTGCTATGTCATATCTTAGATTCTTAGATCTACTTAGCTGTCTCTACAACTTAGAGCCTCACTCTGTTTATACAATCCAATGGTCCGCGGACCATGGATGGATCTCTAAAGCTGACATTAAATTTACAAAAGTAAGTGCAGACAACCCTATGACTCAATTGCAACTTTGCACTCTGCTCCCACACTTCACAGAGTCTTTAGATCGGACGTAGTCAAAACTTGGGTTTGAAGCCCCAAAACTTGCCTTGGGAGATCCCATGCCCAACAGATAAGGTGGCTGTCCCAACACTTTTTATGGCCTCCAAGAGTCTTCTTAATGGCCTTAACTAAGCTCTTTTTGGAAGACTTTTCTAGACCATTACCCTGTGGATAGTATGGTGTAGAATGATGCAACTGAATTGAATTCTTTTGACAAAACTCAATCATTTTAACACTGCTAAAAGTTGGTGCATTGTCAATAACAATCTGTTGAGGGCATCCAAATCTTGATAAAATATTTTCCTCAAGGAATTTAATTACAACAGTATCAGTTGCATTTTTAACAAGTATAGCCTCTACCCATTTGGTAAAATAGTCTGTAGCAGTTAGGATCCATCTATGTTGATTACTTCATTGTGGATGAATCTTCCCTATGAAGTCCAACCCCCATTGTAGAAAAGGTGCCTGAAACAATGCTAGAACAAGAGGGAGTGCTAACAACTTATGTTTCCCTGCAAATATTTGACATTTTGTGCAACTTTTAACTCTTGCTCCAACTTCTTTAAATGGGGTGGGCTAGTAGAAACCTACCTTTAAAATTTCATAAGTTGTTTCTCACCAGGTGTAGTGTTCACCACAAAACCCTGCATGGAACTAATCTATAATTCCCTCTTTTTCATTTTCATTCAAACAGAGAAGAAGGATATTGAGAGGATCCTTCCAGTATAGATTACCATTTATAATACAATATTTCACTGCTTTAAGCTTCAGGGCTTTACAGTGCTTTAAGTCAAGTTCAATTGGACATTGAAAATCTCTAAGAAACTGCACAATATCAGAATATCGATCAGAGAATAGATATTTCTGGTCTATATGAATGAGAATGGTTTGATCTAAAGAAGGAGGTTCTTGTGGATTCTTCCCTAAATTTTGAGAAAATTCTTGTTGATTCTCCCCTTCTGCATTTAGAGAAGGTTCTTGTGGATTCTGCTCAGACGAAAGTTCAAAAATGAAATTTATTCCCAATACTTTGCAATTAGATTCAGACAGTAATTTGGCCAAATTGTGACCTTTCACTAGCCTTGTGGTCTTGATCACAAGATCAAATTCAAGAATTTTGGCAATCCATCTTCCTCTTCTTCCATCAGTATCAGGTTGGGTCAAAACAATTTTGACAACATGATTAGGGATATACGTTATAATGTGTGAATGCAAGACATAGGTTCTAAAGGCTTTGAGGGCTTGATTAAAGCATAAGATTGCTTTTCATAATGTCATATTTAATCTCGGCATCCCTCATAACTTTACTAAAGAAGGTTATGGGCTGGTCATCGCCATTTATATTCTTCTGTAAAATACAGTTGCTAAGGTTGTCTCTGATGCAAAATAAGATATGCTAAAAGGGGAGAAGTAATCAAGACTGGCTAATGTAGGGGCTTTAGATATTGCCTTTTTGATCTGATCAAAAGCATATCTGGTAGAAACTTTCCATTTCACTTCATTGTTCTTATTTAACATATTAGTTATGTCTTTTACTATCTCTGCATAATTAGAGATAAACTTTCTGAGAAAATTAATTTTCCCAAGGAAGGTTTGTATCTCCTTCTTGTTTCTAGGCAAAGGCAGAGTTTGAATAGCTAAAACTCTCTTTGGATCAATGACAACTCCTTCCTTGGAGATAATATGCCCTAGTAATTTCCCTTCCTTTACAACAAATATAGACTTCTTTGGATTTATGGATATGCCATATTTTCTTCACCTGTCAAAAAACTTGCTCAAGTGTTTTAAATGATTTTCATTAGAATCAGAGAAAACAATTAAATAATCTAGATAAATGCCAGTAAATTTAGATGTCTTAGCAATAAATGATAGATCCATGGATCTCTGGAAAGTGGCTCCAGCGTTTCTCAGTCCAAATGGAATCCTGGCATACATGAACGTACCCTAGGGAGTAGTAAAGGCAGTTTTTTCTTTGTCAGTGTTACTTACCATAATCTGGTTATAACCAAAAAATCCATCTAGAATAGAAATCCTATTTACATCTAAAACATTGTAAAGTAGATGATCTATTTTGGGCAATGGGTAGTTATCCTTTGAAGATGGCTTGTTTAGATTTCGATAGTCTACACATAACCTAATTTCACCATTTTTCTTTCTGACAATAACTAGGTTAGCCACCCAGCTAGAATACCTCAAAGCAACTATAATATGAGCATCAAGTAGGTTTTTAAGTTCCTTCTCAATGGAAAAAAGAATTATGGGATTGGTTCTTCTTAATTTTTGTTGGAAGGGTTTTGCTTCTGGTTTTAAAGGAATTTTATGCTCAATCAAAGATGTATCATAAGTTTTTAATTCATTATAAGACTAGGAAAAAACATCTTTGTAATTTTTAAGAAGATCCAAGTATTTTTTTTTAACATCCAAAGGAAAAGATGATGATAATTTAACATTTTTCACTTCATCTAAAGTCCCAATATTCCACTCTTCAATTTCTTCATTAGGTGATTAGAAAAGGGGTTCTTGGAGACATCGTTATTATCAAATATCTTTTCCAATGGAGCTAATCCTTTGGGAATAAAATTATTAGATAACTAAATGATATCATGATCAAGAATTTTAGGACTAAATGAAGTTTCTAAGCTTCGTTGATTTTAGTCTTGGACATCTTTTTTATCTTCTTCAATTTTCATATTTGAAAATTCATCAATTACTTGAAGAAAATATGTTAACTGTTCATCATCCTCAAAAATATGCCAGTGTTTAAGGTTATCAGGAATTAATGGTCTATAGATGACTTGAATCTAATATTCCAACAATATTGGCTCAGGGATTTTGAAAGAGCTTGCTGAAACAAGAAGTGAATTAGCATGGATATTCTCATCCTTGGGTATAGCAGTTATGTTAAATCCTTGAAATAAATTTTCAATTGTATCCCAAACTTCATTTTTATAAGATCTAAGTCTTGGGTGCTTCTTTTGACACAAGTTTCTAACCTGCTTCACTATTAGCTCAAAATCACAAAAGACACTCAAGTTTTGAACCTTTAGACTCTTAGCTAGTTCAATACCAAGAAGAAAAGCCTCATACTCAACCACATTATTAGTGACTTCAAATTCAATTTTACATGACTAAGTAATATTTTATTTATTTGGTGAGATTAAAACAATCCATGCTCCCGCTCCTTCCTTTGAGCAAGAGCCATCAAAATAAATTCTCCAAATATCTACTTTTACAATTTTAGGTTTGTAAACTGTATTTTCAATGGCAAGTTGAGTATTTGATGAATTTTGTAATGACAATTGAAAGAAACCACAATCTTGATCTACTGCATAGATGGGGTGATTTTTTTCTTCATCAGACCCGCAAATAGTATGGAGGAACCTAACTTCCCTATATAACCTTAAATGTTCACCTCCTTATACTGGAATAGTAGCAAAAGACATGTCCATTTGAAGTGATCCTCCAAGTTTAGCACAACATGATCTAGATAGAAGCATGCCAAACTTGGCAGGAATATCAGTGACAACTATGTCTAAAACTATACTCTTAACAAGTATTTGGGTGATAACTAGGTCTTTGATCAGTCCTAGGCATGGTACTTTCTTTGCATAAAAGGTGTAGAGGTCATGATAGGAATGAGTAACTTATAACTAGAGCTAGTCCATAATTACCTTTGGCATAAGGTTATGAGAATCTCTAGGGTCCAACATGCAATTATATAAGAGAAAATCATGGACCTTTAAATTTACATAAAAGGGTGGAACAATCTCATCAATCATATCAGAACTAGGGACAAAAACTACTGAGGGTTTTTCATCTTGTAGAATAATAATATCTCCCTCAGCATCTACACTAGAGGATTGTATCCATTTAGACACTTGATTTTTGTAACCAGGGTTCTTGGAAAGTTCAACTAAGGGAATAGGAATCTTGACTTTTTCAAATTCTTTCTCAATATTAAAAGTTGTCAAAATGGTTTTATCATATGAAAAGTTTTGAGTAGATGACTCTGCAGTTTGAGGTGTTAGAGTTTGTGTTTGGATAGATTTTATTGCAGGTTCAATTATAGTTGTAGATTTTGGAGGCCTACCTGGGCCTAACCTAGGTCTTAGATCATATCTCTTATTTAACTTTGCAATCAAGAATTCAGAGAATGCTTGATATTTAGAAAGTTGAGTATCTCCTTTCTCTTATTCAAAAGACTGAGAGGAAGATGTAGGTACTATTTCCATTTGTACTACTGAAGAATCAAGATTATTGATATCTTCAATAAAGGGCCTACATCATGAGGTTGTTGATCATCAATCAACAAAGGTGGTTGAGTGTTTTGATCAGAACCTAGTCTCTAAAGGATCTGTATTTGAGGATCTCTTCAAAATTGAGTGTGAGCTTGAGGCCTAATAGCAGTTTGCTGAGTAGTTCTAGGTTGTGCTTCAATTTTGGAAATCATATTGGAAAGATTTCTAAATAAAGATATGATTTCATCAATTTTTTGATCTTCAAGTTTAGATTTGGAAGAAGATAATTCATCAATCCTAGCCTTCAATTTTCTTTCTTCTTTCTCTGCTTTAGCTTTAAGTTTTCTAGAAGCAGACCTGTTAACTTCAACCTCTATCGCATTTGTCTGCATATATTCTAATGTACTGGATACTCTTTCTCTTAGAATGACTACAAATTCATCTTTGAATGCTTTGGAAAATCTAACATTTGCAGCTGCTACTGGTGGCTTACAATCAGCAGGCATTTTATGATAGAGTTTAATAAATCTCTTGATAAATTCGGCCATTGGTTCACCAAGTTTTCTCTTCAATTCTTCAAATTTAGTAAGAAAGTAGAAGGGATCCTTCTTTACCCCCAATTGATTCTTAAAAATAGTGATGAGATCATTCCATGTTATAATAGAGTCATTTCTAAGTTGTCCAAACCAGATCCTAACATTTCCTTCTAAGGATTGCACAAATAATCTCATATAAACATTGTCATGTTTTATGTTCATATTATCAACATAAACTAGGAAAGAAGCTACATTATCTTCTACTGAAGGACCAGTTTCACCATTGAATCTTGTAATTACTTTAGATATCCATCAGGAAAATTTTCTATGTTTTGACAAAGAACTAAAGAAGCATATATTTATTGTACAATGGGTTGACAATCCATAGTTTAAGGTGGAGTCTGGGGTGATTGAGTAGATGATGAAGAAGAAGAGGAAGATGATGAAGATGAAGGTGAAGAATAGGAGTCGGTAGGGGTATTAGAGTGTGGAGGAGAGAAAGAAGGAGGATACCTCCTTGAAGGTTTCAAAGGGGTTTTAATGACCAACTTATGAACTCCTGATGGAAAGTCTTCCTTATTTTCAAACAAAGGATTTGAATAGATAGAGAATGTCTCTTCAAGATTAGCAAAAGTTGATGGAACAAAATAGAGATTTGGAGAGATGAAATCCGTAGGCTTGAATTCAGGTAAATGTGAACCCAACTCTTCCTCAGCTGAAGCTGATTTTATAGGAATGGATGACACTTGATACGACTCAAGTGATTGGATTAAAAATACTGATGGAATATCTACTCCTTTTGAATGGATTTTAGAAACCCTAGGAGGTAGTTCAGTCCAATCAGGATTAGATGGAACAAATGAAAAAATGTTTATAGATGATATATCTTCAGAGTGTAATTTTGAATAAGAAGAAGAGGTTTGAAGTCTTCTCCTTAAAGAGGCTCCCCTAATAAGTCTCTCTGTATCTGGTAGGGAGTTAACCATCTCAAAATCAGAGCATGATCTAGTATGCTTAAAAGGAGCCAGTTTGAAAGAGTGGAATCACCAGGTGAAATGTTTTGACCTATATCTAATACTTTGTTCACATTAAAGGAAAAGGGAAAAATCGTTGCCCTTGGGAAAATAAATCTTTCAATCCTTCGCTCCCCGGCAATGATGCCAATCTAATATTGTCATTTGAGATAACTCTAGGTCAATTAGTTATGCCAAAGCATCTATAATGCTTTGTTGTTTTGAATGGTTGGATGACCAGTGAACAATTTATAAACAGGTGCTTCAAACTTAGATAGATTTCCAAGTAAAATAAAAGGCTCTTCTTTAACTGCACATAGTTAATTTGATTTTAACAGGGTGGAAAATTTGAACATGAAGAAGTATAATTCATTTAATATTCAAACTGGATAATTAATCAATAATAAGAAGAAATTAAGAAAACAATGTTTTCTTAATCAACAAAATATAATTAAACTGTTTAGAGACATATAATGTAATTTATAATTAAAGAGGAAATTACAATAACAAATTTTTTTGTAAATTATTCTCTTTTTATAAACACAATTTCATAGAGGATCCAAATGAGACTAAAACTTAGTTAAATTTAGAATCGGATAACTGCAAAAGAATTAATTTATATGAACAAAACATAATGAATGGACAACATGAAATATAACTCACTGAAAAACAGGCCATACGAGATAAATACATAATCCTTAATTATTCCAAAAAATGCTCGAGCTTAGTAAAAATTTTCTTGATAGCTTGTTCAAGGTTTCAACCCATAATAACTCAAAGAACGAGTTATTTATACAAAAATTTGAAAAAGTCCTACGTTTTGTTGGAATAGCATACCAAAATAGGACAAAATTTCAAAAATAGGACAATATTGTAGGAACCGAGAAACTGTTAAAGAGGTGGCTCTATCTTTTGGGAATCTGCTGATGATCTGGCCTGAAAAAGCTGATGAGTTGTCATACTATTAGGATCAGAAATTACTCAATTATTTTACACAATTGATCCCATCTTTGTTCACTTCGGATTTCCACATTCACCATCTTTATAAATGTTTCATCCACTTTAGTATACCTCTCAAAATTTGTCTTGGCGAGAAATAAATGTTTAATTTCATTCATGATGGTTAAATAAAACTCCAAGGCTTCTAGAAAGGCCTTCCTTGTTCTATGTCTTTTGATTCCTGCAAACTTGGATCTATCCACTGCAATAGTATATAATTTCTTACAATAATCTTCTAATTTGGTCAAGTTATCATTTAGATATACCAATCCTCATAGTCCCTTTCGATTTAAAACATTAAACTTTGAATGAAACCTTTGGACAACAACATCTAGGGTTTGACATTTTGTCTCTAACTGGTTAATCAAATTCCTCTTTTGCAAGACCTTATTAATCTCTAAGATGGTAGTTTTTTTGTCATAAATATTTATTCCTTCTATCTCGTCTCTAATTTTTGAATTTAACACTTTGATCATATATGTGGCTTCTACTTCCTGAAGTGTCCCATCAACCCACTGCTCTTGATTTAGGAGCTTTTCTATTTCTGGTTTTGGAGTATGATTATAAGGAGTCATTTTTAAATCATCTCTCACAGCATAAATAATACCAAAAGGATCAGAAGACCTGGTGAAGCTGGGCTGGAAATTCATCTTCTTTAACAATGTATCTGGCTCAACACTAGCTGATCTGGTGTTGCAAATGAATGATCCAATCTTTGCCTTGATCTTGAATTGAGATTTCTTTTTCCTAAGAGAAAGTGTAGGTCAACCATGTTGATGATTTACCTAATATACTCCAGAGAAAATATTCTCATGGGAACATTCTTGGGTAGCTTATATGGTGCAAGATCACAACCATATACTCTTATCTCTGTATAATTTTGGTATAAATACCAGTCACCAGTTTTAGTCTGCTCACTTAAGTATAAAATCATTTTTATCTCATCTCTAATCCTTAGCTTTGTTTAGCAGTTGAGGAGGTGTGCCACTAGATGTATGAATGTCTCTACAAATTTTGAAAATGAGGAGTTGGTAGAAGTTGTCTTGACTATTTTTCTCCAATGAATCACTGATTGAGTCACTCCTTGTTCATCTTGTTTGTTGAGCTTGATAGGAAAAAGATCTCCCTGCTGAAAATGAATCATGTGAACAATTACAGAGCTGTAACAGAACACTCCATGTACAGTAAAATTCATGAATTGTTCATGTATATTATCAGCCAAGAATTGGTTGTAATTATACATGAATTTTGGTTGCTGATATTTGTTAAAGATGGAAAGGAATCCAAGGATAGTTTCATGAATAGTCTGGTCATCTGGATATCCTAATAAGTAGGAAAGAAAAGAAATACAATGTCTAGAGGCTTTAGGAAACATGGAAGATGAGTAGGGTGGATTTCTTTTTGGTAATTCTGCATCCTCAAGTAAAAATATTTCAAATATTTGAGATCTCTGTGGAAAGGTTAACTTATGGTATAGATCCATAAGTGCTGCTAGTGAAAAATGGCTGAGAGAGTCTAATTGAGGGATTAAGAGCATCTGGTTTATGGTTTCAGCAGATATGGTGATCATAATGTCTCCATTCTGAGCCACCAATGCTCTTTTTACAGGGTCATATTTGGCTTTGCACTAGGTAATTAGGTGAGGGAAATCATGTGTTTTTGGGAAGATGAAGAAAGGTAACAAAGACTCCCAGAATCTGATTAGGTCTTGGCTGGTCAAGGTATTTTTGTTTTAGCCATAGATGCAGTTCATGGAAGTCAAACTCACACTTGGCATCTACAATCTTGAACAGGGAATCGACCAGGGGAACATGGTAAAGATCGGGTTGGGTGGTAGTAACAATGATTTCTTCTACACTCTGCTTTTTAGCTTTCCCTTTTGGGGCCATGCTGACAGACAGAAGAAATAGTGATCAACTGAATGGATTGGTCGGGCAACAAGAAGTTCTGAGCAGGAAACTGTTTGACCTGCAAATAACAGTAAAAGTCATGAAAAGTGACAAAAATATGAGTATGAGTTTATTTATATTATAGGCTAATGTTTTTATTTATGATCATAGTGGCTTTAATGCATAGGAGTGAAGTTGCAACGGGTGAACAGAAACAAGTATGGCAACAGGGCAATGGGTACATACGGTGGAAAATGATAAGATGACCTGGAAACAGGCATGTCAGGTGGTGGCTTGAGATCGGTCAAAGGATAATGGTCAAGGCGGGGGATGGAGGACCGTTAGTGGAGGAAAACCATAAGCAGATTGTGGGGGGTGTAGGGAACGATTTGTGGTTTTGAGCAGGGGGGGTGCAGAGTAATAAGGTGGTGACACACAGGGTTGGGGTGTTCGCCATTAAAACCACTTTTCAAAGCCCCCCCCATCACGTTAACGAGAAAAATTTGAGGGGGGTGCGAAATCTCTACATGTCGTTGATTTGGGCAGGGAGTAGATCGATCGTTGAGTGTTGCGCTCCTTTTATTGAAAGCCAACAAGACATTTTTTCCGTTAGCAACTTTGTCCTAAAAAATGTATAAGCGCCATATATCATAAGGTTCAATGTCCAAGTTTTATAAAAAAAAATAATCCCTATTAAGGAAATTAATAATTAAATAATAAAAATCTAACATTTCTAATGTGGGGAATTTAAACTAGCAACCTTTGCATTTATTATTTTTATTTGAAATTGAAGCCTTTATTTTCTTTTTGCTTCCCTAACATTTTTATTTTATTTTACCTTATTTCTTTAGGGCAACTAACTCCTAACATTTTATTGATATGGATGCAGAGAAAATATATAATTGTCCCAACATATTTTATTTCTCTTTATTTTTCATCCATATCCTAACTTAACATTTTTAATTTTGTTTTGACTAACATATGAACTTATCAAAACCAAATAATGTTACAAAAAAACCCAAGAGACAGGAGAAGAGGAACTTAAAACCAATCTAGTGGAAACAAGGCCAAATCAGTTGTGTTTCCAAGTGACCTTGGAGAACCCATCGTAGACTATTTCCTCATCCTTTTCATAGGTAGTTATTTTAGGTGCAAAAGGAAGTGCAACGGTTACTGGGTCAAGTTGGCCTACTGGAAAGGCCATTGAAGAAAGAAATAAGAAGGTCAAGGAGGATATGCAACAACAAATGGCATCTCACTTAGTTCCATACTAGACCAGACTGTTGGCTTCTATGGATTTAGAAATAAATTAAATGAATTTTTAACTACAACATCCACTAGCACAATATTTTCCTTCAAGTTCTTAGTTTAAAGGCTTGGATGTTTCACTGGATTTAACACATGATCCCCTACCAGATAAGATAAATTTCCACAGGAAGGTTGGAGAGATGTAACATGTTATATGGTAATCTCAATAGGAAAAAAATGACTATCAAGAAGGCCGAGAAGTTGCTGGAAAAGGCTGCAACAAGGTTGAAATAAGAGAGACCCAACTGCAAGGCTCTCCACATGTCAAACTAGTGCTTCAAGGAGTTGGTTGTGAAGCTAGGTGTGAATCCATAGGATTAAATTTCTTTCAAATCCCTCCTTCAAGGTCTCTAAATAGAGATCCATGAGCTAAGGCATAAGCTGAAGATCTTAGGTAGTGTGCATGTACAGTCCAAAGAAATTGCACAAGTGGAAGAAAAGAAGGAGTTCCTAGCCAAAGATCTCATTGAAAGGGATAATGAAATAGTGGCCTTTAAGGAGCAGGAAATAGAGTTGCAAATGAGAATAGACACACATATATGTGCAGTGATTGTACCTGAATATCCTCAAAACTCCACTAAAAATCTCGCCAATACTCTCACTGAACTCCATTTTCTAGAACCGGAGCTTAAAAGGGTGCAAAATGATCTAGATGCTACCCAAAGTAGCCTAACATAGAAAGAGAAGATGCTTGAGACTTCCAAGACAAATGTAGACATCATCAGTAAGAATTTACAATAATCAATCCAAGAGATCTCTAAGTTAAAGGAAATTTTTAAAGGAAACATGTCTCTGCTATAAGCCAAGCAACTAGTCTGTGGTGAGATCATTGAAGAGATAAGGAATCGTTGGGAGTACATAACCTTGATGAATGAAAAGATAATTGTAATAAAATATTATGAAGGCTTCATCTTGTTAGTGTCAGTCTTGTTAGCTTTTCACCTGGATCAAATATGCCTTTACTATGTTTTTATAGACTTTCAAAATCAAATTTTTTTTGCTACAAGGTTTACACAACAAATTTTGTCATTGTTTGGTCAATCTAAATATGAAGTCATTCTTTGGAAATTCACTCATGCTGGTTTCCTATCACACTTTATGATGGTGTCACAATAAAAATGGTTCAGTCATCATCATTATTCCATTAGGTCTCAAGTCATCCATTAGGTCACTAGGGTTTCCAAGGTCCATCATTTTCATGAATAAAACCAGTAATGAGTAAAACATGATAGAAAATTTTGGAGAGTTGATCTTGATTTTTCATATACTCCTCATACTCTCATGTTCCAAAAGTTCCAGAAAAAGAAGCTCCAGCAGTCAAGAAAGTAAAGGACATCTCAGGTTTGCAATGGTAAAGGTAACTCTGTTTTCATAAAGTGAAAATCAGTTTCTAAAGGAGGGTGGGTCCCATTTATTTTTGAAAAAGTGAAGAAAATTTCCCTATATAAACTCAAAGGCCCCCAAACTCCTTCATTCACATCCTATTCACTCTTTGTTGTCAAGATATCTCATCTAAAAAAGCAAAAAAGTCGTTTTCCTAGGAGAAATTAGCAAAGATTGCAGGCGCTGCACTTAGAAGCACTATGCCGCACTTAGGAGAGCGGCGTTGTGCTTAGAAGAAATGCACTACAATTAGAAGAACTGCAATGCGCTTTGGTGCTGCGCTCAGGAACACTACACTACGCACAGGACACAATGCCCGAAAACCTTCAAAACTTGCCCAAACTTCATTTTTTCACTTGCAAGCTTGATTTTACTGAATTCTAAGCTAAGGAACAAGTAAGTACATTATCATCCTCCATGTTTTTGCTTTTCCAATTTCATCTCATGTCAATGATTCTTCAAGTTAGAGTTTGTAGCAAAATTTGCATGGGAAATGTTAGGGTGAAAATGGCCATCATTACTTTTTATTTCTAAAACATGTAAAATGATATCCTACACCCGCATACATGTTTAATGAGCCATTTTACCCATTTTACCCACCTCAAAACAAAGTTTAAACACTCAAAAAGAAAAACCCTATCTCATTCCTAGAGGTTTTTGGGCAAGTTTCATCATAAACCCTGTTGTTTCCAACTACAAGAAAATCATCTTTCCACTATTTCTCCACTCATTTTCATCATTTTTAAAATTCTTCTCACCTTTCCCAAGACCCCTCCCATCATTTTGTCAAAAAATCACCTTCATATCACTTCATTTCCATTCACACCTCACATTTTATTTTCACTGCCTACTGCTAGGACTTTGTGTCATCATGGAGGCAAAATCTTCACCAGAAATAAAGAGATCAAATAAAGGAGGGAAGATCATCATATATGAACCATCAGACTGTAACACAATCAACTCCTATCATTTCATCAAACAATTCTTTGAGGATGTCCACTACTTGGAATTGTGCAAAAGGGTGAGTGAGGTGGGATTTCATGAGAAACTAACAGATTGGGTTGGAACACAACTGAAAGGAGAAAGTGTTGTCATTGCTGGAGTTGAGTTTAGTTTCTCAGTGGCCTCTATCTCAATTGCACTTGGGTTACCGGACAACGATGAATATAGGTTCAAAGGAATGAGCCTAGATCTTGAATACTACAAACCTTTCTTAAAGACGCCATACAGATACACATACTCACCTCATGCCTTTCAGATATTTATTGGAGAAGTATGCCCCTTTGATGAAAGCTGTCATGATGTCATTCACTTGTGAAGGTAAATTCTCCTAGTTGTATGCCTACCATATTCGCCTCCTGATGCATTTCACTTATCAAAAGCCACTCAACATGTGTAATTATCTATACAGGAGCATTTCCAAAATGTCTGAAAAAATACAACTAAAGGACAAAGAGAACTCCCCAAGATTGTTCCATCACAATCTCATCAAAACCATTGTCCTTCACCAGTAGGTAGAGAAAGGTATGGCTTGGGAAGCCTTTTTGGAAGCAGCCTTGAAATGGCATGAGAAAAATGCAACATCTTAATCTCCTGGTGCGCTAAAACAACAAACAGAGGTGGCGTCATCTAGCAAAACCATGGAAAAGACTGAGCTACCCAAACCTCAGGTGACTAAAGAGTATAAGAAGGGGCAGAGGGTTGGGTTTTCTTATCACAGAGAGAAAGGGGCCAAGCCTTCTTCATTAACAAAGCAAGAATCAGTAGCAAAGGATAAAGACACAGTTGAGCATGAGTTTGAACTAATTGATCTATAGATCGAGGATCAGACCACAAACATGAGACAAACTATTAGGGATAAGGATTACCAAATCAAGGAGCTAGAAATCAATTTGGAAAGGGCAAAGTATGTTATATCATTCCTTGAACAGGAAAACAATCAACTCAAACCAAAGGAGTTGATCCTAGAAAGAGAAAAAGCCAAGTTAATGCAACCATTTGGCAAAGGTAAGGATATCATGAAATAAAGTGAGCCTGAAGCATCAAAGGGGAGAGGAAAAAAAGGAAAAGACCAAGAACAAGAGGCCTCAAGAAAGCTTTGCAAGAGGAGCAAGAACAAATTCTGTTGAATGAGGACCTTGACCTAGAAGATAGGATTGCCATAGAGGTTCATCACGATAAATAATGTTGGGTCTATAGGGTGAATGGACACTTGGAGAAGCTCCCTGAGAAGGAAAATAGAGACAATCACTTGCTAAGACACATGGCACACCACTTCCAAGCTCAAAACATGATCGCCAATGTCAAGGTAAAGCAACTTGTAAATAAGCTCAAGGAGGCCAAAAAAGACCAAAAGGATGAGGGAAACTTGGAGATGCTTGTTGAAGCATCCATGAAGCTATAAAAAACATATCTTTACACCTTCACTACAATTTTGAGCAAATTTTGAGAATTTTGAGTTTTTGAGAATTTTGAGTCTAAGTTTAGAAAATCAATTGCTCCAGAATCACAACGCCTTGATTCTTCGCTTTTTCCTCGGGCCTCCATTTGAGGAAAGATCTACATTTTTGGAAAGCTCTTGAAATCCTCTAAAAACCCATTTGCTCAGATTTTGCAGAGGTGGCTTAGTTTTGGAGAAAAAGGCAAAAGAGTGGCAAAAAACTAGCATTCAGGACCATTTTTTGACAGGCGCTACGCTTCTGGAGTGACCTTGGGTGAATGGATTTTTGAAGGTCTTTCCATGCTTCCAATTCAGAAATTCAAACTATTCTAGAAACTAGACTTGAGGGGCTAGTTGTCTGTTTGCTCAGATTTGCATTTTGACCCGTGGAAGGCACCTAAAAAATTAGCTCTAAGTCAGCGCTACACTTCTGCACTTTTCTGTGTTTCAAATTGTAAATTTCACTGTGTAAATTTCTAGTTTCTATTTTGACTTAGTCAAGGTCAATATTCTCTATGTAACGGCACTAGTTACAAAGCTAGGTGATGTAGGCATGAATAAATGTACATCATAGGTAGTTTTTTATGTTTATTAGGCCTCATAAAAGAAGCAAACTCCTAAAGAAACTCTTCATGAAGTGTTTGAGTTTCACCTTTTCACTCTCACCCATTGGTTGAGAGAATCTTGGAGTCAGTTCCTCCACCAAGGAGTTCAACTCCTGAAGGTGGGAAAGTGGTCTAGGAGAGTCTATATGTGTCATTTCACTTCAGGAGAAGAGGGTTGAACTTTTTGTGAAGGAGGCTTGCATGTAATCATCTTTTCAGCTAATACAAAGACATGTTGTAGCTATTTTCAAGGAACTCTAGTCCAATGAGTTCTTGGTGCTTATACTTCATTCTTTTTGTTTTCTCATGGTCTAAAAATCTTTATCTACATTATATATCTTCTTTCTATGAATTTCTTGTGATAAAATACTTAGAATTCTTGTTTTTCAAGCCTTGTTATCTGGTTTTCATAGTGATGTGTTTTGTCTTCCTAAGCTAATGAAATCATGTTTATTTATTATCATTAGTTTCTTCCACACTATATCCTCTATACTACACTGAAAAATACTCAAATTACACCATGGTTTCTGATATCTAACTCCTTATGTTTTCTCCTGCACTCCCATAGTCTAGACCTACTTGTGGCTCCAAACCCTAAGTTTGGCAAATCCTAAAAACCAAATTTTCACAAACAAACAAACAAATACACATATCTAGCCTAAAATTCATTTTATTTAAAGTCATATCTATAATAAGAGACTTAGAGAGATCCCTCTCATGCTTAGTAGGGTTAGCTACTGAGCTGAAGTGGTTTGAGGTTACCCTTCTCAATTTTCCTTTCAGCCTAGGAGATTGTAAGGACTAACATTTTTGGCACTGTTTCCGGGGAATGACTGTTAAATCAATCCTGGGAAATATCTAAGAGCTTTCAAAGAACTGGTTCTATACTTCTCAGTTTCTAGTATTCAAGGATAGGCTGAATTCATAAATCTCATCAGTTTAGGGTGTATACATTATGGCTTCCAAAAGGCATACCATGTCAAACCCTGATCCAAATCCACCCTTTATTGTTGAAGATCTGTAAAGACTGCTCAGAAAAATTAGATTACCCATCACTAAAAGTGCAGTTTGTAAAATTAAAAGAACAACTTCACTACCTAAAAATATGTTTGCCTTTGAGCAAATCCCTTTTGAAGAGTAGATATAATTATCACTTACAAGGTCCAACTCTGACTCTTGTATCTCTGATATAACATTAGAACCTTTAAAGGTTGAAACTCACTCTATCTCTTCAAAATCTTTGTCTGTTAAAATTGATCATGAACTATGGTTAAATTTTGATAAGCTTCAAAGCCTCGTTGACCAACTCCAAATCACTACTGAAAAATATTTTGTTCAATATCAACTTGAATACTTGGCCACAACTTCATCTTCTGTTTCACCTCCAAGAACATCTGCTACATCTCCCAAAGTTTCAGTTTCATCATCTTTCCTACCTCCCCCATTCGTTCCATCTTTTCCTCCACAATCAATTTTAGTAGTTCCAACATCAAAACCCTTACTTACAAAATCCATTGTATCACCTTCACTATCTCCAGCAGTCATGGAGATATTTTCACCTCTTTTACTCCCTGCTCAACTTGCCACTTTGCCTTAGAATTATGGTCAAAGACTCCCTTTGTTTGATGGAAGTGCAGAAATTACAGCTCAATAGCATGTTGACAAGTTAATAGATTTCATTGATTTAGAAGAAATTGATGAGGAGAACGCTAAGATGAGGACTATAGCTCAAAGTTTCTCAGGGGATGTTAAGAAATGGTTTCAAAGTATGGCTGCTAATTCTATTAACAGATCTCAAAGATTGATTGAATTATTATTAGCTCGTTGTCAAGAGAAGAAAAATCCATTACAGATATTTGCTGAGTATAATTCAATGAAAAGGAACCCAAATGAAACAGTTCAAGAATTCACAGCAAGATTTAATATAGTGTACAATTCTATACCTGATGATATGAAGGCTCCTCCTTGTTGGCTTAATGGGGCTTGACCCAGGTTCAGAGATGTTTAGCCAAACAAATCCCGACACTACCAGCCCTTCCAGCAATAGTCCGCGGAGCGCGGACTGAAGTCTCACCCGAGGTAGTATGGGAGGGTGTTGGAACCAGGTTTCCACACCCTAGGGATGCCTAGATGTGGTCTGGGTTGGTGCAGAGCGATCTTACACGAAGCGTTGCTTCCATGCAATTGTCTTCTTCGGAGAAACTACCTTAGGCAACCGCAAATGTGATTTACCCTTTTCTATGCTTATTATTATTATAGATATTTTATTACTCATGAAAGTAGAATTATTTTAGTTGTTATTTGACATAAAAAAACATGTGCATTATTGTAAATCAACAATAGATGCATAACCTAGAATCTAGAACAGATACACGATACCTCAAAATCAAATTATCTTTATTAATGCCTTTATCCAGTTACAATCAACTTCCTACCCTGCGCACATAGTTGTAGGGGTCCGCACATAGCTGCGAACTCTACCAGGCCTCCGTGCACACAGTTGCGAAGCCTCAATCTCCTATTACAACCTAAACTTGCACTTACAGACTGAGATCTACAATCACTTTCAGACACCCATATTACTTTTATTACCAAAAGTTGCCTGCTTTACACTTAGAGCCTTGCTCTCATTTATACATTCCCATGGTCCACGAACCATGGACATGTTGACACATTCTAGATTAATTTATAATATTTTGGGGCGGACTACCCTTAGACTTGACCGATTACAATTTGCGCTCTGCACACTTCGCGGAGCTTTTACAATACAATACCCAAAAATGTGGGCTTCAAGCCCCAAAACCATTATGTGGGGGATCCGCTGCCCAACAGGCCCCCAACATAATCATCATGACTCATCCCGAGTCACCTGGCTGGTGCAGTAATATTCACGTGAAGTTCATCTAGTAATCTCTGCGCTTCGCTTATGTCTGTAGTACATTCCTCTGTTGTCTGTTGTATTTGTTTTACGTGCATCTCTGACGTTTCGTTAGCAGGTGAAAATCCTTGCCTGAGTGCATATATAGCCTGCATGTGTGCCGGCTTTCCCTCGATCTTGGCAGTGACCATGAATGCTTCCTCGAGCCAAGGCTGGATGCATTCTTTAAGCATTGCTTCCTTTTGGCGCGTGGCATCCACCTGGGATTTTAGAGCCTAGGCCTCCTTCATCTTAGCCAACCGCTGAGTAAGGGAAACCATCTATACTATCCCCCTGATGTTTTCATAAGCTTGCTGCAACTCCCGCGCTTCTTTCTCTATCTGTTGGAGTGTCGGGTCTTCCTGTAGTGAACTAAGAGTGATAAGTGACTAGTCTAGCAAGCCAGTTCATTCTTCTAAGGTGCGCTCTATTGTTTCCAACCCTACTTGAATGGCCTGGTGTCACTGCTCGCAGACCTCCAACAATGTAGAGGGTTGTGCCTTCAACTTTAGTTTTGCGATCTGTAGATTGAGGTCCAAGTGGATCCTCATGGCTTCCTCCTTTGCCTCATGGCATCTGCTGGCCAATTTTTGGATCTGGATGCCTACTGGTAAGTCTGGTGCAATCTCGAGCTCGAGAGCACAACGACATGCTTCCTCGACAGTTTGTCCCAACTCCTAGATCTGTGCTACTACTTCATCATGTTGAAGGCTCAGTTGCTCGATGTTGATTCAAAGTTCACTGAGCATCTGTACTGCACGTCCTTCCCTAGCATGAAGCTCTATCGTCGCTCCATCCTGCAACTAATATAGTATTTCTCGTGGGAGAGCAGCCAAGTTTAATCCAAGTCCCTTGAGCCGGCCTATTGCGTCTCTATCCTCTGCATTGTTTGTCGTTAGTGCTCCTTCTGGCAGCGCAATAGTGTTAGCCATTTTAGCCTGCAGCAACTGCTCAGTTGCCGATGTACCTGTAGCCCCATAAGCGGCTACCCTTCCCTACTATGGATGTCATACCTGAAGTTATTGCAGTTGCATTCTGAGTGCCCCCAACATAGTCTGTTGCTTCGTCATTGCCTCTTAGAGCACTTCCTAGGTGACTTCGTGAACTGTATCACCAATGTCGCATAGGTCACCCTCAGTTAGCGTGATAGGCTCCCCATCCAACTTGGACGCCTTGGTCTTCTTCTGAGGCCCTGTTTGTTCTATCGTGCACGGTAATTTTAAAGGTGTAGAGGTGGTGCTTGGGTCCACACCTTCTATTGTATTATCTGCCTTTTGCCCCGGAGTCAAGTTCGGGCCTCTTTCATCCTATGTCAGAGCACCCCCTTCTGCTACTGACTTTTCCACGACAGCCTTTGCAGCCTCCCGGGATGCCTGTACTTCCTCGGATAGCTGTTCGTTCTGCTTTTGTTGTGCCAGACTCTTGACAGTAGCCTTATTTCTTTGAATCTCCATCTCATCGCGCGCCACCAAATATGGTGTGCGCCATTCTGGTGGCCACATATCGAGTACCGCAAACACAGCATCATCTATTACGATGAAGGGGAGTGTGGTTGTTTCCGAGAAAACTAGTGTCCATTCAGAGCTGCTAGTCCCACTAAGACGGGTAGCTATCTTAGAAACAAACAATTCAAAGTAACTTGTGTTTTCCTTTATGAGATATAGATGAGAGAGAAGCACAGAGTACCAACCTCAGTCTTTCACTTGGCTCCTTTCTTGTTTCCTCTCTCCTTTGATAGAGCTTCGCCACTCCTTTCTCACTTTTCCCACTTCAAAGAACACCTGTAGAGGAAAAGCAACAAAATATCATCAAAGAATAGAGATATATAAGCATAAAAAATGTAGAATCAGATGTACATTAACCATACATTTGCATTCACAAATACAAGATTTACAAGTACACAACTATATGGAGGAAAATGCAAATAAATTTATTGATAGAAATAGTAGAAGAGAGGATTACAACCTCGCTATTTGATCCAGCATCATCCTCCCAGCATGAAATCCCTCTTCACCTCATGAAAAGCTAGATCACCCAACAATACAATGTCTCAAAGAGAAACCAACAACACTTCCTTACAAATTACAAAATTCCAGCCTTTGGATCTCTAGGACGAGGGATCCATATATAGATATTTGCAGGGGGGTGAGTTAGCTTCTGGGTTTTTTATTAGTGTCATTTCACTGATAGTTCTTGGTTCCACTTGGAGATTTCATGATCTCTTACTAATCCCTGGGCGAATTCAGAGAGGCAAGTGTCATATGAGCAGTTTCTAGTAGATTCTCTGAGTTTCCACCTAGCAAACTACCTTTGACATTTGTCTGCTCTCGCTCATCACACCCTATAGAATGGATTTTCAGTATGCATCACACCCTCAGCATGGAGCAGTTTGTATGATCTAGTTTTGACCAGTTCTGAGCAGTTTTTAAGGGAGAACTTCTGGGAAATGATGTAATTAGTTTACCTTGATCCTTTAGGGTATGAAACAACACTTTTATGGGTTTGAGAGCCCTTGGTTTATCGACATATTTGATTGGGGTTGCAGTGCCCAAATATGTCTATAACAGTTGCCCCCTAAAGCATGAGGTCGTAAATCTTCTGATGTCGGGTGAAATGCTTTATCATGAGGATCCGAGGTTTTTTGAACTGGAAGGTGACCTGTAATAAGATACAATAAAATACATTATCTTCATAATATTTTCATGATCTAGCTGAGGCAGGCATTCCCATGCTCAGCTTTATAAATTCATTTTCATGTACATAGGACAGACAACTGTTTGTGTGGCAGATTGATGATTCTGGTAGAGCCATCATCCCTTAGCTTGGATGATTATCTGTGCAGCTATGGAGTACATTTGATGTTTTTATTTTCCTGAATATATCGCAGCCCAGATGGATGAAACTAGATTCGGGATCTTCAAACTCATTCAATCTTTGCCTAATGTACAAGTCGATCCATGTGAAAAGATGTTCTGGTGTCGAACATGGAAAGACATCGCCTGATTACCAGCCAATGATGTAAGTTGTTAACAGGCGCGAGAGGAATCACCGATAATGATAATGACCCTCAAGGTACTGCAGTACAATTCACAGGGTGTGAATACATGAGTCGATGTTGAACACCACGTAAAATCTTTTGGTCAAAGGCCATTGATGTAAACCTATCGCCGGAAGTGAGAAACTTGCCATTGAGGCATGTAAGCTTCAAAGTACTGAAAGGGTTGTTCCTAAGTCGACTTCTTGGATAATGAGCTAATGTCGACAAGAAGTGACCCATCATAGGAGGGCCTTAATGAATCCCACATCTACGACATGGAATGGAGCAAATGATTTTGTGGAGGTGAAAATGATTTGATGATACAAGGTTCAGAGTGGCGGTCATGAAAAATGGAGTGCAAAGGTATTGCAGCGGATGAGGTGTTAGCTGGGTTGGTGAATTCTCTGAGCAACTTCTCTTGAACATATTGGTGACACTGGAATGGATTGGTAGCGTTAACCCCAAAATGGATGGTACGGAGGACCAATGGTGATATGACCAGTGAACGGAATAACCCAACCCGATTGAATCATGGTGATGGAGTGAAAGTGTCATGTTCAAGAGCGACCTACTACCAATGAAGTTCTTCAAGTTTTCTTCCCTTTTTCCCCAGTCATTGCTAGCTAGTACCTCTTTATTTTTGTCAAGCTTGATGAGGATAACATATTCTTGTTCTATAATTTTCCCTTCAGGCAAACCTATCGCTATGTTTTAGTGAGCCTAGCAACAATGAAACTCGCTCTTGTCTGTATGGACAAGTTTGTCGCTATTGTTTTAACGAGTTTAACGACAAAGATAACTCGGTCCTTTTCAGTTTTTGAGAGTTTGAAAAGAGATGGAAAGAAAACTCCAGTAGTCCTTTTTCGTAGTATAATCCCTTAAGTCCGAAAAAGTATAAAATAATAGGAAAGGGATAACTTTTCCGATCACTTTAGCGAGCCGAAAAATACAAGTGCTCGATCTTTTTGTGTAATGATCCCTCAGGTCCAAAAATATTAAAATATAGAGGATGGATGGAACTTCCAATCACTTTAACGAGCTGGAGAGGCCAATTGCTCGGCAATCTTTTCATATTTTATGAGTCTAAAAAGAGCTTAAAGGAGACTCGTTTTTTAGGAACGAGTGATGTTTTCGGATAGCAACTTGTTCCAGGTAAGGTTTGGAACTCTTTCAATCATGGCAGTGTAAAGAAGGTGGCTAATAGGATCACTCGTCAGAACTGTTCCTCAAAAGGGTAAACAATCAAGTGGAGGCATATGATCAGCTAAAAAGTGGAGGTGATGGTAAGAACATGACCAAGGCTCAAAAGCTGATAGCAACGCGATCACAAAGGTTATTTACCAAAGGTGGGTTCATTTTCTAATGAGCTTGAACTCTAGTGGAACATATGCTCACTGCTAGGTTTATTTTTTAACGAGCTTGAACTTCATGGAAACGTGATCGTGCCAGTCATTTAATAAGGATTTCTCTCATTAGTAGGTTCATTTTTTAGGGAGCTTGCCCCATGCGAAACTTTTCTTTGAGCCTTTTGTATGCAAGCTAGGAATGACCAACTACTGTCCTAAGGGTTAAAGAACTATTGAGGTTAGGTAGGATAGTTTTTTGGTGGGAAACATTTCCTTTACTTTTTCATCATCGTCGGTCCCGACAAAGGTGAATGGTGGATCAGACCAATCACCTAACTTAAGAAGCTGAAGTTAGTAAAAAACTACGGGGTTAGAGTTATGTTGGTCTCTTTTCACTTGCGTAAAAAAGGTTTGCATGCCCCCAGGTATAAAGAGAAGTAGAGCTTCCAGGTTACCAAATGGAAGTTCTTGTATTAAAGCAAGGTTGTTTCATCCACGTAGCAGCCAAAACACTTCCTTGGCTTTGTCCATCGAAATAGACAAAGGTGAATGGTGGGAGCTTCCAATCACATAACCTTCGATGAGGAAATCTTTTTCCGGACTGATCCCATTTTCCTAAACGGACGGGTGTGTCAGATTGGTCATATATCCTACGAGGAAACCTACATTATATCTGGGTTTTTCCTACCGAAGCAGACCAGGGTGCATGGCCCTTAGGTTTAGTCACATTCATCGAATCACTCAAGATCATCAGGTGGATGGATTGGAGGTTGACGAGACATTTCTTGTGAAAAAAGACCATTTAGGGATGGAATTTGACTTGTAGCTGTGTTTGAACCGGGGAATGAAAGTTGGTCAATGAGCTGGACCATTCTGCCTTCATACGGGAAACACATCACCCGAAAGAGTGAGGAAACAATAGCTCCCATGCTATAAATGTAGTCATGCCCAAGGAGTAGATTGTAATCTAGAGGCCCTTGGACTACCATTACTTTCAGATGAACGGTTTTCCTTTTCAAAGTTATAGATAAATTTGGAAGGATCCCTAATAGTCGACTGGTTCCATTATTGAAGCCTTACAAATTTCGAATCTCAGGCAGAAGCGATGGCAAACCAAGTGCTTTCTAAGCAGTTGAGGAAAGGATACTCACAGAAACCCCTTTATCTATGATAGTACTAGCCATGATCATTTTGTAAGCTTGTACTATGATTCAGAATGGTACATTAGATGGTAGGTGGGGTCTCACTAGTAGATTCCAATCAAAGGAAACGATTAGATTGCTTGATGGAGGGACCGAATAAACGACTGGATGAATCTCTTGAACTGAGGGACTTCCCTCATGTGGTAGAGGAATGGGTAGATTGCCCCCCTATTCATCGGATTTTGTGTTAACAAAAAGAATTTGAACGGTGTTGTTCTCATTCTCTTTGGAGACTGTATCATCTAAAGGTGGACCTTCTAAAGACAAAACTGGGTCAACTGTCGTCTCGACCTGTTGACTTTGGTCCAGTGTGGACTCAGAACGTTTATCTTTGATGATAGGCATTTCAACCGACAACAAAGGTGTGTCAGTTGGATTTTCAACTAGCGATGGACTTGGCAAGAGTTTCTTGTATCTAGGAGGAAGTTGCTGCAGTGAAGCAGGACGGTTATCCAAGACTCTTTTAGCTTCGTCCAAGAAAGGGCAACAGTGGAGGGCATGATCACCTTCACACAACCTACAAGGAAACTTAGATCTTCCTTTTTTCCCATTGACTTCATTTTCACTAGTTGATGGTGTACTCTCAACATGATTGACAGAGGTTGAAGACACCGGATTGTGCAAGCGGGGAGACTAGTCTCTCAAGATCTGCGGGATGCAGGGACAATCTCGATGATAGTGGTCTCCTTTGCAAATGACACACGGAGATTTGGGTTTGGATGGTGCAGTGTGTGGATTTTCACCAAACGATGCATGGTTGCCCCCTTTCGCTATTGGCTTCTTCTTCTTCTTCTCCTTCCCTTTCTTCTTCTTCTCAGTTACTTGATTTTTAGTGTTACTAGTTTCACCAAGCAAAGAAGAATAAGGAGAGGGAGAAACAAACAAACTGGAAGGTGGGGGAGAAACTTCAGTATCATCTGGTTGCTGATTTGATTGCTGAGGAATTATGGTGTTTTGAATGACAGAGGTCGAGAATAGCCATACTGGTAGGCCAATTGTGCGTCCTGGAAGGGACAATGTAGCCATGTGTGGAGCACCAACATCTCCCCAAGAGGAGAAAGGACTAGGATTTCCCCCCAAGCAGAAATCCTTGATTGGTGGACTCCATTTTCTCAACCTAAGACCAACGAGGGAACAATGATATTATTCTGAATAAAGTAAATTTTATGATGCTTTGACATAACTTGCTTTTTCAATTTTTAAGAGTTGAGAAAAAGCTAAAGATGACTTTAGTCACCTTCGATTTTTAATGAGCCTGAAGTGACAAGTGCTCAGATGGACCTTTTATTTTAAGGAGTCTAAAAAGGAACGAAAGTGACTACTCTAGAAATATAGATAGAGGGATTACCAAACCAATTGCAAAACTGCAATATACATCTGGGTGGTAAAATATAGAGAAATTACCGAGGACTTTACGTATGACAGTCAATCTTCCCAAACGTTATGTTCAGTGCATTATGATCGATAGGGCAGCAGACACGGCTTCCTAAGGATAAAGGATATCAGCCTATTGTGGTCTCCCAATATATACTCGATGGTACGTGGGAGCACAAGTTCGTACTGGCACTTGTCATATGAAAGAGGAGGAATCACCCAAGCTACAATGAAAACGATAGTTACCAGGCTTTACGACACCAGAATACATCTCTAGCCTAGACTTCTAGATGTTGTGCGTTAGGTTCCAAAGTGTTTTTATGTTCATTGAGGTTTATTTTATAGTTGATATTTCTTAATAAGTTTGCCTTTCAAGGTTCACTGCACGATGTAGATGTACAACTCCTAAATATGAAATATAAAATGATAAACAATCGTTTATTTTCTTTTAGTAATGAAAATACTAGCTACTAAGGAAAGAAAAATATGATTCTTCCAACATAGAGTAGAGAGCACACACTAAATGCACTTTTCCTAAATCGTAGTCTAAATGCAAATGCACATGCATGTATTTGTTTTTCAGTTCCCTTAATGTGAGAATGACTCCTCAAAGCGACACTTTAACAATTTCTTTTCAAAACGAAAGGAATATTAAGACAACACTTTCAATTTCGAATGGAAAATTGTTTTCGACACTTCAAAGAATTGATAATTCAAATCAAATACAATGGAAAAAGTGTAATCAACTATCTAAAAGAGGAAGACTTTACGACACTCTTTTTCTTGACTGAAAACGACAGTTGCAACACTTTTGAATCAAAAGATGATAGTTCGATTAAGCTATTGTTTTCAAAGGAGGACTGTAAATGATGAAAAATACATAAAAAACATTCACAATTCCTTATCAATGGAGGCTGAATAACGTGAAGGAAGAAGGTTTCAACACTGATATACTGATCATAAACAGCAAAACTACTAAATAGAGCTGAAAACAATGAAGAAGAAACCAAAATCTGGAGGCATAAATAGTCTCATTCAATCATCGCACCTATCCTTAAGGAAAAGAGGGATGCATCTCACTTGCAGCACACAGGAGGTGTGATGCATCTAGACTACCAATGAGAGACAATGAAATGGTCCAGGAATGAGACTGAGCTTGGTTTCCACCCACAGTTTGGAACTAAGTTCAGGGATTTAGGCTAAGCTTATGATAGATAGTAAACACAAAGTATAGGGACTGATCTAATGAGGTTATTGAGCTACCACTAGGGCACTTAGGATGTTTGCAAGTCAGATGTTTAGTTCATAAACCAACCTGGAGATTTACTAAAGTAGCATTGATCTACTTTGCAGTTGCATAGCAAAAGCAGCTCGAAGGCTAGCTGGCTTAACTTCAGGCTCCGTCTGTAGTTTATAAAGCAAACAACAGTAACAAACAAACAAACTATTCGCTCCCTAGTGGAGTCACCATTTTGTTTCTGGGAAAACTAGTGTCCATTTAGAGCTACTAGTCCCACTAAGATGGGTAGCTATCTTAGAAACAAACAATTCAAAGTAACTTGTGTTTTCCTTTATGAGAGATAGATGAGAGAGAAGCAAAGAGTACCAACCTCAGTCTTTTGCTTGGCTCCTTTCTTGTTTCCTCTCTCCTTTGATAGAGCTTTGCCACTCCCTTCTCACTTGTCCCACTTCAAAGAACACCTGTAGAGGCAAAGTAGCAAAATACCATCAAAGCATAGAGATCTATAACCATAAACAATGTAGAATTAGATGTACATTAACCATACAATTGCATTCACAAATACAAGATTTACAAGTACACAAGTATATGGAGGAAAACTCAAATAACTTTATTGATAGAAGTAGTAGAAGAAAGGATTACAACCAAGCTATCTGATCCAGCATCATCCTCCCAGTATGAAAGCCCTCTTCACCTTATGAAAAGCTAGATCACCCAAAAATACAATGTCTCAAAGAGAAACCAATAGCAGTTCCTTACCAATTACAAAATTCAAGCCTCTGGATCTCTAGGATGAGGGATCCATATATAGATATTTGCAGGGGGGTGAGTCAGCTTTTGGGTTTTTGATTAGTGTCATTTCACTAATATTTCTTGGTTCCACTTGGAGATTTCATGATATCTTACTCATCCCTGGGTGAATTTAGAGAGGCAAGTGTCATATGAGCAGTTTCTAGAAGATTCTCTGAGTTTCCACCTAGCAAACTACCTCTGCCATTTGTCTGCTCTCACTCAACGCACCCTACAGAAGGGCTTTTTAGTATGCATTGCACCTTTTGTGTGTAGCAGGTGAGATGCATCGCACCCTCAGCATGGAGTGGTCTGTATGGTCCAGTTTTGACTAGTTTTGAGCATTTTTTTAGGGAGAACTTCTGGGAAATGATGTAATCAGCTGACCTTGATCCTTTAGGGTATGAAACAACACTTTTAGGGGTTTGAGAGCCCTTGGTTTATCGCAATATGTGATTGGGGTTGCTGTGCCCAAATATGTCTATAACAGTGGTCCACTTCTGCTCTGGATCCTTCTGAGCCCTAATATACACATGGTGAATATCTTCTTTAAAATCTGCAAAACTCTTAACACTATCGTAGACCACGGTAGACAGGTGTGGTCGTTTAGTGATTCACACCCGTATGCTTGCCTCCATCAGTATCTGTAAGATCTTGGTTTCACAGATTCGCGCGGCATCCTTTGTCACCCATAAAGATGTGTATTTCGCTGCCTCTAGCCAGTCCTAATCAAGGGGAGGGCACTGACTATCTTCTGGCAATTCACCTGTAACCAATAGTATGGATAAGCGCAACCATGCATAGTGGAAGGTCTTACCCTATTCTTTGGCCTCCCTGCAGTTTGTCAGGAACTCATCGTGAAGGAACTGTGCCCAATTGAACTGTACCCCATCTGCACATAGCTCGACTAGCGCAATGACCATTGCTGGTACCTCGTTTCCCCTACATTTTCTCATCACCTTTCCTGCCAATAACTGGGTGGTGATGCGGACTCCTTTGTTCTGAATAATAGTAATAATGTACCCCCTCTATTTTTTCTCCAACTTATATTTCTTTTTCATGGCCTTTGCAAGCGTCAAGTCTCCATTTGTGCCAGCTATTTCCGCAGGGTCCCTTCCTACATAGGGAAGCAGAGAAATCTGATGAATGAGCTCTGTCATGATAGGAATGGGCTTATCCAGCCATAAGTACCCATCATGCACTAAGCAGAGCAGTTTCCTGATGACAAATATGGTGATCGGTGCCCGATGAAAGTGTGGAATCAATAGGAGGTGGAGTAGTCCAGTCTCCTCCACGCAGCCATGTCCGTAGTTGCATTGTTGTAATGGCCCCTTCCATGCTTAGTTCCATCAGCTCACTAGTTTCTAAATGGGTAAATTCTCACTGTCCACAAGGTCCCAGTCTTCAAATTTCATAAAGGGAATGCGGCCCACATTCGTTCCTTCAAACAGAGCCCCTTCAGGGAGGGATGGGGTGTTAAACCTGCCGTTAATGGCATCCAAATCTTTAGGTACCTTTACCCTCCCTTTCCGGGGAGGGACATACTTGGGCAATTTTGCTGTGGCCCATACTAGATGGATGTCTTCATCTATCTCTTCTTCTGGATCCTCCTCCTCATCATCACTCTCAATATTAACCGTTTTTCCCTTTTCTTCCATCGATAATTTACCGAAATGTGGGTTTCGTGGAGACATACAGACCGGTCCTGCTACCTGCAGGTCCTTCTTGGGCCTCAGCGTCCGTGGTGATTTAGGGATTTCTGGTGCATCCCCTCCTGATGGTGTAGGATTTTGTGGGGCTCCCTTAGTGGTTGACATGAGTCTGATAAGGTACTCCTGTGTATCCTTCGGCAAGGCTTCAAACCATGGACTCACTCTTACAACCTCCTCATTCATCAGATGTATGCCTGTTTGATAACGAAATAATTGTATGCCAAGGGTTTCTTGATAGTGGGTCATCCATGATTTATAGGCCCATTGTAATTTCAACTCAACCCTCCCCTCATTTACTGGCTCATTAATGCTATATTGGCGACAAATTATTTTGAATCAATTTCTAAACTTGTGTCTTAAATGTCCACAACCCACTTCTTTCTGTCTTAACTCGTACATCTTGTCATGAATAGTGACATCAATGGTCACTTCCTTGTTTATCCACGTAGTAGCACATCCCATTCTACGCAACCGTGATCTGTGGGACATAAAGACCCTACGCGTACTTTCATTATTGCCTAGCTTCTTAACAGACTGTTTTATAGTCCCGCACTCTCTTTCAACTGTTTGGAGCACTGAGACTATCCCCTCTTTGGTTAGTCAGGTGGTCACACCCTCTTGGTGCATTGTTAGCGTGTTTTGGTGAACATCCCTTACCACAGTTTCTGCTGTCACCACTATGCGCTTTGTTGTGCGTGGCGTGTTCTCCTGATTTCTCTCAAGAGTGAGGTGCGGCCTTAACCACAATATTCGACCAATTACCTTGCAGTCACATTCCTTCGATCCATCCTTAGGTTTGCCCGTATCTAGCTACAACTTTCCAGGTTTGTCATTCAGAAAGTCCTTCTTTAGTTCTTTTTCCCACTGTTTAATCTCTACGTCCATCATCATATTCTTCCTTCTGAGAATTACCCTGTTTTTTTTCAATTCACGAAGTTTCTCATTTCCTTGCCAAATGGCTTCCTAAATCCATTCATACTCCTCTTCTCCTGGTTGTATGAGTCCTTCAGCCCAGAATTCGCGCGCTGTGCTCTTCTATGATATTACTACATCCACGGTCTTCTGTGGAGGTGCTTCAGAGACCTTAGTTCTAGTACCATTCTGTAGTTTAGGCTTCATGGCTGGTGAGCTCCAATATTGCAGCAAAGATGCTGCAACTCTTGGGACTCCCTACTTTACTTTTATCAACCCGGTAGTTCGTAACAAACTTGGAAGCGACGGTGCTATATGCACAAGTACTAGCTCTTGCTGCAGGCTGTCACTTGAGCAACTGGCACAAGTTCGCTAGGAGCTTAAGCCAACTTCTATGAGTTCTTAGAAGAAGCTTTTAACTGTGATGGATGAAAGCTAACTCAAAAGAGGCTAGTCTACTTGCAGAAAGAAGCGGAAAGCTAAAAGGAAATGCAAACCCTAGCAAACCCTAGTTTTACTGACTAACCCTATTGGCACAAGAAAAGAGATGAAAGTTACTAAAATGGGTTCCATTGACTCTTGGAAAGGTAAAATGCATGTGTTTAAGCTACTACTGAAGGAAAATATGGAAAAAGCATCTTTTTGTATTTTTAAGTAATTTTGCAGAATTATTATGCATGTGCTTTAACTATTTTTTACTGTGCAGGGGTTTATTGGTGAAAGGAAATGGAGTGGGTGCTTGCAGGAGGTTGGGAAGGTGAGAAGAGGGCCTAAGGGGTCCCTAGTACCCTTCTAGAGAATTCCACAGTGATCAGATCTCAATAAATTGCTCGCGCGAACTTCTACAGGAAGTCTGCAGGGGTTCTATAGGATGTTCTACAGGAAGAGCCGAAAGAGGATTTTAGAGGGTTGATGGTGGAAAAACGGTGGGAAAGTTAAAATGGAGGATGGATGAGGATGTGAAGGGGTCTAGGACCTGGTAAATGAGGCTAAGGAGTGATGGCTGGATTCTCTCAAGGATGGAGAAAGCAATGTTGCACAAAAATAGAGGAATTAGGGTTAGTTCGGAAAGTGTGGCAAATGAAGGGAAGAAATATTGAGTGAGGGGTTGGAACAGGTTGTATGATGGAGGAAGGGTAGGTAGGGATGTATTACAGGTGTTTTGCATATTACTTCCCAAAAATTGATCCAAACAAAGACAAAAAAACAGAGATCTACCTACGTTGACCTAATCTCCTCTTGAAAACCAGAAACATGATGAATAGCAATGTATAAACATGAAATCATGCAAGAGAGCTATGGAAACTAAGAAAGAACAGATCAAAACATGCAAGTACAACTGGTATCAACTTTTTGAACTAAATCTAACACTAACAATTGCATGGAAAGGCAAGAACAGTGTTTTTGTGGCAGCAAGTATGCCTTGGTCTCAGCTCATGGTCGCAAGGAGGGAGAGATAAGATCAAGGATTGGTTTATGGCCTTTTTGAAGATATTTTTTGTTACCAAACTGTCAAATCAACTTGAAGCATGAAAATCTATTTTAATCATCAAAATCAACCTAAGTAACAAAGCAAGATCTTAACCTAAATAGCAGAAATTATTCAATGAATGCAAGGAAAACACATAAAAGTACACAAAGAAGGTACTAGCACTTGGGTTGGGCCAAAACCCAAGAGCTAAAACCTCCTAAGAAAGCTCAGAGCTGGTGCAAAGTGAAATTTATCTCCATTACTCAAAAAATAATCATGTCACAAAACTGTTTACAGCAAAAGCTCGAAAATGAGCTAAAATGCAGAGTTGCACTATGGTGCAAAAAACAATTGTTCAATAGCTAAAATACCAAGGCTTGAAGCCTTCCTAATTATGAAATATGAGGACTCCCAACAGTCCTCCTTAACTTTAGGAGCTTGGCTGTTCAAAACTGCAGTCAGTCAGCCACTTTACAAAATCTGCTCCGCTGCCCCTTGAAATCATCTTTGGTGGGCTGTTGAACTCCGAGTTGATGGTGGAGAACTCAAGGAAGGGGTCATTTAGTGTAGGAGACACCCTTCCTACAAATCCCTAGCCTTGTTCCTCTGTATTTGGTTGTCAACTTGATCATAAATGCTTGACCTTGGTCCAAAAGATGTCCAAAAATATGCAATAAGCACGTATTAGACTTTGTGGTCAAGTAACTATTCTCATTCATTCAATTAACATAAATATATTCAAAAGCATGCATGAAACTATGAAGAATGGTGGATTAATCGAGAATAATAGGCAGAATGAGCCCAATAAGTTACCCATTTTTGGGGCTCATCATCACCCCCCTGTTGAATGTGTTGCTCATCCTCTGAGCAACTAATCCATCTCATCATCTTTGATTGTTTTGACTGCCTCTTTGACATCCCAGGCTTCTAAGGTGATGTCGTCTTCTCGGTCATGAAACCCTGCCTTTCTCTCTACTTCCTCCCATTATCTGTGTTCTTCTTCTTCTTTGGCCCCTTCCAGCAGTCCTAAGAGAAATTGAGGACTGAAATTTAGGTCGATCTAGTTGGCCTGCAGATTTTGCATTGACTGTTTATATAGTGGTACTCTTGCCAAGGCCTCCCTCATCATTGTTGGGAAGTGGTATTCTCTTATTTTCAGACTATGGGACAATGTGTTCCATCTTCTTGTGCAACATGAATGCAGTTATCACCAAGAAGTCTTTCCACGTCTTCAAAGTGAGCAATGGCCTGAGCTTGCCTTTCAACGTAGTCTGGGAGAACCTAGGGGTTGTTGGCAAGGTGCTGATGGACATATATTAAAGTTGAGGGATCTTTTGGTTCTTTCCTGATCATGAGTGGCTCACTTAGCTCTCTGTCCATAACTTTCAGAATTTCTACTGCGCTCTTTTCCTCATGGTTTAACCAAGAGGCCATGGCCATGAGTTGCACATCTCCCAACGTAGCATTGGGGTCCCATAGATCCATGTTTGGAAGTGCCAAGTTGTGTAAATAGAATTATGCTAACTTGGCCTTATCTTTTGTTGAGCTATTGTCACACAAATACATAAACTGATTGTAATTCTGAAATGGAATGGTGCCCCTTTGGTCCAATGTGTTAATTTGAAATTGTAACCATTGATCTTTAAGATATAAGGCATAAGATTAGCAGGTTGCCTACATTGTAAGGCTTCTATTGCCCAACTAGCCATGCAGGCCAATTGGGCCTCTTTCTCTTGCAACTGTTGTTTCCAAACCTGTATTTCTTTTGTTGCCTGAGATTCCTGTTCTTGCAATAGTTTTGTTAGCATTTCCACATTAGCTTGTAGATATTCCTCTTTCTATTGTTTCTCAGTTGTGTCCTTGTCTGATGGAGGTCTTTCTTGCTACTGTTGCCCTCCCAAAATGGACAACCTATCTTCCTTGTGGACTTCTTGTAGCTGCAACTGTTTTTTCAGCAGCTCATTTTCCTCTTGCAACTGGGCTCTTTTGCAACTTTCTACATGCCTTATCATGGCCAATTCTCCCCTTAATTCTTTCAACTTCTCCTCCATGTTTCCTATGTCCTCAACTCCCTTAGATTTGGTGATTTTCATCCATGTGTGTGTGATGATCCTCTCTTTCTCTAATTCGAAAAATAATGGCACAGAAAATTTCAGTGGGATGATTTTCCCACCCTCTAACAGATTGTAATACGAGCCCAAATCAGGTTGAGGGGTAGGTTCAGGTATTTTTTTGGTTATGCTCTCCCCTTGTGATTGTTTAGCTGCCTTCTCCTCCAATTTCTCAATCTCTTTTAACTTGGAAAGAGTTTCCTGCAGAGATGTTGCAGCTTCCTGTAGAACTGCCTTTGAGTCCATCAACTTAATTCTCTCTTTCCATATAGAGGTTTTTGGGCTTCCTCTTTCATAGGTGATGGATATCTTGGAAGGAGACTCTTCCTTCTATTTAGTGGGTGAGTCCTCAATGACAATCGGTTCCTTGGACGGTAGCTAAGGTTTTCCTACTTTGATCCTTGTGCTTTTTCTAGCTTTGAAGTACATGGAGGTCCTTTTTCTCTTTCTTTTTTGTTTTGTAGGGATTCTTAATATAGAAAGCACAGTTGCTGCCTCCCTTGCCAACGTCTCAGGGGATTTCTCTTCCTGCTGTTCTTTTCCTTCACTTCCTATAGAAACTTCTATGTCCACTATTTCTGTCTATATGACTGATGTTTCAGGGTGTGTCTTTCCCTTTTCTTTCTAGGTTCCTGCTTTGGCTGTGGCAGCCTTCATTTGGGCTTTCTCAGCCTTTTCCTTTCTACTCTGCATCCTCTTTTCCCCTGTTGTTTTTCCTATTGTTTCTTCCTTTGTTTTAGGCTCAACAGTCTTGCTAAACTCTTCTTTTTCTTTCTGTTCTTCCTCTGTTTTTCTGTCTACTTGAATGTCCTGTGTTACCTCATCATTGTTCTTTTGAATTTCTTTAGTGTGCTCCCTCTCCTCACTGCTGGATGGGGTGATGTTTTTAGCTAAAGTTCTAATTTTATCATCCTTGTACATGTTTTGAAGATTTCCCAAGATATGGGAACAATGTAGGTGTGCAAAGCATCTTGCACCAACAGTTTGATGAGCCCATGATGGGCCAACTGATCTGGGATCCCCTCATTTAGCTTTGTACCACATTCAATTAGGGACTGAAGAAGGAAATATGGGATGCTCAGTGTTTTGGTTGGAGGCAAGTCAATCCCATTCCTTAGTTCACACAACAACCTAAAACGATATCCATAGATGATGTTAAACCTCCCTTCACATGTGATATAGTTCATAATTTGAAAACTAACTTCACTCCAGAGAGGAGGCAAGCTAGTTCTTCTAACCCCATTTTTGTCTTCTACAGTATGCTCCTTCGGCAGAAAGAATTTTTTCTTAGCAAATTGGCCCAATGACCTCTCCTCTTTGCTCCAAGGGAGCCCAGTGGTAGACTAGTAACTCCACTAATGAGTTCAGGGGTAAATTATAGGGTCAAAACCCTAAAACTAACTGTGGAATGTGTCTTTTAATGTGGTCTCAGGGACATTAAAAATTCTTAAGTTATCTCCTCATCATAACCCTGAATTTTGTCAAAGAAGGATATCCAATTTGTTTGGGTGAAAAGGTCCACCACCTCAGGGTGCTCGTGCAACTTGCTAGAGTCCGAGGGTTCTTTCCTTATGAATCCTCCTGGCATGGTGTTGAGTGCTCTTTTTATGTTTTAACCAAAAGAGAAAATGCTCAGGAAAACAAACAGTCAATCACTGAAATAGAGGATGGTTGAATTCGGTTTCTTCTGAACCCAAGAAGGAATTTCTCATGTGTTCAATATCAAATAGCAATAATTCCCTTGTTTTAAGACTGTTGTCACCTAGAATTTGACTGTCTATTTATGAAAAGAAGAATTTTGTTTTTATAGAATAGAGCATAAGGACACAGGTTCTCTTCTCAGCACATAGATAGATATGTAAATTCAGTTTTTTTTCACACACAAGCTGGACTCTACTGCTGCATGTATCTTCCTTACAGGAGAATTTAAAAAGAAAATGTGGTGGATATTTTCAATGCAGAAAAAAAATTCTCGGGAATCTCAGTGAAATATCCAGGAAAACTTTTCACTTTTTCTCAATGCACAGGCAAAATTTTACTCTCATTTTTCAATCTGATGCTGTTCAATTCACCACCTTGCACAAACAAATCATAAACAGAGGATTTTTCCCAAGCCTACCTTGTTTGGAGCTTGAAATTTGACGAAAATTCTAGGTTTCCTCTCCGCAGAGTTGTTCTCTGCCTTTCCTGTAGAAGTCTGCTGGCTCCTGTAAAATAGAATTGTGCTTCCGGTAGAGCCCGATAGGTGGGAGATTTTTGAAAACAGGCAGAAAAACTGGTGGAGGACGACCGGTTAACTGTTCTAGAAGCATTGGATGCATACTCCAGTCTGGAACGTCGAGAGTGCAGAATGAACAGAGGGTGGTGCATGTTTCAACTTAGTGTCTTTTAACTATGGCGTGATTCGTGGTGAGGGGATGAGGTGGTCGGACCAGACCATTGATCCGACATCATAGCCATAATTTTTCTACGTGTTTCTGACCGCCATCACCTCCTCTCTGCCATTATATGTTGCCACCACTACCAGTCCTGACGATTTCTCCCTGAATGGACACCCCACACGTGCTGGCTGCACATCTAATCAGAAATTTTTTAATGTAACGGGGCTCGTTTGGATCCCACAAGGATATGTAACTTGGCCAAGGGTGGCCAGTTGACTGGCCACTGATTCCATTCAATCTGGACCATTCCCCTAGTTATGCAGCTTTAAAATATGATTTATGCAATTGAAGAATGAGTTTAGGCACTTACCTGTGTGGTCACAGTCGTGTTATGCAAATTTCGGTTTTTGGAACCCATTCCTTCATTTGTTGTTGCTGCATGCACGGGTTTTGGAACCCATTCCTTTGTTTGTTGTTGCTGCATGCACACTGCATGATTGGCCTCAACTGTTGCTGATGTTCATACATTCAAGTAGAGCTCCATGCATGCTTCTTTTGCCATACTTTGATGTTCCTGTCTCTGTAGTATGTCCTTCAGAGGGATCAGCTGCTACAGGATTCTTGTAGGATGTCCTGTAACTGCTTCTCCTCCTAGAATGCAAGCTAGAATGAGCAGGGTCTCTACTAAGGGTCTCAGCTGATGAGGAGTCTAGATGGAGTGTAAAAGATATGGCGAGTGAGAAACTGCCGCTTGATTTGTCATTAAAACTTTTTTGCTGGCAGTATGAAGAAAACAGGATTTCTGTGTGTGACTGTGCAGGAACATAAAAAGAATGAGTGCAATGGAGGTGTACGGAGATGGAAAAAGGGTGACATATGGTGATGGATGGAAGCAGGGAGGTTTATAGGCCTCATAGGCAGATCCCCAACCTTTGGGTTCTCTTCTGAGATCAATTTTTACTCATTTTTAGATTCTACATGATCTTCCTATAGAAGCCACAAAATTTCCTGTTGAAGACACATAACTTCCTATAGAAGTTGGAATCTTAGCCCGAATGAGATCAAATCTTAGGAAAGGGTAGTGGTCATGGAGGAATAGATTATGAGGGATGCTTGCAGCTTGGTGCTGACCTCTGTCCTTGTCTTGTGCGGTCCTCCTACCCTGCAATGTCCTTCCTGCAATATGCAATTATTCAACAGAAATTAGGTTTACTTTTCTCTTTTTTCCTTTTTTTTTTTTTTTAGTCTGAGACAGTTGGGGTGCCTCTAGGAGGTTTTCACCCTCACTGTCTGCCCTGGGTGCCTCCAAGAGGTTTTCACCCAAGGATCTTTTTTGTTTTTTTCAAGGTGTGGGTGGAGTGGAGGCAAGGGCCTACTCACTACCAACACTGATTTATCCAGAGTTTGAATGAACTCCTGCTTAGAAAGGGGCTTCCTGTAGATTTTCAATCGATGCCCATTGACGAGCATGGGTATGGCTTCTTCATCAATGGTCTTGATAAGGACTGAACCATTGTTGTTGCATTTCTCCACTGGATATGGTCCCAGCCATCTTGTCCTCAGCTTTCCTTTGAAATCCTTGTATCTTGAATCATATAACAACGCTCAATCTCCTGGCTGAAATTGCTTTTCTTTAAGGTGCTAGTCATGCCATATCTTTCTTTGAAGTTGGACCACCTCTGAGTGGAGAAGGGCCTGCATTCTCTGTTCATCTAGTCCATTCAGCTAAAGTTATCTTTCCTGCTGTGCATGGCTGAGATCTAGGTCCAGCTGAACTGCCAACCTCAATGTGTTATATTCAAATTCTATGGACAACAAAGCCTTCTTCTCATAGGCCAGCTCATAGGGTATGAAACCTGTTGTAGTTTTCCAAGTAGTGTTGTAGGCCCAGGTGGCCTCAACCAAGCGATCTGCCCAGTCTTTTCTACTGCTGCTCACCACTTTAGTCAAAATCTCTTCCAAAGCTCTGTTAGTGACTTCCATCTGTCCATTTGCTTGCGGATGATAAGGGGTGGAAGTTTTGTGCTTAATCTTGTGATGAGCAAGCAGGTCTTCAATTGGGTTAGAGGTAAACTAAATTCCTTGATCTGTGACTAATTCTCTTGGGTAGCCAAACTTGTAGAAGATATTTTCCCTCAAAAACTCAGCCACTTTTACTTGTTGCTACCTTGATTGCCTTTGTTTCTGCCCACTTTGTCAGGTAGTCCGTGCACACAATGATGTAAGACTTTTGTTTTGAAGGAGGGTTGATAGGACCCACAAAGTCCATGCCACACTTCTCAAATGGCTCAAAAGTGACTTGAGGTTGGAGGGTCATTTCATCCCTTGGAGTCGGTTTCCCCATCCTTTGACATCGGTAACATTGGCTGATGTATCTCCTGACATCTTGATGAAGAGTGGGCCAATAGTAGCCTGCCTATAGAATTTTGAAGGCGGTTCTTTTTGCTGCAAAGTGGCCTCCACAGGGCCCATCATGACAGGTTAGGAGGATGTCAAAAACTTCCTCCTCCCTGACACAACACCTCAAAATCTGATCTGGACCAAGTTTGAATAGGTTGCCCCCAATCCAAGTGAATGGGGCACTTTTCCTCATGATCTTGCTCTTCTCTTTTGAGGATAGGTGTGGTGGGAACTGTGCTGAAACCAATTAATTTTCTATATCAGCAAACCATGGAGAGAGTACTGAAATAGAAAACAGGTGTTCATTTGGCATTTGATCATCCACCATCCATTCTTCACTTGCAGGCAAATCTAGTCTAGATAGAAAATCATCAACAACATTTTCCTTACCTGGCTTATCAACAATGGTCAAATCAAATTGTTGCAATAAAAGTAACCATCTAATGATACGAGCATTTACATCAGGTTTATTCATCAAATACCTAATTGCAGCATGATCAGCATGTATGAATGTTTGATAACTAGTGATGTAGTGTCTGAATTTGTTTATCGAATGGACTACAGTTAGGAGCTCTTTCTCAATTACTGTATAGTTTAACTTCGCCTTGGATAGGATTTTACTGACAAAATATATGGCATATGGTAGCTTCTCTTCAACTTGTCCTAAGGCTACTCCTATGGCTTTGTTCGAGGCATCTATGTGAATGTGGAAAGGTAGGGCCTAGTTTTGACCTCTCAAGATTGGGGCGGTTACCAGCTTACCTTTCAACGCATCCAGAGCCTCTTGACAGTTGTCAGTCCATGTAAACTCAACATCCTTCCCCAAAAGACCAAACAATGGAGAGGCTAGCTTACTAAAATCTTTAATGAATCTTCTATAATATCCTGCTAAGCCTAGAAGACTCTGAACATCTCTTATCTTTTGAGGAGGTGGAACCCTTTAGATGATAGCAATCTTGTTGGGATCCACCTGTAATCATTGTTGAGAAATTGTATGACCTAGCACGGTCCCTTCGGTCATCAATAATTCACATTTTTCAGGATTGAGGGACAGGTTCATCTCAATACACTTGGTTAAAACTTTTCCCAGGTTAGTCAATGCTTCTTGGAAGTTGGACCCATAAGAAGTCATCAATATATATTTCCACCAAATCATGAACCAGCTTAGCAAATATGCTCAGTACTACTCTCTGGAAAGTGGCAGGAGCATTGCATAACCCAAAGGGAAGGACTCGGTAGGCAAAGGTACCCCATGGACAAGTGAAAGTGGTCTTATCATGGTCTTCCAGATTGATTTGGATCTGATTAAACTCGCTAAACCCATCTAGGAAGGAAAAAAACTTCTTCCTTGCCAGACCATCTAACACTTGATCTATGAAGGGCAAAGGGAAACTGTCCTTCTTGGTAGCTTTTTTAATTTATCGATAATCTACACAGATTCTCCACTTCCCATTTTTCTTGGGCACAAGCACCAGAGGAGAAACCCACTTGCTGTCAGAGATGGGGTAGATGAATCCTGCATCCAACAACTTTTGTAGTTCTTCTTTGACAATGTCCTTAAGGGCTAGATTCATTCTCCTCTAAGGCTGCCTGACTGGTTTACAATCCTCTTTAATGTAAATGTGATGGGTACAGACTAAAGGGTGGACTCCTTTCATCTCCTTATAGCTCTAAGAGAAAGCATCCAAATGGCGGTTCAATAAGCTCCACAGCTCCTTCTCCTGAGAGGGGGATAGGGATGAGTTGATCTTCAAGGTTCTTTCAGGGCCAAATTCCACATTCTTAACTCGAGAAGAGGTCAGATCAGCCACACAGAGATCCACTAAAGCACTGGCTTGGGTTTCTTCTACCAACTCCTCTATTGGCAGCACACTCGGAGGTGGATTTTGAATCATATTCTCAATAAGGTCATCCTCGCTTTGAGGACCTCCCTTGGTGGCTTCCATTGTGCACAACGAAGCAGAGTATACTTCATCCTCATCTTCCTCCTCCAACCATAGAGGTAAGTCATGTTCTAGCAGAGGTTGGGCAGGAGGATATAGGACTAGCTATTTGGACATAGGCCCATTCTTGATGGTCATGCTCCCAGCTCGACAACTGATGTAAGCATCTGCAGTAGCTAACCAAGGCCTTCCCAAAATGAGGGGGTATCCAGTGAGTTTTTCCTCTGGTTGAAGGACCAAGAAGTTTGCAGGGTACACCCAAGAATCAATGGAGACCATGACATCCTCCATAATCCCTTCGGGGGTCACGGTGGAGCGGTCTGCTAATTGTAGTACTGTCGAGGTCTTCCTTAGGGAACTCTGAAGGTTGAGTTTGAGCATAGTGTCCCTGGTCATCACATTAATGGCAGCCCCTAGATCAATCAAGATGTTGGGGATTATGGTTCCATTGATGTGGACATCAACTACAGGACTCCTAGGGTCTAGATACTTTGGACAGATTACTTGTCCCAACATTAGGTCGGACAGTTGTCCTGACATTGATCCGGATTTAAACAGGAATGCAACAAATTACAAAGATAACCATGTACACAAAGATGAAGCGGAAATAATACTTCATTTCATTAATGGAAAATACTGAAATCTGCTTCAAACAGAAATGGAAATAAACCAGCTAGGGCGATGGTAGCTTATCTCTGAGAAGATATCTGTCGCTACATGCCTCTGAACTATTCTAAACTGTGTTACAATGAGGCTCGAAGGCCTATTTATTGTTGAGAAACAATGGAAAACCCTTCACATTCCAAAACCTAACCCTAGAAGATGAAACGCCAAATTGTGGGCCCCGTTTTTGGGTAAGTTGGTACATCAACTTCCCGGGGTCACGAATTGGTCGTATTATCTCCGTTTGACATGCATGATAGCCCATTGGAAAGATCTCTCCAAGGAATACGATGGAAAAGATGATTTTTTGATAGAAAAATCATTAGCGGTAGATTTCCCAAAAAACGTCGTTTAGGGCCTCAAAACGGCTCCGAAAGTTTAGGACCCAAAAAACTGATAAAAATAGTAAATTGTGCTATAATTAAGGAAACTGAAAAACTGAAAGGGACAGTTATGGGGGTCTAGATGGGATAGGTGGGTGGCCACTAACATCCACCTGGATCAGACATTGATAGTTGGGGCATCTCTCTTGCACCTGCCTGGGTGCCTGAAACACTTCTCTTTGATCAATTTGTTGTAGATTGGTACATCTTTGATGGCCTGGAGAAGTGGAATTTTCACACATAACTGTTTAAGCTCTCCCAGAAGTTCAGTCTCTTCTGGGTTTGGTTGCGTGGTTACAGTTAGTCTCTCAAGAAAGGGTGGAATGGCTTTTGGTTTACTTTCCTGTTTCTCTTCATCACCCTCCTTAGGAGGAGGTTGGCTATCTGGGAGGACCTTCCCAGATCGGAGGTTGATCTCCTGAATCTCCACAGCATAGGTAGGGCATGTAGTCTCTCCAGTATATACCTGCTGGGTCTGTCTGTTATTAGGGTTTAGGTTCGGTTGAGAAGGAATCTGGGGTTGTCTCAGAGGAGTAGGAGGTAATGGTTGTGGTTGAGCAGGTGGTGGAGGAAAAATAGTGGGAGGAGAGTTGTATTGGGGCCTCCACCCCTGTTGAGGTGCATTCCACTGAGGTTGTGGATGAACATGAGAATGAAACAAATGAGCAGCAGGTTGAGTATGGTATTGAGATGGATATGACCAAGGAGGGGGTGCGGACTAAGAAGGATGAGCAGGGGGACCCCAAGAAGGTATGTGAGTGGATTGGTTGGGGTTGTAATAAGTCTATGATGTCCCATGCATCCCCTGCTAGTGGGGTCTAGATTCATGTGGCCTCCTTTGTTTTAGGAAGTAGAGTGGCTCAGTTGCTCCTTCAGCCCCTTGGTACATAGCTTTAAGTCCGGGTAAGGTTGGGCACTAGTTTGTAGGGTGGTCTTCCTCACAAATGAAACATATCTCAATTGAGTGGAATGGACACTCATTCTGAGGATGTTTCCTTGTAAACCTGGGACAAAATATGGCCAAAGCCTTCTCAGCTTCATCTTTCTTCTATTGGATTTGAAGTATCCAGTTGCATGGCAATGGTCTGTCTCATCTCACTTTTAAGGTCTTCCATCTAATTTGCAACTCATGTTTGGAGAAGGTGGCACTGGCTAAAAGTTGATTCCCCCTACCTCTTTTCCGGGCTACCCTAGAATGGTTTCTAAACACAATCTTTATGTCATCATAAGGTAGTTGGTATATGTCTCCTCCAACCAGTAAATGGAGGGTATCTAGAAGGTCTTTAGGGATTCCTCGTAGTAGAACCAGCTTCAGAGATTTAGGGTCAAGTGTGCACTTGACCCTTTTATAACTGAGTTGGAACCTTTCTTCATAGTCTTCTAAAGATTCATCACTTCCCATGGTCATTCGAAAGATTTCTCCCTTTGTTTCCTTTGACCTACAGTTTTCCCAATATTTGTTGTTAAAGGATTGCTGCATCTAAGCCCAAGTTGTGATATTGTTTCCAGGTAACCCCATGAACCAGTGTAGTGCTGCATCCTTGAGGGTAGAGGGAAAGAGTTTCAACTTTTGCTCGTCTTCTGCATAGTCATAAGTTCGACAAAGGACAACAAACTCAAACAAGAAGGTATCGAGGTCTTCATTGGTCAATCCATGGAAGTGAGGTAAGGATGAGGGACTTATGTTTTTCATTTTTGTGTCCCCATTGGTCTCTCAGATGGGAAAGGCACCTTCCTCCTCATCTCCTATATCGTTTCTGTGTTCAGCCATTGTCTCAGGAGGAATGTTTTCTTGCTCTTCTTCTATTATAGGATCTTCGTATATCTCTAGAGGTTCACCTATAAGATTTTTTGGATCACTACCACCGAAGAAGAGAGAAGGGTGACTCAGTGATATGGTGGGGGTGTTGGGTAAGAATTTTCCTGAATGGTCTCTGTTCCTACGAGGCATGAAATGAAATTTTTTTGGTTGATTTTTTTGTTTTTCTCTGCTTGTACCTGCAAAACTAGAAATTGATTGAACAACAAATTGCAACTAACTAAAGTAAACTTTGCTGGAATGAAAATTGCAGAATTGAAATGAAAGCAGGAAATGACTAATCTACGCTTGCAGAATTGAAATGCTAATCTACACTTGCAGAATTGAAATGATAATCTAGGAAATCAAGAAATGTCTAATCTACTCTTGTGGAAATGAAATTGTAGAATGGAAATGGAGCAACTACTCTACTTTTGCTGAAATAAACTATTTAGCAGAAGGTTGTAGTAGAAGATAGAAGAAAAGCAGCAATCACAAATACTCTGACGCTTCCCCGGAAACGACACTAAAAATATGGTGAGCTCCAATATTGTAGCAAAGATGCTGCAACTCCTGGGACTCCCTACTTTACTTTTGTCAACCCGATAGTTCGTAACAAACTTGGAAGCGACGGTGCTATATGCACAAGTACTAGCTCTTGCCGCAGGCTGTCACTTGATCAGCTAGCACATGTTCGCTAGGAGCTTAAGCCAACTTCTATGAGTTTTTAGAAGAATATTTTAACTGTGATGGAGGAAATTTAACTCAAAAGAGGCTAGTCTACTTGCAGAAAAAAGCAGAAAGCTGAAAGGAAATGCAAACCCTAGAAAACCCTAGTTTTACTGACTAACCCTACTGGCACAAGAAAAAAGATAAAATTTACTGAAATGGATGCCATTGACTCTTGGAAAGGTAAAATGCATGTGTCTAAGCTACTACTGAAGGAAAATATGGAAAAAGCATCTTTTTGTATTTTTGAGTAATTTTGCAGAATTATTATGCATGTGCTTTAACTAATTTTTACTGTGCAGGGGTTTATTGGCGAAAGGAAATGGAGTGGGCACTTGCAGGAGGTTGGGAAGGTGAGAAGAGGGCCTAAGGGGTCCCTAGCAACCATATAGAGAATTCCATAGCGATCAGATCTCGCGAAACTGCTCGTGTGAACTTCTACAAGAAGTCTGCAGGGGTTCTACAAGATGTTCTACATGAAGTTCTACAAGAAGAGCCGAAAGAGGATTTTAGAGGGTTGATGGTGGAAAAATGGTGGGAAAGTGAAAATGGAGGATGGATGAGGCTGTGAAGGGGTCTAGGACCTGTTAAGTGAGGCTAAGGAGTGATGGTTGGATTTGTTTAAGGATGGAGAAAGCAATGTTGCACAAAAATACATGAATTAGGGTTAGTTGGGAAAGTGTGGCAAATGAAGGGAAGAAATCATGAGTGAGGGGTTGGAACAGGCTGTATGATGGAGGAAGGGTAGGTACGGATGTATTATAGGTGTTCTGCACATTACTTCCCAAAAACTGATCCAAACAAAGACAAAAAAATAGAGATCTACCTACGTTGACCTAATCTCCTCTTGAAAACCAGAAACATGATGAACAACAATGTATAAAAAGGAAATCATGCAAGAGAGCTATGGAAACTAAGCAAGAATAGATCAAAACATGCAAGTACAACTAGTATCAACTTTTTCAACTAAATCTAACACTAGCAATTGCATGGAAAGGCAAGAACAGTGTTTTTGTGGCAGCAAGTATGCCTTAGTCTCAGCTCATGGTCCCAAGGAGGGAGAGATGAGATCAAGGATTGCCTAATGGCCTTTTTGCAGATATTTTCTATTACCAAACTTTCAAATCAACCTAAAGCATGAAAAGCTATTTTAATCATCAAAAACAACCTAAGTAAGAAAGCAAGATCTTAACCTAAATAGCATAAATTATTCTATGAATGCAAGGAAAACACATAAAAGTACACAAAGGAGGTACTGGCACTTGGGTTGGGTCCAACCCCTAGAGCTACAACCTCCTAAGAAAGCTCAGAGCTGGTGCAAAGTGAAATTTATCTCCATTACTCAAAAAATAATCATGTCACAAAACTGTTTTACAACAAAAGCTCGAAAATGAGCTGAAATGCAGAGCCGCACTATGGTACGAAAAAAAACTGGTCAATAGCAAAACTACCAAGGCTTGAAGCCTTCCTACTTATGTAATACGAGGACTCCCAACAGTCCTCCTTAAATTTAGGAGCTTGGCTGTTCGAAACTGCAGTCAATCAGTCACTTTACAAAATCTGCTCGGTTGCCCCTTGAAATCATCTTTGGTGGGTTGTTGAACTCCGAGCTGATGGTGGAGAACTTGAGGAAGGGGTAATTTAGTGTAGGAGACACCCTTCCTACAAATTCTCAGCCTTGTTCCTTCTTATTTGGCTGTCATCTTGCTCATAAATGCTTGACCTTGGTCCAAAAGACGTCCAAAAATCTGTAGTAAGGACGTATTAGACTTTGTGGTCAAGTGACTATTCTCATTCATTCAATTAACATAAATATATTCAAAAGCATGCATGAAAATATGAAGAATGGAAGATTAATCGAGAATAATAGGTAGAATGAGCCCAATAAGTTACCCATTTTTTGGGCTCATCAGTGGCCATGTTTGTGCAAGGCACCGGATGTTCCCATCTAACCCGTGGGATGCGCAGAACCCCCTTTTTATATTGTATATGCTAACCCTTATTTGTGACTTCACGTATTTTGGTGAATACTCCCCCCTTCACACTTGGTACTGTGAGTCATCGTTGCATCTTGTTAGATTCTGCGCTTGCAATACCGCCGCACGTCTGAACGGTCCGTTCTGGCATGGTACTTTCGATATTGTCTAAGGCTTGATCTACTCTCGTTATTCCCTCTTCTATTAGTAGTTCCCTTGCTTCAGTTGTCATGTGTAGTAGTGAGAGAATCATCAGGTTGCAATTCAATGTGGTTACTTCATGCAACCTGTTCTGCCAACGTTCTCTTTCTTCATCGGAATCCGACATACAAGAACTGTCGTGCTCCCATGAGATTCTCCCATATTCAGTCAAGTTTACGCTATCGTGATCTTGCTCTGTTATCTGGTAAATGCAGTCCATCTCATCATCGCTATCATCTTGGCACACAGGTTCAGTGTAGCGCTTTCCTTCAGTGGGATCCAGCGGAGCTATCACAAGTAGGGACTTTTTCTCGAAAATCATTGTCCGCTTCTCTAAGTTGATGACTCCATTCATATCCATCACCCAGTGTATTCCTAGTAATGTAGGGTAAGGGTTACTGTCATCTACAATCTCTATTACCTCAAAATTCTGTTTGCGCGCTCACACCTTCGATATCCACTGTTACTCCTGTTAATCTTCCCATGGGCAAGATCTTTTGTTAGTTCGCCATCCACGATTAAATGGGAGACCACTGTAGTGCGGGACTATCCATGCGTTCCCAAGTCTGCTTTGGTAATATGTTCACGTCTGAACCTAGGTCTAAGATTACTTGATCCATCTCATATTCACCAATTTTCGCTGTCAACCACATTTCCCTTCCCGTGCGCGGAGCATGCTTCCCCATTTTTCGAACTACACGCAGCTCCCCTAACCCTGTGCACCTAGTGATCATCTCTTGGAGTCTTTTAACTACCTTATTATCTCATAATAGCTTCATGCATGTCTCTAAAAAGGTAGTAAGCACAGACGGATCCATTCCCAGTTCTGGTTGATCCTTACTACCTGAAGTAGAGACCTCCATGAAGCTCTTTTTAGCTTCCATAAATGTTTCTTTTGCGCGGTCCAAGTCAAACTTAGGTTCTTTTGCAGGAGCCTTATGTACCCAGGTATCCTCTTCAGGGTTCTTCCCCTTATCCTCCCCCATATTCGCGCCACTTCTGAGCATCATGTTTACATTGGGGTCCTCTTCGCATGGTTCGGACCTCATCATTTGGATATTCTGCGTCGGAGTGGGCTACAACACCCCTTTTTCACACATTTGTGCAATCAACGTCGGATAGTCTATCATTTCATGATCGAACTGTTCACAGTACAGGCAAGATAGTCTCGTCAGGTTGGTACCATCACGAGCGTAGTGCCGAGGTCCTCTGCAATTGTAACAAATTAGCTATCTTCGACCCCTTCCGGGCCCCATTCCCCCGCGACCTCGACCAAACCCTTGGAAGCCACCTTGCGCTATTGCTGTAGTTGGATCAAGGCCTCACGTTTCTTTCTTCATTCAATAAGCTGGGGTCTTATCCATCATTGGATCATATCTTTGACATTTTCACTCATCCTGACCCACTGATCTATAGAAATTACAGTACAGTTGCTGCGGAGTCTGGGTATATCTCTACAATAGGTGATAGTTGTCTATTGCGTGCTTTCCTCCCACCTGACAAATCACACACTAGAGAGTAGCGGATGCACTCAGTCCTGCTTGCACCTTCGATCTCAACGACATCGGTCCCCCTCCCACCAAATAGTTTGCAAATACAAGACAGTGATCCTTATCATGACCCTGGCCTTTACATTTTATACACCACACTTCTTCACACGCCCTGGTCGGGGCGCCCTATCCTACTTCAAAATCTACATCTCTAAGCATAGGTTTTATAGTTGTGTGTGGATTGGTTGGACTCCCAACCCCGGATCCTGTATCGGTGTGTCATGCAACCTCATCACCATTTCTAATGCCTCTGCCTAGGTTGAGAGCTTCTGTTGCGATAATGTCGTCCTTAGGTGTGGTGTCAAAGACGCCACAAACCATGCACGGTGTTGTGCATCCATCAGTGTCATATTAGCCTCACGGATCATACTTTTTAGCCTTTGATCTAGATCCTAGGGGGTTTCACCTGGAAGCATCGCGATCTCCTTGAATCCTATAATCAAATGTGTATCCAATTTCGGTCAACTAAACTCTTTGTTCAATGCACTTTGAATTTCTGCTATTCCGACATTCAGGTGATCATTTGAGTGCTTGATATACCAAGTCAGCATGCAATCCTACAGCGCACTTACCAATGTGGCCTTCTTAATGTTATCATTCATAACCCCATGCGCTTCCCACATTGCTCTTACTACGAACCAAAATTAATCAGGATCCTTGTTTCCTACTCCTCTAAATACAGATAACTTGATCGCGCTTGCCATGCTAAACTGCTGGTTTGGTGGAGGCAGAGTGGGTGAAGTTGGAGGTGAAGAAGGTGATGGGAGTGGTGGCATTAGTGGGGATGATAACTGCAGAATTGGCTGCCTGATCAAACTGACTGCACTCCTTGGTGAAACCCAAGTGCTCTCTTCCCCACTGGCTTGTGGTGGTGAAATTAAAGGACTGTTTCCTAGCCCTTAGATCCCTTTGAAGATCCTTCCGCTTCGTGTCGTTCTGCTCATTAATGTATGTGCATCACCCGTTTTTCACATAACAACATCTTAATCCAGGTATTCAAAGACTTGATGTACTTACGTCGCGGTCCTTTGAGAAAGCGTCTTTTGGCTTCACTGTAGCTGAAAATCATGTCTGTCACAAATTCATTGATAAACCCTCCTATTATCCGATCCAGCCACTGTTCTATAGCCTACGCGATCTTATCTTCAGATGCCTCTAGCTTGCACACTAACTCCAGACTCCACACTATCGGCTGATCAGGCTTGCACCTCCCCTGGATGTCTACTAGCCTCATGATCCAAGCATATAGTTCTGAAGAGAATTTCATGAAGAAGACCTCGTGGATTTTTGTATATATGAAGCGATCCAACCACCTTCTCTCTGATATCTACGGAGTTTTGTTTTCCTGTATCACGAACTCGTGCAACTTCTGATCCAACCAATCTTCAAGTTCTTTCTTCGTAGGGTTCGAACGTTCCAACATCAAACATCCCTTAGGCAGATCCCGGTCCTAGCAACGGAACCATTTGTTGGCTTAATGGGGCCTGACCCAGGTTCAGAGATGTTTAGCCAAACAAATCCCAACACTATCGGCCCTTTCGGCAACAGTCCGCGGAGCGCGGACTGAAGTCTCACCCAAGGTAGTATGGGAGGGTGCTCGAACCAGGTTTCCACACCCTAGGGATGTATATATGTGGTCTGGGTTGGCACAGAACGATCTTATGTGAAGCATTGCTTCCATGCAACTGTCTTCTTTGGAGCAACTATGCTAGTCAAGCACGAATGCAATTTACCCTTTTCTTTGCTTAGTTTTATTATAGATCTTTTGTTACTCACGAAAGTACAATTCTTTTAGTTGTTATTTAACATAAACAAACATGTGCATAATCGTAAATCAGGAATAGATGCATAACCCAAATTCTAGAACAGATACACGATATTTCAAAATCAACTTATCTTTTTAATGCCTTTATCTGGTTACAATCCACTTCCTGCCCTGCACACACAGCTACAGGAGTCTGTGCACACAACTGCGGACTCTACCAGGCCTCCGCACACATAGCTGTGGAGCCTCTATCTCCTATTACAACCCAAACTTGCACTTACAGACTTAGATCTACAATCACTTTCAAACACCCATATTACTTTTATTACCAAAAGTTGTCTCCTTTACACTTAGAGCCTTGCTCTCATTTATACATTCCCATGGTCCGCGAACCATGGGTAGGCCGACACATTCTAGATTAATTTATAATATTTTGGGGTAGACTACCCTTAGACTTGACCCATTACAATTCATGCTCTACACACTTCGTGGAGCTTTACAATACAATACCCAAAAATGTGGGCTTCAAGCCCTAAAACCATTACGCGGGGGATCCTTTGCCCAACACTCCTGGTTTGGCTCTTCTTCATTATCCTGATGCTTTCCATCTAGACATGGCATGCCAGCTCAGAGAAAGAGATCCCACTACTCTTGAAGAGATGTAGCGGAATGTAGTCAATGTTGAAGCCAATTTGCTCATTAAGAAGTCAAAATCAAAGCTAGAGAAGGCGGAGAAGAAAGTTGTCTTCAAAGAAGATCCTGCATCATCTTCTATTGCAAATCTTGACAATCTAATAAAAACTATGGAGAGGATGATGAATAAAATATCCATAACTGATTGACAAGATGAACCTTTAGTGAGGAATCCTAACTTTCATGAACAACAACAACGACAGTTCAGAAATCGTTAAAAAGAGCAGCGAAACCAAGATCGTCAAGGTCAAGTAAGAGCTCCATTCCAGCAAAATTACACTGAAGGTCAGGAAGAAGATGAAGAAGAAATTGTAGAAGCAAATCACTTCTTTCAAGAAGATGAACTGCCTACTTTCCTAACAGAGGAAGATCAGTTTTCCGAAGACTCTCTCATACCAAGTGATCAACAATTTGTGTTCGCAAGCGAAGATTTATGGGTTGTTCAGACTAAAGAGTACCAAAGAGGATATCAGAATGCCCTCAGTCATCTCCAAAAGCAGTACAATTTGAGGAATAGAAATGTACCTGTCACTCTAACTTAGAAAAGACAAAATCTACAAAAGGATGCACCAAGCAAAGAAACCACTCCTGCAGGCCAGAATAAAGACAAGGAAATTGTCATACTGAATCAGGATAGAACAATGAAGCCTCCACCAGCAATGTAAGGAATGATAAAGAATTGCAAACTGAAATTGAAAGGAAGGAACCTCAAGCTAAAGGCTAAACTGAAAGAAAGTACATTGCTTCAAAAGAGGTAGAAAAGCAATCTAATCTTTTTAGTTTGGAGAATGAAATTTCTAAATTGAAAATTGCCATTCCCCTCACCAAATTGGTAAGGAATGACAAATATAAATTTCAGATTGCAAAGATGCTTAAGGTTGATAAGATGTCTAATAGAGTTAATGTGGATGATGATGATCCAAAAATCCTTTTTGGTCTAGCCTTAGAAGGAGCTCCTGAAGATAGTGAAATTCCTCCTTTTTATCTGAGTCTTAAACTTCATGATTTTATCCTTTATAATGTTATGCTAGATTTTGGTGCCTCCCATAATCTAATGCCTAAAGCCATCATGGATAAACTAGGACTGAGCATCACCTAACCTTACCATGATATTTATTCCTTTGATTCTGGAAGAGTGAAATGCCTTGGCCTTATTAAAGACATGGTAGTGTCATTGGACCAAATCCCGGCCAAAAATGTATTCATGGATGTTGTAGTTGTTGATATTCCTCCTAGGTTTGGCATGTTGCTTTCAAGGTCTTGGGGAGAAAAATTAAATCGAACTCTGTAACTTGACTTCTCATACGCCACTATCCCTGTTTTTGGACAGCTCTAGAAACTTTATAGAGAAAAGAAGATTAAATTTATGATCATCAGTAAGGAGAAGCCAGTTAATCATCCTATACATGTTGTTCATACTGATCTTGACTCTTTCATTCTATTTAGTGATATGAATTCTATTGATGATGAAAGTCAGCTAGTGGAAATTTCAGAAGTTCCCAAGGTAATGGGCAACATACATGAAACTATTACAGCAAAAGGTAAAGAGTTTGGTGAAGAATATAGGTAGCCTACAAATCCTATTGAGGAAATTCAAAGAATAGTGCAGAAAACAAAACATTTTGAGATCACTATTCAAAATCCTAAAAATAAAAAAAATAAGTCTTCAGAAATCCTTTTTCCAGATGAAGAAAATGATCTTTGGACCATGGGGTTCGATGGTGCATCGGGAAGAGAAGGAGTAGGAATTGGTGTCTGGATACATGGTCCATTAAATTAGTCAATAAAATCCCTTGAAATGTGAGAATAAGCCCTAACAAGTTGGCTTTTGAATGTTCAAATAATGAGGCAGAGTATGAGGCATTGATTACTGGTCTCAAAATTCTGAAAAATTTGGGAGTAAAAAAGATTTCTATTTATGGTGACTCTGAATTAGTGATCAAGAAAGTCAAAGGGGAATATCAGTCCAAGAACCCAAGAATGAGAGCTTATCGCAATGATGTACTTGATATTCTCAAGACTTTTTCAAAATATACTTTATCTCTTATTCCTAGAACTCAAAATGTCATAGCTAACTCACTCACCACTGCAGCAAGTATGGTGAAGATCCCTATTCATCCTAATCATAAGTACTCCATCCATGTAAAACATCGACCAACTATCCCAGATAATATGAGGTTTTGGCAAGTGTTTGGTGATGATAATGAAATAGACAGTTTTCTGCAATTGGAGGGAGAATTTCAGAATTCTCATATTGATGATGCATACAACTTTGATGATCCAAACATCCACTCAGTTAACACAAAAGTATTACAGATCAAGGACAACAACATTCCAAGAGGCTCAATGCCTTTGGAAGAGTTATTTGACATAGATTATGTCTCCAATAATCCCACCATGGTTCCTACAGAAAAGGGAGTTGAAGATGTAAACATTGGCACAACTGAAAATCCTAAAATGGTTAAGTTATCAAAGTCTTTATCTCCTAAAACAAAGGGTAAGTATATGTCTTTAATGAAGGAATTTGTTGATACATTTGCTTGGGACTACTCAGATTCGAAGGTTTATGACAAAGGTATCATTCAGCACACCATTCCTATTAAGCTCGATCAGAAGCCATTTCGCCAGAAATTGAGGAGAATCAATCCCAAGCTACTACCATCAATTGAAAAAGAGGTAAATAGACTTTATAAGTCTGGAATAATTGTCCCCATTTGGTTTTCTGAATGGATGTCTAATCTAGTACCTGTGAGAAAGAAGACCAGGGAAATTCGACTGTGTATTGATTTTAGAAATCTCAATAAGGTGTCCTTGAAAGACAACTATCCCTTACCTAAGATGGATCACATATTACAGAGGGTGGTTGGATCCTCTAGGATGTCAATGTTAGATGGATACTTTGGATACAATCAAATTCTGGTGCACAAGGATGATAAGCTCAAGACAATGTTCACAATGCCATGGGGTACATTCATGTATGCTAAGATGCCTTTTGGGTTGAAGAATGCAGGAGCTACTTTTCAACAGGCTATGGACATAGCATTTGCAAATGAAAAAGATGTATTTCTGGTTATCTATCTAGATTATCTTACAGTATTTTCAAAATCTGATGAAGATCACTTGCATCACTTAAGGATTGTTTTTCAAAAATGCAAAAAATTTGGCATCTCACTTAACCCAAAGAAGAGCTTGTTCACCATGGAAGAAGGTAAGCTACTAGGACACATCATCTCTAAAGACGACATCTGTTGGCTTATATGGGCTTGACCCAGGTTCAGAAGAGTTATTTAGCGAAACAAATCCTGCAGCTACTAGCCTTTTCGACAATAGCCTGTGGAGCGCGGACTGAGGTCTCACCCGAGGTAGCAAGGGAGGGTGTTGGAACCAGGTTTCCACACCCTTGGGATGTCTTGATGTGGTTTCAAAGGTCTGCACGTAGTTCTGTGGCCTTGTGTCACTCTGCTTCTGCGTAGATCTAGAACAAGGCAATTTCTTAATATTTGTGATTACGAAGGTCGTTATAGATCAGATCTACTATTTAGGGCCTTTAAGCAAACATTTACTAAAGATAACCAATTCGTGCAACTAGAAAAGATACAAATTTGCATAAGCTCAATATGTAAACATAAGCACACAGATCAAACAGATATATCAACCATAAATTAACCAGATCCGCAATAATTCAGATTCAACATAGTATTTCAGAACCAACTTATCTTTAATCAATTCTTTTGCTAAAACAACCAGATATGCCCTGCGCACTCAGCTGTAGGGGTCCGCACACACAACTGCGGACTCTACCAGGCCACTGCGCACACAGCTGCAGAGCCTCTATCTACCCACCAATGACCTAGACTCGGACTTACAGACACTTCAAGACTTATTTCTTCAAAAAACCATTACATTTCAGATCCAAAAGTACATACCAAAAATGGACTCCTAACTCTAGAGCCTTGCTCTATTTATACATTTCCATGGTCCGCAGACCATGGGCAGTCGAATTATTTTACATTATCTTTGGGCGTGCAACCCTTTGACTTGACTCATTACAATTCGTGCTCTGCACATCTAGTGGAGCCTTTACCCTACCTTTACCCAAAATTGCAAGCTTTAAGCCCCAAAACCATTACATGGGGCCTCTGTTACCCAATAGTCCCCCAACACAATCATCATGACTCGTCTCGAGTCACTGGCTGGTGCGGTAATCTTTGCACGTAGGTCGGTCAGCAATTTATGCGTTTCGCTTGTACTGGCTACAAACTCTTCCACCATCCGCTATACCTGCTTAACGCGTTCTGCCGACACATCAGTCTCTGTCTTAGCTACTTCCCCGGGTTCATATTCTTCCTGCATGTGTGCGACCTTGCACTAGATGGCAGTGGAAATCACGAATGCCTCATCAATCCATGGTTGGAGTCATTCTTTAAACAGTGCTTCCTTTTTTCGGGCAGCATCAATTTGTATTTTCAGGGCCTGGGCCTCCCTCATCCTGGCCAAGTGTTGCGTAATAGCAACTGTCTGCGCAGTCCCTTTGGCATTATCATAGGCTTGCTGGAACTCCTTTGCCTCTATTTCCAGTTGCTGGAGGGTTGGATCTTCCTGAAGTGAACTGAGCATACTAAGTGACTGAGTCAGCAAGTCAATGCATTCCTGCATAGAACATTTGATCATTTCCTGCGTAGAGTTAAGGATGCTTTTGCACTGCTCAGTGACTTCTAGTGGCGTCGAAGGCTATACCTGCAATTTCAGCTCTGCGATCTGCAAACTAAGCTCCAACTAAATCTTCATGGCTTCCTCCTTTGCATCATGGAACCCACCAGCCAGCTTGTGGATTCGTATGCTAGCAGGTAAGTCAGCTGCAATCTCCAGCTCAGGGGCACGTGAACATGCTTCCCCTACAAGTTGCTCCAATTGTTGAGTCTGGGCGATGACTTCATCCCACTGGAGGCTCAAATGTTCGATATTAATTCTCCTTTCGCTAAGTACATGTTCCGCGCATCCTTCCCTGGTCCGGAGCTCCATCGTGGCACTATCTTGGAGCTAGTACAAATTTTCACGTGGGAGGGCAGCCAAATTTAGGCCCAGCCTCGTGAGCCGTCTGACCACAGTTCTGTCCTCTGCATTCTATGTTATCAATTCTCCTGTTGGAATCATGATAGCCATTTGGGCCTTCAGTAGCTGCTCAGTGGCTGACATACCCGTAACCTCATGAGTACGGTGGTTCCTGTCTGTGCTGTCTGTATCCCAAGTTCCTACCGCTGTGCACAAAGCTCCCCCAACACAATATGTTGCTCGAACATTTCCTCACTGATTGCGTCCTGAGTAACTTTGTGAACAATGTCCCCTATGTCACCTAGGTCACCCTCGGTCAAGATCGTCAGTTCTCCATCCCATTTAGACGCCTGGGCATTCTTCCATGGCTTCACCCGTTCTGTCGACGGTGGCCATTTTAAGGGCACACCCGTGGTGGTTGATCATGTTCCTTCCGTCCCTGTCTCTGTGGCTTTGTCTATTGAAGTCTGCATTGCCTAGCGGGCCGCTCAAGCTTCCACAGCATGTTGCTCGTTCCACTTCTATTGTGAAGTGTGCTTAGCTTCCGCCTTTTGTTTCTTGATGGCGGCCTGATCGCGCCCCATTACATCTAGTCCGCACCATGTCAATGGCCAAGTATCCAATACCGCATTGATAGCTTCATCAACGACAAGGAAGGGAAGTGTAGTCCATGTCTGGTCGGGGTTCTTGCGCACCCGGATGTAGACAAAGTGCATGTCGTCTTTGAACTCAGCTATGTGCTTCACACTGTCATAGATTTTGTTGGACAACCACGGTTTCTGGGTGACCCAGTCTCGAACATCTACTTTGATCAATATCCAAAAAATATTGATGCCCATGATTCTTTGAGCATCCTTGGTCACCAAGAGCGACACAAATTTGGCATCTTCTGGCCAATCCTGGTCCAAGGAGGGAAACTGACTGTCTGCAGGTAGGTCAATGGTAACCAGCACAATGGACAACAACAGCCATGCATAGTGGAAGGTCTTCCCCCCTCTTGGACCTCACTACATTTGGTTAGGAATTCTTCACACAGGAATTGCGCCCAATTGAACCATTCTCTAGCTATGCATTCCTTAGCTAACATAATGATGATCGCTGGAACCTCGGTGCTGTAGCATTTCCACATCACTTTCCCTACCAGCAACTGGGTAGCAACGCGGACTACTTTTTCAGAGATACTATCAATAATGTATCCTCGCTACCCTTTCTCCAGCTTATACTTCTTTTTCAGGGTGTCTGTCATCGCCACATCACCACTTTTATGGACAATATCCCTGGGGTCTCTTCCTTCGCAAGGAAGAAATGATATCCTATGAATGAGTTCTGTCGTGATGGGGATGGGTTTGTCAAGCCATAAGTATCCATACTGTACGAGACAGAGCAACTGTCTGATGACCAGGAATGGACAGGAGACAAAGCAACCCAGCTTTCTCCACCTTTCACAGCCATTCCGTTGGCTGAAGTGTCGTAACTGCCCCTTGCACGCTTTGCTCCATTAGTTCACTGGTAGCCAAATGCAAAAATTTTTCTGTATCTACGAGGTCCCAGTCTTCAAATTTCATTGTCGAAATCCGGCCAGTCACCATGCTTTCAACTGGAACCCCTTTCGGAAGAGACGGGGTGATTAGTATATTGTCAACATCATCCAGATTGGTAGGGACCTTAGCCTTCCCTTTGCTCGGAGGAACATACTTGGGACATCGCACTGGCCGGATAGTTTCCTCATTGGGATTTATTTCTTCGAAATATGTCAGGGATCCCGCTTCCTCCTTGTTGCTTTCAATTGTAACAGTTTTTCCCTTTTCTTCCATGGTGAGCTTGCTAAAGTGCAGATTTCGCGGCGATCGCCTTACTGGTACTAGTATCTGGGGGTTCTTTTTGGTCTGTGGCGTCGTGGGTGATTTAGGGAGCTTAGCCGGTTGTGGCGTGGGATTCTGTGGGCTTTCCGTGGTAGGGTTTATTGAGCTGAGGAAAGACTCTTGGTATTCCTTTGGCAGTGCCTGAAACCACGGGCTTTCCTCCAATACTTTTTCATTCATCTTGCTCCTCTCAGCTTGAACAGAGGGCATGCTAGTCCTCGAATGATTGAACTGTGTGGTCTGCCCCTTTTCTTGCTTGTTATATATGATTTCAAATTTAAAGTCGGCTAGTTTCCCTCTTCGTGGCTCATTAATGCGATTTTGGTAGTTATCCTTACGCCTTAATTGCTTTTCGCCCTCTCCTCTATGTCTTAAATGGGACATCTTATCATGAACAATACATGCAACGATCGCCTTCCATCCCATTCCTGTGGTAGCACAGTGCCTGGTACGTGGCTGTGTCCTATGCCTTTGACTATTTGTGCTCACCACAGTCAACTTGCATAGCTGTCCTGCAGCCTGTTTTATAGTCCTACGCCCTCTTCCAACTACATGGAGCGCTGGGACTGGGTCTCCTATGGATAGTCATGTGGTCACACCTGTCGTGCGAGCCTTCCTCCACCCTACTAGCCCGGGCTACAGGCACCCTTCGTGCTCCTTTGAGTCTGATAGCGTAACACGGTCTGTGTTCCCTTGTGCCCTAGGGTGCAGTCGCAACCATGCTAGCAGAGTTGTTGCTTGTCCTAGTAGTGTAGGAGAACTGGTCGGGTCTGGTCCCTTCAAGAGCTCTTGCACGTGGCCTGTGTGGTTGACTTCTAATTTTATTCTATCAATTTCTTCATCCAGCCTCACACTTTGCTTTTGTATCCAGGCCCCCGTTTCCTCTAACTCGTGAAGTCTCATTTTGCCGTGTTGAACGACTTCCCATAATTACTGAATACCATCACGTAGGTCTTCATGTTCAGGTTGGACTGTAGGGATAATAGCCCGTTTGTCTGTGGATAGAGTTCCCTTGGCATACCCTGCTCTTTGTACAGTCGTATCGGCCCAGCGAACCCTTGCTATGCGTAGATTCAACTGGGTCAAAGGTCGCGCAACATGCAACCAGACCTTTTGTTGTAGATGGGGGACCCCACTGCTCTAGCATGGCTTCCGTGCAAGTCTTCCAATCCATACATGGAACCACCATCTCCGTCTCAACTTCCTCTGTTCACACCACCTTGGTGCGCATGGCGCTTCTTCTGACACACCATGCTGCTTCTGGGCCACGATTAAGGTGCCCGGGTTGACAATCTTCCCTTCACTGGTTGCGTCGTTCTCCACTGGCTGCTGACTCACTTCAGTGGTTACGCGTCATAGTGATCTAGTCATCATATTATAGTTCAGTGTGGTGACTTCCTACAATATATTCCTCCATCTCTCAATCTCCTCATCTAAATCTGATGTGCATGAACTATCACGTTCCCATGAGAATTTTTCATCCACTGAGGGATTCACCTGACCTTGGTCTTGTGCTATTATCTGGTAGATGCAGTCTAGTTCATCTTCGCTTTCTTCATCACACACCAGCTCGGTGTACTGCACTCCTTCAGTTGGGTCCAACGGAACTGTGACACGAAGTGCCTTTTTCTTGAAGGTCATTTTCTGTCTTTTTAAGTTGATAACCCCGTTCATCTCCATGGCCCAATCTATTCCTAGCAATGCAGGATTACTATCATCAACAATCTCGATTACCTCAAAATAAATTTGCGTACTTACTCCTTCAATGTCCACTATCACCCCTTGCAGTCATCACATCGGTAATATCTTTTGTTGATTGGCCATCTGTAATTGAATAGGAGACTGCTGTAATGCAAGCCCACTCATGCATTCCCACATTTGTTTAGGCAATACATTCACGTCCGACCCTAGATCCAGAATGACCTGGTCCATCTTGCATTCCCCAATTTTTGCTGTTAGTCGCATCTCCCACCCGGTGCGCAAAGCATGTTTCCCTAGTTTCCGGACTACGCGCGGTTCCCCTGACCCCGCGCATCTAGTAATCATCTCTTGGAGTCCTTTAACTTCCCTATTATCACGTAGGAACTTCATACATGTCTCTAAAAAGGTGGTAAGCATGGAGGGATCCATTCCGAGCTCAATTGGATCCCTCTCACATGGGGTAGAGACTGTCGCGAAGCTCTTCGAAGCTTCTCTAATTGTCCCTTTCACTTGTTCAGGTTCCTTCGTCAGAACATCGCGACCCTTCTCATCTTCCCCAAATTGTTTCCTCGCATCTCCTCTGGTAGTTGCACCACTTCTTAGTACCATGCTTATGCTGGGGTCCTCTTCACGAGGTTCCGATCTCATCATCTAGACATTTTGAGTCGGAGTGGGCTGAAATACCCCTTTTTCGCGCATTTGGGAAATAAGCATTGGACAGTCTACCATTTCATGGTCAAATTGCTCACAGTACGGACAAGATATCCTCGTTAGATTCATGCAGTCACGAGCATAGTGCCGTGGTCCTCCGTAGTTATAATAGATCAGCTGTCTACGGCCTCGCCCGGGCCCCATTCCTCTTCCCCGCCCGTGTCCTTGAAATCCCTCACGTGGCCTAACGACTGGGTCGAAACCCCGCGCTTCAGTCTGCGCTCGGTAGGCCGGGGTTCTTTCCATCATTAAATCGCAACTTCGACAAGTTCGCTCATCATGACCCACTGATCTACAAAAGTTGCAATATAGCTGCTGCGGGGTCTGGGTATACTTCTGTAACAGGTGGCAATTTGTGTGCTTCCCTCCCACTTGACAAATTTCGCACCAGAGCGCAGGTGCCGCACTTGGCCCTGCTTGTACCTCCAGCTTCAATGGCATCGGCCCCCGTCCCGCCAGATAGTTCGCGAAGATAGGGCAGTGGTCCTTATCGTGTCCTTGGCTTTTGCACTTAATGCACCCTACTTCTGTATGCACCTCCGGTTGGAGTTCCCTTTCCTGCTTCAAGCTTTTCATTTCTAAGCACAGGTTTTGTAGTTGCGCATGGATTTGCTGAAAACCCAACCCTGGATCCTGTATTGGAGTTTCGTGCAACCTCATTGTTGTCTTTAGTGCTTCGGCTTGGGTTGAGATCTTTTACTGTGATAGTGTCGTTCTCAGATGTGATGTCAAAGATGCCACAAACCATGCACAATGTTGTGCATTTGTCAATGTCATGTTCACCTCACAAATTGTGCTTTTCAATCTCTGATCCAAATCCCAGGGGGTTTCACCCGGTAGCATTGTGATCTCCTTGAATCCAATGACCGTCTGCGTCTCCGATTGTGGCCAACTAAACTCCCTTGTCAATGCATCCTAGATCATCGTTATTCTTGCATTTGGATGATCACTTGAGTACTTTATATACCATGTCAACTCTCGGTCCTGCAATGCACTAACCAAAGTAGTCTTTTTGATGTTATCATCCATTATGCCTTGGGCTTCCCATACAACCCTTACTACAAACTAGAACTGACCTGGTTCCTCATTTCCTACACCCTTAAATACTAGCAACTTGACTACACTCGCCATCCCAACCCTCGATGGTGGTAGAGGTGGAGGTGGAGTTGGTGGAGAAGGAGTTGATGTAGGTGAAGTAGGTGATGACATGGTTGGTGGTGGTATCAGTGGAATGTGTTGCCCAATCAACCGGACTGCACTTCTCGAAGAGAACCCTGCAAGTTCTTCCTCGCTTTCTCACAAGATGGAGATCAAAGGGTTGTTTTCTACTCCTTTGGTTCCTTGGTAACCTTTCCCGCTCCACGTTACGCCAGACATCAATAAATGCGCATAATCTATTTTTCACACAACAACATCTTAATTCGCGTATTCAATGATTTGATATGCTTACCCCGCGGTCCTTGGAGAAAGTACCTTTTTTCTTCATTATAACTCACAGTTGTGTTTATCGCAAACTCAGTGATAAACCATCTTATTACCTGATCCAACCAGTGATCTACTACACGTGCGATTTTGTCTTCAGATGCCCCTAACCTGCGCACCAATTCTAGAGTCCTCACAATAGGTTGATCTAGTTTTCACTTCCCCACGTTGTCAACTAGCCTCACGATCCACTCATACAACTATGTTGAGAATGAAACAAAGAAGATCTTGTGGATGTCTATGTATATGTAACGATCCAACCACTGTTCTTCTGATATCAGCGGATTTTTGTTTTCTTGGACCACGAACTCGTGAAGCTTCTGATCTAGCCAATCTTCAAGCTCTTTCTTCATAGGGTTCCAGTGTTCTAACATTAGACATCCCTTAGGCAGATCCCAGTCCCGGCAATGGAACCATTTGTTGGCTTATATGGGCCTGACCCAGGTTCGGAAGAGTTATTTATCCAAACAAATCCCGTAGCTACTGGCCCTTTCATCAATGGCCCACGGAGTGCGGACTGAGGTCTCACCCGAGGTAGCAGGGGAGGGTGTTGGAACCAGGTTTCTACACCCTTGGGATGTCTTGATGTGGTATGGAAGGTCTGCATGTAGTTCTATGGCCTTGCGCCACTCTGCTTCTGCGTAGATTCGGAACAAAGCAATTTCTTAATATTTATGTTTACGGAGGTCGTTACAGATCAGATCTACTGTTTGGGGTCTTTAAGCAAACATTTACTAAAGATAACCAATTCGTGCAACCAAAAAAGATACAGATTTTCGTAAACTCAATATGTAAACATAAGAACATAGATCAAATAGATATATCAACCATAAATTAACCAGATCCACAATAATTCAGCTTCAACACAGTATTTCAAAACCAACTTATCTTTAATCAATTCTTTTGATAAAAGAACCAGATCTACCCTGCTCACTTAGCTGCAGGGGTCCACGCACACAGCTGCGGACTCTACCAAGCCTCTGTGCACATAGCTGAAGAGCCTCTATCTACCCACCAACGACCTCGACTCGGACTTACAGACACTTCAAGACTTCTTTCTTCAAAAACCCATTACATTCTAGATCCAAAAGTGCATACCGAAAACTGACTCCTAACTCCAGAGCCTTGCTCTATTTATACATTTCCATGGTCCGTGGACCATGGGCAACCGAATTATTTTACATTATCTTTGGGCTAACAACCCTTTGACTTGACTCATTACAATTTGCGTTCCATGCATCTCGCGGAGCCTTTACCCTACCTTTACCTAATATTGCAGGCTTCAAGCCCCAAAACCATTATGTGGGGCCTCTGCTATCCAACAGCATCCGCATTGATCCTACAAGAGTGGAGGCCATTTAGCAACTAGACTTCCCTAGGAACAAGAAAGAGATTCAGTCGTTCAATGGGAAAATTAATCTTTTGAGGACATTTATTCCTAATCTAGGTGATCACCTAAAAGAAATGAAAAACATGTTGAAGAAGGATAATGAGGTAATGTGGTCTTTGGAGGCTAAGAAATCATTTCATTCTATAAAGTTTGCAGTATCTACTACTCCTATTTTGATTAGCCCAGATTATACTTCAGATTTCATCATCTTCTCTTTTGCTTCTAATCATACATTAGCAGCAGTCCTAATGCAGAAAATAGATCAAAAAAATGAGCAGCCTATAACATTCTTCAGTCACACTATAAGAGATGCAACACTGAGATACAATATCATTGAGAAATAGGCATCGGTGTTGGTAAAATCCCTCAAAGATTTCTGAGTTTATATTCTACATTCTCATATCATTGCTTATGTCCCTACTACTACAGTAAAAGAAATTCTTATGCAGACAGATTCTGAAGGCAGAAGAGGAAAGTGGATTGCAACCATGCTAGAGTATGACTTGGAGATAAAGCCTACAAAGCTCATCAAAGGACAAGGGTTAGCCAAACTCATGGCTGAATCAAATCTACACACACTAGATATCAATTTGATTGTTGCAATATCAGAAGAACAAGAAGGCGACCCTTTCCTGCAGGTGTCTGATATGTTCATGTCCTCACCTTGGTATTTCGACATTGTCTATGTCTTGCAGCACTTGAATCCCCCTCCAAAAGTCCCCAAAGGTAAAGTTAGTTCACTGAAACTGAAAGCTTCAAAATATTGTATTCTAGATGGTGTTTTATTTTGGAAATATCCTGGAGGTGTGTTGCTAAATTGTTTGGTAGAAAATGAAGCTAAAGATATAATGAAGGATTTTCATAAAGGAGATTGTGGCGGTCATCACTTTTGGAAAACTACAACAAACAAAATCTTAAGAGCTGGCTTTTATTGGCCCACCCTCTTTTCCAATGCATAAAAAACAGTCATGAGCTGCCATGAATGTCAAATTTTTCAAGGAAAGAGGAAAATTTTGCCATTACCACTACAACCCATTTTGATTTCAGCTCCTTTCCAACAATGGGGTCTTCATTTCATTGGCGAAATCCATCATTCATCTTCAGCACAACATAAATGGATATTAACAGCCACTGACTACTTTACAAAGTGGACTGAAGCTATCCCAACCAGACAAGCTACTCATTATGTCATCATTCAATTCCTAGAGTCTAATAGCTTGTCTAGATTTGGTTGCCCACGAAAAATAATTACAGACAATGTTGTTACTTTCAAATAAAAAAGAATGGCGGACTTCTATGCCAAATATCATATTGTGCTAGGACATTCTACTTCTTATCACCCGGAAGGGAATGGTCTTTCCGAATCTTCCAATAAATCCCTGGTTAACATCATCAAGAATGTCCTAGAGGTAAACAAGAAGAATTGGCATAAAAAACTCATCAATGCCTTGTGGGCGGATAGGGTTAGCACCAAAAAATCAATAGGTATGTCTCCTTTTTAGCTGGTATATGGAGTTGATACAGTATTTCCTTCATCTCTCGCTGTCCCAGTAGTGAAAATTCTACAAGAATTGGATAGTGAAACTAATGACATACAAAGGAGGATAAATCAAATGATTAATTTACAGTAAAAAAGAGAAGAGGTTTTTCATAACACATCCAAACTCCAGGAAAATATTAAAAATATTTATGACCGCAAAACCAAGGAAGAAAATTTTGATCCGGGAGATGTGCTTCTTTGGTGGGATGCTAGAAATGAAGACAAAGGCAAACATGGTAAGTTTGAAAGCTTATGGAAGGGGCCCTATAAAATTTCTACCTTCAGAGGAAAGAATGTTTTCTTGTTGGAAGAAATCGATGGAAGAGATTATTCAGGAGAGACGACCAACGATAGGCTTCTCAAGCACTACTATGTCTAAAAGGTCCTGAAAAATCATCATCATTGTACATACCTGTGTGTATTTTACTTATAGCATTTTAGTTAGCTGTCATAGGAGTTTTAAGCCCGAAGTGAGAGCCCTAAGGCTTTTTAAGTCAGCATTGTTTTCATTTTTTATTCAGTCCTTCTGTCATGTCGAAAGGTTAGTTAGTCTTAAGTCAAAAGTCAATATTTATGCATGTTGACTCCATTTCCCAATGAATAAGGCTACTTGGTCTATAGTGTTCTTGACACCTCCAAGGAGTTGCCATCCCCAGTTGGAGCCAATGTTAGTGTTAGTCTTGTTAGCATGTCACCTGGATCAAATATGATTTTACTATGTTTTTCCAGACTTTCAAAATCAATTTTTTTTTGCTACTAGCTTTACACAGCAAATTTAGTCATTGTTTGGTCAGTCTAAAGATGAGGTCATTCTTTGGAAGTTCACCCATGATGGTCGCCTATCACACTTTATGAAGGTGTCACAATAAAAATGGGTCAGTCATCATCATTATTCCATTAGGTCTCAGGTCATCTATTAGGTCGCTAGAGTTTCCAAAGTTCATCATTTTCATGAATAAAACCAGCAGTGAGTAAAACATGACAAGGCAACTTTCGGAGAGCTGATCTTGATTTTTCATATACTCCTAATACTCTCAGGTTCCAAAAGTTCCAGAAAAAAGAAGCTCCAACACTCAGGAAAGTAAAGGACATCTCAGGTTTGAAATGGTAAAGGTAACTCTGTTTTCATAAAGTGAAAATCAGTTTCTAAAGGAGGGTGGCTCCCATTTCATTTTGAAAAAGTGAAGAAACTTTCCCTATATAAGCTCAAAAACCCCCAAACTCCTTCATTCACATCCTATTCACTCTTTGATGTCAAGATATCTCGTCCAAAAAATCAAAAAAGTTGTTTTCCTAGGATAAATTAGAAAAAAATTGCAGGCGTTGTGCTTAGAAGCACTGCGCTGCGCTTAGGAGACCAGCGCTACCCTTAGAAGAACTGCATTGCACTTTGGCGCTGCGCTCAGGAACACTACGATCCACGTAGGACATAGTGCCCTGAAACCCTTCAAAACTCACCCAAACTTCATTTTTTTCACTTGCAAGCTTGATTTTATTGACTTCTAAGCTAAGGAACAAGTAAGTACATCATCCTCCTCCATCTTTTTTCTTTTTCAATTTCATCTCATGTAATTGATTCTTCAAGTTAGTGTTTGTAGCAAAATTCGCATGGGAAATGTTAGGGTGGAAATATCCATCATTATTTTTGATTTCTAAAACATGTAAAATGATATCCTACACTTGAATTCATGTTTAATGAGCCATTTTAACCATTTCAACCACCTCAAAACAAGGTTTAAACACTGAAAAAGAAAAACCCTAGCTCATTCCTAGATGTTTTTGGGCAAGTTTCATCATAAACCCTATTGTTTCCACCTGCAAGAAAATCATCTTTCCACTATTTCTCCACTCATTTTCATCTATTTTCAAAGTCCTCTGACCTTTCCCAAGACCCCTCCCATCATTTTGTCAAAAAATCACCTTCACATCACTTCATTTCCATTCACACCTCACACTTTACTTTTGCTGCCTACTGCTAGGAATTTGTGTCTTCACGGAGGCAGAATCTTCGCCAGAAAGAAAGAGACAACATAAAGGAGGGAAGATCCTTAGATATGAACTATTAGACTGTGACACAATCAACTCTTATCCTTTCATCAAACAATGCTTTGAGGATGTCCACTACTTGGAATTTTGTAAAAGGGGGAGCGAGGTGGGATTTCATGAGCAACTAATAGATTGGGTGGCAACACAACTGAAAGGAGAAATTGTTGTCATTTTTGGTGTTGATTTCAGTTTCTCAGTGGCCTCTATCTCAATTGCAACTCGGTTACCAGACAATGGCGAATATTGGTTGAAAGGAATGAGCCTAGATCTTGAATACTACAAGACTTTCTTAAAGACGCCATACAGAGATACACATACTCACCTCATGCCCTTGAGATATTTATTGGAGAAATATGCCCCTTTGATGAAAACCGTCATGAGGTTCTTCACTTGTGAAGGTAGATTCTCTCGGTTGTATGCCTACCATATTCGCCTCCTGATGCATTTCACCTCTCAAAAGCCACTCAACATGTGTAATTACCTAATCATGAGAATTTCCAACATGTCTGAAAAAATAAAACTAAAGGAAAAAGAGCACTCCCCAAGCTTGTTCCTTCATAGTCTCATCAAAGCTATTGTCCTTCACCAGCTGGCAGAGAAAGGTATGGCTTAGGAAGCCTTTTTGGAAGCAGCCTTGAAATGGCATGAGAAAAACGCAACATCTCAGTCTCCTAGTGCGCTAAAACAACAAACAGAGGTGGGGTCATCTAGCAAAACCATGGAAAAAACTCAGCTACCCAAACATGAGGTGACTAAAGTGTATAAGAAGGGGTAGAGGCTTGTGTTTTCTTCTCACAGAGAGAAAGGGGCCAAGCCTTCTTCATCAACAAAGCAAGAATCGATATCAAAGGATAAAGACACAGTTGAGCATGAGTTTGAAGTAATTGATCCAGAGATTGAGGATCAAACCACAAACATGAGATAGACTATTAGGGAAAAGGACTACCAAATGAAGGAGCTAGCAATTAATTTGGAAAGGGCAAAGTATGTTATATCATTCCTTGAACATGAAAACAATTCAAATCAAAGCAAAGGAGTTGATCCTAGAAAAGGAAAAATCCAGGTTAATGCAAGAAGTTGGCAAAGGTAAGGAGATCATGAAATCAAGAGAGCCTGAAGCATCCAAGGGGAGTGGAAAAAGGAAAATATTGAGAACAAGAGGCCTCAAGAAAGCTTTGCAAGAGGAGCAAGAACAAATTCTATTGAATAAGGACCTTGACCTAGAAGATAGGATTGCCCTAGAGGTTCATCAAGATAAAGAATATTGGCTGAATAGGGTGAATGAACACTTGGAGAACCTCATTGAGAAGGAAAATAGAGACAATCAGTTGCTCAAACACATGGCGCACCACTACCAAGCTCAAAACATGATCGCCAATGTCAAGGTAAAGTGACTTGCAAATAAGCTCAAGGAGGCCAAAAAAGACCAAAAGGATGAGGGAAACTTGGAGATGCCTGTTGAAGCATCCATGAAGCTATAGCAAACATATTTTTACACCTTCCCTCCAATTTTGAGCACATTCTAAGTATTTTGAGTTTTTTGAGAATTTTTGGTCCAAGTTGAGAAAATCTGCTGCTCTAGAAGCGCAACGCCTTGGCGCTGCAGTTTTTCCTTAGGCCTCCATTTGAGGAAAGGTATACATTTTTGGAAATATCTTGCCATCCTCTAAAAAATAATTTTCTTAGATTTTGTAGAGGTGGCTTAGTTTTGGAGAAAAAGGCAAAAAAAGTGGCAAAAACTAGCATTCTAAACCATTTTTGACAAGCATTGTGCTTCTGGAGCGACCTTGGGATAATGGATTTTTGAAGGTATTCCCTTACTCCCAATTTAGAAATACAAATTGTTCTAGAAACTAGACTTGAAGGGATAGTTGACCATTCTCTCAAATTTTCATTTTGACCCCTGGAAGGCACCTAACAATCAGCTCAAAGTTGGTGTTGCGCTTCTGCACTTTTCTGTGTTTCAAATTGTAAATTTAACTGTGTAAATTTCTAGTCTCTAGTTTGACCTAGTCAAAGTCAAGATTCTCTATGTAATGGCACTAGTTACAAAGCTAGGTGATGTAGGCATGAATAAATTTACATCATAGGTAGTTTTTTATGTTTATTAGGCCTCATAAAGGAAGCAAACTCCTAAACAAACTCTTCATGAAGTGTTTGAGTTTCACCTTCTCACTCTCACCTGTTGGTTGAGAGAATCTTGGAGTCAGTTCCTCCACCAAGGAGTTCGACTCCTAAAGGTGGGAAAGTGGTCTATGAGAGTCTATATGTGTCATTTCACTTCAGGAGAAGAGGGTTGAACTTTTTGTAAAGGAGGCTTGCATGTAATCATCTTTTCAGCAAATACAGAGACAAGTTGTAGCTATTTTCAAGGAACTCTAGCCTAGCGATTTCATGGTCCTTATACTTCATTATTTTTGTTTTCTCATGGTCTAAAAATATTTATCTACATTATATATCTTATTTCTATGAATGCCTTGTGATAAAATACTTAGAATTCTTGTTTTTCAAGCTCTGTTATCTGGTTTTCATAGTTATGTGTTTTATCTTCCTAAGCTAATGAAATCATGTTTATTTATGCTCATTAGTTTCTTCCACACTATATCCTCTATACTACACTGAAAAATACTCAAATTACACCATGGCTTATGATATCTAGCTCCTTCTTATGTTTGCTCCTACACTCCCACAACCTAGACCTACTTGTGGCTCTAAACCCTAAGTTCAGCAAATCCTAAAAACCAAATTTTCACAAACAAACAAACAAATACACATATCTAGCCTAAAATTCATTTTCTTTAAAGTCATATCACTAATAAGATACTTAGAGAAATCCCTCTCATGCTTAGTAGGGCTAGCTACTGAGTTGAAGTGGTTTGAGGTTACCCTTCTTGATTTCCTTTTCAGCCTAGGAGATTGTAAGGACTAACACATCCTATTAGCCAAATAGGATGGAGAAACAAACTCCCAAATTTCCAAAAGGTTCATTCAGTTTATGAATGAGAGGCCACTCACTAAGATGAGGGCCATATATGTGGTGGATAGAGTAACTGCTAGCATGTAGATCTCTAAAGTTGTCTAGAAGGAGGAAGCTAGAGTCAAAGATGAGGATTTCCTAGAGGTGGTAGCAAAGGATGTGGCCACTTTTAGTACTAAGTTTGAGAGGGTTGTTAGAGCAGGGTTTCCCAACTACTGGAACTTTGGGTGAGTGTTGATATAGTGGGAACAATACAGTCAAATATGAGTGGAGGCCAAAAGAAAAGTATACTCTTCCCATGAGAATACTGCCACTCTAAAGGGAAAGATTGTGGTAAACTATCTGAAGAGGGATTTTAAAATGTCGAGGATGGTGAAGACTATTTTTCATCCTAGATTAAATTAGACAGATCTGAAAAACCTCAAAATTTCATATCAACGGTTCTTTAGGGCCCCTCTTCCAGTGCGAGCATTGTGGAAAATATGCAAGAAGTTTATCAACCCTCTTATGCTCCAAATCATCAAACCATCAACGCTGCCTCCGTAACCTTCCTATCGTGACTAGAGATACTACAGATCATGTCAACCATGACATTTTAATTTCCTGTTTTATGTAGATATTGTATTTTCAATCAGTTAGTTAGAGTTTGGCTAGTACATATGTGCCATGGAACATGCTGAAGTTTTGTTATGATTATCCACTATAATGAAATCAAGAAGGAATATTCTGTAATGGGCTCTCCCTCTGAGGCCTTATAGAAATAGTTTCATGATACAAAACTAAAGGTTCAAAATTTTTGGTTTTCCAAGAGAGAAGTATTGTAAGCTTCTTGTGAAATGTATGCACTGTGGAAGATTATTAATACAAAGTTTTTGGTGATTCTAACTCATCTAAACGTGTAGTATGTACTCTTGGTGTGTTTGTTCCATATTTTCTTATTATTCTTCTTAGATGACATGTAATAGTACTTTTTGGAAGTTTTTTCATGAATTTCTGGATTCATATAAGTCTAATGTTAATGAAATATTCCTATATTGATATGAAAGCTAATCCTTAAAATCTGCTCCATGTGTCTTTGCATTCCATTCAATTCTTTGTTTCATCCATTTAACTCTTAATTTTGATGCATATGATTCTTAGATTTAAGCCCTATGTATCAATTTTCCCTCTTACTCAATTCTTCTATGAAATATACCATAACGTCTGATAAACTACAAGTTCATGTGATGTTGGTCACTATGAATCTAATTATAATGCTTCTGCGAGTAATATTTTAAATTAGTTTTTTGCATTTATCGTCTAAAGGAAGGTTCCAAATCAATTTTCTCTCAAAAATGTTAAATATTGATTGTGATATAAACACCCAGCTGACCTTCAAAACACTCATCAAGATGTCATGGGAACTAGTCTTTTCTCAACCCAGGGGTTGTCTCTAGGAGCCACAACAGGTGGATCAACATGCATGGAATTTCATAATAGGACAATGTTAATGCATTATGTTAATCCATGTAGTGTATATATTCAGACTAATATTATATATATTTTTAAAATTATAATCACTCAAATTCAAAAGGTTGTGGAACATTATTCCAAGACTACCTCATAAACATATGAAGGTCAAGGTTTGAACATAACATGAATGATGATGCAAAGATTCCCAATGGTCGACTTATGTGAAGTGATAAGTTTGAATGAGGATGTTTTCTTTTATGAGAAATATTTTTTGCTTGTCTTTCCTTAACACACTTTTGACCAACAAATATGAAATTGAAGGCCCATAAAAGAATGTTTGTCATCCAACATTTTCCCTTTTAAAATATATGGGAAAAATGGGAAAATTGTAGTCCTTTTAGCTATAAATGTTCCATCATCAATAGTTCATAAATTTTCCCAATTTTAAATGACCTTTCTATTTATTTTTATTTTTGGCTCAAATTTTCCTTAAAATTTTGACTTTTTTGGTTGTGTAGGGTTAGGCTACAAAAGGTGGGAGATGGAATTTTCAGGTTCTGAGGTTATGCAGTAGGCCTATTATTTCGACATGTGGCCTCCTCTACACAACTCTCCCAAACTAACCTCGTGAACTTTGAGTTCACATGAGGGTGAGTGTCATTCGATCTACAATCACCTCTGTCATTGGATATAGGTAGTGTGTAACTTCTATCACCGCCTTTCATCCACCGACTTGGCGTGCTATGGCCCGCTATGTAAACTCTTGGGTATGCCTTCCAGAGCCTAGCACCTAGACTTGGGGTGCATTGCAGTCGATGGGGAAAGTTATTACACCCACATCATAATGGTTATCGATGCCAAGGAATAGGAGTGTGACCATGTTGGAGGTAAACTATTAGTTGATCGAGCTTGGCCTTGGGTCTCATAAGGTGTTGAAATTTGACACCAACATATAGGAGGATATTGGGAAGGGGGTTAATCCACCATCTAGGTGGATGAGTAACCTAGTGTTTGGTTGCACCAAGTATTGTCTTTATCTTGGGATGACCTACCATCTACCCCATAGACTTCTCCCATGCTAGAGTTGTTGACATGGAGTCCTAGGATGAAATCTACCCATAATTTCCTTAAGAGATATAAAGGGATTTCCCTATGATTACAACGATGTTTATAAAAATAAATGGACCCCATTTCCATCCATTGGTTGTGGAATGCATGATAAGTGAAACAATCAATATAAATGACCTTTTTTATGGTATATATTGGTTATTTGTTGGTTCAACAAATAATGATAGAAAACTTTGATTTTTTGTGTAAATCAACAATTTGTATTAAGACAAAAGATATATAGTGTACAAAAAGGTTTGCCCGTGTAGACTAAATACCGACTCCCTTGCCCACTTCCAACATTTCAGAACCATCCAGACTATCAAAAATCCCCAAGGCTCACCACGCAGGGCAACACAGAGAGGGATGGGAACATCAAAACCAGTAATCCATCTGAGTATATGGCAAAACAGAGACCAAGCAGACCAAAATTCCTCCAAGACAGGCAAGGAAACTATGAAAAGGACTGTTAAGAAGAGAGACAGAGTACTGAAACATAACAAGTAAACTTCGCGTAACCAAAATAGAAAAGTGCTAACCCAAGACCCATGAAAGCACACAGAGACTCCCAAAGCATCCCATTACAGCCCTAGAACAATATAATCCTTAGTGGAGGAATCCTGGCCGGCCAAAGTTGTATCTCTGCTGGACTGAGGTGGACGTTGGGAGGATCTCTTCCCCTGACTAGTCCCCATGGTCTCCTCCACCCCTTCCCCCACAATAGCAGCATCCTAGCAAATGGAATGCCTCAGAAGGCTAATCAAAACTATCAACTTTTTGGATATGTTACCAAATTGTTGCTCCAGCGAACTGATTTTGAATTCCAGTGCTTCCAAAACCACCATGTGATCTGCAAATAAGACAGAAATAGCTTGGTGAGCCTGATTGAGATACTCCCCTTGCATTCTGATAGCTTTCGATAACATCATTTTCATTCACCACATCTCCGCCTGAGTGTGGACATATTGAGTTGCCCGCGTTGTTGCCGTGTTGGGATCCTGAACCCATTCCATTTCCTTTTCCAGTACATTCTCCTCTAGGTTTTCTTCCTCTTCAGTAGCAATTGCTTCCAGCTCCTCTATTTTACGTTTTTCCTTCTGCGAGGTTCTCATTTTGTAAGCCTCCTGAGCTTTCTACAGGTCTTTATTGGCCGAAAGATTTCTTCTACCTTCTCACACCATCCTCCTATGACTAAGAATAGAGAAAAGCCACCTTCTGAGAGCGCAAATGAGATGATGCTGGTGTCCTTTGGAGAGTAGAGCATTGTTCTTGTAATTGGGGACTGTAATTATAGAATAGGGAGACCCTAAGTCGCTTGAGGCTCCCCATCTCGTCAACTTATGCTCACACATCCCTTCATAATTAATTCTACTTCGTGGATCATACTTTTGTTGATGGGCCGAATCCCTATTATTAAATCTGCCCCACTCAAACCATTCCGGTGAGTGCCAAGTGGCTTTTATTTTGTTTTGATGCCGGTGGAGTTCATAATTTTTGTTCATGGAACTCCTTGAAACTGACCCGACCTACTTTTGCATTGAATGCCTCTTCCATCTGTGTACTCCTTTCGCCTACTGACCCTTTATCCTTACTTCCCTTTGATTGGATGGCGTCATTCTCCACTAACGGTGAAGATCTTCATACCCCTAACCTCATCTTTTGTTAAAAATGTCCTGCCTCGAAAACAGTGTGCACCTGTTTCTCAGCTCCATGCAAGTGATTTCATGCCAATAGCTGTCCAAGTTGACAATGGGATTATTGATGTAATAATTTTCCAAGTGATCCGCTATGGTGTTAGCTTGGCATCTAACTGCCTGAAAGATTAAGCCATTTAGCCAAGAAAGATGTTCGACAATGCTCTCTGTTACCTTGGCCAATCTCCAGTGCTGAGTGACCTTACTTGTTTTGGCTCCTGAATATAGTTTCCTCGCTATCGTAATCGCCAGCTGAGAGTCGCCTTCCACCATAGTTGCTCCAGCTTTTAGTTTCCCAATAATTCTCAAACCTTGTTCCAATGCTGCAAATTCCATTTCATTATTCGTCCCTTCACCTAGAGCTTGACTATAGATATACTAAGTTCCACCTTCACTGTCCCTTAGAACCCCTTCGGTGCCAGCAGGTCCCGGATTACCCCTAGAAGCTCCATCGAAATTGAGTTTGAGGAATCCTAAAGGTGGTCGCTTCCAGGTATTCACACTGGTATTTAACTCCTGCCGACGAGTCGAAGAGGAAGTGGAGTTTCCCTTGTCAAGGTTAAAAGCTTTAAAATCTATAATTCTACACTCGAGATGTTTGTGTCTTGTTCTATCCTTCCTTTAACGAGAACCAATTGCTTGACATTTTGGAGAATTGTATCTTTTAAGTGGTTTATATTTCTAATTTCATTTAGGAAGACTCTCCGATTCCTTTCTTTCCAAATTGACCATGCAATGAACCCTGGTATGAGTTTCCAAATGGTGTTAACCATTTGATTATTGGAGAAATTACCCCTCCAGTTCTCGATAGTTTCTTGAATAGAATTCCTGTCCCTGTCCATCCTTTGAAGTATGCTTTCCACCCAAATCCAGAGACTGTCTGTCTAGTCACAGGTGTTGAAGAGGTGATTCATGGTTTCCTCTTCTGTTCCACACATGGGGCAGCATGAAGGGCCTGTGAATCCTTTTTTCCGGAGATTCTCCCAGGTCAACGTTTTCCTATGCATTAGGAGCCATAGGAAAGTTTTTATTTTTGGCCAAAGCTGGGCATCTCAGTCTTTTTTGTGCCATTTGACCTTTTCTTCATGCTCTAAGTCTTCTATGTGAGTTCTAGCTTCTCTGAGCATGAAGTTGCCTCCTTCTAGCTTTCCCCATCATAATTGGTCACTATCTCCTGCTATCCTTATCCTTCTCTTGTCTAGTTGTGTTCTCAGGTTCCTCATACCATTGTTTACTTCGGTTAGGTGCTCTGTCTCATTGAATATCCAGGTTCTCCACACCTGGTCCCTTTCATTAGGCTTCCAATATTAATTTACTATAGTTCTCCCTAGCTCCTGGTTGTTTCTTTTGACATCTGCGAACTCAGGCCTTTCCAAATTAGGGAGTTGTTGCCATGCATCCTCCCAAAAAAGGGTTGTTTTACCATCACGAATTTCCCAAAAGCTATGCTCCTGGATAATTTTCCAGTTGTTTCTCGCTAGGTTCCAGATTGGTGAGCCTTCTGGGTTTTCTTGCATTCTGATTAAGTTCTATAAACTATGATTTGGAGCGTACTTTTCCTTCCAATGTTTGGCCCATGGTAATTTAGGTTCTTTTGGCCATTTCCACCATAATTTAGAACCACTGGCTCGGTTAATCGTGGAAGGGTTTTTCAAGTTCAACCCTCCCAGATGTTTAGGTTTGCACAGTTTGTTCCACGCTATCAGTGACCATTTCTTCTTCTTTGAATTACCCGACTAGAGAAAGGTCCTTTGGATGGCCCTTATCTCTTGTAGTACTCCCTTAGGTGTTGGAATTATGGAGAGCATATATTGAGGAATGGCCTGGAGGACTGCTTTGGTTAATACCAATCTTCCTGCAAAGTTTAGGGCCCTGTGGGTCCAACAATGACATCTTTTTTCCAGGCTGGCCAAAATCTTTTCCTAGTGCGTTTTTTGCCAAGGTTTGTCAGTTAACGGAGTCCCTAGATATCTCGAGGGGAGGTTGCTTCTTTGGAAGCCTAGAATGGAGGAAATATTTTTCTGCACAGCTAAATGAGTATTGAAAAAGAAGATAGAATATTTTGATAGATTAAGATCCATACCTGAGGCCTTTCTAAAGAGATTGAGAATCCTTTTGTAGCCCAAGGCTTCTTTGACTGAGTTCCATGCAACATCGTATCGTCAACAAATTGTTGGTGGGTAGTTGCTGAAATTGAGGGCAGGGGCTGCAGTCCTTTAATAAATCCTTCCTCTTTAGCTTTATGAATAAGTCTACTTAAACCATCCATCAAAATCATGAAAAGGAAGGGGGATAATGGATCACCCTGTCTAAGACCTCGTGAAGGAGAGAATTGGGCTAAGGGGGCTCCATTCACCAGAATTGAAAATCTAGTAGATTTGACCAAAGCTAGAATCCAAACTATCCATTGTTCAGCAAAGCCAAAGGCTCTCAATATCGCTTCCAGATACTACCAGTTAGCCTTGTCATATGCCTTTGAAAGATCTAGTTGCATCATCATAACTGCTTTCTTCCGAATTTGAAGTGTGTGAATCATTTCTTGTGCTAGTAAGACATTATCCAGAATCTGTCTCCCCTCTACATAGCCTGATTTCTCTTCTGAGATAATGCTTAGAAGTATGGGTTTCATTCTATTGGCTATCACTTTGGAAATAATCTTATATATGACATTACAAAGCGCTATTGGATGAAACTTTGAAGGGGTGTTAGCTTCCCCTCCTTAGGAATTAGGGTAAGGAAGGTGGAATTGAGGGACTTGAGGATTGAGGCAAATCGCCAGGAATCCTCCACTACCTCCCAAACTTCTGTATTGAATATTTCCCAACAAGATTTGTAGGAGTTAATGGTAAAACCATCAGGCCTAGGTGCTTTATCATTAGGCATCTCTTTCACGGCCTCTTCCACCTCTTCCATGGAAATTTCCCGCGTTAGAGCCAAGTTTTGCTTTGCTGTGATTAGCTTGGGGATTGAGGAAATAAGTTCATCAATGGCCTCCGTTCTGTCAACTTCAGGTTCTTGAGCTATTCTGCTAAAATGTGTAGGAAGAAGGTTAGAGATCTCTTGATGTGTCTGTATTGTGGCTCCCTGTTCATCTTTAAGGCTAAGGATTTTATTAGCTCCTCTATGGTTAATGGTTGATATGTGGAAGAATTTTGTATTCTATTCTCCTTCCTTAAGCCACTGAACTCGAGATTTTTTCTTCCAAAGAGTTTCCTCCTATTGGCAACGTAGTTGCCAATCCTGCATCAACATCTTTTCCTTGTTCACAGTTTCTGGGTTTATGTTCCCTTGAATCCATCCTTCATGTATCTGCTCTAATTGCTCCTCTAGTTTCTTTTTTTCCTTGAATATGTTCCCAAAGACTACTCGATTCAAAATTTTTATCTTGTCTTTAATGTATTTCAGCTTACCCTATAACCTATACATTTTAGTGCCTTTAATACCCACAGGTTCTTTCCACCATTGTTAAATTTTCTGTATGAAATCAGGATGGGTGAGCCAGAATTTTCGGAATCTAAAAGGCTTATTTCTTGGAGTACCCTGGATTGCAACAGTCAATGTAATGGGCTAGTGGTCTGACCCTCCACTGGGAAGAATATCTGATTCCACTATAATTCCTTCTAGTAGTATTCTTTCTATTACTAGAAATATATCTAGTCGAGAAGCTATTTTCCTTTCACCTCCCCTTTTGTTGTTCCAAGTGAAAGCACCACTTCTGGGGAAAACATCCACTAGCTTAGCTGTCTTGATGAAGTCTAAGAAAGCTTCAGAGTCTCTGTTGAGTTTCCTTATACCTCCTTTCTTTCCCATGAGGGTAGTTATCATGTTGAAATCCCCTCCTATGATCGCCTTTGCTAGGGGATACCTTAACTTTAGGTTAAGCAGAGTTCTCAGGAAAAGGAGCTTGTCCTCTAGCTTCTATGGATCATAGACATTAGTACAAAGATAGGTCTCAAGGTTTCCTACGACTTGAGCTTCTACAACTATGAAGGATCTCGCTACCTCAGAGGAAAGGATCTTGATTACTTGTGGATTCCACAGAGTGATTAAGGCTCCTTCCCATCCATTGCTAGCTGTCTCCAAGTATTCCATACACTTACCAAGTTTTTTGCTGATATTGATTACCGTGCTACTTGAACATTTAGTTTCTTGCACAAACACTGTGTCTGGTTGTTCCTTTTGGACTTTCTTCTTTAAAAGATGTTGTTTTGTTTGGCTATTTAGCCCTCTAACATTCCAAGAAAGAATTTTCATTTTAAACAGAGCTTAAGAGCTTAGAGAAAAAGCCTCTAGGGCTTTCATCTTACCAGAGTTTAAGAGCATTTGTCCCAGTTCTTGCAATGCCTCATTGTTGGTTCTGCGTCCTCTCTTTTTACGGTATTTGGAACTTGTGGAGGTTTGATGTAGACCCTGTGTCCGAAACCCTAGTCCTTTAGCTGTACCCAAGCTTTTTCTTTGCAGTTCCATCTCTACTCTTTGTCGTGCTATGAGTATGTCATTAATTCTTTTTACTTCCTCTTCCGAAATGTGTTCCATTCCCTTCTTTTTCCAATTTCCAACCATGTTTGGTAGATCCACACCCTCTTGCTCAAGTATATAATTGAGTTCCATATCTTCACTTCTGATTTCACTAGTGAGCATTTCTGAGTCTTCTTCAACCACCTCTGTTGTTTCTTGAACCTGGAGCACTATGCTCAAAGGGTTCACTTTCGGCTCTTTTATTTCTTGCCCTGTTATAGATTTTCTTTTTGTTGTGGTTTTTTGTTCTTTAATGTTGTCCTCTAATTCCATTTCAGTTTCCAATATTTCAAAAGAATTGCTCATGTTTCCTTGTGAAGTGCTTTCATTGGTTTAGCATTTCCTATTTGATCTCTATTTATCATTCGATTTGGTGAATATTTCCTTGTTCTTCTCTTCTTTGCCACTTGTGATCTCCTGCTACTTTGTTCAGTGGGCATTCTCTGATTAAATGACCATGCTCATGACATTTTCTACAGCGGAATGGGATTTGCTCATAATCTATGGCTTGGAAATAATTATCATCTCTGTATTCCAGCCATAGGCCCTCATGCAAAGCTCCCGACACATCCATTTCCACACAGATTCTGGCACAGGAGGTGTACCTTTTTTGCAAAGTCGCTTGTGAGGCCTTGATGAAGGTCCCTAGCTTATTACCTATTTGTTCTAGAGCTTCATGTCCCCAATAATCAATTGGTAGGGAAAAAGGCGTATCCACACTGGTACCCGCTTGAAGGTTTCCTTTTCTGGTACAAAGTTGGGTTTCCATGGCCTTATGTAAAGGCCCATAGAGGCAAAGAAATAAGGCCCTCCATCGAATATTTTGTCCTTATCTTCTAAATTTGAGAAAACAACAGTAAAAAAGCCTTTAGCTCCTAAGTGCAGTCTAACATCACCTTTGGGTTTCCACTGTTGCTTTATCCACTGACATAATGCCCGTTCTATTGGCCAGAACCCCATGAACCTGCAGATCACTACATATTCAACCATGTGATCCCGGTATGCTTGAATCTCCGGGTCAGATATCACAACCCTTAGGGTTTCTGCAGCTTTGGGTTTTCACGGACCCTGGTTCTTCTTTCTATTGAGTGTTGACGTCGTTCCTCCTTGTTTCTCTTTATCCTGATTTAGAGTCTCTTCCTTTGCTCCTACTTGCTCCTTTTCCTATTTTCTTTCATGAGCGAAATGTGCTCGTGTTGGATTCTCTCTGGCTCTGCTTTCTATTCATTTATTGTCATCCTTTTATTTCAGTTTTTGAGTGTTAATACCTTCATTGCCTATATTGCCTTTCCTCCCCTTGCTAGTCATATCTTCCTTGTTTGATTTTTCATAACCTGCTATCTGCACCCCATCCCGTGCTATCGGTTTGTTCATCATTATTTGTTTGTAAGATGGGGTCCCAATGGACCTTGCATTTTCCATTTGTCGGGTCAGAGTCTGTCCCCTTCTGTGGAGCTCTGCCGCTCTGGCCCTGTTCTTCTCCAGACTTGAAACCTCGATCTGATGAGTCCGTGAGCTTCAAATCCTCCTTTTCACCAGAGCTCTCTTGTCCCTAAAACTCACCCTCGGGAGCATTGATACCTTTCAGGTGTTACTGTTATTACTAAAAACTATGGGAAAATACTTGTTGTTGTTACATGATGTTACACCCTGAAGGTTGTTCTTACATCATGAGTTTTTGTTCCACCATGATGCTCCTACTACATTGCAAAATGTTAAAGGCCATGGCCGCTATTTTAGAGATAATTGTTAAAGACGCTGAGATGTAACTCTATGTGATAGAAAAATTTTATTGGTAATGTTCAAATCTATAATTATGTCTCTAATTTGGTCTTGGCCATTATAATTGTATGATATGATTGAGATTAGTTATGTTTCTAGATATAATCACAAGGGATCTTTGGTTTTTTTGAGATCTTTTAGGAGTTCCCTCGTAGTAAATCCTACATTTATTTTAGCATTATTATTTTCTTATTTAGGTTCGCACTTTCATTGCTTTGAGTTATAGTTTGGTCGTCATGGGTTTTGGTGCTTATTCTTCTTAATTTTAACGAAGTATCCTGCAATTTAGTAATGTTCTTGTGTTTAGTGCATCATTTATATTTCAATTTTAATCCCAATTTTCAAAATAAGCATAAGAAAAAATAAAGAAATTGCATTAGAATAGTTACCTAGAATGAAAAAGAGATCAAATCTATTGACTTGGCACTCAATGTAAACCAATGATATGATCTTTGTCTTCATAAGATCCCAAAACACACCACACAATCCAAAATGACGAAAAAATGGATTGTGAGCATATAAAAATTAGGAATCACTAGGAATGCATGCACCTTCTTAGGAACACACATGCATTCCTATTCCATTCCTTACTCGCATCCCATCTATCATCTTCATTGGTAGTTTGGGGCTTTCCGAGTTTAGATATCCACAAACACATGCACATTCGTTGGAATGTTCTTACATTTCTACTGGTGCATGTTCCTAATGTTCCCATTTCCACTTTTAGGGACATAAAATATTTATATCTATATTTTTTATGAATTATACTAACTTATATTATTAAACAAAATAGTTACATGAACCATACTTTTGGTCTTCCACTATGGAAACCAAACCAAATGTATAATAGTGTGTTTGAGGCTTTAAAGTATTCTCATAAAATAGATAATGTATTTGACTAAGTAACCAGGTCCAAGATTGACTATAGCTTTAGTGAATAAAACCCTACATGAATTATGTGTAGGACTAATAAGGCTACACTCATAGTCTAGAATGACAATTATAAAAGATGGAGACTTGTTTATTTATTGGGGGATACCACCTACATAGGATCTGAGGCCTAATAATCCTCACCTCTACTACGAAAATATTGATTTCCTAGGTCTTTAGAAAATACTAAGAGTTTTTGTCCATTTTAATGAGTTGCTATTGAAAAGCATTGATATAGAGGAGGACTTCTTGATGGGTTTCATACCTTTCATCCAACACCTTTCCCATGATAATTTTCAACTACTATTTTATGTACACCATTTTAATGTATTAGGTTTTCCTTGTACAAGTTTTAGCTATGTCTGGGACCTGCTAGCCCACATCTTTTTTCACCTGTATGTTTGATATAAACCTTCTTTTGATTTACGTGTCATATTTAGCATCATGTCATTCTTCCTACACTAGGTAAGGAGTGATTTACCTACATGCACAAGATAATTCCTTAGCACTTACCTAAGATTAATTTTGTGCATAGGGCTCACACTTACTAGAGCTTAGACAAGATAGAGAAGAATCTCTATGAAACATTGCAACTAGCTTGATGAGACATTGGGAAGGAGTGAAATGTTTTTGCCAAAAAGATGGAAAAAAATAAATTTAAGGAGAGGAGCATGGAGAATGATGGAATGAGAGGGGCCAAGCTTTGTGAATTGGAAAAGGAACTAGAGGAGGCTCAAAACTCAGAGACAAGTTATAAAACTAAGAAGGGATGAGCTCAATAGGTGAATACCAAGGGGATGAAATCAACTTGACATAAGTTCCTCTATTAAACCATTAAAAGAGGGGGAATGGTGAATATGACTTCTAGGCATCAAGAGAAAAATAAAAGCCATAATATTTTGATAGTAAAGGTATGGAGGACGATCTAAAAATTGATCATCCTCTAACACTATGCATGTTTTGAAAAATTTGATTGTTCAAACAGTCACTTAGAATAGTTAACTTTTAAATGAACTTACAAATGAAACAAAATTATATGAAGACCAACATGGTCAAAATGAAGAAGAGAACAACCAAGTGATAATGGAATTCGTCCAATGTGGACTACATCTCTCGACACTCCTCCAATTGCTAGACCACTTTATTGATCACAACAACAAAAAGAGTACATTACAAATCTTTGAATCATAGAGTAAACCTCATTTTGGAGTGGCATTGTTTCTCCTCCAAATAAATGTTCTCCTTTAGATAACTCTCACTCACAATTTGAATCCCTTTAGCAAAGAGACGATGGTGCCAAAATAAAATGACTCTCTCACTGAATGTGGCAATAAGTCCTTGTACTCTTTCTAAGTTAAAAATTCAGAAATTCAACTTCTTCAATAAAGTTTTGAAATGGTGTTTTTGCACTATCATACTAAGAATAGATTAAAACTAGCTACTCTAATGAAGAAACAAAATCTACAGATGTGTCCAGAAGGCTTGAAAACCCTTGTGTAGGCTCTTCTTAGGCTCAAAACGGATAAAGAAATGACCATGGTAGGCCTCTTTCTCCATTTCTATGTTATTTTTCCTACAAACGTACCAAATTGGCTAACCAGACAATGGAACTCACCCTTGGAAGAATTGCCAGATGATGATTTGGCATGGAAGCAACAAAATTTCTATCAAAAAATGTGCATTTGTTGAATAGATATACTCACCAGTCACAGGGGCTTCACTAGAGGAGCAATACCATACCACGTGCATTCATATTGGGGGATATATATTGACGGAAAAATGACATTCTATATTGAGCATATAATAGGGGGTAAATGGTTTTTATATTGCCTGGTATAAAAAATGGAGCTCAAAGTTAATGAAAAAATATAAAGGGGTATATAAAATGTTAATGAAAAAATGGATACCTATAATATCTATTTGAAGTAGGGGTTTTTTTAGTTGGGAAGGTGTATTTGGTTTGTATTGATAGGGGGTTAAATAATGTGATTTTTAAAGGAATTTTCCAATATGTAGTCATATTAAGGGTGTTGTTTAGTATGACATGAATGCACACGATATGTCAAAGGTTTATTGAGTGAAGCCCCCATGTAACCAGCAAGGCTTGTGTGTAGATTATTTAGCTCCTGGTGTTGGTCATATGGAGGCCCATGTGGTCAGGGGCATGTGCTAGAGGCCACGTGCCAACTGACACTCTGCCCCTGGTTGTTTTGATTGCCATGTGGCCATGGGCTAGGCCACAGGCCATCACAGGCATCCACAAGCCCCGCTATCAGTTGCGCTCTGGTCACGATCATTTGATTATGGCTTGGGGCTAGGAATTCTGGCATGCCCCTCTCCACTCTTCCTACAGTCATATGTAACACCATGTAACGGGAGGGGGGAATGTGCCCCACCCCCTCCCCCAATCGTCGAAACATTAAAATTTAAATTTAAGTTCACCGTCCCTATTTCATAAGTCAGACTCATGGTCCAATGGTAGAGAAAATGATTGTTGAATGTGAGGTCTTGGATTCTAATCTACAAGAGGTATATCAGTTGAAGCATTGGAAATTTGGCATTAATATTAAGGTCCACATGGCACCCTCCCATTGGGCCATGTGGAACCTCTTGATTGGTCCACGACAAAACTCGCCAACCAATCATAGCTCATGAAATCATTGTGTACGGCCACATATCTTCACAAGATTTTCCTGTACTACACATTGTACTACCTAATCAACTACTAACGTCATTATACGACCTACCCAGTCAACTTCCTAGTCAAACCTGCAAGTTGACATTTTAGTTTTTTGCCAAAGACTTCAGAATGTGATAACTTTTACATATATTGTTGGATTAAGGTGATCCAAGAGTCATTGGAATTATAATGATGAGGTATATGATTTGGCACTATCTTTAGATGATTTTGAGCCCTTTGATTTTTTAGCATATTTTTTTATCCCCTGGATCATTCCTCCCCATTAGAAGCTTTTGGACAACCAACATTCTTTTTTTACTTAGCAACTAAGTGAGGTTACAACTCCCTCACTTTTTGGACCTCAATAAACCTTGATTTACTTGGATTAGTACATTGGAGCCCCACTCAAATATGCTCCACATTGCCTCTACATAAATTCTTGATTCTCCTGTCAAGAATTGAGTCTTCCTACAACTATTCTAAATATTCAGGAGAAAATTATTCAATAGATGGAATCTGAACATTCTCTTCATGATCATCAATCATTCTAGGCTCATACATTCTCACGTTTTCCACATTCATAATAGAATAAATTTGCATGTAAGGTGGAAAATGTAATAAAAAGCATTCTTACCAATCTCCTCCAAAATTTTGAAAGGACCATATCTAATTGGCTTGAGATTTTAATCTCCACCTTGAAGTCTTTCCTTATTGATATACAACCAAAATTGATCTCCCACTTGAAAATCACGATTAACTCTATACTTTTCATGCCATTCTTTATACTTTGCTTTTGTTTTCTCAAGCTGCTCTTGTACTCTTTGATGCACTAGCTAAATTTGTTCAATGAAATTAATGGATTTGTCCACATCATTATGTTCATCTACTGCAATATATTTACCTTTTATGATTGTACTTTGGATTATGAGTCTAGTGAGGAGAACTTGAATTAGTTCTTCCTTTCAAGTGCTCATCTCTCCTTGGATATGTTTTGCCATCAACTTCATCATCATGATATTATACTCCTTCAACTTGCAAGAGTTCTTTCTTCACGAATTAAGAATTCCTTGACTTTGTGGTTTTGGAGCATTCCACAACTTCTTCTTGAACATATCCTAAGGTTGTGTTATGACCTCAATAGGATTAATGATATTCTAACTATGAATTCCAAGACCCTTACCATTATATCCCATTTTGGTCAACAATTTCATCTCAGCACCCTTGGTATGTTTCTCAAATGATGCAAAAGAAGCATTATCATTGTTAAGAGAATGAATTGAACATGAAGTATCTTTTACCTCCATTTCTACTTGAGACTCTTGGTCCTCTTCCTGAAGCTTAACCATCTCCTCATTCTTCTCCTTTGTAGATGAAGAGGTATATGAAGATTCAAGAAACCCACTCTTTGCATTTAACATATAAGAAGTGTTCTTCAACTGACAAAGGGTACCAAAATGAGTCATCCCATGACCACATACTTTTCAATTAGTGGGGGAAACTTTGGTAGCTGAGCATTCCCCAGTTTTATCTTCAATGACATTATACAACACCATGCACAACTTCTTCTTCTCATCCTCAGTTTCTTCGAGAAATATTCTTAGTTCCATGTTCTCCACTTAAAGAGAGGAATTCGTCTCTTCTATTTCTTGAAGCCTTGCATGATGCAAACTTTCACCCATGTTTTCTATCAGGTAAGAACCTGGTTTGATACCAGTGATATGAAAATCGATCGTCCTATCACACTTTGCAAGTTTTGAAAAAATTTCTCTTCAAATGGTCACTTAGAATAGTTAAGTTTTAAATGAACTTAAAGATGAAACAAAATTATATGAAACCAAACATGATAAAAATGAAGAAGAGAAAAATCAAGTGATAACGGAGTTCATCGAGTGTGAACTACATCTCCTAGCCCTACTCCAATGGCTAGGCTACTTTATTGATCTCAACAACAAAAATAGTACATTACAAATATTTGACTCATAGATTAAACCACCTTCTAGAGTAGCATTGGTTCTCCTCCAAAGAAACGTTATCCTTCAGAGAACTCTCACTTAAAAGTTGACTCCCTTTATAAAATAGATGATGGTGTGAAAATGAAATGACTCTCTCACTAAATTTTGTTGGAATTAATGCTCCCATGTTATGTGTGAGTTGTCATTGCGAGTCCCTAGGTGTCAATCTAGAAGTACTTAGTTTCCTATACATGAGTTGTAAAAGCTACCTGGATGTGTCGTTGTTAGTGATATAGATACTATAAACATGTAATGTATGTGACATCAATGAGGTCATACTTTGTTTGGTGTTGTGTGTTTAATAACTCTCTCCTCTCTCTTTATTTTCTATCATGGTATCAGAGCCAAATTTGGCTTGATTCCCTTATGGGAAGGCCAGGACGATGTGAGAGTTGTGAGAATAATTGATTATTAGTGTAGTTTAGTGCCTATGATTTTTTTTGTGATCCTATGTGTAGATATGTTTGTTGTTTACAACTCCATCAAGTGTTGCCATATACTGCATCAAATTCTCTGATGGTTTCTCCAAAATCTCCTCCGGCGTGACTACCTCATATGCATAGTTTCCCAACTTATTGGTGCTTGGATCTATGCCACTTATTTTTAAAAAGAGTAAATAGTTTTTCTTATGCACCGGATCCATCTCTCTATCAAATATCCACTTGAGAGTCCATGACTCCCACCGTTAACTACTCAAGTCACACTGATCTACAAAGAAAGGATAGGGGTGCGATGGTAATGGAGATCCTAGCCATCATGCACACTTTACAATTGGAAAGTTTGAACAAAATATGGTATCGTGCATGGAGGTAGCTAGAATGAAAATTCTCCTGTCTCAATCGGCTCCTCCAACGATGTCAAAAAATTTTCCATCGATCTCGTCGGCCTGTGCTCTACCCTAGATTTGTAAATCTGGCCTGTGGCCCAAAATGACAGATTGTGGGCATCAACCAGGCTCACTTGTACGAAAAAAATCATAATATCTCTTTACTTGGACTTAAGAGTAATATATTACGCCATGTTTCTGTTGTGATGAGCGAGATTCACTACTTTCGTTGGCTCTGCTCCATCTTGCTCTCCAAAAAAATGAGCAACGATCACCGCAAGTATGATCTCTATGTGTCCTCAATAGACAAGATGGTGAATCTAACACTGGGCTCAACAAAGGCATAATGCCCTTCTTGATGACGTGTCAGTCTAGCCGATGAAATACACAAATCGCTTGAATCATAAGTTAAAATCTATTGGAGTGGTGAGATTATTGTAGAGTGTTTGGCATATTAGAAGGATTTTTGGTATATTATAAAGAGGCAGCGTAAGAGTTTTTGGGTCCCAGTATTGTAATTAAAAAAAGAAAACAAAGATTTGCTGCATGAAATCCATTTAATGTTTATGGTAGATTATGTGATGTGGGTTGTAAAATTATTTTGGTGTGAAAAAAGTAAGAAAAAATACAGAACCACAAAGAACAGGACAATTATTGAATAGGATATTGTGACCCGTCATGCTCCAAGAGCATTGGTCACAAGTAGTTCTTAATAGGGTCAAACTAGTGTGACCATTGTGCTTCAGGAGCACCAGTACAGACTATTTATACAAGGTCAAGTTGTAGAATTGATTGTTGAAGACATTTTGTACCTAGAATGCTATCCTAGATAACTGATGAACACTAAAGAGGGTTGTGGATTCACAGATGGTGGCAATTCCATAGGATGGTTCAGTATCGAGATTGGCCTGTTATGCTTCGAGAGGGTGAGAAGCATCAATTTTGTAAAGCACATCAATGACGATCTGAAGCGTTTACATTTTAAATGGAGGCCAAGTGACAACTCGAAGATGTGGTGGTGAAAGAGCGGTGTTTGCGAGATTCCATAGTGGAATGTGGGTGCTGACGATGACCATATCAAAAAAATTTGACAAATATTTATTTATCATTGTAATGTGGGTCTTTTATATTTTCTACATGTAAGCATTAAGGGAGGGTGTTGGAAGTAATTATTCTATATCATGTGTGAGTTGTCATTGTGAGTCCCTAGGTGTCAATCTAGAAGTACTAAGTTTCCTATGTCTGAATTGTAATAGCTTTCTAGATGTGTCGTTTTAGCAATCTAGATACTATAAATATGTAATGTCCATGAGATCAATGAGATCATACTGTCTTTGGCATTGTTTGTTTAATAGCTCTCTGCTCTCTCTCTATTTTCTATAAAATGTGGCAACAAGTCCTCATACTCATTATGAGATAAAAAATAAAATATTGAACTACTTCATAATCAAGTGTTGAAATGGTATTTCTCCATAATCATTTTGAGAATAGACTAAAACTAGCTACTCTAATGAAGAAAGAGACTTTGCAAATGCATCCGTAAGGCTCGAAAACCCCTATGTAAGCTCTTATTAGGCTTAGAAAGGATGAAAAATGACCAAGTTAGGCCTCTTTCTCTGTTTCTCTTCTATTTGTCCTACAAATTTACCAAATTGGCTAACTAGTCAATGAAACTTGCCATTGGCAGAACTAGCAGACGATAATTTGGCACACGAGCAGCGAATTTTCTACCAAAAATGGTGAATTTTGTCAAATAGATAAACATGCAAATAAGGCATGTGCACCAATTCTTTAGCTCCTAGTGTCAGCCATATGGTGGTCCATGTAGCCAAGGGCACATGATAGAGGCAGCACATCCATCGGCACTCCGCCCCTAGTCGTTTTGATTCCCATGTCATCATGGGCTATGTTATGCGTCAGGCCCGACCTCTATAAGCCCTATTGTTGGTTGTGCTCTAGTGATGTTCATTTGAATGTGGCCTAATGCTAGGGCTTCCCACCCACCCCTCTCTATTCCACCTACAGAAATATTTAACTTTGTGTAACTAAGGGGTGGGGCCATGTGGCCCTACCCCTCCACCAATCGTCGAACAATTAAAATTAAAATTAAAATTCCCTCACCCTATTTAATAAGTCACAGTCGTGGTCTAATGGTATAATGGGTAGTTTTTGAACATGAGGTCATGGGTTCGAATCCACTAGAGATTTGTAAATTGACCCATTCAAAATTTGGTACGAATCCTGAGGGCCATGTGGCACCATCCCATTGGGCCACAAGGCACCTCCTGATTGGTCCACCACAAAACTCACCAACCAATCACTACTCACCAAACCTCCTTTTATGGCCATACCACGTGTCAACATGGAATTGACATGTATTACACATTGGACCACCCAATCAGTTGCTGATGTCATCGTACGCTTTGCCCAGTCATCTTTCCAGTCAACCCTGCAAGTTGACATTTTAACTATTTTCCAAAAGGTTAAGAACATGATAACTTTCACATATGTTGTTGTATTGCGGTAATTCAAGTGTCGTTGGAATCAAAATGATGAGATATATGATTTGGCGCTAGTTTTGGGAAAAATTGAGCACTCTTATTTTTGAGCATATCTTTAATACCTTGGATCATTCCTTTGCACTTGAATCTTTTGGACCACCAAAAGTTTGTTTTTACTTAGTAATTAAGTGAAGGTGCAACTTCCTCAGTTTCCCAATCTCAATCCGCCTTTCTTTACTTGGATTGGTACCTTTGAGCACGATGTGAAGATACTCCACATTGCCTCTGCACGAAGTCCTCATTCTCCTATCAAGAATTGAGTCTTTCTGAAACTAATCTAAATATTCAGGAGAAAAATATTGAATAGATGGAATATGAACATTCTCTTCATGATCATCAATCATTAGAGTCTCATACAATCTGAAGTTTTCTACATTCACAAGAGAATAAATTTTCATGTAAGGTGGTAAATCTAATAAAAAATCATTGTTACCAACCTCCTTCAAAATTTTGAAAGGACCATATTTGATTGACTTGAGTTTTTTACGTCCACCTTGAAGTCTTTCCTTGTTGATATGCAACCAAACTTGATATCCCACTCGGAAATAATGATCAACTCGATGTTTTTCATGCCTTTCATTGTACTTTGTTTTTCTTTTCTTAAGCTGCTCTTGTACTCCTTCATGCACTAGCTAATTTTGTTCAATGAAATTCTTGGATTTATCCACACCAATATGTATGTATACCACAATATCTTTACCATAGATGAAATCAAATGGACACTTTTTCAAATAACCTAAAAATTATTCAAATGGATACATTTGCATAGATGAGTGCTTGGAATGATTGTTGGCTTGTTGGATGAATGAAAATTCTCATCCCAAAGTTTAGGATTCTTACCACAATATCCTTAAAGGAGATGCATTTTTTTACAATATGTAATAATTTCGAGTGTCAATATCCCATACAAATTGACTTATCAACAAGCCAAAATAACATAAAATGCCAGAGAAAACATTGTTGCATATAAGTGATTTATTAATAACATCATTTTTATAAAATACCCAGCTATGGGGACATGCAACATGTGGAATAAAAAAGAAATGTAGTATTTAACTAGAAAAATAGATCAACCACTTCTAACCCAACTAGGCTAGGGAGTTTCCTTTCTACATTTCTCTTTCTTCTAGAGTTTCTTCATGGATGGGTACAACATGCCTACCACTTTCAACTGAATTTTCTTCCTCAGGTGATTCCATAGCTAGTTTTTCCTTATTTGTATGGAGATGTGGATGCATCTTCCAAAATTTCGTGATCCAATGCCCACTTATATTGCAATGAGTACAAAAGTTTTTGTAAGCATTTATTGGCAAAAATGTCTTTGAAATTGGAAGAGAATCTTCCTTCCTAGTCTCACTTCTGATCGAGAAATTCACTTTCTCAACCAATGCTTTCCTTTGTTGGCACTTGGCTACAAAATGGTTAGGTGCATGACAAAAAATACAAGCAAACACATTCCACAAAATTTTATTCAAATGATCATGCTGCTTATAGTCATAGACATATTTTGAATAATTAGGATGTTTATACCTTTTATGATTGTCCTTTTGATTATGACTCTCGCAAGGAGAATTTTATTGATGATGAGAAATTGACACAGTTCTTCCTTTGAAGTGCTCGAATATGTTTGGAGATGTTTTTCCATCAACTTATCCTCATCATATGATACTCCTTCAACTTGCAGGATTTATTTCTTCACAAATTTAATACTTGAAGAATTCCTTGACTTTACAAATTTGGAGCATTCTCCAACTTGTTTTTGTACATATCCCAATACTTCATGTCGAGGTTGTGTTATCACCTCAATAAGACTAATGAAAGTGTGACTATGAATTCCAAGACCCTTACCATTGTATCCCATTTTAGTCAGCATTTTCATACCAATACCCTTGGTATGTTTCTCAAATGATGTAAAAGAATAATTTTCATTGTTAAGAGTATGAATTGAAGATAAAGTACCTTTTACCTTCTTTTCTAATTGAAACTCTTGGTCCTCTTCCTAGAGCTTAACCATCTTATTCTTCTTCTCTTTTGTAGGCGAATTGGTAGATGAAGATTCAAGAAAACCACACTTGTGATTTAGCATATAAGAAATGTTATTCAACTTAGAAAGGGTACAAACATCAGTCATCCCATGACCACAAACTTTTTTATTCTTGGGGCAAGGTTTGGTAGTTCAACATTCCCTAGTTTTCTCTTCAATGACATTCTACAACATCAGGTGAAACTTCTTCGTCTCATCCTCAATTGCTTCAAGAAATCTTCCTAGTCCCATGTTCTCCACTTTAAGAGAGGAATTCATATCTTCTATTTCTTAGAGCCTTGCATGATGCAAACTTTTTCCAATTCTTGCAATCTACGTAGAACCTGCTCTGATACTAGTGATCTGAAAATCAATGGTCCTCTAACACTTTGCAAGTTTTGAAAATTTTTGGGATGGGCTCCTTGAGGGTCAATTTTGTAGCAAAAACCCAAGTTTTATTGTATAAAACGTAAAGTATCCACAAGTTGTAGTCACGAAGCGCGTATATAGTTAAAGTGTCATAAAGTGTTTTACCCTTGTTTTATGTAGGTTGAGTCAACTTTTGAAGATCTACCCATGGTCCGAAAACCATGGGATTATATAAATAGGTGTGTCTTAGGATGTCTAAGGAAAGGAAACAAAAAGGAAAAGATATGGAAATGAATGTAATGGGTCAATAGAAATAAGAGCATAGAAGTCTTAGAGTAGAAGGAAGGCTCTGCAACTGTATGTGTAGAGGCCTAGAGTAAAGTCCGGCGCTGAGTGCAGGGACCCCTGCAGCTAGGTGCGCACGGAAGTCTTGAGTCTGTAAGAAAAAATGAAGTATTACTAAAGAGATTATTCCAAAAATTCCTGTGATTTGTCTAGTCACTTTGTTTTATATGAATGTGCCTTATGTTATAGTGGGTTTATGAAATAAGGATGTATTAATGCACTAGTTTACACAATTTCTATTGTTACATGAATGCAATTATTGTTCACTGTTTACAGGAAGATTATCTTATTGTATGTGGAAGTTATTAAACACTTAAGTCAATATGAGTAATTACTAGGTTAAGAGTAATCTTTGATGCCTGTAAGTATTTGATTCACATATTCAGGGTCCATGAAAGACAGTCGTAAACATTCGCAGAGGTATAGAAGCTGATTAAGGGTAGTTATATTGATAAGCCCTAAAATTTTATCGATCTGCGTGAAGGCATATTAAGGGCATAAACTGACATTGCGGTCATCTCTGGGTTCGGAAACTTGGTTCCAACATCCCCCAATACTGCTTCGGGTGAGACTTCAGTCTGCGCACCACTAATTGATGACGAAAGGGCCAGTAGTGTAGGGATTTGTTTGGAAAAATTAACTCTGAACCTTGGTCAAGACCCACTAAGCCAACAAATGGTTTCGTTGTCAGGACTGGGATCTGCAAAAGATATGTGTGATTTTGCATCACTCGAATACGACAAAGAAAGAAATTGAGAAGTGGTTGAATAGAAAGATCCACGAATTCACGATGCTAGAAAACAAAAATCCATGCCTAATGAAAGAATAGTGGTTGGACAGATACCTATACATAGAGATACATAAAATCTTCTTCTGCACCTTCCCGATCGAACTATACGAGTGGATCGCTAAATTGGCAGATGGCCAAGGAAGGTGGAGGCTTGATAGTCCAATAGTGTGGACTTCGGAGTTAGTGTGGAGATTGGAAGCTTCTGAAGATAAGATCGCATGCACCATTGATCATTGGCTTGATCGAATAATGGGAGGATTTGTGATAGAATTCGCGATCGATGCCTCGGTCAACTACAGCAAAGCATAGCAACGATTCTTCAAGGGACCGCGAGGTAAGTATTTAAGATCTTTGAATACTTGGATTAAAATGATCTTGTGTGAAAAGTGACTTATGCCATTAGCTTGATGTTTGGAGCCAAACGAAGTGGAATTTCTTCAAGGATAGAGGGAGAACATGCCCTGAATATAGCTCGTTGATTGAGCCTCCTCTGAGTGATGACGATGGAGCAGCACAAGCTTCACCGCAAAGCGTTGTCTAGTTGATAAGGCAAGGGTTCCTGTGAATACCTCATCTACCCATACCACCCCCACCTTCACCTCCATAGCATACACCTTCGCCAACACCACCACCACATCTGCCACCGTTCAATATGTCAGATACGATGAAATTTCCCATTTTCAAGGGCTTGGGAAATGAGGACCCGGACAAGTTTTGGTTCGTTGCAAAGGCCATGTGGAAAACACATAATATTACAGATGATCATATGAAGAAAGTGTAGTTGGTCACTAGTTTACAAGATCACGCATTGACATAGTACATTAAGTATTGCACTGATAATCCATTGGCATCATTAGCGAGCACTCAGACTGCTCTAAACAAGGAGTTCGGTAAGCCTAAGTCTGAGATGAAATCGGTAGTGGAATTCAAGGAAATTGTGATGAGGACTGGTGAAATGCCCTGTGAGGTAGATCAGAGAATGAAGTGTGAAATCTGCAAAGCCAATATGAATCTCATTGATAGTAAGCACAGGAATTGGTTTATAACTGGGCTCCTACCTCACTTAAGAATTGCCTTGTCACAAGAAAAGAAAGGGACTGAGGCGGAAGTGCTGGAAGTTTCAATCAGGCTACATGAGACACCTATTTAGGATGCGACGTTGGAAGTTCAACAGATTCATGTGAAGTTGAAGAATCTTTGCTTGGAGTTTCAAAGCTTGAAAAAGGAGAAAGCAGCTCGGCTAGAGGTGCACGAAGAAGTTTGGTGCCTCAAGTGTAAAAACTAGGGGCATGATAAGGATCATTGCCCTATTTTTGTGAATTATATGGCAGGAGGAGGGCCCATGCCTTTGAGGCTATAAGCCCCAGTAGGACCAAGTACAGGGCCTACATTGTGGTGCGCTATCTGTCAAGTAGGAGGAAAACATGTAACAGGAAATTTCCACTTACAACAAAAATTTGTAACACGCCGCAATTGTTATTCTGCAACTTTTGTAAATTGGTAGGCCACAATGAGTGTAACTATCATAGTTATGAATTGATGATGGAAAGAACACTTGTGTATTGAATTTAAAAAAAAAAATCGGCCTCTGGATCAAGATGCTGGGGGAGCGCGTGGAGGATATTAGGGTTGTGGACGAGGTGGAGGAGGAGGAGGACCTAGTAGAGGTAGGGAAAAAGTTATTTGCTAGATTTGTGATGTGCCAGGACACTACACGTGGGAGTGCACAAGATAGACACGACCATCATGTTAGTATTGTACTCAATTTGACCACGTAATAGAGGAATGCCCTATACTGATAGCTAAGATGCAGGAGAAGAAGGCGCAACCTCAACAACCTACCCAAAATCTACAAATGATGAGGGCTGAGCCCCGTGAAGAAGATCCCAATGTGAATATTGTGCTGCAAAGTGGGATGATGACCAGTGATGATAAAGGGAAACAACCTGAAGAAAGTGAGTGGGTTCACAAGGCTCCAGAAAAGGAGGTGGGATTTGATCTAGAGTGCGCGAGGGAAAAATTCATGGAAGCGAAGAAAAGCTTCACTGAGGCCTCTACCTCAGGAAGTCAGGATAATTTATTTGAAGAAGTTGACCCCTCTATGCTTACCACCTTTTTGGAGGCTTGTATGAAGTTGTTGTGTGATAAAAGGGATATGAAAGGGTTACAAGAAATGATAAACATGTTTGCTAGTAAGGAAACTACTCCTGAAGGGCACCACACAGTTAGAAATATAGGAAACCACCATACGAGAATAGGGCATGAGATGAGGCTCATTGCAGAAATAAGAGAGTATGAAATGGACCAGGTCATTTTGGATCTGGGTCAGATGTGAATGTTTCTCCTAAACAGACATGGGAAAGAATGGGGATACCTACACTGTAGTGGTCTCCGATTCAATTAATAATGGAAAATCAACAGAAGATTATCCCTATAGGAAGATCGCATGGAGTAACAGTAGACATAGAAGGCGCGAGCGCGTTCACCAACTTTGAAGTAATAGAGATTGTTGATGACAACAATCCATACCTCGCACTCGTTGGAATTGATTAGGCTATTGACATGAATGGGGTAATCAATCTGAAGAAGTAGACAATGTCATTTGAGAGGAAATCACTCCGCATAGTAGTACCTTTGGACCCTATAGAAGGACCACGCTACACTGAGCCTGTCCACAATTATGAGGAAAGCGATGATGATTTGGATTATATCTATAAAATAACAGTGTGAGACCAAGATTGGGTTAATCCGACAACTAATGGATGCATTACATAAGACCGCAAAAGTTCTTGTACATCAGATTCAGATGAGGAATTGGAACATTTTCAAAATATATTACACGAGGTATCCACACTGCGCTGTAATATGATGACTAAATCATTGCACTGTGTATCATTAGAGGTAAGAATTTTTCCTTATTATGATGGTCTAACTAATGTATATAAATTTTTGGATGCCTTTGAAAGGGAAGTTCTAGAGAAGCATCACTTCCAAGCACTGGATTTGGTGTTGCGCACTACTCTCGCAAGATGGTGGGGTACGCATAGAGACAGTTTTGATGGGTGGAATGAGTACATAAAAATGATGAGATTATGGTTTGGTTGCCAAAAATTTCGGCTAACTAGGAAATATGATGGAAGGAATGATCTGAATGATCATTTAGCAAAATGGGTTGAGGTTTATGGAACAGAGCCGCAACCTGAGTGGGTGCATTTATTATGTCACACTTTGGATGTAATACAAATGAATTGGTACCTAGAAGCAAAGCTCTGCCATGGCACTGAAGAGTGGGACATTTTGAGAAAGGGATTCTTAATGACATTCAGCTTTGAGGATGTGTTCAATGCATTGATGAGGCACTACAGGAGGTTAAGGAAGTGATCTTCAGAATACCTGAGGATCCGTTGGACTTGATTCAACTAGATTGGACCACCCAACTGCACCATGTGCTGGAGTGCTATAATGTGACTGTCGAAGATGAAGAGGAGGATCCGTGGAACATTAACATCCCAGAGGTAGAAGGCCACTATGAAGTTGAGGGACCACAAATAGAGAATCCAGATATCAACGCGTCATTGAAAACTAGACAAGTAAACATTGGCACAGAAGTAGAGCTGAAGTTTGCGAAGATTTGAGACTACTGGGATGGTGCCATAATAGATAAGGTTGTTGCGCTGCTCCGTGAATATCAAGATTTATTCCCTACCAAACTTTCAGATTTAAAAGGCATCATAGGTGATTTGGGAGTGATTAAAATAACTTTGAAACTGGAGGTAAAGCCTGTTAAGCAAGGGCCATATCGCCTTAATCCAAAATACAAGGAAAAGGTTCACCTGGAGTTGGAGAAGATGCTTGCAGTAGGTATTATTGAACCAGTGGAGGAATCTGATTAGGTGAATCCAATGGTCATTCAGGAAAAGAAGCATAAGAATGAAATAAGTATTTGCTTAGACCTCAGGAAGCTCAACGATGCTTGCTTTCATGATCCTTTTCCAACTTCGTTCACAGATGAAGTATTGAATAATGTTGGCGAGCATGAGGCCTATTCATTCACTGATGGGTTCTCTGGATACCATCAGATAAATATCATGCTTGAAGATAGGAGTAAGACTACCTTTGCAACTGAGTAGGGATGTTTTTAGTATACGGTAATGCCTTTTGGACTTAAAAATGCGTCGGTGATCTTCTCGCACGTAGTCATCGCAACTTTCAAAGAGTTCATTCACAAATTTTTGGAGGTATATTTTGATGATTGGATGGTGTTTGGACTGGTAAAGCACCATGTAGCCAGTTTACGCTTGATGTTGGACACATGTCGAAGGTATCAGATCACGCTAAACTTGAAGAAATGCTTATTTTTCACCCGCTTTGTCATTTTTCTGAGTCATGTGGTATTCAAACAATGATTAATTGTGGACCCTACTAAGATTGCAGTTATAATTATTTTGGAGGCATTAAGGAGTGTTAAACAACTGTGCACAACACTCAGTCATACTAGATACTACCAGAAGTTCATTAAAAGTTATGCTCAGATTACCATGCTTATGGAAAAAGCTACTAAAAAGGATGTTACATTCTATTGGAGTGAAGAGTGTCAACAGAGTCTAGATGTATTAAAGGAAAAAATGGTCACTAGGCTGATCCTAGTCTTCCTGGATTGGAAGAAGGAATTTCATGTGCATGTGGATGCATCATGTATTGCACTAGGAGCAATGCTGACATAGGCCGGTGAAGGAAAACTAGATCATCCTATAGCGTTTGTGAGTATGAAGTTGTCTAAGGCTAAAAAGAATTATTCAACCACAGAGCGCGAAGGGTTGGCTATGTTATACGTGCTGCAAAAGTTCTGACATTACCTACTACATGGGCATTTCAAGATGTACACAGACCATTCTGCATTGAAATACCTAGTTAATAAGCCTGTGTTTTGGGTGGGGGGGGGGTAATATGCAGGTGGCTATTGTTGTTTTAGGAGTATGATTTCGAGGAGATTGTGAAGCCAGGGCCAGATCATTTGTCACGCATTGAAATAGGAGAGGAGCCCACCAATTTGGAGGAAGATCCAACTGACGCACAGCTCTTCGTGGTGCATGAAGTGGATAATCACTTTGTATACATTATCCACTTCCTAACTACAGGAATGACGCCAAAGGGATACACAAGTGAACAGATGAAAGAATTCGTAGTGCGCTCGACATACTTTTCAGTTATTGCAGGGCATTTGTACAAGGTGGGGTTGGATGAAATACTGCGATGTTATGTTCCTAATTTTGAATGAAATAGTATTCTCACTGAAGCTCATGGAGAATCTACGAGAGGCCATTATGTAGGAAAAGAGACAGTGCTGAATATTTTACGTGCTGGGTTGTGTTTACTGACACTGCATAAGGATTCCAAAGCATATTATAGGGCATGTGATGCATGTTAGAGAATGGGCAGGCCATCATGGAAGGATGAGCTGCCTTTGAATCCGCAAGTGTCATTGCAGCCATTTGAGAATTGGGCAATTGATTTTGTAGGGCCAATTCAGCCTCCAAGCAAGAAGACAGGTGCGCGGTATATCATCAGCACAAACGAATATTTGACTTGAAGGGCGGAGGCACAATTTGTGAAGGAATGTACAAGGGCAACAATAGTGAAATTCTTGTTTGAATATGTGTTGACTAGGTTTGGTTGCTCGAAGATTTTGATGAGTGATCGCGGTATGCATTTTCTTAGTGAAACGATTAGTGCGCTGACAAAAGAGTTCCAAGTTTATCATTAGAATAGTACGCCATATCATCCTTAGACGAATGGAATGATTGAGGCTTTTAATAAGATATTGGATAATGCACAGACAAAGGTGTGCAACGCATAGTGAAATGATTGGGACGTGTGCGTACCAATGGTGTTATGGGCTTACATAACCACCTATAAAAAGCTTACTGGTTAGACACCTTTTAGGCTAGTCTATGGTGTAGAGGCTATGAGACCTATGGAGTATATCGTGCCTAGTCTACGTATAGCAGCTTTCACAGGAATGGCGGACCACAGATCTTTAGAAGAGAACCTTGCACAACTAATAGAGCTTGAGGAAGATAGTTTTTGGTTGGATTCTATCATTAGGTTCAAAAGGAACCTGAAAAATCTTGGCACGATCAGCACATCAAACTACACACCTACAAGGTAAATGATTTAGTTTTATTATATGGCAGTAAGTTTGATAAGTTTCCAGGAAAATTTCAGATGCACTGGTTGGGGCCATATGTTATCAAAGAGATTACAGATGGTGGAGCAGTTCAGCTTGTGAAATTGAATGGAGATCCATTTCCGAAAAGGGTAAAAGAATCCAATTGAAGCCATACACTAGGGATGTGGTCCAATGAATACATGGCGGTAGCACAGTCTTAGCACTTTAGGAAACTGCAAGGAGGCGTGGGACTACAAACTACAATGCCTAGTTTGTAGAACTGCATGACAGGGGATTTGCACGAAACAGGATAGTGTCATAGTACCAAAAGAAGAGCGAAGGGAGTTGCACTATAGGGGGAGAGACTGAGCAGCGCAGCCAAAACGTAATAGTTACAGTCATTGTTCATGATTTTACTACCAGAATATGGTTAAGAGGAGGAGGGGGGCAACATTTAAGGAATTTAAGGTTAAATTTAGGAGTGAACTCTCCAGGAATTTGCCACCAATCCAGCATATATGGATGAATTTTGGGGGGAACGATCGAATTTGAATTCGAATTCACCTATAAATTACGCATGGCCATCCAACAGAAAAAACTTTGCATCCTTGGAATTTTTGTATTGTTTTGTCTTGTGCACATGAATCCCAGGTATTTCAAAGCTCTTATCGCAAGACCTGCATTCGACAAGTTACCTAAGTTAGACCAGAAACTCATCACTGACATCATGTTAGGACCAGGTCTCGGTGAAACCACTAGCACTAGAGGAACTATCGCCTTTGAGGGAGTTGCCCCGGAGGTGATAAGCATGGAGGTTCTAGTTATAGTGCCTACAGCGCCGAGGTCGCCTAGGCTAAATCCTATGCTAGTGAGAGAGGTCCCTAAGATGAATAAAGATAAGAAAAAGAAGTTGGTTCTAGTGCGCAAGTCACCGAGGAAGCATGCTGCTACATAGGCCCAGAGGAAGGAAAAACCAAGCGCAAAAGAGAAGGGGAAAGTGGTGGATTTGGAGGATGAAGAGGGCGCGGAGGATATACACACTGAGGGGGTGGATCCTATATCTAAGTTTCCAGAGCATATCCCTCCACGTAGGGGAAAAGTGAAGGTCCTTAAGGACCCAGATGCAAGACAATTCCTTCTCAACACACCCCAGCTACCGGAGAACTTAACCTTTGAAGGTCTTCACTTGGCATGGATCCCACATTTGAAGCTAGAGGATTGGGATTTTGTAGACCACGAGCAGTTCCCCCACCTTGCTACAGACACCTACATGAAGAGGGTATTCTACAAAGAATCTGGTGTCACCACGTTGAAGCTTGTGGAATGAATTTGTGGAATGAACCAGTTGGGCTTGCTACACCTATTGTGGGTGCCCCACTACCATCATTCTAATATTAACTTGATTATCATTAAGCAGTTGCTATGCTTGGTGCATGACGGATGCCTATGGTTGAGCGTGTCGATCCCTATCATCGATATGTTGATGCATCAAATCACGTTATTGCCACACTCAGGGTTAAATCCAACCAAGGAGTTTGGTGGAAAGACAAGCGAGCGTGACCTCGCAGAGAAAATGAAGGACAAGTTTAAGATTGAGAAGAAGTCGTGTGGGTATTCTATTAGCTCGATCACTAACCCCGTGGTAAAGGTTTCCATGCAGATCCTAGCTAGAAAGGTTATGAGAAAGTGTCATGCAGACGAGGTGTTGACACCAGTGGTTTCTTTGGCTACATAGTGCATGGAGGGCATGCAGTTCAATTGGGCATGCTACCTATGTAGTGAGTTATTTGCAAACTGCAAAGAGGCATAGGACGATTGTAAAACATTCCACTATTCATGGTTGTTGCTCTCGATTGTGTTAGCTGCCTAGGATTTTCTAGAGGACAGCCAATTTACTCATGTAGAGAAAGATTTTTCAGAGGCTGCAAAATTTGCATCTTTGTGGGCTAGGAGAGATGCTGCGTGGGTCACAAAGACCAAAGACTTTTGGGTGTTGTTGGAGGCAAACATTTACATGGCCATCAACTAGAAGACGTGATTGTCACCAATCATGTTTGAACATATTTTAGGATACGCGGAGTTCAAAGCTGACTTCCACCGCATATACATCCAGTGCTGAAGGATCAGGAGAAAAAATGGTTTGACTTACCTTACCTCACTACAGATGATGCTATTGAGGAGGTCTTCAAGCACTAGCCAACAGATTGGCATTCTCCATCTGATCTGGCCACAGGCACCAGCAAGTCCATGGAGAAGAATAAGAAGGATACGGTCAAACAGAAGGTTCAGCAATTGGATGAGAAATGAAGGAAAGAGGCCGAGGAGAAGGCCTGAGTGGAAGCAGAACATGCCACGAAGAAACAGGTAGAATACGAAGAGCACAAATCTAAGCAGAGTGATAAGTCTCCTTCACCCCAAACGGAAGAGGAAGAGTAGTCAGAGTAGACGATGGTGGTCAGGACAAGTAGAGCACTCCCTTCTGTGTGAAGTTGTATAAGGAGTAGGAAAAGGAAGGGCCGCGGAAGAAAACAAATCCACCAAGCCGTCGCTGGACCCAATTACTTTGAATGACGATGATCTAGATGAAATAGGTGATAAGGTGTGGGATACCATTGTAGAACTGCTATTGCAGTTCGAGCAGCAGCAACAGCCGGCGCTAAGTGCCATTCAGAAGGGTCTACATGATTTGCAGATCTAGGTGAATATGATCCAGGGCGGCATAGGGCAGAGCAGTGCTGCTTTAATACTTTTGGCACCGTGGACCACTCAAGCAACCGAGATGGTCCAGTTAGTGGATCTCTGGGTAGTCACTCTGCCAGATGGATCTTTGAGCATGGAGGCAACTGCGGACAAGGCTATTGTGTAGTATACCTAGGGGAGTAGTATGGGGTACACAGGGAGGTACCCAAGGGAATAATGTAATAATGGGATGGGCCATAGTAATAAATAAAGTTGTTAACTTGTATCATGTAAGGGACCACATGTAGTTAGCAATAATGTAATAAGCCCATTATATTACATAGATGGTATTGAGGGAACCATGGTAATGACCCATGGTATTGTATGTATGAGGCCTATATAGAGGCTAGAGACTCCCCATGGAGAGATGTCAAGGATTATTTTATGAACAAGCATATGGCTTGGGGAGTGTTCTCCTTCCTTAAGGAGTGATTGTATGGTGTAACCCTACCTTAAGGGTTTTGATATTAATAAAGATATAAAGTTCTTATCTTATATTGTGTTATTTCTTGGGCATTTCTCTACTTTTTTTGTATTTTCAAATCATATATATAGCAAGTGGTATCAGCTTGTAATAGATCTGACCTGCAAATATATGATAAATAAAATATACCCAGAAATAACAAGAGATAAATAGATAAACTTCTCTTTATTAATATCAAAACCCTTAAGGTAGGGTAACACCATACAATCACTCCTTAAGGAAGGAGAACACTCCACAAGCCATATGTTTGTCCATACAATATTCCTTGACATCTCACAATGGGGAGTCTCTAGCCTCTATATAGGCCTCATACATACAATACCATGGGTCATTACCATGGTTCCCTCAATACCATCTATCTAATAAAATGGGCTTATTACATTATTGCTAACTACTTGTGGTCCCTTACATGATACATGTTAACCAATTTATTTATTAATATGGCCCATCCCATTATTACATTATTCCCTTGGGTACCTTCCTCTATACCCCATACTATCCCCCCTAGGTACACTACATTCCACCTCCCTTAAACATGTTTCATCCCTAAAACATAAGAAGAACACAAATAATAAGATCTACTCAAAAGTGTAGTTCATTGGTACCATGCACGTGCATCTAGCCATCCAAGAGAAAGGTGAACCCTCGATCTAGTTGGTGCCTTGCTCACTTGAGATGGAAATTGACCCTGGCGACTCTTCTGTGTTGGTGTGTTGTGGGTGGATCTTCACCCCTCTCTATCTGTCATGTGGGAGTTGTTGTCCTTGTTGCTGATTCATTGCCATCTTGTAGGTTGCTTTCTTGCTGGGTGATGTAGGTGGTGATATGGTCGAGTTGTAACCAATGGTGTATCTTGCTTTAATTCACTATCGAATTGAGCCTGATTGGTATCTAGTACATGTTGTGGGGCCTGCTGTTGTTTCTTATCTTCCAGTATTACTTCAACCACGAATTCATCATCTGATATATCAGTACCTGTAACATTTTCTGCTTTCGCCTCCTTAGACTCTACCTGTTTTTTTGGTACCTGGTCTGATGTTTATGTTTGGTTGTCAACCATCAAAGGCTCATCATCTGATGTGTTAGTGTCATTAGGGCCTTGTGATTCTGCCTCCCTAGTCAATGCTTGGGTCTTAATGGAAATATCCTGCAATGTAATTTTCTTCTTTTTGTACCAGAGCTTCATGAATTTCTTCTGCACATTAATATTGATAGTACCCACAAATTCCATCCAAGGATATCCCAAAACAACATCCATGTTATCCATATCTGAAGTATAAAATTCACAATGTAACACATACTTATCCATAGAAAGCTTCAAATCTTTATAATCTTGAACATCCTCATTATCAACCTGTGTGTTTTCAATGTGTTTTAGTGGAACTTGCAATTTTTTTGCCAAATTAACATTGATAAAATTATGCTTGTAGCTAGGATTTATAGACACAATGATCTTCTCCTTCTGAATCAATCCATGACCCTATAATAAGGAGATACCATCAGAAAATAACTCTTTAGGTTTTTTGGTTTCGTTCTTTCCTATAAAAATAAAATCTTTGCTAGATTTTTTGGTTTCCTTCTTTCCAGTATGAGACCATTTGTCCAACAATAGTTTTTCAATTTCATCAGCATGACATAACTTCAGAATCTCACCATCAAGTGATTTCCACCATATAGCAGCCTCATCTTTCAAATAATACTTTATTTTGTCCTTCCAACACCCTGGGAAGTAAAACTTATGAAATGCTATAAAATTGTCAATAGTCAGCCCCCCATTTTTTCCTGTGAAAAACATCTTGCTAGACGACATGAACAGGGTTTTGAAAAAAAATCACTTACTTGGCGAAAATTTAAAGTGACCAAATTTCGGTTAATATTGCTCAGAATCTTTAGTATGACCTGTTTTCAGAAATATAATGACCATTATGCATCTTCCCATGTGATAGAAATCCCAATCTAGGCACTTGAATTTCAGATTCGCGCTGCAACTGTCCCATCATCACAAAACTTTTTGAAAAAAGAGCTAATTTTAAATCAACAATATCTCCCTCATCCGGACATCAATTCGAATATTTTTTTTTGAAATTGAGTAATATTTCAATGGGATCTCATCTATAAAATTAGTTTCAAAACATTCCATACGAAAACTAATAAAAATTAACTGGAGATCTGCCATCCGTGAATTTTCGTCAAAAATTTTCTGCACCATAATTGATTTTTAAATCAGCGATATCTCCTTCATCTGAACTCTGATTCATAAGAGTTTTTTTTTTTAAATTGGGTATTGTTTTGCAAAGATCCCAAATATGCAATTAGATTTTGAAAATTGTTCATCAAAACTTACATATCTGATCTGCAAACTTGCTGCCCCAAAAAAATCCTACAAAAAAAATAAAAATTGTCCACTTTGCCCAAGAAAGTGCTCTGATACCACTTGTAATAGATGTGACTTGCAAATATATGATAAATAAAATATACCCAGAAATAAGGAGAGATAAATAGATAATCTTCTTTTTGTTAATATCAAAACCATTAAGGTAGGGTAACACCATACAATCACTCCTTAACGAAGGAGAACACTCCACAAGCCATATGCTTGTCCATACAATATTCCTTGACATCTCTCAATGGGGAGTCTGTAGCCACTATATAGGCCTCATACATGCAATACCATGGGTCATTACCATGGTTCCCTCAATACCATCTATCTAATATAATGGGCTTATTATATTATTGCTAACTACTTGTGGTCCCCTACATGATACGGGTTCACCACTTTATTTATTATTATGGCCCATCCCATTATTACATTATTCCCTTGGGTACCTCTCTCTGTACCCCATACTATCCCCCCTAGGTATACTACATATTGTCATCTCTATGAAGAACATCAACCTCAACCTGGCTACGCTCCAGAGCAAGTTTCTCCACACACTACAAGAAGGTGTGATAACATAGGTTAAAGCTCGAGAGCAGCATGCATTGAGCCTTATAAGCAAGTATAGAGTAAACAATGAATAAATGCTAATTGAGAAATCATAGACACTAGAGGCAGAAAAGAAAATTCAGGCGCAGAATTCCCAGCTTGTAGCCGCGATAGCAGAAGCCTCAAGAACAGTCCCTGAACTGTGTATTCCAGAGGAAGCGTCATTGGAGGCAAAGATTAGAAAGCAGGCTACAGGCGTGTGCGATTCCAAAACAAAAATGGCTAGATTTTAGTTTGAGCTAAACTTGAAGATCATAGAATTAGAGTTGAAATCATAGCCTTCAACTCCACCAGAGGTCAGGGAATAATGTGAAGCTGCTGTGAAGGATGGAGTTGTGATAGTGAATGCCGCGGTGGTAAATTGTACCACGATTTTTGAGCAATAAATGGAGGTATTCATGTCTTTGTAGGAAGATCCCACCCTGCAGGCCTTAAATATAGAAGCTTGCGAACTCCAACAATAGTATGATGAAGTCAGAGCAATGGTGCACACCGTTGCTGCCGCATAATGCCTTGCTAAGCTGCAGGAGGCAAGGTAGCTGCATCTATAGGTGGAAGCAACGCAGAAGAAAAAGATGGTCGTCATGGCCAAATTGGGGCCTTGGCTAGATGAGGCCTACGTTATCTCTATCAACATTAAGGAGAAGTTGACGAGCCTATAGAGCATGCAGCAGAAAGTCAAGAAGGATAGTGCAGGACCAGCAACAGTGCAGCTGGTGGAGCATATCAAATAGGCAGCCAGGCAGACCGCGCCTGAAGTGGCAGTGGCACATGTAGAGTTGGGAGGTCTTCACAATAAGATATTCATGCCAGTAGAGTGACTCGAGGGTGAGTCATGATCTTTGTGTTGGGGGCCTGTTCGGATGGGATCCCCCAGGGTCAATTTTGGGGCAAAAGCCCCAGTCTTGGGGAAAAATCCTAAGTTTTGTTGCAGAAAATGTAAATTCTCCACAAGTTGTGGTCGTGGATTGATGTGCACTAGTATTACAGAAAGAATGCTACAACTCCTAGGCTACCAACTTTACTTTATCAACCCAGGGTTCGTACAAACTTGGAGGTGACAGTGATGTATACACAAGTAAAAGTGATGGTTTTTCCTGTTTTCACTATTTAGCTGGCGAGAGACCACTGAGGATTTCAAGCCAAAATTCTATGGAGTGAGAAGAAGCTTGATTTCTTGATGGAAGAAAGGTAAATCTACTCTAAGAGAGAGCTACTCTACTACAATAATGGAGAAGACCGAAATTCAATGCTAAATGACACCATTTCCTAATTAACTGCTAAGAAACTATGCTTTACAAAAACTCTAAATCAACATGAACCAAATGCTACTATCTAAGTTATAGAAGTAAGAAGCATCAAACATCACTAATGTGCAAGTAAAGAGACTGAACTAAATCTGTTTTTGCCTTTTTGGCTTTTCATGCAAAATCAAGTATGCAAACTAATTTGTTCTAGTGATGTGGCAGGTGAATTATGGATGTTTGGGGATGGATGGAATGGTTAAGATATGGTTAGATGGTGTGGGATACCTTTGGGAGGCTTTTGGTGACTTCCTAGAGATTTTCCCTCAATTCGGCCTCAAAACGGGCCATTTCAAGAAAACCTACAGGATGTACTAGAAACCTACAAGATTCCCTGTAAACCTACAGGATACAGCCGAGAGTAAAATGTGAGGTCTTGGAGGTGATGGAAGGCTTAGGAGAGGTGTTTGATGGGTGGAATATAGTGGGAGAAGGTATAGGATCACTCAGAAGTCAACAAAAAAGATAGGAGATGGTTAGATTTGCTCAATGTGCTTAGAAGAATTTCTATCAAAAATTATGAAAACTAGTGAAGGTGATGGTGAAAACAAGGGATGGCTAAGGTGGATGGATTGGAAGGTGGATGCTAGCTATGAAGTCTTAGTCTCCTCCTGAATCACCTGCTCTACATAAAACATGTATATCTTCCAAAAAGCTATGTAAACAAGAAACATTCTCATGAACTAGAAGAGTAGAATTAATGAATTGACTACCTACATTATGCATGAGGAAAGTTGCTGAAAGGAATGAAAGCATGGATGAGATCTACTACAAAAATGAAGATGACAAATATGAAAATGGATTAATACCTTGCAAAACTTACCAAATACTAATTTAAAGGCAAAAAGCTCCAAAGCTCATAAAAGAAATAGAAATCTGTGTTTTTGGGGTTGCTTAAGGGTTGCTTCCTCGAGTCATGATCCCAGAGGGAGGAAGTGAGGCCAAGACACCTGCTGAAAACCTTATGGCGATCCTTTTATCATTGCAAACCTACTACTAAAGTAAGGCACAAATGGAAGCAAACTAATAAACAACCAATCTGATCTACACTACTTGCAATGGAAATGCATCTAAAAGCAAATTAACAGTGAAGCTATGAAACTACACTAAACATACATATACAAGAAAGAGGAGCCTTGGCTGATAGGGTTGGGCCCTAACCCAAGAGCTTCAGCCCTCTGAGTTAACTCAGTGCTAGCTCAAAACAAAACTCATTCTTATTACCAAAATAGAAAATTACATCAATAAAACTTTCACAAGTCTGTAGCTCGAAAATAGCTTAGAGTTTTAAAACCAAAATCCGAATCCTAATGAGCCTCTAGAATTCTCTACTTATACAACTGAAGTCCCCAACGCCTTCCTTAAAATCAGGGAGGCTCAGCTCCCAAACTCGAGATAAACTAGCTCTTTGTCTCTCACTTGCTCAACTACCTTCTAATCCTCATGGCTTGGCTGCTTTCACTCCGAGTTGGTGTGATGGATGGAGGAATATTCAAATGGGGGATAAGTAAATGAGGAGGATTTACCTCCTACAATCCCTCTGCCTTGTCCCCTTCGAGTTTTAACCTTATCATTTGCAAAAATTCCTTGATTTTCTCCTTCAATCCTACATTCAATGCATATTATTCCACTAGGCATAATATCCAACTCTAACTCATCTCATAAACAAAATATAATAAAAAAATGTAATAAGTTGTGAGAAACATTGGCTTGACTAAGCTAGGAGCTGAATTAAGGCCCATATAATTACCCAATGATGAATCTCATCATCACCCCGCTATTGAAAGTGTTGCTCATCCTCTGAGAAACTCAATCAATATCCATATCCTTCATAACTCTAGTGGCCTCCCTGACATACCATGCCTCTGTTGTGGTTTCCTCTTCTTGTTCATAGAAGCCTACTTTCCTTTCTACCTTCTCCCACTGCCTCCTTTCTTCTTCTTCCTTCCTTCCTTCTAGCATTCCTAAGAGTAGTGGTGGATTGAGTTTCAGGCCAATCCAATTGACTTTCATCCTTTGCATAGATTACTTATACATGGGTGTCCTGTTTAGTTCTTCTTTCAATATTTGAGGAGAGTGGTACTCTCTTATCTTTAAGTTGTATGGAAATGTGTTCCATCTCCTTAGGCAATCATGTATGCTATCATCCCCTAATGGCCTCAACATGTGCTCAAAATGTGAAATAGCTTGCTCTTGGGCAACAAGATATCTAGGTGCAAGTTGAGGATCATTGGCAATCAAATTATGGGTACTGAAGAAGGCCATGGGATCTGACTCTTCAGCTCTGATGATAAGAGGTTCAGTTTCCTCTCTTGCCAATATCTTCTTCATCTCTGCAGCCCTTGATTCCTCATGGTTCATCTATGATGCCAAAGCCATCAACTGTAAATCCCCTAGCTTGGAATTAGGGTCCCATATATTCATGTATGTTAAGGCCATGCTGTGCAAATAAAACTCAGCCATCTTGGCCCTATCGTATAGTGTGATATGATCACAAAGATCAATGAACTGCTTGTAGTCCTGAAATGGCATGGTGCCTCTCTGTGCTAGGGTCTTGATATAGAACTACATCCACTATTCCTTGAGGTATAAGGCATAATATTTAGCTGGCATCCTACATTGTATTGCTTCCAAAGAGAGACTGGCCATACATGCCAATTGATTCTCTCTTTCTTGCAGTTGTCCTCTCAACCATGCATTTTCTGTCTCTAGTTGATTTTTCATTATGGCCTCTATGTCTCTCAAGCTACTTAGCTCTTTGCTCATCTCCTTGAGCTTCTCCTCAATGTGCCCAATGTCTTCCACCCCCTTAGATTTGGCGATCTATATCCATCAGTGAGTTCTAGCTCTCTCCTTCTCAAGATCGAAGAACAGTGGAATAGAACATTTTTGAGGTATGACCCTGCCTCCTTCAATAAACCTATAGTAGGAGTCAAGGTTATGTTGGGGGCTAGGGTCTTTTGACTCTAGGTCCTCGTGTTTATTTTCTTGATACTTTCTTACCTCCCTTTCCAATTTTTGTGCCTCCTGTAGGTTCAACAGAGTATCGTGTAGGACTACCTCTGCTCCCTGTAGATTCTGTTGTGTATCTTGTAGGATTTCTTTTCCCTTGGACGAGGTTTATCTAGTCATAGGCCTTCTCACATAGGTGATAGGAGACTTAGGGGAAGGCATTTTCTCCTTTTGTTTAGGGGAGTCTTCAATCAAAATGGGAATTTTGCTTGGTGTTTGGGGTTTCCCCTGCCTTATTCTTGTGCTTTTCCTTGTCCTGAAATATAAGGGGGTCTGTTATAGACATATTTGGGCACTTCAAACCCAATCTTATATGTCGATAAAATAGGGCTCTTTAACCCCTAAAAGTGTTATTTCATACCCTAAGAGAACATAAACATCTGATTACATCATTCCCCAAAAGTTCCACCTAAAAAACCATCAAGAACTGGCCAAACCTGGACCATACTGACTACTCCAATGTCAGGGTGCGATGCATACTGACTTCTACACTAGCTAGGTGTGATGCATACTGAAGAGGCCTTCTGTAGGGTGTGATGAACGAGGATGGACAAAAGTCTGGGACAATTTGCTAAGTGGATGCTCATAGAATCTTCTAGAAACTTCCCCTCTAACACTTGCCTCTCTGAATTCACCCCAAAGATGAGTAATATATCTAAACTTCAGTTATCTCCCCTCTTGTGGAACAAGTGTAACAAGTGGAATGACACTAATCAAACCCCAGAGATGACTCACACCCTTGCACACATCTATAAATGGATCCATCATCTAAGAGATCCAGAGGTTGGAATATTGTGAATTGCAAGTAAGTGCTGATAGTTTGTATTTGAGAAAGAGCATTGTGTTGTTGGGTGATCTTGCTATTTCATGAGGTGAAGAGGGCATTGATGCTAGGAGGATGATGCTGGATTAGAAAACTGGGTTGTAATTCTCCCTTCTATTTAATAAAGTTCTTCGAGTTTTCTTCCATATCACTGTGCAATTGTGAATGTTATTATTTTGGAATGCCATTGTATGTTCATTATATTTCTAATTATGTAATGATTATGATATAATAGATCAAGATGCTTTGATGGTTCTTTGTTACTGTGCTTCTACAGGTACTCTCTAAGCGGGATAAGTACAGAGAGGAGTTGCAAGCTCTGTCAAGGGGGAGAGAGATCAAGCAAGGAGTTAAGTGGAAGATCCAGGTTGGTTTATTTTATCTCTCTCTTATCTATTATACATAGAAGAAATCACGAATTGCTTTAAATTGTTGTTTCTAGGGTAGCTGCCAAACCTAGAGGGATAGTCACTCGAAAAGACACTAGTTTTCCCAGAAACAAATTGGCGACTCCATTGGGGATCTAATAGATGTTTTTTATTATTGTTGTTTGTTTTATAAACTATAGATAGAGCCTGATGTTAGCCAGATAGCCTTCGAACTGCTCTTGCTCTATAATTTCATAGTAGATGAATGTTGCTTCAGTCAATCTGTGGTTTAGTTTATGAACTAAACATATGACTTGAAAGCACATATAGATGCCCTTTTGGTAGCTCAGTAACCTCTCAATATCATTCCTCTATACTTTACTCTTTATTGTTCATCAAAACCCAGCTTAACTCATTGAAAACAACTCCACTTTTGAGCCAAAACCCATTTCAGTTGCGCTCCCTGGACCATCACACTGTGTTCCACTATATTCCAGTACACATAGCACCTCCTGAGTGTAGTAAGTGTGATGCATATCAATTTTTGTGAAGCCCAGGTGTGATGACTAAGTGACCCTATTTCCATTCTTGAAATTTGGGGTTTTTGTCCTTGTTTTCAGTTCTGTTTAGTTGATTTGCTTCTTATGAACAGTGCCTCCTTACTGAAGCCTCTTTGCATCACATAGATAAGCCTTCATTGATTAGGATTAGTAAATGTTTTTATGTATTTTTCCATCATTTACAATCCTTTGTCAAAAAGTTTCTTAAATCGATTTGTCGTTTTGGTACAAAAAGTGTCGTAACTGTCATTTTGTGTCAAAAAGAGAAATGTCGTTGAGTCTTCCTTCGCTCGATAGTCAATTGAACTTTTCGTCAAGTATTTGATTTGAATTGCTGATATCTAAAGTGTCGAAATCATTTTCTATTCTAAATTGAAAAGTTTCATTTAGTCTTCCTTTCTATTTTGAAAAAGAAATTGTTGAAAATGTCACTTTGAAAGAAATATTTCAGATCTTTGCTGCATTTAGTTTTAATTTTTGGAATTTTTTCACATTAAGGGAGATGAAAAACAAATACATGCATTTGCATTTGCATTTAGTTTGTGTGCGAAAAATGATTTAGGAAAAGTGCATTTAGTGTGTGCTCTTTGCTCTTTGTTTGAAAGAATTGTAATCTTCCTTAGTAGCTAGGATTTTCATTGCTCAAAATAAACAACGATTGTTTATCATTGTAGACTTCATATATAGGAATTTCAAATCAACATCATCCAGTGAACCATTGAAAGGAAAAATTTAAACAAGATCAACTCTAAAATAAATTTCAATGAACTTAACAATGCTTTGGAACTTAATGCAACACATCTAGAGGACTAGGCTAGAGATGTGTTCCGGCGTCGTAAAACCTAGTAACTATCATTTTCATTGAAGGTTGGGTAATTCCTCCTCTTTGATACGACAAGTTCTAGCATGGACTTGTTCTCCCTGTACCATCGAGCATATATTGTGAGACCACAATAGGATTATATCCTTTATCCATAGGAAGCTGAGTCTATAGCCCTATCGATCACAATGCACTGAACACAACATTTGGGAAGGTTGACTGTCATACATAAGTCGTTGGTAATTTCTCTTTAATTTATCACCAAGGTGTATTTTGCAGTTTTGTGATTGGTTTGGTAATCGCTTTGTCTACATTTCCAGAGTAGTCTCTTTCATTCCTTTTCGACTCTTTACAAGAAAAGGTCCATCTGAGCACTTGTCACTTCAAGCTCATTAAAAATTAAACTAGAGTCATCTTTAGCTTTTTCTCGACTCTTAAAAATTGAAAAAACAAAGTTGTGTCAAAGTGCCATTAAAATTTATTGAATTCGGAATAACATCCCTATTCCTTCGTTGATCTTAGGTTGAGATAATGGAGTCCACCACTCAAGGAATCCCTCTGGAGGGGAATCCTAGTCCTTTTACTTCTTGGGGAAATATTGGTGCTCCTCATATGGCCACATTGTCCCTTCTGGGACACACTATTGGCCTGCCAATATGGCTGTTCTCAACCTCTGTGGTTCAAAATAACGTGATTCCTCAGCAATCAAATCAGCATCCAGTTGATACTAAAGTTGACCCTTCGCCTTCTTCTTCATTTGTTTCTCCCTCCCCTTCTTCCTCTTCGCTTGGTGAAAGTAGTGATGCTAATAACCAAGTGGCTAAGAAGAAGAAGAAAGGTAAGGAGAAGAAGAAGAAGCCAATTTAGCAAGGGGGCAACCAAGCAACCAATGCTTTGGATGCATCTGCTGGTGAAAATCTGCACATTAAAGCTCCTAAACCTAGATGTCCATGCATAATTTGTAGAGGAGACCATTTTCATCAAGATTTTCCATGCCTCCCTTCGATCTTGAGAGAATGGTCCCCCCGTTCACACAACCAAGTGTCATCAACCTCTACTGATCATGTTGACAGCACAACATCAACTAGTGATAATGAAGTTCGTGGACAGAAAGGAAAGGTCAAAGTTCCATGTAGGTTATGTGAAGGGGACCATACCCTTCCCCGTTGTCCTTTTTTGGATGAAGCCAAAAGATTCTTGCATAACCGTCTTGCTTCACCGCAGTGACTTCCACCTGCATGCAAGAAACTCTCCCCAAGTCCTTTATTAGTTGAAAATCCAACTGACTTAACTGAACCGTCAGTCGAAACACTTATCGCTGAAAGTGAATCTTCTAAGTCCATACCAGACCAAAGTCAACAGGTTGAGATGGTAGTTAACCCAGTTTTACCTTCAGAAGATCACATCCTACCCAAAGAGAATGAGAACGATACTATTCAAATTCTTTATGTTACTTCAAAGTTCGATGAACTTGGCGGCAATCTGCCTGTTCTTTCAGAACAGGAAGAGAACCCCCCAGTTCCCACTACTCAAGGGGTTAATTCAAACATTTATTTGATACCCCCTCCAAGCAATCTAGTCACTTCCTTTTATTGGAATCAACTAGTGAGATCTCGCCTTCCTTTTTATATACCTTTCTGAATCATAGTACAAGTTTACAAAATGATCGTGTCAGGAACTATAATAGATGAGGGTGCGTCAGTGAGTATCCTTTCCTCAACTGCTTGGAAAGAACCTGGTTCGCCATCGCGTATGCTTGTTACAAAGAATTTTTTAGGCTTTAACAAAGGAACCAGTAGACCGTTAGGGATCCTTCCTAAGTTACCAATAACTTTGGGAAGGAAAACCATTCACCTGAACGTGATGGTAGTCCCAGGACTATTAGATTACAATCTACTCCTTGGACGTGACTATGTTTACAACATGGAGGCTATTGTTTCAACACTCATTCAAGTGATGTGCTTCCTGCATGAAGGCAAAATTGTCACCATTGACCAGCTTTCATTTCCTAGTTCAAGCATAGCTCCAAGTCAACCATCATCCCTAAATGGTCCTTTTATATCCACAGTGTCTCTTCAACCTTCATTCCATATACCTAATTACCGCGAGTAATCTGGTGAATGTAACGAAGCTTAGGGGGCATGCACCCTTGTCTATTTGGCGGACGAACCCAGCTGAAAGGATAAGTTTCCATGTAGGTTATGTGATTGGTCTGAGACACCTTTCACCTTTATCTATTTGGTAGACGAAGTGCAAGAAGTGTTTTTTCTAACCACTGACAAAGACCATCCTGCTTAACCATAGTGATTTCAATACGGTTACTGGAGATTCTCTTTTTCATCATGCTGGAGGCATGAAAACCTTTTTATGCAAGCTAAAAATGAGCAATTTAATTTCTTAGTTTTGTTAGCTTTTTAGATTTTTAACTCCTTAGGTTAGATGATTGGTCCAACACACCATTCACCTTTGTCTGCACTGCGGATGAGGCAAAGGAAGTGTTTTGTCTAAGTATTGACAAAAAATTATCCTACCTAACCTCAGTAGTTCCTTAGCTTTTAGTTTTTTTTTTTTAGCTTTTTAGTTTTGTCTTTTCTAGCTTTTTAGTTTTGTCGTTTCTAGCTTGTGTAAAAGAAAACCCCATATCTGAGCATATGTTGTCACATGGTTCAAGCTCATTAAAAATAAACCTACCCCTAAGCATACTTTCCACAAGGTTCGAGCTCATTAAAAATGAACTCGCGCCCACACTGAGCATAATTTCCTCAAGGTTCAAGCTTGTTAAAAAATGAACCCGCCTACCACTGAGCATAGTTTCTGCAAGGTTCAAGCTCATTAAAAAATGAACCTGCCTCTAGTAAGTAACCTCTGTGATTACCATGCCATCAGCCTTTTGAGCCTTGGTTGTGTTCTTGCCATCACCTCCATCCTTTTGGCCAATCATACGCCTCCACTTGGTTGTTTACCCCCTTGAGGAACATCTACGATGAGTGTTCTTGTTAGCCAACCTCTTCACATCACCATGTTTTGAGAAGTTCCAAACTGACCCAGGACCAATTGCTACCCTAGACACCACTTGTTCCTCAAAAACAAGTCCTCTTTAAACCCTTTTCAGACTCGTTAAATATGAAAATATTGTCAAGCAATTGGCCTTTCAGCTTGTTAAAGTGGTCGGAAATGCTATCCCTCCTGTATATTTTAATATTTTTCAGACCTGAGGGATTATCTCATGAAAAAGTTCGAGTGCTTGTCTTTTTCAGCTCGCTAAAGTAATCTAAAAGTCATCCCTTTTGTATTATTTTAATCTTTTTCAAACCTAAGGGATTATGCTACGAAAAAGAACTTCTGGAGTTTCTTTTTCATCCCTTTTCAAACTCTCTAAACATGAAAAGGACCGAGTTATCCTTGTCGTTAAACTTGTTAAAATAATAGCGACAAACTTGTCCACCTAGACGAGAATGAGTTTCACTGTCGCTAGACTCGCTAAAACATAGCGACAGGTTTGCCCGAAGGGCAAATTATAGAACAAGCATATGTTATCCTCCTCAAGCTTGACAAAAATAAAGAGGTATTGGTCAGAAATGACTGGGGGAAGGGGACGAAAAATTGAAAACTTTATGGTAGTAGGTCACTCTTGAACATGACACTTTCACTCCATCACCATGATTGAGTCGGGTTGGGTTATTCCGTTCACCGGTCATTTCACCATTGGTCTTTCACAACATCCATTTTGGGGTTAACGCTACCAATCCATATTAGTGTCACCGATATGTTCAAGAGAAGTCATTCAGTTGAGAATTAACCATCCAGTTAATGCCTCATCCACTGCAATACCTTCAACCTCCATTTTTCATGACTGCAATTCCTGAACCTTGTGTCCTCAGATCATTTTCACCTCTAGAAAATCATTTGCTTCGTTTCATGTCGTAGATGTGGGATACATTAAGGCCCTCCTATGATGGGTCACTTCTTGTCGATATCAGCTCATTATCCAAGAAGTTGACTTAGAAACAACCCTTTCAACACTTTGAAGCTTGCATGCCTCAATGGCAAGTTTCTCACTTCCGGTGATAGGTTGACATCAATGGCCTTCGACCAGAAGATTTTGCATCATGTTTGACATCAAATCATATATTCACACCATGTGAATTGTACTGTAGTACCTTGAGGGTCATCATCATTATCGGTGATTCCTCTTGCGTCTGTTAACAACACACATTAATGGCTGGTAATCAGGTGATGCCTTTCCATGTTCGACTTCAGAACATCTTTTCACATGGATTGACTTGTACATCAGGCGAAGATTGAATGAGCTTGAAGACCCCAAATCTAGTTTCATCCATCTGGGCTGCGATATATTCAGGGATATAAAGACATCAAATGTACACAAAAGCTACACAGATGGTCATCCAAACCAAGGAGGATGACTCTACATATAAAGAATCACCAGTCTGCAACTGCAGATGATTATCTGTTCTATGTACATGAAATGAATTTATAAAGCTGAGCATGGGAATTCCCACCTTAGCTAGATCATGAAAAATTATATTTGGATGATGTATTTTATTATATCTTATATAGGTCACCTTCTAGTTTCGAAACCTTAGATCCTCATGATAAAGCATTTCACCCGACATCAAAGATTTACGACTTCATGCTTTAGGGGGCAACTGTTATAGACATATTTGGGCACTTCAACTCCAATCTTATATGTCGATAAAATAGGGCTCTTTAACCCCTAAAAGTGTTGTTTCATACCCTAAAAGAACATAGTCATCTAATTACATCATTCCTGAAAAGCTCCACCTGGAAAACCATCCAGAACTGGCCAAAACTGGACCATAATGACTGATCCAATGTCAGGGTGCGATGCATACTGACTTCTACACTATCCAGGTGCAATACATACTGATGAGGCCTTCTGTAGGGTGCGATGAGTGAGAATGGACAAATTTTCGGAACAGTTTGCTAAGTGGATGCTCATAGAATCTTCTAGAAACTTCCCCTCTGACACTTGCCTCTCCGCATTCACCCCAAAGATGAGTAATAGATCTAAACTTTAGTTATATCCCCTCTTGTGGAACAAGTGTAACAAGTGGAATGACACTAATCAAAACCCAGAGATGACTCACACCCTTGCACACATCTATAAATGGATCCATCATCTAGGAGATCCAGAGGTTGGAATATTGTGAACTGCAAGTAAGTGTTGATCGTTTGTATTTGAGAAAGAGCATTGTATTGTTAGGTGATATTTCTATTTCATGAGGTGAACAAGGCTTTGATGCTGGGAGGATGATGCTGGATAAAACAACTGGGCTGTAATTCTCCATTCTATTTAATAAAGTTCTTCGAGTTTTCTTCCATATCACTGTGCAATTGTGAATGTTATTATTTGTGAATGCCATTGTATGTTCATTATATTTCTGATTCTGTAATGATTATGATATAATAGATCAAGATGCTTTGATGGTTCTTTGTTACTGTGTTTCTACAGGTACTCTCCAAGTGGGATAAGTACAGAGAGGAGTTGCAAGCTCTGTTAAGGGGGGGAGAGATCAAGTAAGGAGTTAAGTAGAAGATCCATGTTGGTTCCTTTTGTCTTTCTCTTATCTATTATACATAGAAGAAATCATGAATTGTTTTAAGCTGTTGTTTCTAGGGTAGTTGCTAAACCTAGAGGGCTATTCGCTCGAAAAGACACTAGTTTTCCCAGAAACAGGGTCTACCTCTATATTTTTCCTTTTCGCTTGATGGGGGTGCTAAGAGTAGTGAGGGAAACTACCGCGTCTCTCTCAGTGCATTCTAGAGACACCCTAGGTGACTCCTCCTTGTTTTTTGTCCCCTCTTTTCCATTTCATTCTTCCCCTATGTCCTTCCATTCTTCTTCCTCTTGTAGATCCTTAACATCTTTATCAGTTTCCTCCTTAACATCATCCTCAGCTTCTTCATCATCCTCCTCTTTCTCCTCTTCTTCTTCATATTCCTCATTTTCTTCTGTTTCATCTCCTTATTCATCCATCTCATCTTCATCTCCTTTTATTTCTTCTTCTTCCTACTCTACTTCTTCTTCCTCTGCTTTAGTCTCTTCCTCTTCCTCTTCACTGGTAGTAGGACTAACATCATATGTGAGATCTTTGATGTCTTCCTCTACCTACATGTCTCTGAAAACTGACCATGTTATAGGAACTCTGAGGTTTTGGAGGGAATCTTCTCTAAGGATTCTAATTAACCCATGGTGAGCTAACTTTTGGGAATTTCCCTCTTACACATTGATGCTTGAGTCTATTAGTGATTGCAGCAGGAAGTATGGTATGCTGAGCTTGTGGTGAGGGGGTGTTTCTGCTCCAAAGCCCAATTCTTCAAGAAGCCTAAAATGATAGCCATAGACCACACTATACCTACCCTCACATGAAATGTATTTGATCAGTTGGTAGCTTACCTCATTCCAGGGATATGGCAGACTTTCTCTCCTTACTCCATTTTTGTCCTTAGTGGGTTCCTCACCTTTTAAAAAAAAAATTCCTTCTGGAAACTTGTCTATCTCCTTTGTCTTCCTTCCTCCATGGTATTCCTAGGGGAAGCGTGGTAACTTTGCTGATGGGTTCAGGGGTGAGTTATATGGAGAGGCCTCTTACCACATCAGTGGCATGGACTCTGGTGAGTGGAATGAGGGAGAGAGAAAAATCTCGGGCCACCTCATGATCATACCCCCTGAATTTTTCGAAAAACCCCATCCAAGTATGCCTTGTGAATATTTCTAGTACCAGAGCGTGTTGTTGGATTCTCATTGTGTTTGTGGGATCCCTCTTATTAAACCCTCTTGTTATCTTGGTTGGTGAGGTTTTGAGGAGATGAGATGGTTGATACAATGCATAAGTAAAAAACTAAGATGATTGTTGGGCAGCGGATCCCCTGCGTAATGGTTTTGGGCTTGAAGCCCACATTTTTGGGTATTGTATTGTATAAGCTCCGCGAAGTTCACAAAGCGTGAATTGTAATGGGTCAAGTCCAAGGGTAGTCTGCCCTAAAATAAGTTAATCTAGAATGTGTCGGCCTCCCCATGGTCCGCGGACCATGGGAATGTATAAATAAGAAAAAGGCTCTAAGTGTAAGGTAGCTTTTTGGTAATAGAAGTAATATGGGTGTCTGAATGGGATAGTAGATCTGAGTCTGTAAAGGCAAGCTTGGGTTGTAATAGGAGATAGAGGCTCTGCAGCTATGTGTACGGAGGCCTGGTAGCATCCACAGATGAGTGCGCGGACCCTTGCAGCTGAGTGCGCAAGGTAGGAAGTGGATTGTAACCGGATAAAGGCATTAATAAAGATAAGTCGATTTTGATTTTGGTTTATGCATCTATTCCTGATTTATGATTACGCGCATGTCTGTTTATGTTGAATAATAACTAAAAGTTCTTTACCGTCGTAAGTAACCAAAGATATATAATAATAATAAGCACAACAAAGGGTAAATTGCACTCACGCTTGACTAGGGTAGTTGCCTCGTAAAGAAAACTATGTGGAAGCAATGCAGCACTAAGGACCACTCTACGAAGGCCTATACCACATCAAGACATCCCTGGGGTGCGGAAACCTAGTTCCAGCACCCTCCCATACTACCTCGGGTGAGACTTTAGTTCAAGCTCCGCGGACTGTTGTCGAAAGGGCCAGTAGTGTCGGGATTTGTTTGGCTAAACATTTCTGAACCTGGGTCAGGCCCCATTAAGCCAACAAATGGTTTCATTGCTGGGACCGAGATGTGCCTAAGGGATATCTGTTGTCAGGACGTTTGAACCCTACGAAGAAAGAACTTGAAGATTGGTTGGATCAGAAGTTTCACGAGTTTGTGATACAAGAAAACAAAAATCCACAGATATCCGAGAGAAGGTGGTTGGACCGCTTCATATATACTGAAATCCACGAGGTCTTCTTTGTGACATTCTCTTTGGAACTATATGCTTGGATTGCGAGGCTAGCAGACAGCACTGGAAGGTGAAAGCTTGATCAACTGATAGTGTGGACTCTGGAGTTAATGCACAGGCTAGAGGCATCTGAAGATAAGATCGTGCAGACGGTAGATCTTTGGTTGGATTGAATAATAGGAGGGTTCATCACTAAATTTGCGATAGACACAACTATTAGCTACAGTGAAGCCAAAAGACATTTTATCAAAGGGCCACGAGGTAAGTACATCAAGTCTTTGAATACCTAGATTAAGATGTTGTTATGTGAAAAATGGGTGATGCGCATACATTAATGAGCGGAATGATGTGAAGTGGAAGGAGCTTCAAAGGGATCGAAGGGTTAGGAAACAGTCTTTTAATTTCACCACCGCGAGAAAGTGGGGAAAAGCACGCTTGGGTTTCTCTGAGGAGTGCAGTCAATTTGATCAGGCAGCACATTCTGCAGTTATCAACTCCATTAATGCCACCACTCCCATCACCCTCTTCACCTCCAACTTCGCCCACTCCGCCTCCACCAAAACAGCTGTTTAGCACTGCGAGTGCAATCAAGTTCCCTATATTTAGAGGAGTAGGAAACAAAGATCCCGATCAATTTTGGTTCATAGTAAGAGTAGTGTGGGAATAGCATGGGGTTACGTATGATAACATTAAGAAGGCCACATTGGTAAGTGCGCTGTAGGATCGCGAGTTGACTTGGTATATCAAACAATCAAATGATCACCCGAATGCCAGAATAGCAGAAATTCAAAGTGCATTGAACAAAGAGTTTAGTCAACTGAAATCGGAGACACAGTCGATTATAGGATTCAAGGAGATCATGATGCTTATAGGTGAAACCCCCCGGGATTTAGATCAAAGGCTGAAACGTATGATCCACGAGGCTAATATGACGCTGACGGATGCCCAGCACTGCGCATGGTTTGTGGCGTCTTTGACACCACACCTGAGGACAACACTGTCACAATAGAAGCGCTCAACCCAGGCAAAGGCATTGGAAATGGTGATTAGGTTGCACGAAACACTGATACAGGATCCGGGGTTGGGGTTCCAGCAAATCCATGCTCAAGAAAAAAACCTATGCTTAGAGATGCAGAGTTTGAAGCAGGATAGGGTGCCCCGGCCAGAGGCACGCGAAGAAGTGTGGTGTATAAAATGTAAAGGCCAGGGTTACGATAAGGATCATTGTACTGTATTCGCGAACTATTTGGCAGGATGGGGACCGATACCGTTAAGACTGGAGGCACAAGCAAGACGTATTGCATCCGCTACTCTCTGGTGTGTTATGGCCTAAATCTACCTCAGGCTGAGAAAGGCAGGTCTAGGCTAACATCAAACCACGCTTAACCTGGTAGCTAGCCCTACCAAGTCAGCAGAGGGCTCTATCCTTGTCAATCTTAGGAACATATAGCAAATGAGGCTTGAGATGACTGATGTAAAGACTAATTTTAGGCTAGTTATATGCTTAGAGGAGTTTGATTGAGTTTTATTTTGGTTTGCTGGATCAAAAGTGAAAGGCAGTTTTGGGTCTGGGGAATGGACTCAGTCTTGCAGAGGTTTTTGTGGGGCGAGGTAGGAAAATGATTTGGTACTTTGAATTAAGTGAAATTGAGAGTCTTAAGACTGATGAGGATTTGGAGAAGGAATGAAAGTATCAGGAATCCTCTTCAAATAGTTGAAAACATGTAAAACCAAATAAACCCTAAGGTAGATCACTACAACATCAATGATTTCCACCTTTATACTTGATTCATTTAGTTAAGCTGAAAAGAGAGAGATGATGGCACACATAAAAACATGTAAACTTGAAGCACAGAAGGAAAAATAATACTAAATCACCTTGCCACAAGAATCCCACAAAATGCCTCAAACCCTGGTCTATTTCCTTGCCAAACTGCGGAGATGAATGTACATTAATGCTCAAAGCATTCACAAGCGTCCAACCTTTTCAAATGACTGAAAAAACACATGATATAGACCTCCAAACCACCTGTGCTATCTATCAGGGGTCGAATCCATGAGAAGAGGGGTGGTTTCAAACATATCTAATCTAGGAACACAAAAATAGGCAGTGGAATAGCTTGCCTCTAAAACCTAGGAAACTGACTCATTCAACTTTAAACCACCTAAAACTGATGTAACTACCTTATCAAGTCAATTTTCATCATTTTTACATTGTAGTACATCAATTTACATCATTTCAACTCATGGAATTGACCATAAGAGATAAAAGGTCAAACTAGAAGAAAACTAGGCGAAAAACAGAGTTTTTGAGCAAAATTGGCACTTTTTCATCCTGTGCGTAGCGCTTTTTCCCAGCTCAATTTGGAGGCCTTCCACTTCACCAAATTTGTTACGAGTGGGCTTGTTAGAAAGGTATATTTGTCTACCTTCTATTATAAGTGTATTTTTTGAATTTGGTGTCCAATTTCCCCTGTAAAAATCAGTTCTCCCAACACTGCTTCCTGTGTGGTCAAAAAGTGGTAGAGAGGGCATTGTTGAGGTGTGTTTGACCCTTTTGGAGGCCCAAAACTTGTCAAAACTTCCTATTAATTTCTAGGCATGCATAATTTTTCACAAGGAATCTAAAAATACAAATTTTTCCTCCAAAGGAGGTCCCTATCAAAAGCAAGCGCCAGGTGGCGCTATGCACCTGCAAGAAAAACCTGTTTTTTCCTTGAAAAATTCAAAATTGCCAAAAAGTTTGCCAAATTTTTTGAAATTTGGCATGAGTGATATGCATCAAGTACTATGTTGGGCCAATGAAGCTTCTGCTAAGGTCTTGAGCTTATATTTCTCTTTCTTGCTCCTCAAAGTCTTCCTCAACTTGGCTTTTATGCTCCTTATCCTTGTTTTGCAAATTTTGTTTCGTGCCAAATAGTGATAAGCCATGTGCCGCAACATCTTTTTCTCCTTATTGTCTTTATCAAGCAGATTATCCAAGTGCATATTTTCCCTCTCTAGCCAAGATTCCCAGTCAAGATCAATCTCTTGCTCAAGCAGTGTCAATTTGACTTTCCTCCTTTTTGCTGCTTGCTTGTTTTCCCTTATGGTTTGCAGCTACATGATTGTCTGCTTATCCTCCAACTGCTTGTTCCATTTCTCAAGGTAATTTATGATCCACTTAGCTCTTTCAAGGTTAATAGATAAGTCACGGATGTCCGCTTCTTGTTCTTTGATGATCTCCTTGAGTTTTGAGCTTTGGGAGCCCAAATCAGTATCCTCATCCTAAATCAAAATGAAATCTATCTCCTGGCCTTTAGAAGGCCCTTCATCATGCAATGGTTGTTTCCCTTTATCCTGTACCTACTTTGCTGAAGAAGAAGGCAAAGTCCCTTTCACTCTAGGTGAAGATGGCATTTGCCTATGGTCTGATGAAGAAAACGAGACCCCTTCCACCCCAGGTGGAGATAATACTCGTTTGGCAGCTGCAAATAATCTCCTTGTTCCTTTTTCATAAGTGAAAAATACTGGCACACCTGTAGTTTGAGTCTCATGAACCTCTTGCTGATTTGAAGGCCATCCTTCATCTTGAAATACTAATGGGGTCACTTGAGGGTTTTTGAAAACCTCCTGTGAAATGAAAGTATCCCCTGAAACATTCAACAAGCTCAGCTGGTGCAAAACAACAATCTTGATCAATGAAAAATCATAAATGCTATTGAACTATAGATGAATAGGTTTTCTTTGCACCAATGTGGCCATTTTCTCAATATTTCTACATATGGAATAGGGGAGATTCATCATCCTCACTCTAGTGAAATGCATCAATAATCTAAAATGATAAGTGTACAAGCGAGAAAATCTCTCTTCACAGCTGAAGTATTTGATAATGAGCTTCATGAGTGGAGCATAAGTGTCCTGTAGGTATCTGAAAGGAAAGACCCTACTGATTTGCTTTTGATAGCAAGCCTTGATATAAAGCTCATAATGTTCTTTGCCCACAAGCTTTCCTTTGTTCCACTATTCACCCACATTTGGAATACCTATTGCTTCAGCTATAGTTTCAGGTGTTAAAGTGAAAGAAACACCTGCTAAGTTCACTTGGCCATTGTGAAGATGAAGGACAAATAGTCTAGCAAGTTCAAGGTGGTATTTCACCCTTTCCACCATCTCACAAAACTGGTAGTGAGACTGATGTTTGAAACATGTTACTACGAGGGGACAAGCCAATAACTCTGTGAGTGTGGTGGGCTCCTCCCAGATGTGTTTTCCTCTCTTATGTGGTTTTCTTGGTGCATGAATCTCTAGGGAGGAATCACTCACAGTTTCCTCATCCCTTTCATAAGATGAATATGTTTCCATATTTTCCACTGTATGGTGTAAAATGATGATTAAGAAGAGATTTTATTTCAAGAATAGGTGACTGTTGTTTTCTTCTTTTGGATTTGATGAGTGAAACAGGTGAGTGGGATTTGATGAGTGGGATTTTGATGCTGGTTGTAGGGTTATTAGGGAGTGATAGGGTTTTGGGAATAAATATTAGGGTTTAGGGAATAGTGGTCATTAGGTGTTAGGGTTTTGGGGATAGGGGGGTAGGATGAGTGTAAATGAGAGAGGGAAAGGGAAATGAAATTAGGGAAATTCAGTGGAGAGGAATGGGATATGTGAAAATGATGCAGGGGAGTAAAAACAACAAGTATGACAAAATTACAAAACCCTATATAGTTTTTCAATATAACTATGCAGCAAGTTATGGTTTGAATTTTCACCTATCAAAACACCATCAAGGGGGAAGAATGTTTGCAATGACAAAATGGGAGGTTTTACTTACTTGAAGAATGATATTTGCAAGATTTTGGAGCTTGAGAAGGTCATTTGAATGAAATTTTGGCTTAGCAGACTGGTGCGCCGTGCCAACACCCAGGTGCACTGCACTTGGTAGGTGTGTCGTGCTAGTTCAAAACTGTATGTAAATTCTACACCCTGTGCGCCGCGCCGAGCAGGTGCATCGCGCCAATACGCAGGTGCGTCGCGCTAAGGGAAATTTCAAAAATTTTCTGCAATTTCTCTCCTTTCACCTCAAAAACGTGATTTTCTCTTGTTCTCTCTCTCTTTTAGCACAAATGAAGTCTACAACACAAGGAGCACTTTATATACCTTTTGAATTTAATTTTTCATTTAGAAAACCCACTTTCTAAAGTTTTCTTTTTCACTTTGTTCTTTAAAAACTCTATTTTGCCGTTAGGATGTCTTTTTGACATTTGATGGACTAATGCTTGGATTTTCTTGTCTCTTTTGCAGGAGCTGGAGTGCAGGATTTTGGCAAGGTGACCCAGGGCTGCAATTCTGAACTTATTACATATAGGAAAATTAAAATTACATGAAATTTTTATACATAGAACATAAAACTCTGTTTTTCCTCAAAACAAGGTTTTGAGGAAGAATCAATTACTGAGTATATCATTTGTTATCTCAAAATCAAGCCCTGGAAGGCTGCAGACCAGAAGACTTCAAGTAACTGTTTCAAACCAATCTTTTAGCTAAGGCTTAGCCTCCTTAGCCTGAGAGGGCTCTCTCAAAGGATTAAAGGTTTTTTGATTATGATCAAGATGGCTAACTCTTTGTGAAACAAATAGGAATGAAGATGGTGGAAACAAAATTAACAAGTATCCATTGGGCTTATGGAGTCATATGTGATTTAGTATTAACAGTAGGATTGGCTTTGCATAAAAGTCAAGGCATTCAGATTTCAATATAGGTAGAGCACACCAAACACAAAAAAGACAGTCTACGAGTATATGAAGGAAATTAGAACACTGCAAGTGATTTCTAAATAATCAAATACTCATAAGGTTGTAGATAACATGGAAAGACAACAAAAGAAACTCATACATTGAACTCTCTATGATTCTTGAGAAGCGTAAGCCAGTACTGTATTACCAACAAAACAAAGTCTTTACATAAGCCAAATATCAGAGCTTTTTTACATAAATTTCCAACCCTTATTACATTTCTCTTTCTCCTATATATAGAGCTCTTCCACCTGACTGAGATTCCTCCTCAAGCATGAGGGGAACTCGAAATTTACTTCTAATGACACCCATTGAACTTTTAACTTCCTATTAAATATAACAAACTGCTACTAGACTTTCTAGAGATCCAAATCAAATAGGAGTCTAACTCCATATTATGCTAATAATAGCCTTAATTACAATCATTCTTGTTCTTTGACATGTGGTCCTTTTTTAATTTCGCTATGGTGGGTGTTCAAAGTTCCATACTGGTCTTCAATGTTACATCTTCTCCATTGCCCCTGAAAAATAGAAAACTGCCCCTGTTTATCGGCCTTTGGTTTTCCTCAAAGATGTTAGAATCCAATGAACTATGCCCTTCATCTTTGATTATACAAAAAATATCAGAATGCCACGTCCTTGATGTGCTGTCAACCTTTTCCTTGTGTGAAGACAAAAGCTCCTCCAAGCTGTCTGACATATCTTGGACTGTAGTAAATGAGATCACTTTATAACAAAAAAGTTTAGAGTTGGATTCGAATATATGTTTCTTCCACCTGTCTTGACCTTGTTGAAAGTTGATAGCTTTAGATGATCCCTTGAAGATATTCCTTTTTCAAAAAAATTCCCTTTGTATTTCAAAATTGGTTGACTGAGTTTAGATTATGTAGCTTCAGCAGTTTCGTAGCATGCTACGAAACTGTTGTGCATTAGTCATTTTCTTCCGCAGTTTCGTAGCACGCTACGAAACTGCTGTATAATTTCAAAAACACAATTTCAACCCAAAATTTTTCTATTTTGAGCTTCTTGCTATTTAAACATTCTTCAACTGCTCTAAGGCCTTTCAAAACTAAATGGAAATGTATGATTCTTCAAGAAAGATTATACCAAGCAAAACCATCAAAATTTGAAACATAGCCTTACTTGAAATGGGATTTCTTTAAGGAGATTCTTTCTGCTGGCCTAACTGTATCTTTAAGTCTTCAATTTGTTTCTTCATGCCTCTAATCCCAGCTCTCAAGTTTGAATTAACCTTTTTGATGAATTGCGCTTCCTTTATGGCAGGGACAGTCCAGCTACGGAATTGAACATTAAAATCAACCACCTCGGGTATTTGAAATGTTTTGTCCTCCCACCGAGCTTGCATTTGGTTGAAATAAGCCTCCTTGATTGCAAATTTCCTGGTAGCTTTCTTCAGTCTAGCAATTTCAAAGTTTGCCAATTCCAACCTCCTTTTCAACTCTTCCACACTATCTTCTTCTTGAATGATAACTGCTTTGCCTTTATCCTTTCTTTCATGAAGCTGTGTTACCTCCCCTGTTTCATCTGCTCTTGGCAGTACCTCCTGTACTTGTTTAAAATTCCTTGTTATGGGTCTCCTTGGTTTAAATACAAACTGATCAACCTGATCATCAAACTTGAGTTTCTTTGAGGCTTTGACTCTCTTAGCCTTGTCTTTTCCTGACTCTATCAAATCTGCTTGAACTAGGGGAGATTCTTCAATATCAATGGTTTGCAGTAAGTCATTTAAGTCTCCCTTTGAAACAAGGCTTTCTTCAATAATCATTGACTTACCCTTTTCTTTAGCTACCTGGCTCCTAGTCCTTCTTCTTTGAACTCTTTCACCTGTGCTTGATTCATGTGCACTTTCTTTGACCTGAGTTTTCTCTTTAAGGGACTGTTGGGGTGTATCCTGGATAGTCAGTGGCCTGGTGGATTCTCTTACTTGGTTCCTTGCCTTTAACTTTGCAAACCTCCTGGATCTTGTTTCTACCTGATGACTAGTTGTTGTTGGAAGATCTTTTGCAACTTGAGGACTGAGACCTATCTCGTTTTTGAAACTAGACATGAATATGAATGTGGGCCAGTCTTTACCTACTCTCTGGAGTTCATGTAGAATAATCAACTTAAAGACCGTGGTGAAAAAATGAGGTCTCACAGGCTTCTTTCCTTAGCTGCACCTTATCACACATTTTACTTAAGCTATGAAATAAGTAAAAAGGTAGATCAATGGATATCTTTCCTGTGAAATGTAGCAAAAGCTTGAAGTGATATGAATACACCTTGTTATATCTGCCTTCACAGGTAAGGTACCTCTGTATACAGGTAAGCAGATTGGCATATGTGTCTTTGACATAATTTCTAGGCACAGACTTGTTTAAATCTGAGTCAATGTGTTCTAGCTTCAAAAACTCTTTGCAGGGAGTCATATCGAATTTGAAATTCTTAAACCAAGTTTCTTGTCCCCTTGGAATCTCAGTAACAGTGGATATTACCTCTGGTGAGACTTGCAATTCGAGCATCCCAACCTTGGAATTCAGCCCTGTGAAATTTAAAGCAAATTCCTTGGTGGTTTGTGCATGACCTCCCTGTAGTTTCTCACAAAAATTCCAACATCCAACCTACTTGAATGCCTTCTCAACTTCTTTGTGTTTCGAGAGAATGTCTACACCTTCAAGTTTGTTTCTCAAACATCTGCCTGATCTGTGGTCTTTTCTTTTTGCCGATCCCTCCATGAAGATTCAATGTAATGGAGGTTGGAAATTCTAGCACAGCTCAAACTCCAATCTTTGCCTCGCTTGAATGGCTGCCTCGCTTGATAACTGCCTCACTTGATAGCTGCCTCACTTGATAACAATGCTTTCAAATTTAAATCTTGCAGACTTGTTCCTCATGCAACAAATACAATCATCATTAAGACTGTGAATACCTGGCTTTTCTTGGAACTTGCAATCCGTGTGTACCAACGTACCTAGTGGCTGTAATAATGGAGATAAGCGGTTGGACATGATATGTGGAGTGCATAAGCTGACAATGAATGATGCAACCATAACTGAACTTGACAGATATGATAGTTAGGAAAGATTCGCTGCGGATTGAACGAATCTCCGATTTCGTAGCGCAGTCAGTGTAAATTTCGAATTATGCGCTATGAAATAACCTAAAACATGTCGTGCTGCGAAATCACCTAAAACATGTTGCGCTGCGAAACTGCTAAAAAGAATTTATGCGCTGCGAAAACACTTCAAAATGATTACATGCGCTACGAAATCACCTAAAGGGCTTTGTGGCATATAGTAACTTTTGAGCAAAACTGACACATGGCTATGAGACCGGTGATGAATGAGAATGACCAGTGATGAATGAGAATGCATAGTTGACTCAAGACTCCTAAAACTTAGACTCTAAGGGAAACAAAAATCAAAATTAGACTAGCACTGACCTTTACCATCAAACTAATGTGAGAAATTTTGGCATTAGAATTCTTAAGTGATAACATCATTATTGAAATTTTGATGCTGAGACCTTATTAGACCTCCTCATGTGCCTGCTGACCATTATTGAGCTTTTACATGATTATGGTGACAAACCCTAGACCTAATGAGACCTAAAACCCTAAAAATGGCTTTTGCAAATGTACAGACAAAAGATAACTATAAATCACCTGAACTTGTGAAAATAGGTCAGCAGGTAAAGATCATGAGGGAAATGTGATAATATGCCACTACCATAGATGTTCCATGATCCTAATGGAATACAGCTGATCGGATGAGACACCCAGAATGCATGCAAAAAGAGAATTTTGATCACTGATGGAGGGATGAAGATACTGAAACTAACATTGGCTCCAATGGGGACGGTAACTCTTGGGAGGTGCCAAGAACTACAGATCTCTGGAAAGCATATAGTGCCTCTTCCATTGGGGTAAATGTAGATAATAACTTCAGCAAACCAAAACCAATATCTTGACTCAAAGCTGACTCAATTACAAAATTGGAAACTGACTCAAAATTGACTGAAATAATCCACACTAAATAACAAAAAACTGACATCAGACCTTCATTTTTAAAGCCTTCACTTCAGGCCCCAAACTGAATGAATGACAATAGTGCACACTTTGCAATGAAGGAAATAAAATGGTATGTACAGTGATATATGTGACAATAGAAAATATCTCAAAGATAATACCATTTTAGCAACCAATCATTGACCGGCCCACCTGGACAATCTTCCCCGTTCATTTCTTTCAGCAGAAAAGCATTTTGACCCCAATATGCAGCAATTTTGAATGGTCCCTTCCACAGATTCTCGAACTTGCCATGCTTGCCTTTGTGTTAAATTGGCAACTAGGGCCAAACTCCATGTGAGTCAGCTTATTTATGGCAACTGATAATTTTATTGGATCCCTCTCGTCGAGAGGTGTAGGATTGATCCAAAGATCATCCGATTCCGATAAGTATTTATGGAGATATGAATTTATTTTGTTTATGTAATTATTATCAAGCTGACCAGCAATGGCTTAGAATCCGCAAAGACATGGCTATTCATCACCTACGTTTTAGTATAAATTGAAGAGGACTTGAGGTCATTTGGGCATGCACATTCTTCATGTGCTCTCCTCTCCACGTCTTGGGTTTTTGGAGAAGGAGAGACACTAATGAAGGATGCCCTAAGATGATGCCCTAATGGAGAACGTTGTCATAACAACGCAGGATTTGGCAGCATGGTTTAAGGATCTATATACAGTCGTGAAGGAATAAAATACATTGCTCATCAAGACCTAGCCGCAGTCAATAACCATATCAAGCAGGCCCTAGATCTGGCAGCATAGTTTAAGAGATACGTGGATATATATATATACGCAGTCATTCTGGCAGTGCAGTGGAGACATATATGTACGCATAAACAGAAGTCATAATCCCACAGACATTGAAGACATCCACGCAATTCCTATACGTTGAGCAGGCAATCTATACGCTAGAATGAAGGACCTTATCCACGCAGTCCATACACTGTAATACGCACAGTATGGTAACCTTATCCACGCAGATTATACGCTGGAATGAAGGACCTTATCTACGCAGTCCATACGCTGTAATACGCATAGTATGGTAACCTTATCCACGCAGATTATACGCTGGAATGAAGGACCTTATCCACACAGTCCATACGTTTTCATAAAGGCAATATATACGTGCAGCATGATAACATTATACATTGTCCATGGAAACCTTTATACAAAGTTAATGAAGCCGCAGTAAAAACCTATGTGCAGTCACGGAGACAGTCATACGAACTCGGATACTTCTGATGTTTTGAAGAGTAGTTACAAGATAAATGTCGAGACTCTGTCCACTATAATAATCATACCGTTAAGGGAATGAAGTAGCATTGGAGCCGCAGTCAAGGTTGTCAAAGCTGCAGTCATGTTAATGAAGCCGTAATAAGGGTAACGATGAAGCTGCAGTCATAGAAATGAAGCCGCAGTAAGGACAATGAAGCTGCAGTCAAAGGAAATGAATCCACATTTCTATATGGGATAAATCTAGGGTTATGTTGTGTCCTTGAATATAAGGAGCAGAAAAATATAGGTCAGCCTCCTCTCGGCATACCTATAATAAAAATGATGCCCTCAGATGGATATAAAAGATAAGTCAGTGTGTGATCTACTACTGCCTTCACTATGACATACCTGTAGCAGCCTCAACAAGATGTATTGTAGATCCATGGAAGAAGTTTCCATCATAACAAAGATTCTTGACATACACAAAGAAGGAGACTATATCATCACAACATGAAGCAGTCTCATCATACTTCAAGGAATAATGATAATGATCATAGTCTAGATCATGACTGAAATTGATCATACATAGATGTGATCTCATAGTCTCGGAAGAACATTGTGGGGTTTGTCCTTGGCTTGCGCCATATCTTGTGTCCTCTTGTCTTGGCTTGTCTTCTGCATATTATATTTATGTTCTATCTGCAGTTTATCGTAATGCTGATGTGATTGCTAACTATGAAAATTTAAATAAATTGCTCTAGCATAGAACATACCAAAAATTAACATGGTATCGGAGCTAAGGTGAAGACAAGTCCCAAGCAAGAGTGAAAGAGCAATCACCAAATACAGTTGGGACAAGACAAAAGGATCAATGGGTTCCTCATAACTCACCTAGGGTGAAGTTGAAGCAGAGAATGTTATAGAATGGCGCAGCAAAACTTCTGATGGCATCACTTCATTGGGAAGTTCATAACTAAGGGTAGGAAGGAAAGGTAGATGTCTTGGTTATGAGTTCAGCCCTTATGCGTAGGAGTGCCCAAATGACAGAGATGTGGGTCATCAAAGACAATGGTCGACTCTTCCATGAAAGCAAGGAACCCCAAAATCTCTTTTATGTACCTGATTGAACCTGATGTCCATCTCGGAAATGGAAGTCAAAGGTTACAAGGTGGCACTTATCGATGGAAAGGTACGTGTTTTTTAAAGATGTTTTTGAGTTCAGGGTTGTATCAAGTTGCAGGAAGTCCACAGGGGACCATGTCCATTGACTCAGCACCGGAGGTCTGTGAGATAGATGGTGACTAGGATGCCTGAATTCAAAAAGAAGCATGAAGGTACATGTCTGAAATGTACCGAAGGAAAATATTATAAGGGGACCATTCCCCTCATGCAGCAGGTTCACAAGTTTGGAACAACCCGAGGAGTCTGAGAATCATGATCAAGGAATCTCATGTATACAGGTGGAAGAAAGCCCTATATGGCTTGAAGAAAAACACCTCGGGAATAGTATGAGAGGATTGATAGCTGTCTAATGCAGCTGAGATTCACTAGGAGTGAAACCGATCCAAACCATTACTCGAAGGTTGTGGATGATAAACCTCTCGTACCAGCACCTATGTCTGACAGGTGCAAACCCTCTCATTTATAGGAGACAGAGGGAGTTGGTTTCGGAATGTGGGAAGATAAGCTACAAGCTTGTGACTACCTCGAGGATCTTAACTTTCAGAAGTTATATGGTAATGATGTCGGACCAGATTTGGGAAATGCCTTTGAGTTTCATAAACTCATTCGCATTGATGTTCTCGGAGAACCTCCGTTCGAACATATGTGTTGCAGTTAGCATGGTGAGCTCATATTTGGTTGAGCCTCACTGGATTGGTACCAAGAAGCTTCTGAGATATCTTCAGGGGCACAATCTCTCATGGATTGAGATACACTGCCGAAAATATGAATCCACATGATTATTCGAATGATGAGTGGGAAGGAAGTATGGAGGATCACTAGAGCACTTCTCAGTGTTGTTTGGAATCTGCCTTGATATCCTGAATGAGCAGGAAGCAGAAGTCGGTGACTCTGAGCACCACCAAGGCAGAATACATTGCTGATAGTATGGCCTTCTGTGAGGCAGTCTGGTTGCTGAAGCTCTTCATTGAGCTGTTTGTACACATGATGAATACCACTGTGAATCTCTGTGACAACCAGAGATGGGATTCGATTATTGAGGAATCCCATATTTGAAAATTGCTCCAACAGATAGACATCAATTACTACCTTATCTGGGATATGGTAAGTCGATGATCAAGGAGGCTCCATCACACTGAGATGATGTACAGGACAGAGCCCTGAGGAAAGATCAAATTTGTGATTTTCTCGAACGACTTGGAGTCGTCGAGAGACCTTTGTAAAAGGGTCTTGCATGCTGCATACATTGAGCTCTAGGAGCTTTGGGGGGCTTGTAGTTCTATTGGAGCAACATACGACCACAGGGTGACTCACCCTCCCCTGGTGGTGTGCACTGAAACAAGATGATTTGCTCTCTTGTGGGACAAGATGATTCGCTCTCTTGTGTAGCAGGGTGATTAGTTCTCCTGTGAGGCCTGGATTGATGTGTTCTCCATGGCGATTGTAGCAGGATTGATGTGTTCACCTGTGAGGCCTGGATTGATGTGTTCTCCATGGCGATTGTAGCAGGATTGATGTGTTCTCCTATGAGGCCTGGATTGATGTGTTCTCCATGGCGATTGTAGCAAGATTAATGTGTTCTCCATGGCGATTGTAGCAGGATTGATGTGTTCTCCTGTGAGGACAGGATTTATTAAGTTCTCCTATCGAGGCATCCTACCCATGCAGTCTGGGACTCATGGGAAGTACCTCTCATCTGATCAATGAGCAGGGAAATGAAGTTAGGGACCATAGTAATACTGATGGACACATCGTTGTATCTATCGTACTCCCTATGCTAGGATGTCCTCCATTGATCTGGGATCAATGATACTGGTCTGGGACCAGTAGTAGGAGTTGTACATGCTATGACGCTGACTTCGGGTCGTTGAGACTGGTCTGGGACCAGTGGTACATACTCCGAGACTGACTTTGTGTCAGTGTAGTACTGGTCTGGGACCAGTGAGAGTGGTACATACTATGACGCTGACTTCAGGTCGGTTGAGACTGGTCTGGGACCAGTGGTACACTCTCTAAGACTGCGATACTGGTCTAGGACCAGTGGTAGGAGTGGTAATTACTATGAAGCTGACTTCGGGTTAGTTGAGACTGGTCTGGGACTAGTGGTATGCACTCTGAGACTGACTTCAGGTCAGTGGAGAATGATATGACTCATTCTCGATCAATTCTTCTTCTTCATAGTTCAGCGGAGATGAGCAGAGCAGAGCAGAGCCAGCAGAACAAAGCTAGCAGAGCTGAGCTGAGCAGAGCAGAGCCAGTAGAGCTGAGCAGAGCAGAGCCAGCAGCGCTGAGCAGAGCAGAGCTAGCAGAACCAGCAGCGCTGAGTAGAGTAGAGCCGAGCCAACAGAGCTGAGCAGAGCAGAGCAAAGCCAGCAGAGCTGGGTAGAGCCAGCAGAGCTAGGCAGAGTAGTACAAGGCACTAATGGCAAAGATAGTACAGTCAGACTTATGGATTAATGGATGGAGTTCTCCCTAGTTGAGAGGGAGTGTTAAATTGGAAACTAGGGCCAAACTCCATGTGAGTCAGCTTATTTATGGCAACTGATAATTTTATTGGATCCCTCTCGTCGAGAGGTGTAGGATTTATCCAAAGATCATCCGATTCCGATAAGTATTTATGGAGATATGAATTTATTTTGTTTATGTAATTATTATCAAGTCGACCAGCAACGTCTTAGAAGCCGAAAAGACATGGCTATTCATCACCTACGTTTTAGTATAAATTGAAGAGGACTTGAGGTCATTTGGGCATGCACATTCTTCATGTGCTCTCCTCTCCACGTCTTGGGTTTTTGGAGAAGGAGAGACACTAATGAAGGACGGCCTAAGATGATGCCCTAATGGAGAACGTTGTCATAACAATGTAGGATTTGGCAGCATGGTTTAAGGATCTATATGCAATCGTGAAGGAATAAAATACATTGCTCATCAAGACCTAGCCGCAGTCAATAACCATATCATGCAGGCCCTAGATCTGGCAGCGTAGTTTAATAGATACGTGGATATATATATATACGTAGTCATTCTGGCAGCGCAGTGGAGACATATATGTACGCATAAACAGAAGTCATAATCCTGTAGACATTGAAGACATCCACGCAGTTCCTATACGTTGAGCAGGCAATCTATACCCTAGAATGAAGGACCTTATCCATGCAGTCCATACGCTGTAATGAAGGCTATATATATGCACAATATGGTAACCTTATCCACGCAGATTATACGCTGGAATGAAGGACCTTATCCACGCAGTCCATACGCTGTAATACGCACAGTATGGTAACATTATCCACATAGATTATACGCTCGAATGAAGGACCTTATCCACGCAGTCCATACGCTGTAATACGCACAGTATGGTAACCTTATCCACGCAGATTATACGCTGGAATGAAGGACCTTATCCACGTAGTCCATACGTTGTCATAAAGGCAATATATACGTGCAGCATGATAACATTATACGCTATCCATGGAAACCTTTATACAAAGTTAATGAAGCCGCAGTAAAAACCTATGTGCAGTCACGAAGACAGTCATACGAACTCAGATACTTCTGATGTTTTGAAGAGTAGTTACAAGATAAATGTCGAAACTCTGTCCACTATAATAATCATATCATTAAGGGAATGAAGTAGCATTGGAGCCGCAGTCAAGGTTGTCAAAGCCGCAGTCATGTTAATGAAGCCGCAATAAGGGTAACGATGAAGCTGCAGTCATAGAAATGAAGCCGCAGTAAGGACAATGAAGCTGCAGTCAAAGGAAATGAATCCACATTTCTATATGGGATAAATATAGGGTTATGTTGTGTCCTCGAATATAAGGAGCAGAAAAATCTAGGTCAGCCTCCTCTCGGCATACCTATAATAAAAATGATGCCCTCATATGGATATAAAAGATAAGTCAGTGTGTGATCTACTACTGCCTTCACTATGACATACCTGTAGCAGCCTCAACAAGATGTATTGCAGAGCCATGGAAGAAGTTTCCATCATAACAAAGATTCTTGACATACACAAAGAAGGAGACTATATCATCACAACATGAAGCAGTCTCATCATACTTCAAGGAATAATGATAATGATCATAGTCTAGATCATGACTGAAATTGATCATACATAGATGTGATCTCATAGTCTCGGAAGAACATTGTGGGGTTTGTCCCTGGCTTGCGCCATATCTTGTGTCCTCTTGTCTTGGCTTGTCTTCTACATATTATATTTATGTTCTATCTGCAGTTTATCGTAATGCGGATGTGATTGCTAAATGTGAAAATTTAAATAAATTGCTCTAGCATAGAACATACCAAAATTAACACTTTGTCCTCATTTCTAGCATCCCATTTCAGTACTATGTCTTCAATTTTAAATTTGTCCTCCTTTGCCTTCCGATAATAGATTTTCTTGATTCTCCCTTGCAGCCTGAAGGTATTCTAAAAAACTTCCTCTCTCGTCTACTGTAAATGGATCATTTGGTTTATTCTTCATTGTAAATGATCTTCCTCGCTGCCAGCTTCCTGTAGAAGTTTAACAACTGGGACTATGAGAGATGTCGGGAACACCATGTCAACACCATATACGATCTCCAAAGGAGACATGCCTATTGATTTCTTCTAACTTACTCTATCCGCCCATAGTGCATTAACCAATTTCTTATGCCAGCTCTTTTTGTTTATTTCCAGTAGCGTTTTGATGATGTTAACCAATGATTTGTTTGAAGATTCTGCCAATCCATTACCTTGTGGATAGTATGCGGTAGAGTACCCCAAGGTAATTTGATATTTGTTACAAAAATCAATCATCTTTTTAGATTTTAAAGTTGATACATTATCTGTAATCGACTTTTTAGGATAGCCAAAATGTGACAAAATATTATTTTCAAGAAACTAAATTATTACCAAGTCGGTGGCCTGTCGAGTGGGAATCGCCTCAATCCATTTTGTGAAATAATCTATCTCTGTGAGGATCCACTTGTGCTGAGCGGAAGATGTAGGATGAATCTTTCCAATGAAATCTAAACCCCACTGCTGAAATGTAGCACTTACTTCAACCGGCTTGAGAGGTAAAGGCTGCAACTTTCTCCTTCCTTGAAAAATCTGGCATTCGTGACAGCTTGTAACAGTTTTATACACATCAACAAAGAGGGTAGGCCAATAATATCCCGCTCTCAAAATATTATTGGTTGTTGTCTTCCAAAATAGGTGACCTCCGCAATCTCCCTTGTGAAAATCATCCATGACCTGTTTTACTTCCTCCTCAACCAAACAATTTAGCAAGACACTGTCGGGATCTTTCCAATAGAGTGCATTATTCATAATACAAAATTTGGCAGCCTTTAATTTCAGAGTCCTACTTTTATTTATAGCCATCCTCGGTGGCGATGTAAGATGCTGGAGCACATATACAATATCTGAATACCAAGGAGAAAGAAGAAAAATGTCAAATACTTAAACAAGCGAACTTTCTTCATCTTCTTCGGACATAGCAGTAATCAGATTTATGTCCAAGGCATGCAAGTTAGACTCCACCATCAGTTTTGCTAGCCCCTAGCCCTTGATGAGCTTTGTTGGCTTTATCTCTACATCATATTCTAATAAAGTTGCGATCCATTTTCCTCTTCTCCCTTCTGGATATGTTTGTACTAGGACATCTTTAACAACTGCGTTAGGGACATAAGCAAGAATATGAGAATGCAAAATATATACCCGAAAATATTTCAAATATTTTACCAAGGCAAGAGCTTGCTTTTCAATAATGTTATACTTTAAGGCTGCATCTCTTATTGTCCGGCTGAAAAAGGCAATTGGCTTTTCAAGTTGGTCTCTTTTCTGCATGAAGACTGCTGCCATAGTATGATCCAAAGCAAATGAAAAAAAAATGAAATCTTGGGAATAATCCGGGCTTATTAAAATCGGAGCTAAAGAAAGAGCCAACTTTACCAAATTGAAAGACTTGATAGCTTCTTCGGTCCACTTTACTACACTATCTTTCTTTAACATGTTTGTGATTTCTCTCAAATGTTCAGCTAGATTTGGCACAAAATGACGTAAGAAGTTCATCTTACCGTTGAATGCTTGGATCTCACTTTTACTTCGTGGAAAATCAATCTTCTGAATGGCTTCCACTCGAGTAGGATCGATGCGGATGCCCTCCTTGGATATGATGTGACTAAGAAGCTTCCCTTCATCCATGGCAAACAAGCTCTTTTTTGGATTAAGAGATATGCCATACTTTCTACACTGCTGAAAAACAATTTTCAAATGATAAAGATGCTCCTCATCTGAATTGGAAAAAACTATCAAATCATCAAGATAAACTAATAAAAATACGTCTTTCTCATTTGCAAAGGTGATATCCATAGCCCGCTAAAAAGTTGCACCAACATTCTTTAATCTGAATGGCATCTTGGCATAATGGAAAGTTCCCCGTGGAGTGGTGAATGTTGTTTTGCCCCTGTCATCCTCATGGACCAGAATCTGATTGTAGGGAATACCCATCGAGTAGTGACATACGAGATGCTCCAACTACTCTTTGAAGTATGTGGTCCATTTTTGGCAATGGATAGTTATCTTTCAAAGACACTTTATTTAGATTTCTAAAATCAATACATAATCTAATCTCAGCTGTTTTCTTCTACACAGGCACCAAATTGGAAATCCAATCTGAAAATCTTATTGGAATGATTATACCAGCCTTGTACAATGGATTCACATCTTTTTCTATTGATGGCAGCAACTTTGGATTTATCCTTCTTATATTTTGTCGAAATGGCTTCTGGTTTGGCTTGATTGGAATGATGTGTTGAATTATACTCTTATTGTATGACTTCAAATATGAATAGTCCCATGAAAATACATCAGTAAATGAAGACAATAAACTAATATATTTTTCCTTCACCTGAGGAGGAAACACCTTTGATAACTTCACCTTCTTTGGATTTTCTGCTGTTCCAATATTCACATCCTCAACTCCCTTCTCGGTCGGCACCGAGCTTGGTTTCCAGGCTACATCATCTTGATCAAATAACTCCTCTAAAGGTATTAGACCTTTAGGAATGACATTGTCCTTCAACTGCAAAACTTCCATCTGATTTACCTCTATGTTTGTTTCACCATCATCTTGCTCTTCATCGATAGAAGTATCTTTGTATTTGTCTTCATTTTGCAGAAATTCTTCAATCTCTTTGTCATCTTGAAACACCTGCCAATATTTTTTATTATCAGGGATAGCTGGGGGATGTTTCACATGTATTTCAAAATTATTGTTTGAATTCATCGGGATTTTCAAGTTCCTTGCAGTTGTTTCAAGGGAATCTGCATTAACATTTTGTACACAAGGGACACATGTCAAAGTATAATCTGGAAACAACCTCAAAATATCTAATACCGAATTACGGTAAGCCCGAATTCGAGGATGTTTGGCTTGGTTTTCACCCTTGACTTGCTTTATTACTAATTCAGAGTTGCCATAAACTGAAATTCTTTTTGCCTTCAACTTCTTGAGGATTTTCAAACCAGCAATTAAAGCCTCATATTCAACTTCATTATTGGAACAATAAAAATCCAATTTATAGGAACAAACTCTTACATTACTCGGGACTTTTTTTGGTAGGAATGCAGGGCTATGTATCCAAATACCAATTCCAGCACCATCCTTACCTACTACTCCATCAAAATCCATACTCCACAAACCGGCGTCTTCCTCCAAGTGCTAAAATTTTGCCTGCTCTTCTACCTTTGCTTGTTGTCCATCAATTTTCTGTTGTTGGAAGAAGGTTGATTGTTCAGCGATACTATCAAGCCTTTGTCTTTCTTGATCAAGTATGGCTCTGAAATTTTACGTGATTTCTGGAATATCTTCTACTTCAACTAATTGACTATTTACATCATTAAAACTATCATAATACATAACAAAATATTCTAAATCAGTATGTACATAATTGATTGGATGATTTAAAGGTCTCTCCTTGCTTGTGATCATGTACTTCATCTTTTTCTCCTGATATAATTTCCTCAACTAACCAAACATGGGAATAGTGGCATAGGAGAAATCTAGCTGCAACATCCCTTTGAGTTTTGCACCCCACGATCTGGATAGAAGCATGCCAAATCTAGGGGGAATATCGGCCACAACCACATCCATAAGAACATTCTTCAATGGAATCTGATCTAAAGTGACAACCAAATATTTAATGAGACCGATACATTTGAACCTACCAGAATCAAAGTAATAAAGATCATGGTACTTCCAAGTGATATCTAAACCCAATTTTTCCATAATTTCCTTTGGCATCAAATTATGAGATGCTCCTGAATCAATCATGGCGTTGTGCAAGACATAATCATGCAATCTAAGGCTGATGTAAAAAGGAGCTACATCAGTATCCTTAGATTGACCTTCTAATGCTGGACCAAAGATAAGCTCGGGTTGGTCATCCTCCACATTAACCATATCAGATAATGGATCTAAATTCAAAATCTTTGACACGTGACCTTTATAATTGCTATTCTTCATTAATTCAGTCAAAGGTATTGACACTTTTAACGTAACAATCTCATTCTCTAAGCTAAAGGCTGTAGTTTTTTCTACCTCTTTGAGTGGAGAATCTTTCTTTTCAATCTTCTCCTTTGATGCATTTGGCTGATTTGACTTTTCATTTGCTAATTGTGTTTTGCTGGTGGTAGGATCTGCTGCCTCCTTTTCCTTTTTCAGCACATTTGGAGAATCATTCTTTGGTGGTTTCACTTTTTTCCTCTTTTGAATTGGATTGGTGGGTACCTCTCTACTCCTGAGTGAATATTGTCATTGCTGGAATTTCAAGGCATTCATGTATCCCCTCTTATATTCATCAGATTCTTCTTCTAGGACTGTTTCATTTACTAAGATAAAATCTTCATCCTTTTGTATAGCTGGGCTTTCTGAATACTCCTCATCCTCCGTGATATAAATTGACAAACCATCAAGTGTAAAGAAATGATCTCCTCTCCTATTATATTCTCATCATCATCTAATTCTGGACCATGTATAAAATTATGTTGTAATGGTGTTTTAACTTGTTGCTATGCTGCTTGGTCTTGTGCTCTTGTTCCCGTTGTTTGATTCTGAACTGTGGTTGCTGCTGACCATGGAAGTTTGGATTTCTGATCTGTGTCTCAAGGTGATCTAAAATCATGAGTCTATTAAACATCTTCTCGATCTTGCGAAGCAAATGATCTGAGGAAGAAGCTTCCTCCTTTATGGTCACCTTCTTCTTGGTCTTTGTTCTAGCTCTCTTGGCTAGCAGATTTACCTCTACGCTCACTGCAATTTTCTGCATATCCTCCAATGTGGTCGGATCTCTTTCTCTCAATTGATATGCCATGTCGGGATCAAAGCCATCAAGAAATTTAATCAAAGCCAGCCCCATTGGTGGCTTTATATCAGCGGGAATTGCATTATAAACAGTATTGAATTTAACACAATAATCATGGACACTTTCACCAACATTCCTCTTTATGTTTTCATATTTGGAAAGAATTTGAAGAGAATTTTTCTTTACCTCCCAATTATCCAAGAATTGTCTCTGAAGAACAACCAATGTATTGATAGTCCCAGCTGGTAATTCTCTAAAGGACTTCTGCATTTCGCCTCCAAAAGTTTGCACAAATAATCTCATGGTCACATTTTCTTCATCTATCTCATGAAGGTCAAAGAAATCGGTCATCTTATCCACATGTTGCTATGTTGTGATACCTTGGGTACCATCAAACAATGGAATTTTTCTTTGGTAATCAGCAGGCATAGCATCGAAGTTTTGTGGAAAAACAAGAGGTGCATATCGGGTAGCCATTGCTCTAGGTGGATTTGAAACTAGCCTTGGGGATGTAGGAGGAGTTGGAACAACAATAATAGATGATGTAATGGGTTTATGAGGTATAGAAGGAGAGGAGGAAATATGAAATGTTTGAGGTGTTGAAGGGGTTGATGGGGGAGAAGAGACAGGGGGTCTCTGATCAGATATGGTAGGCTGTACGGGAATGGTGGGAATGAAAGGAGTTCAGTAGGAATTTCTAAACTAGATACAACAGCGGATGAACCAAGAGTTTTAGATGGAGATTCTAAGAACTCAGGAACGTTTGTAGCCACAATGGAAGTTTGAAGATTCAAGATATAATCATCAAGTGATCTATTAGCCTTTTCAGTTTCAAGATCTTTGACAAACTCCAGATTTAGAACAATAGAACCAACAACACTTTCAGATTTAGTTTCAAACAACGATAGATCAAAATGTTCATCAAACTCAAGATCTTCAAGGTATTAAAAAACAATTGGACATGAATGAGATCTGAAAATGGGAATCATAGAACTTTCTTGTCAGAGAATTCTTGGGATGAGATTTGGGTTTTCATACACGGGAGGAGGATCAGGATTAGGATTGGGCCTGGTGTATCGTCTAGAATCCAGCGTGTTGAATTATTCCCAAAAATCAAATGGAGATTATCAATTTGTCATCCTATCAAATTCTAAACTCATCATCCAAAGTCTAGAATTGCTTTAAGATACTGGGGTAATAGTTTTAGTTTAAATGTTCAGTTTATAAACTAAATCGGAGATTGACTGAAGCAGCATTCATCTACTTATGCACTTTCAAAGCAAGAGCAGTTCGAAGGCTACCTGGCTAACTTCAGGATTCGTCTGTAGTCTACAAAGCAAACAATGATAACAAACAAACTTTTCTTCCCCAGTATGGCCACCACTATGTTATGGCCTAAATGTACCTCAGGCTGAGAAAGGAAAGTCTAGGGTAACCTCAAACCACGCTTAACTTGGTAGCTAGCCCTACCAGGTCGGGAGAGGGCTCTCTCCTTGTTAATCTCAGGAAAATATAACAAATGAAGCTTGAGATGACTGATGTAAAGACTAATTTTAGGCTAGGTATATGCTCAGAGGAGTTTGATTGAGTTTTATGTTGGTTTGCTGGATCAAAAGTGAAAGGCAGTTTTGGGTCTGGGGAATGGACTCAGTCTTGCAGAGGTTTCTGTGGGGCGAGGTAGGAAAATGATTTAGTACTTTGAATTAAGTGAAATGGAGAGTCTTAAGACTGATGAGGAGTTGGAGAGGGCATGAAAGTATTAGGAATCCTCTTCAAACAGTTGAAAACATGTAAAACCAAATAAACCCTAAGGTAGAGCACTGCAACATCAATGATTTCCACCTTTATACTTGATTCATTTAGTTAAGCTGAAAAGAGAGAGATGATGGCACACATAAACACATGTAAACTTGAATCACAGAAGGAAAAACAATACTAAATCACCTTGCCACAAGAATCCCACAAAATGCTGCAAACCCTGGTCTATTTCCTTGCCAAACTGCAGAGATGAATGTACAATAATGCTCAAAGCATTCACAAGAGTCCAACCTTTTCAAATGATAGAAAAAACACATGATATATACCTCCAAACCACCTGTGCTATCCATCATGGGTTGAATCCATGAGAACAGGGTTGGTTTCAACCATATCTAATCTAGGAACACAAAAATAGGCAGTGGAATAGCTTGCCTCTAAAACCTAGGAAACTGATTCATTCAACTTTAAACCACCTACAACTGATGTATCTACCTTATCAAGTCAATTTTTATCATTTTTACATCATAGTACATCAATTTACATCATGCTAGATCATGTATTTTACCATAAGAGAGAAAAAGTCAAACTAGAAGAAAACTAGGCGAAAAACAAAGTTTTTGAGCAAAATTGGCACTTTTTCATCCTGTGCGTAGCGCCACTTTTTCTATGCATAGCGCTTTTTCCTAGCTGAATTTTGAGGCCTTCCCCTTCACCACATTTGCTCCAAGTGGGCTTGTTGTAAATATCTATCTGTCTAATTTCTAGGACAAGTGGAATTTTTGAATTTGGTGTCCATTTGCCCCTCCAAAAGTCAGTTCTCCCAACATTGCTTCTTGTGTGGTCAAAAAGTGGCAGAGAGGGCATTTGTGAGGTGTTTTTGACCCTTTTGGAGACCCAAAACTTGTCAAAAATTCCTAGTAATTTCTTGGCATGAATAATTTTTCACAAGGAATCCAAAAATGCAAATTTTTCCTCCAGAGGAGGTCCCTATCAAAAGCGAGCGCCAGGTGGCGCTACGCACCTACCAGAAAAACCTGTTTTTTCCTTGAAAAATTCAAAATTGCCAAAAAGTTTGCCAAATTTCTTGAAATTTGGCATGAGTGATCTGCATCAAGTACTATGTTGGGCCAATGAAGCTTCAACCAAGATCTTGAGCTTATCTTGCTCTTTCTTGCTCCTCAAAGTCTTCCTCAACTTGGCTTTTAGGCTCCTTATCCTTGTTTTGCAAATTTTGTTTCATGCCAAATAGTGATAAGCCATGTGCCGCAACATCTTTTTCTCCTTATTGGATTTCTCAAGCAGCTTCTCCAAGTGCATATTTTCCCTCTCTAGCCAAGATTCCCAGTCAGCATCAATCTCTTGCTCAAGCAGTGTCAATTTGACTTTCCTCCTTTTTGTTGCTTGCTTGTTTTCCCTTATGGTTTGCAGCTCCATGATTGTCTTCTTATCCTCCAATTGCTTGTTCCATTGCTAAAGGTAATTTATGATCCACTTATCTCTTTCAAGGTTAAGAGATAAGTCATGGATGTCAACTTCTTGTTCTTTGTTGATCTCCTTGAGTTTTGAGCTTTGGGAGCCCAAATTAGTATCCTCATCCTGAATCAAAATGAAATCTATCTCTTGACCTTCAGAAGGCCTTTCATCATGCAATGGTTGATTCCCTTTATCCTGTACCTGCTTTGCTAAAGAAGAAGGAAAAGCCCCTTTCACCCCGGTTGAAGATAGCATTTTCCTATGGTCTGATGAAGGAAACGAGACCCCTTCCACCCCATGTGGAGATAGTACTCATTTGGCAGCTACAAATAATCTCCTTGTGCCTTTTTCATAAGTGACAAATACTGGCACACCTGTAGTTTGAGTCTCATGAACCTCTTGCTGATTTGAAGGCCCTCCTTCCTCTTGAAATACTGATGGGGTCACTTGAGGGTTTTTGAAAACCTCATGTGAAATGAAAGTATCCCATGAAACATTCAACAAGCTCAGCTGGTGCAAAACAACAATCTTGATCAATGAAAAATGATAAATTCTGTTGAACTGTAGATGAAGAGGTTTTCTTTGCACCAATGTGGCCATTTTCTCAATATTTCTGCATATGAAATAGGGGAGATTCATCATCCTCACTCTAGTGAAATGCATCAATAATCTAACATGATAAGTGTACAAGCGATAAAATCTCCCTTCACAGCTGAAGTATTTGATAATGAGCTTCATGAGTGGAGCATAAGTGTCCTATAGGTATCTGAAAGGAAAGACCCTACTGATTTGCTTTTGATAACTAGGCTTGATATAAGGCTCATAATGCTCATTTCCTACAAGCTGTCCTTTGTTCCACTGCTCAACCACATTTGGAATACCTGTTGCTTTAGCTATAGTTTCAGGTGTTAAAGTGAAAGAAACACCTGCTAAGTTCACCTGGCCATTGTGAAGATGAAGGACAAAGAGTCTAGCAAGTTCATGGTGGTATTTCACCCTTTCCACCATCTCACAAAGTTGATAGCAATACTGATGTTTGAAACATGTTACTGCAAGGGGACAAGCTAATAACTCTGTTAGTGTGGTGGGCTCCTCCCGGATGTGTTTTCCTCCCTTATGTGGTTTTCTTGGTGCATGAATCTCTTGGGAGGAACCACTCACAATATCCTCATCCCTTTCATAAGCTGAATTTGTTTCCATATTTGCCACTGTATGGTGTAAAATGATGAGTATGAAGATATTTTATTTCAAGAATAGGTGATTGTTGTTTTCTTCTTTGGGATTTGATGAGTGAAACAGGTTAGTGGGATTTGATGAGTGGGATTTTGATGCTGGCTGTAGGGTTATTAGGGAGTGATAAGGTTTTGGGAATAGTGGGCATTAGGTGTTAGGGTTTCAGGGTTTTGGGGATAGGGGGGTAGGATGAGTGTAAATGAGAGAGGGAAAGGGAAATGAAATTAGGGAAATTCAGTGGAGAGGAATGGGATATGTGAAAATGATGCAAGGGAGTAAAAAAAACAAGTATGAAAAAATTACAAAACCCTATACAATTTTGCAATATAACTGTGCAACAAGTTAGGGTTTGAATTTTCACCTATCAAAACACCATCAAGGGGGATAAAATGTTTTGCAATGGAAAAATGGGAGGTTTTACTTACTTGAGGAATGATATTTGCAAGATTTTGGAGCTTGAGAAGGTCGTTTGAATGAAATTTTGGCTTAGCAGACTGGTGTGCCATGCCAACACCCAGGTGCGCTGCACTGGGCAAGTGCACCGTGCCAGTTCAATACTGTACGTAAATTCTATGCCCGGTGCACTGTGCCAATACCCAGGTGCACCACACCAAGGGAAATTTCAAAACATTTCTGCAATTTCTCTCCTTTCACCTCAAAAAAGCGATTTTCTCTTGTTCTCTCTCTCTTTTAGCACAAATGAAGTCTACAGCACAAGGAGCAATTTATATACCTTTTGACTTTAATTTTTCATTTAGAAAACCCACTTTTTAAAGTTTTATTTTTCACTTTGTTCTTTAAAAACTTTGTTTTGCAGTTTGGCTCTCTTTTTGACATTTAATGGACTAATGCTTGGATTTTCTTGTCTCTTTTGCAGGAGCTGGAGTGCAAGAGTTTGGCAAGGTGACCCAGGGTTGCAGTTCTAAACTTATTACATATAGGAAAATTAAAATTACATGAAAGTTTTATACACAGAACATAAAACTTTGTTTTTCCTGAAAACAGGGTTTTGAGGAAAAATCAATTACTGAGTATATCATTATTTATATTTTGATGCTGAGACCTTATTAGACATCCTCATGTGCATGTTGACCATTATTGAGCTTTTACATGATTATGGTGACAAACCTTAGACCTAATGAGACCTAAAACCCTAAAAATGGCTTTTACAAATGTACAGACAAAAGATGACTGTAAATGACCTGAACTTGTGAAAATAGGCCAGCAGGTAAAGATCATGAGGGAAATGTGATAATATGCCACTACCATCAAATGTTCCATGATCGTAATGGAATGCAGCTGATCGGATGAGACACCTAGAATGCATGCAAAAAAATAATTTTGATCACTGATGGAGGGATGAAGATACCACGACTAACATGGCGCACGATTTGTCAAGTGGGAGGAAAGCACTCAACGGAAAATTGTCACCTGTTGCAGAAATATACCCAGACTCCATAGCAATTGTACTATAATTTCTGTAGATTAGTGGGTCATGATGAGCAAAGTGTCAGAGCTATGAACTAATGATGGATAGGGCCCCAGCTTATCGAATGCAAACAGAAACGTGAGGCCTTGATCCAGCTGCAGCAATAGCACGAGGTGGCTTCCAAGGGCGAGGTCGAGGTCACAGGGGAATGGGGCCCGGGAGGGGCCATGGACAGCTAATTTGTTACAATTGCGAAGGACCTGGGAACTACGTCCATGATTGTACCAACCTGACAAGACTATCTTGCCCGTACTGTGAACAGTTTGATCATGAGATGATAGATTTTCCTACGCTGATCACACAAATGCGCGAAAAAGGGGTGTTGCAACCCACTCCCACACAAAATATCCAAATGATGAGGTCCAAACCGCACGAAGAGGACCCCAACATAAACATGATGCTCAGAAGTGGCACGACCACGGGAGAAGATAAGGGGAGGAAGCCTAAAGAGGATACCTGGGTATGTAAGGCTCCTACAAAGGAACCTGAGTTTGACTTGGACTGTGTGAAAGAAACATTTATGGAAGCTAGGAAGAGCTTCGTGGAGGTCTCTACTTCAGGTAGTAGGTATCAACCAGAGATGAGCCTGGATCCCTCGATGCTAACTACCTTTTTAAAGACATGTATGAAACTGCCACGTGATAATAAGGAAGTTAAAGGACTACAAGAGTTTATCGCTAGGTGCACAGGGTCAAGGGAGCCGTGTGTAGTTTGAAAAATGGGAAATCATGCTTTGCGCATCGGATGGGAAATGCGGTTGACAGCGAAAATTGGCGAATATGAGATGGATCAAGTAATCTTATACCTAGGTTCGGACGTGAACATATTACCAAAGCAGACTTGGGAACACATGGGTAGGCCCACATTATAGAGGTCTCCTATTCAATTACAGATGGTGAACCAATAAAAGATCTTGCCCATGGGAAGATTGACGGGAGTAACAGTGGATATCTATAGTGCAAGCACGCAGACAGACTTCGAGGTAATATAGATTGTGGATGATAATAACCCTTACCCCGCATTACTCAAAATAGACTGGGCAACGGATATGAATGGAGTCATCAACCTAAAGAAGCATAAAATTATTTTCGAGAACAAGTCCCTACGTGTGATAGTTCCGCTGGATCCCGCCGAAAGAAAGTGCTACACTGAACCTGTGCGAGAAGATGACAACGATGATGAGCTGGACTGCATTTAGCAGATAAAAGCGCAAAAACAGGATAGCGTAAACCCAACCAAAGATGGGAGAATCTCGTGGGAGTGCGACAGTTCCTATATGTCGGACTCCGATGAAGAAATAGAACATTGGTAGAACAGGTTGCATGAAGTAACCACACTGAATTGCAACCTGATGATTCGCTCACTATGGCACGTGACAACCGAAGCACGAGAAAAGCTAACAGATGAAGGGATAATGAGATTGGATGAATTTTTAGACAAAATTGAGAGCCCCATACCAGAACAGACAGTTCAGACTTGTGGCAGTATTACAAGTGTAGGATATAACAGGGTGCAACGGCGGCTCGCAGTACCAACTATGAAGGAGGGAGAATTCACCAAAATACGTGAAGTCATGAATAAGGGTCATCGGATACAATATAAAAAGGGGGCTCTATGCATCCCACGGGTTAGATGGGCATGTCTGGTGCCTTGTACAAACATGGCCGCGAAGCCAAAACTACAGAATGGTACCAGAACTAAGGTCTCTGAAGCACCTCCGCAGAAGACCATGGATATAGTAATATCAAAGAAGAGCACAGCACGCGAAGTCTGGGCCAAAGGGCTCATACAAACAGAAGAAGAGGAGTATGAATGGATTCAAGAAACCATTTGGCAAGGAAATGAGCAAGTTCGTGAATTGGAAAAAAACAGGGTACTTCTTAGAAGGCAGAATATGAGGATGGATGTAGAGATTAAGCAGTGGGAAAAAGAACTAAAGGAGGACTTTCTGAACAAAAAACTGGAAAGTTGCAACTGGATACGTGCAAAACTAAGGACGAACCGAAGGAATGTGACTACACGGTAATTGCTTGAATATTGTGGTTAAGGCCACGCCTCACTCTCGGGAGACATCAAGAAAATGCGCCACATCCAACAACGCGCATAGCACTAACGATAGAAACCGTGGTGATGGATGTTCACCAGAACGTGCTAGCAATGCACAAAGAGGGTGCGACCACCTAAGTAACCGAAGTTGGGACAGTCTCAATGCTTTGAACAGTTGAAAGAGAGTGTGGGACTATAAACCAGTCTGTTAGGAAGTTGCGCGACAACGAAAATACACGCAGGGTCAGTATGTCCCACAGATCGCGGCTGCACAGAATGGGCTACGCTACTACGTGGATAAATGAGGAAGTGACCGTTGGTATCACTGCTCATGACAAGATGTACGAGTTAAGACAAAAAGAAGCGGGCAGTGGACATTTAAGACATAAGGTCAGAAATCAATTCAAAATGATCTGTCACCAATATAGCATTAGTGAGCCAGTAAATGGGGAGAGAGTTAAGTTGGAATTACCATGGGCCTATAAATCATGGATGACTCCCTATCCAAAAACCCTTGGCATACAGTTATTACGTTATCAAGCAAGCAGGCATCTAATGAATCAGGAGGTTGTAAGATTGATTCTGTGGTTTGAAGCTTTGCCGAAGGATACAGAGGAGTACCTAATCAGACTTATGTCAACTACCAAGGGAGCCCCACAGAATCCTATGCCACCGGGAGGAGATGCACCAGAAATCCCTAAATCACCACAGACGCCAAGGACCAAGAAGGACCCGCAGGTAGGAGGACCGGTCCATATGTCTCCACGAAACCCGTGTTTCGGTAAATTTTTGATGGAAGAAAAGGGAAAAACAATTAATATTGAGAGAAACAATGAGGAGGAGGATCCTCCAACCTTTGTCAAAAAAATGGAATCAGAAGAAGAGACGGATGAAGACATCCAGCTAGTACGGGCCACAACAAAATTGCCCAAGTATGTCCCTCCTCGGAAAGGGAGGGTAAAGGTACCTAAGGATTTGGACACCATTAACAGTAGGTTTAACAATCCATCCCTCCCCGAAGGGGTTTGGTTTGAAGGAATGGCTATGGGCCACATTCCCTCCACGAAATTTGAAGACTGGGACCTTGTGGACAGCGAGAAGTTTCCCCATTTAGACACTAGTGAGATGATGGAACTAAGCACAGAAGGGGTCGTTACAACACTAAATTTGCGGACATGGCTGTGCGGGGTGGAGGAGGCCAGGCTACTCCACCTCCTATTAATTCTGCACTTTCATCGTGCACCGATCACCATATTTGTCATCAAGAAACTACTTTGTTGAGTGCATGATGGGTACTTATGGCTAGAAAAGCCCATTCCTATCACGACGGAGCTCATTCATCAGAATTCTTGTCTTCCCTGTGTAGGGAGGGACCCCGTAGAAATAGTTGGCACAAGTGGAGACTTGACGCTTGCAGAGGCCACGAAAAAGAAATACAAGTTGGAGAAAAAGCAGAGGGGGTATGTTATTACTAGTATTCAGGACAAGGGGGTCCGCGTCACCACCCAATTGTTGGCAGGAAAGGTAATGAGAAAATTTAGGGGCAATGAGGTACCAACAACAGTCATTGTGTTAGCCGAGCAATGTGCAGACGGGGTACAGTTCAACTGGGCACAGTTCCTTCGCGATGAGTTCCTGACAAACTGCAAGGAGGCCCAAGAATAGGATAAGACCTTCCACTACAACTAGTTGCTCTTATCCATACTATTGGTTACAGGTGAATTACCGGAAGATAGTCAGTTTCCTCCTCTTGACCAGGACTGGCCAAAGGCAGTGAAATACACATCGCTATGGGTGACAAGGGATGCCACGTGAATCTGCGAAACCAAGATCTTCTGGATACTGATGGAGGTAAGCATTCAGGTGTGGATCACTAAATGGCCATGCCTATCTGCCAAAGTCTATGATAGTGTAAAGAGCTTCACAAAATTTAAAGCAGATATGCAGAATGTGTATATCAGGGCTCGAAAGGATCCAGAACAGAAGTGGACCACACTCCCCTTCATTGTAGTAGATGACACTGTGTTTGTGGTACTCAATATGTGGTCACCAGAATGGCATGCACTATATTTGGCAGCACGTGATGAGACGGAGATCTAAAGACAAAAGGTTGTTGTCAAGAGTATGGCATAGTAGAAGTGGAATAAACAACTAGCCGAGGAAGTACGGGCTTCCCGAGAGGCAGCAAAGGCCGCCATGGAAAGGATAGCTCTAGTAGGGGGCACCCTGACACAGGACAAAAGGGGCCCGATTGTAAATACGGGGTAGAGGGCAGATAATCTGACAGAAGGTGTGGACCAAAGCACCACCTCTACACCCTTAAAATGGCCACGTGCAATAGAACGAATAGGGTCGTGTAAGAAGACCAAGGCGTCCAAATTGGATGGGGAGTCTATCACACTGACTGAGGGTGACCTATGTGACATTGGTGACACAGTTCGTGAAGTCACCTAGGAGGTGCTCCAAAAGGCAATGACAGAGCAATAGATTGTGTTCAGGGCACTCAGAACGAAACTGCAGGAACTTTAGGTACAACCTCCACAATAGGGAAGGGTAGTTGATTATGGGGCTACAGGTACGTTAGCAACCAAGCAGTTGCTACAGGCTAAAATGCCTAACATTGTCGTACTACTAGAAGGAGCATTGAAGACAGACAATGCAGAGGATAGAGCCATAGTAGGTCAGCACAAGGGACTTGGATTAAACTTGGATCCTCTCCCATGAGAAATACTATATCAGTTGTGGGATGGAGCGACGATAGAGCTCCTCGCTAGGAAAGGATGTGCAGTACAGATGCTCAGCGAATAGTGAATCAACATCGAGTAGCTAAGCCACAAATAGTGAATCAACATCGAGTAGCTAAGCCCACAACATGACAAAGCAGTAGCACAGATCCAAAAATTGGAACAAACTGTTGAGGAAGCATGTCGCCGCACTCCCGAGCTCAAATTTGGACCAGACTTACCCGTAGGCATCCAGATTCATAAATTGGCCACCGGATTCTGTGAGGCAAAGAAGGAAGCTACGAGGATCCAGTTGGACCTCGAATTACAGATCGCAGAACTAAATTTGAAGGCACATCCCTCTACACCACCGGAGGTCCATGAGTAGCGACACTAGGCCATTCAAGAAGGGTTGGGAACAATAGAGCACACCTTACAGGAATGCACTTGCCTGCTAGACCAGTCACATGTCACTCTTAGTTCACTACAGGAAGACTCGACACTCCAACGGATAGAGACAGAAGCACGGGAGTTGCGGCAGGCTTATGATAACATCAGGGGGACCGCGCAGACGGTCACCCTTACTTAGCGGTTGGCGAAGATGAAGGAGGCCCAAGCTCTGAAAGCCCAGGTGGATGCCCCGCACCAGAAGGAAGCAGTGCTTAAAGAACGCATCTAGCCTTAGCTCAAGGAAGCATTCATGGTCACTACCAAGATCGAGGGAAAGCTGGCACACATGCAGGCTGTTTATTCACTCAAGCAAGGATTTGTGCCTGCTGACAAAAGATCGAATATGCACATATGATGAATACAGCAGACAACAGAGGAATGTACTATGGAGGTAAGCGAAGTGCAGAGATTACTGGATGAACTTCATGCGAAGATTACTACACCAGCCAGGTGACTCGGGACGAGTCACGATGATCATGTTGGGGGCTTGTTGGGTAGCGGATCCCCCGCATAATGGTTTTGGGGATTGAAGCCCACATTTTTGGGTATTGTATTGTATAAGCTCCACGAGAGCACGAATTGTAATGGGTCAAATCCAAGGGTAGTCCACCCTAAAATATTATAAGTTAATCTAGAATGTGTGGCTTGCCCATGGTCCGCGGACCATGGGAATGTATAAATAAGAGCAAGGCTCTAAGTTTAAGTTAGCTTTTTGGTAGTAGAAGTAATATGGGTGTCTGAACGTGATAGTAGATCTGTGTTTGTAAAGGCAAGCTTGGGTTGTAATAGGAGATAGAGGCTCCACAACTGTGTGCGCAGAGGCTTGGTAGAGTCTGCAGCTGAGTGCACAGACCCTTGCAGTTGAGTACACAGGGCAGGAAGTGGATTGTAACCAGATAAAGGCATTAATAAAGATAAGTCGATTCTAGAATATCGTGTTTCTATTTTGATTTTGGTTTATGCATCTGTTCCTGATTTATGATTACGCGCATGTCTATTTATGTTGAATAATAACTGAAAGTGCTTTACCATCGTAAGTAACCAAAGATCTATAATAATAATAAGCACATCAAAGGGTAAATTGCACTTGTGCTTGACTACGATAGTCGCCTCATAAAGACGGCTATGCGGAAGAAACGTAGCATGAAGGACCACTCTGCGAAGACCTAGACCACATCAAGACATCCCTAGGGTACGGAAACCTGGTTCCAACACCCTCCCATACTACCTCAGGTGAGACTTCAGTCCGTGCTCCACGGACTGTTGCCGAAAGGGCCGATAGTGTCAAGATTTGTTTGGCTAAACATTTCTGAACCTGGGTTGGGCCCCATTAAGCCAACAATGACTGTGTGGACAATTCTCTTGCACAACTACCAAATTCACTCAAACTAGAGGATTTTTTTAATCAAATTACTTGGAAAGAGGAATGTAATTACAGAGCCTACCTCTGCATAATGTTTTTTTTGGTCAAGCCCCGAGATTTCACCTCTGAAACTCCTCTTGGCCTATCCTGTAAACTATCTATGTGTATCATGTAGGAATTACTGTGCACTATCCTATAGGAATTCCTGTGCAATCCTATAGGAATTCTTGTGCAGTAAAATGATGGAGTTTTTCTTTCGATAGGTTGCCTAGGTATGAGAGTGACATGTGAGAGTGAGCCTCAAGGAAGTGAATGCATGAATGCATGGGGACAATGATTATTTCCTCTTATGGTCATTTGGGGTGAGGTGGTGTGCTGGAATTAAAGGTACGTTTCCATTTTTGGACCGTTGGTCCCCACTACCACCTCATCACTCCCCACTCCTCGTAATCAACTCCCACCTTATGCATCCGTAGCTTTAACTACTTGTTTCCTATTCCTTCTCTGTTTTTGAGTTTACTACGACCACATGTGAGAGAACACCCTGTTTTGTCTTTGTTGACTAAGCGAAGGTGGCCAAGTTAATTGGTCATATTTTCACTTATAAACCAACTTACTTGTAACCTTTACATTTTTTTGACTACATGATGCATATGAGAGAGTCAACGGGATACTTACCTGTGGTGCCAATACCTTGCTGTATTGTTTGAAGACAGGAGGTGCTTGCTTTGTGTATTGGATGCATGCTATTCTTCTTCCCTTCTTGTTTCTTTTTGATGATCCCTTTGTTTGTGCAGGTACCTGTTGTTGAAGATGGTGGTGTTGCTACTACTTTGTAGCTCCTTTTTCCCTTGGCTCATCATGATGGATGCCTGCTTATATTATGATTTTCATTTTGTGGGATAGGCTGCTACAGGATTTCCTACAGGATGTCCTGTAGCTCCTTCTCCCTCAGAACTCTGAATCATACACTTTTATGGGGTTGTGAGGATGGTTACATGGATGGCAAGAGAGACTAGGAGTGTGCAGAATGAGGAGTACTCATGTGACGCTCTCTATTGCTCCCTGTTTCCCTTTTTTACGAAGATTGTCAAAAAAAAAAATTGAAACTGATTTTGTTTTTAAGGGTGAATGCAGGGTTGATGGAATGATGATGAAGGGGGTGCTATTTCATTTACATAGCAGGTCATTTTTTCCTTTAGGGTTGCTTCTTGTAGGATTTCTAGGTCACTGTGATTCCTACAGGATCATCCTCTAGGTTTTCAAGGGATCCTGTAGGTTTACAAGGGATCCTATAGAAAACACAGTCCCAATGTAAACTGAAGGAAAGTAGTGGAAAAAAGATGAGATATACGGTAGAGTGATGAATGAAAATGAGTGGAAAAATAAAATGTGATTGAAATAGGTATCTTCCTCCTTTTCTCACTAATCGTCCTTCTTGTTGACCTACAAAAATAGAAATTTTCATGATTTTTCTCTTTTCTTTTTACCTTCTTTTTCCCTTTTTTTTTTAAACAACTAGGATGCCTCAGAGATTTTTTCAACCTAGTTGTTTTCCTTGAGCGCCTCAAGAGAGGTTTTCACCCAGGGATCTTTTTGTTCTCATTTTTTCTCTTCTTTTTTTTTATATTGACACTATTGGGTTGCCCACAAGAGGTTTTCAACCCAATAGTGGGACTCAAGCACATCATGGAGGTTTTCACCTGAGCCCTTAGTTTTTCTTTTTCTTTTTTTTTCTCAGTGATTTGATGAGGCAGGAGCTGAAATTGCTCCACTATCATCACTATTTTATTGATATCATCAATGAACTCTTGTCTTGACAAAGGTCTTTTGTAGATTTTCAATCGGTGTCCATTAACAAGTAAAGGAATGGCCTCTTCATGTATGGTTCTGACCTGCATTGAACCATTATCATGGAATCTTTCTACAACATAAGTTCTTAGCCATCTTGTCCTTAACTTGCCCTTGAGGTCTTTATACCTAGAATCATATAATAGAGCCCAATCGCCTTCTTGGAATTGATTTTCCTTGATGTTATTATCATGCCAAATCTTCCTCTACAATTGAATTACCTCTGTATGTAGGAGGGCCTACATTTTGAACTCATCCAAACCATTCAACTAGAGCAATCTCTCTTTTTGTGCACTGCTAAGATCTAGATCTAGTTGGGCATCCATCCTTAATGTGTTATACTCAAATTCAATGGAAAGAAAGGCCTTTTTCCCATAGACCAGCTCATAGGATGCGAATCCAGTGGTGGTCTTACAAGTGGTGTTATAGGCCCAGGTGGCCTCAACTAGTCTATCTACCAAACCCTTCCTGCTGCTACTTACCACTTTGGTCAAGATGCCCTTCAGCGCTCTTTTGGTCACCTCCACTTGGTCGTTAGCTTGTGGATGATAGGGATTGTAGGTTCTATGCATGATCTTGTGCTGGCTAAGAAAGTCTTCAATCATGTTGGAGGTAAATTGGCTGCCTTAGTTTGTGACCAGCTCTCTAGGGTACCTAATTTGTAGAATACATTCTCCCTTAGGAACTCAGCCACCTTCTCCTCTGTTGCTGCCTTAATTGCCTTGGTTTCAACCAACTTAGTCAAATAGTCAATGCATACAATGACGTACTGTTTTTTCTTTGAAGGAGGGTTAACAGGCCCAATGAAGCCCATGCCCCACTTTTCAAATGGCTCGAAAGTCACTCCAAGTTGCAGAGGCATTTCATCTCTTGGAGTAGGCATTCCCATCCTTTGGCACCGATCAGATTGACTAGTATATATTTTCACATCTTGATGAAGAGTGGGCCAATAATAGCTTGCTTGTAACACTTTGAATGTTGTCCTCTTTACGGAAAAGTGACATCCACAAGGCCCATCATGATAGGTCAGAAGGATGTCAAAGACTTCCTCCTCCTTGACACACCTTCTCCATATTTGATCCGGGCCAAGTTTGAAGAGATTGCCCCCAATCCAAGTGAAGGGGCACTCTTCTTTACTATCTTTCTATTTTTTTTGGAGGACAAGTTTGGTGGAAACCATGTCGATATCAAATAGTTTTCTATGTTAGCAAACCATGGAGAGAGAACTGAAATATCAAATGAGTGATCGTCCGATAATTGGTCATCAACCATTCCTTCTTCACCTATAGGCATATTCAATCTAGGCAAAAAGTTTGCAACAACATTTTCCTTACCAGGCTTATCAACATTAGTTAGATCAAACTGTTGTAATAAAAGTAACCATCTTATAATCTGAGCATTCACATCTGGTTTATGCATTAAATATTTGATTGTAGCATGGTCAGTATGCACAAATATTTGATAGCTTGTAATATAATGCCTAAATTTTTTCAATGATTGCACAAGAGTGAGGAGTTCCTTTTTGGTCACTGTGTAATTTAGTTCATCCTTTGACAGATTGTTACTGATAAAGTCTATAGCATAAGGTAATTTTTCATCTATTTGACCTAGGGTTGCTCCTATGGATTTGCGTGAGGAACCAAAGGAGAGGGCCCAATTTGGGCCTCAAAGAATCGTTGCAGTGGTTGACTTGTCCTTTAGGGTGTCTAAGGCCTCTTGACATCTTTTTGACCATATAAACTCAGAGTCCTTGGCCAGCAAACAAAATAAAGGAGAGGCCAACTTGCTAAAGTCCTTTATGAACCTTCAGTAGTATCCAGCTAACACTAGGAAACTTCTGACATCTCTCTTCTTTTGAGGAGGTGGGACCTTTTGGATGATAGCTATTTTGTTTGGGTCCACCTATAGTCCTTGCTGAGATATTGAATGACCTAGCACGGTCCCTGCAGTCATCAAGAATTCACATTTTTCGAGACTGAGAGACAGGTTCATTTCAGTGAATTTGTGTAGTAATTTGCCTTGGTTGGACAGAGCCTCTTGAAAATCATAGCCAAAAGGTGTAAAATCATCCATATAAATTTCCACTGCATCATGGACTAATTCGGAGAAAATTCTCAGGACTGCTCTCTAGAAAGTGGCAGGAGAATTGCATAGGCCAAAAGGAAGGACCCTATAGGAAAAAGTACCCTAAGGACAAGTGACGCTGGTTTTATCCTGGTCTTCCAGGCTGATCTGGATTTGGTTGTACCCTCTGAATCCATCTAGAAAAAAGAAAAAAAAAATTCCTTGCCAGGCCATCTAGCACTTGGTCAATGAAGGGTAGAGGGAAACGGTCCTTCTTTGTGGCTTTTTTCAACTCCCTGTAATTGACACAAATTCTCCACTTGCCATTTTTCTTTGGAACTAACACCAAAGGAGAGACTCACTCATTGTCAAAGATAGGGTAAATCAATCTTGCATCTAGTATTTTTTGTAGTTCTTCTTTGACTATATCTTGAAGAGATGGATTCATCCTCCTTTGGGGTTTTCGGACTGGCTTGCATCCCTCTTTGATGTATATGTGGTGAGTACACACTAAGGGGTGTACTCCCTTCATTTCTTTGTAACCTCAAGTGAATGCTTCTAGGTTTTCCTTTAGCATGTTGCATAACTTCTCTTCTTGGAGAGCAGAAAGAGATGGATTGATTTTCAAGGTTCTCTTAGGGCTGAATTCTATGGTTTTGACACAGAGGGGATTGGAATCGGCCAAGCATAGGTCAATTGGATGATTGTTCTATGTTTCTTTTACTACATCTTCTAAGGGCAATGTGATGGGAGTTGGACTTTGGAGTAGATGTTCAATCAAATCATCCTCGTCCTGCTTTCCTCCTCCCATGGTTGTTTCTAAAGTATAAAGTTGGGCGGAGTAAGCTTCATCTTCTTCCTCCTCCTCCAACCATAAAGGTAAATCATGCTCTAGAGATGGTTGAGCAGGAGGGTATAGGACTAACTGCTTGGACATATGCCCATTCTTGATAGTCATATTCCTAGCTCTGTAGCTAATGTAAGCATCAGTAGTGGCCAACCATGGTCTCCCAAGGATGAGAGGGTAAACAGTAAGCTTAGCCTTAGGCTTGAGAACTAAGAAATCTACAGCATACTCCCAAGAGTCAATGGAGACCATCACATCCTCCACAATCCCCTCAGGGTTACTGTGGAAAGGTCTGCAAGTTGCAGAACTATTGTGGTCTTCCTCAATTAACCTTGGAGGTTGAGCTTGAGCGTGGTGTACTTGGTCATCATATTAATGGCAGCCCCAAGATCAATTAAAGTGTGTGGGACAATGGTGCCATTGATGTGCACATCTACTACAGGGCTTCTAGGTTCCAAATATTTTGGATAGATTACCTGCCCCAGAATTAAGTCGCACAGCTATCCAATGACATTAATGGTAGGGGCATCGCTTCTTTGCCTCCTTGGATGCTTGAAGCACTTCTCCTTAATCAACTTATTGTAAATAGGAACATCTTTTATTGCTTGGAGAAGTGGAATATTTACACATAGTTTTTTCATTTCTCCTAGAAGTTCAGTCTCTTCTGGGGTAGGCTGGAGTGGTTGTGTTGATCTCTCAGGAAAGGGTGGATTCAATTTAAGAATGCTTTCATCTCTTCCTTCCTCAACCTCCCTAGGTGGAGGTGGAGGTTGGTTATCTGGGAGAACTCTCCTAGATCTCAGGTTAATCTCCTATATTTCCACAACATAAGCTGGATATGATGTCTCTCCACTGTATACTTGTTGAGCCTGTCTATTTTTCAGGTTCATATTTGGCTGCGAAGGCATCTGGGGTTGCTTGGGTGGAGCAGAGTGTAGTAGTTGTGGTTGGGTAGGTGGTGGAGGCAATAAGGCTAGAGAATTGTTGTATTAGGGCCTCCACGCTTGGGGCGGTGCATTCCACTGAGGTTGTTGCAGAGCGTATGGTTGAAATTGCTGGCTGACTGGTTGGGAGTGATACCGAGATGCAAAGGACCAAGGAGGGGGTGTAGAGTCTAGACCAGGAAGGATGAGCAGGGGATCCCCAAGAAGGTATGTTTGTGGTTTGGTTGGGGTTGTAATACGCATGGGACGACCCTTGCATGCCCTACTGGTATGGTCTAGGCCCATGAGGTCTCCTCTGGTTTATGTAGCAGAGCAGCTCAGTGACCCCTTCAACTCCTTGATAGACAACTTTGAGTCTAGGCAAAGAAGGGAAATTATCTGTGGAGTGGTTTTCTTCACAGACTGAGAAAATTTCAATAGAATTCAATGGAAAATCATTCTTAGGATGCCTCCTAGTGCATCTAAAAAAAGGCAAAGGCTCTCTCTGCTTCGTCCTGGTTTCTCTTAATGTGCATAGTGTCCATTTTCAAGGAAATGGTTCGCAGCATCTAACTTTTGAAATCTTCCAACATGTTTCCAATTTCACCCTTGATGGATGACTCGGAAGAGGATGTATTGACCATAGGTTGACTACCCCTACCCTTTTTCCTAACTACCATAGAATGGTTTCTAAAGACATTCTTGATATCCTCATAGGGTAATTAGTAGATATCTCCTCCTGCTAACAAGTGTAGGGTATCCAGAAGATATTCCCTTACTCCCCTAAGCAGGCCCAGCTTTAGTGACTCAGGGTAAAGTGTGCACTTGGTCCTTTTGTAACTAAGCTGGAATCTTTCTTGGTAATCCTCTAGGGATTCATCATTGCCTATGGTCATCCTAAAAATTTCCTCTTTAGTATATTTTGACCAACAGTAGTCTTGATATTCGTTGTTAAAGGCTCGTTGCATCTGAGCCCAAGTTGTGATGCTATCCCCAAGTAAACCCATGAACCAGCGCAATGATGCATCCTTGAGGATAGATGGAAATAGTTTTAACTTCTGCTCCTCATCCGTATAGTCATAGGTTTGACATATAACATCAAACTCAAAAAGTAAAGTATTGGGGTCTTCTGTGGTCAAGCCATGGATATGAGGTAGGGGAGAGGGGCTTATATTTTTCATCTTAGTGTCCCCATTGGTTTCCCTGATGGGGAAGGCACCCTCAACTCTCTCTCTATTCCCTCTGTCATTTCTGTTTTCAGACATTGGTTCATTAGGAATGGGTTCATCTTCTTCCTCTTCCCCTATAGGTTCTTCAAATATGTCAAGTTGCTCACTTAAGGGTTCCTCCAGTTCACAACCACCAAAGAAGAGGGAGGGTTGGTTGTTTGATGCAGTGAGGGTATTTGGCAAACATTTCCATAAGTTATCCCTATTCCTACGATTCATGAAAGGAAATGTTTTTTGTTTGGTTTTGTGTTTTTTTTTTCAAACTTGGAAAGTAATTTGTAGAATTGAAATTGTTGTTGATTGTAGGATACTTGCTGGATGATGAGCACCAGTATTGTAGCAAGGATGCTACAACTCCTGGGCTACCAACTTTACTTATCAACCCGGGGTTCGTACAAACTTGTACGTGAGAGTGTTGTATGCACAAGTAAAAGTGATGGTTCTGCTTGTTGTCATTGTTCAGCTGGCAAGATACCACTGGAGTTCCAAGATAGACTTCTATGGAGTTAGAAGAAGCTTGATTCTTTGATAGAAGATAGGTAAATCTACTCTAAGAGTGTTACTCTATTGCATTAATGGAGAAGGTCAACATGTAATGCTAAACCACACCATATCCTAATTAACCATTTAAGAAGTTATTCTAGGTAGAAATGTTAGGTCAACATATAAAAAATGCTACTATCTAAGTTGTAGAAGTAAGAAGCATCAAACAATACTAATTTGCAAGTAAAGAGACTAAACAAAATCTTTTTTTTCTTTTTTGGTCTTTTTATGCAAAATAAAGTATGCAAACTAATTGTTCTAGTGGATGTGGCAGGTGTATTAAGGGTGTTTGAGGATGGCTAGAAGTTTTATGAAGTGGTTGGATAGTGTGGAGGGTCCCTGGGAGGCTTTTGGTGAATTCCTATAGGTTTTCCATCAATTCGGCCTCAAAATAGGCTGTTTCAGGAAAACCTACAGGCTATACTAGAAACCTACAGGATGATCCTGTAGGAATTACAGGAAAACTACAGGATACAACTAAGAGCTAAATGTGAGGTGTTGGAGGTGATGGGAGGCTTAGGAAAGGTGTGTGATGGGTGGAATGGAGTGGTATAAGGTATAGGATCACTCAGAAGTCAATAGCCAAGATAATAGATGGCTAGATTCGCTCAATGTGTTTGGGAGAATTTCAATGAAAAATGATGAAAAACTAGTGAAGGTGATGGTGAAAACAAGGGATGGCTAAGGTGGATGAAGTGGAAGGTGGTTGCTGGCTATGAATTCTTAGTTTCCTCCTGAAGCACCTTCTCTGCATGAAATGTGTGTGTCTTCCAAAAAGCTATGCAACAAGATACATTTTCATATACTAGAAAAGAAAAATTAATGAATCAACTGCCTATACTATGCATGAAGAAAGTTGTTGAAAGAAATGAAAACATAAGTGAGATCTACTGCAGAAATGGAGATGATAAAGATGAAAATGAAATCTACCTTGCAAATTAACCAAATAATAAATTAAAGACAACAAAATCCAAAGCTCATAAAAGAACTAGAAATCTGTGTTTTTGGGGTTGCTTAAGGGTCCCTTCCACAAGTCATGGTCTCAGAGGGAGGAAGTGAGGCTGAGACACCTGCTATCAACCTTGTGGTGATCCTTATTCTCCTTGCTAACCTGCTACTTGAAATAAGGCACAAATGGAAGCAAACTATCACACAACCTGTTAGAGTCGGTCTGTTCAGCCCTCCATCAGTGATCAAGATCTCTTTTGTTGCATTTCATTTTTAGGTGTCTCATTCAGTCCAGTCATTTGCATTCCATTAGGAGCATCGATTTTCTGATGGAAGGGTCTTGTCACTCATCTCCCTCATGTCATGTACCTGCTGGTCCGTGTTTGCTCATCAAAATCAATTTTAAAGTCATGTACAGTCTTGTTTGGTCTCGTGGTCAGCAAAAAGTCATTTCAGTCATTAGGTCTAGGGTTTGGTCTTCAGAATGTCAAATAATTCTAGTAGGCCATGAGGATGTCTCCAAAAGTTTTCATTTCAGAATTTTCATCATAATGATGCTCGATCATGACTTTTCTTCAAAACTCCGTTTTGAAGAAAATTCATTAAATTTCGTCTTTTGTAATAAATATCATGTGATTTTCAAAGTTGTTTCAGTTGTAAAGTCCTTCAAGCACAGCCCTGGTCGCCTTTGCCAAGTCCAATGCTAGCTATCCCTGCAAAAATAGACAGAGGTTCATCATTAAGCTAGAAATAAAAGTGGAAGTAAAAAACAAAGTGATGTGAAAGTGCCAAAGTCTACAACATTATGAATGTGGGTTTAGGCAAAATGAATTTAAAGGCTTCATGTATAAAACATCTATCTAAGTGTTTGAGGTTCATTCATATTCCAAGAGCAAAGAGAAGCAAGAAAAAATGATTTTGGTGAGTTATTGTGCAATTTAGGTGAATTTAGAAGAAGCTTGGTCGGTGCGGCACACTGGGCAGGTGGCGCGATGCACCCACCAGGCGCGACGCATTGGGCCACATTTCTCAGTGTAAAACAACACTGGCGCAATGCACTGGGGAGGCGCGGTGCATTGGGCGTCCTGCACGGCGCACACACTTAAAGGCCCAAAACTGCTCAAAATTCCTCCAAATTGCCAATAATTCAAACGGATTTTCCAGGTAGAGCCTCAATCATTGCATTTCATTCAAATTTGTCCTATGATATGGTGATTGATCAATGGTGATGGTCTAAACCCTACCATGTCAAAGTTCTCATATAAAATGGCTACCTAGGGTTTTATCAACTATTTGCCACCAAGTTTTCTCTTTCCATCATTCTCTTGTCTCCCTTATTCCTTTTGTCCGTGATTTCATTGTTCCTGTTAGCCTCCTGCTGCAGCAGGTATTCATCTTTCATGATCGACATTTTTACATGCCAAATATGTCATACTTTGCATGCTGAAACGTTCCATATTTTCTACAGAGGCCAGAGAAGTGTCCATGAGAATGTGCTAGTCTAAAGTACCACTGCTATGTTCCATTTTTGCTAAATATATCCATTTTGATGAGTTTTCAGTTAAGGGAGGGCCAAACAGTTTAATCTTGGTCTCCCTAGGTTTCAATTTCTTGTTGTAGAATATAGAGAATCAATATCTGTCCAAACAGCTTAATCTTGGCAGATTTATAGATAGGTAGAGAAACAAGGGTGCTCAACCACTTAATCTGAGCCCCTGGATGAAATAAGTGTAGATATAGATAGGAGGACAGCAAGAAGAAAAGAATGAAAAGCTGGGTATGCTAGTTCAAGTGCACCCAAACCAAAAGAAGAGAAAATGCTATGTGAGTAGGCTGGGTAAGTAGTTTTGTGGTTGCAGAATCAAGCTGTGTGATCCATTTCATGTTTTCAAGTGTTATACCTTTTCAGATCACAAGTGCAAACCAAATTTCCCTTGTAGGACTTCAAGCGAGGCATGATTAATTCCCCTTTCTTCTTATTCCCCAAATCGTTTACTAACCTCCCCAAAGAGGTCAAGATCTGCTTGATATCTCTTCAGTTTCATCATTTGCCATATCATAGCCTAAGTAATGATCTGCTTTGCTTAAAGGATGCTTACATTTCTTATACAAGTCATTTTCTCCTTAACAGCCTAAGATTTGCATACTTAGCGCTCTCTCATCGCATTTCATATTAACTACTAACGTTATTATGTAACTCCCTATCTATCTCCCCTCCCCCTACTAAAACTATGGTAGTAACTCCCCTATATACTTATCCCTTCCTTTGGTTGAAAAATAACCATAAAGATCACTTGGGAATTACTAAGTTTACTTGAAACTTAGTAAGAACCCTCATTTCGCTCAAAAAACCATCTTCCTAAAGTGTTTGGACTCCTTCCAAAACACAAAAACCCCCTTCAAATGCCATCGAACTCATTCCGATGCATAAAGAACCCTTCCAAAGCTTTAAAAGGCCTTTTCCGATCACATTAACCCTCCTTCGATGAGTCTTCCTCTCCTCCGACGCGATATCGCTATCGGAGATCGCAACATTCATTCATCGGCCTGCCCCCTTTTATATCTTCCCGATATCACTTCGCCGATGCGATTTCGCGATCGGAAATCACAAGGTTTTTCCTACCTATATACATACACCCCCCTCTCATCCGCCGATGCAATACTGCTATCGCATCGCAATCCATACATTTCCGCAATATTTCCCATTTTTGCATAGCCGCATGCCTTGTCGCCTTTCCGAAATCGACGATCGCTCCCATCGCATCACATATATAAAAGCCATTGCCCTCTATCCCCGCCGATTGCCGATCTCCGAGTTAAAACCCTACCACATCACCCTGCCACGTCACTACCGTACTGGGACCCCCTGCTGACGTCATGCCGACATCATCACTAAAGGAAGGCGCGAAGGGCGCAATCACAGCAAAGAGAGCCCGAAATGAAAAACTGAGGCAATTTTCGATGCGCGATTAGTGCTTAGCATTAATCACGCATCGCTAAGAAAAAATGACCAAAATGGAAAGCCTCATATTGCTCGGCTACAAAGAGGCCTGAAAACTCACAGTTTGACAGAAATTCTTCATTCATGTTCGTATTCAAATCGACCAGCGCCGGTAGCATTCTAGAAGCCACGGAAATCATTTGCAGCAGCTATTCTTGCCTTGAAAGGGCAGAAAAGGCGCGATTTGATGGTTTCAAATACGTCGAGGGAGAGAAAATGGCCCAATTCAAGTGTCAAAGAGTATCAAAGGAAATATGAAGCCTTAATTAAATTAAAGAATATCAATGAAGTGGCAAAGAGTATCAGATCAAACATTAAAGGCCCCCAAGCAAAGTCAAAGAAAGTGGTAAATCCATTTAAGGGCTCTCAGATCACAGTTAATGCACATCAAAGCCACTCAAGAGCAGGGGATCAAAGCCCAAAGCACAGTTATGGCTAAATGAACCGCACAGAGCCATAAGGACAGATTTCAAATCATTTTTTTGAGGCAGCTTCCCCAGCGCAACACTTATATATCTTCTTGCATTAATTCCATGACAAGATTAGATTAAAGAACTCATTTACCTCAGATCTATTTAAGATCTGCTGTAATGGATATTTTTAGATATTTTTCCTATATAAACCACCCTAATTCATTGTATAAAGGGTTGGTTGGTTGATTTTCTCCACGAGAGACTCGTTCTGTATACTTGGTGTTTTCTTTAATCAAAGACTGCTGAAAGGCTTGGAGGATGGACTGTCTGATGTGTTATTACTGTTCTGAAGAATGAATATGGAATTCTTGTGCTGCAACATGACTCAATAAGTGTTTTCTCCCTCTGTTTTCCATTTGATATATGCTCGTATCATATATGTATCACTATCTAAATAGCAGATAAAACGATTAGCTTAGAACTTGCTTGACTGCACTCTATGCTCAGTTTCTGCTGTTTCTTTATGTTTTCCTCTGAATTGGTAATGAATATGAATTCCCATTGGCTCATATTTCCCCTGATTCACCCATGTTTGATAGTTATCTAGGGATTGTTTACTGCTCCTGGATAGAGCTCATTCACCCTCCCTCTGTTAAGCTAAAAGAGAAATTCTTAATTGCCTCTCTTTCCTTAGCCTTCAATCCATCTCCATTTAGCTTGAAAGTTGTTTCATGTGTAGCTATCTTGCTCCATATTCCTCTTGTGACCAAGAAAACGCACTAGCAGTCCCACTCCTTGACTCCATGCCCAATGGTTTGAAACTCTCACACTATACTTACCTCTCTACTTGGAAGCTTCATCCATCCCACCAAAATCAAACAAAACCCCTTGAACTCAATAACTAGCCTAAAATCACCATCAACAAAGCTGAATCATAAAGAGAGAGCCCTCTCTGATTGCAGGTGGGCTAGAACCTGCAGTCCAAAGATTGGTTAGTGGTTACCTCGGCCATATCCCATAAGGAGATTTGGGACAACCTGAGTGATAACATAATGGAGACTCAGCTGGGGACTGAATTTTACAATTGCTATATATTCCTTAAAACTACATATGAAGCCTGAATGTCAGCCAGGAAGCCTTTGAAACTGTTCTTGCTTTGCATTTCCAGGAGTAAATAAATGATGCTTAAGTCAATCTTCATGCTAGTTTTAAGTTATACATAGTTATTTCAACATTTGATCAATTCCCTGCTAATTGTAAAAACATTCACAGAAATTACCAAAACAGGTTCAGAATCTGGCTCCCAAAAGGAACTCACGTTATACAAGGTCAAATCCAGACCCAAATCCCCTAGCTACTTTTGAAAATCCGAATTTAATCCCAAGGAACCTCAAGAAGCTAGAGCGAAGAGGAGATTTTGTTGATTCTACCCCTGAAACAGTTCAACCAAGCTGTGTTCCAACCCTGTCAAAGTGCTATTTCGTTCGACCCCTACTTCCCCTGGTTCATCATCCACCTCTCAAAGCACTCCTTCCATACCTCCATTCACTGCACATGCTCCCATTACCACCACTGTTGTCACAACTGTTCCGGTTGTTCCTGTTGTCCCACTTATCCCTGTGAATATGGCGAATAGATATGCTCCATTGCAATTACCTGCAAATCCTGGGGCTATGCCTCAGGATTATCAAACTAAAATCACATATTTTTATGGAACTGGTTCTTGCACAGCCCTCCAGCATACCAAGAAGATGCAAGACTATTTTGAGAACTACGAGATAGATGATGATAGCGTGAGAATGAATATTTTTGTCCAAAGTTTGACAGGTGATCTCAGGACTTGGTTTAGAGCACTCATAGCCAATTCCATAGCAGACCCAGAAGCCTTATACCAAACATTTATCAACAGATGGGAGAAAAAGAAGGACCCCTTACACATATTATCTGAATATGACACTATCAAAAGAGGCCCTCAAGAGTCTGTCTTGGACTATTGTGCCAGATTCAATAATGTTTATAATGCAATTCCACAGAACTTAAGACCTCCACCTGATCTTTCTTTGTATAAATTCCCTGATGGTTTTGATACTAACATGGCTTATCAGTTACGGGAAAGAGCCCCACAAACCCTTGCAGACATGCAAAATGTTGCTATTAGCCTAGAGGCAAATCTAATTTCCAAAAGAAACAGAGCTAGAACTGAGAGAAGAACCACCTTTAAAGAGGAACCCTCAGCCTTAGATCAAAAGCTGGATGTTATTATCAGTGGCATGCACAGGCTGGGAGACAGAGTAGAGAGTGTTGAGAGGAAATCATCATGGGAAGGACAAAAACCCAACACCATAAGGAACCCAAATTTCCAGAAAACTCAGAACACAAATGCTGGTAGGTCTAGCCCATACCATGATGTAAGGCCTCCTTTTCATGAAAATTATGCTGAAGCATCTACATCTAATGATCAGACAGAAGACACTCACATGAACTTGGTGGATTTGAAGGCCGAGCAACAAATTTTCCTAACCGAAGAAAACCAAGATGAGCATGACTTTAATCAATTTCAAACTAAGTCTGGTGAGTCTTTTGACTTTAAACAAGGTTATGATTCAGCTGTTTATGAGGTCCACAAATACTATAAGCTAAGGACAAGAACCATAGACGTGCCCGAAAAGGTTAAACCAAATGATACCAAGCAACCGAAGAAGAATAAACAAAAGGCTTCCCTCATAGAAAATGCCAATAAAACAAACCCAAATCCAAAAGAAATGACCATAGAGGATATCATAGATGTTCAGCCCTCTAAAAATCAGCCTTTTGTATCTTTTCCTTCAAAGGAAATTGTAAACAACACTCCTAACAGCCTTCCCAAAACAGAAATACCGCAAGGTATCATGCACCATAACTTTGATAATCAAGAGGAAAACGCAGAAAATACACTTGAAAAGGGGAAATCTACTACTGCCAACACAAAGACTCCGTTGGAGAAACCATTTAACTTAGAAGCAGAGATTGGTAAACTGAAGATATCCATCCCTTTATCTGAACTTGCCAAACATGACATCTACAGACAGTAGATCAAAAGATCGTTGCAAATCCCAGAGAACAAGGATGATGTGAATGTTCTTGATGATCAGCCTGAACTACTGTTCGGTCCGGAAGTTAATGGAAAATCAACATATGGATCTGTTCTACCCTTTTATGTCAGTTTGCACATACATGACAAAGTCTTGCACAATGCTATGTTTGACTCAGGTGCCTCACACAATATTATGCCCAAAGCTGTAATGGACAAACTAAACCTTGATATCACTAGGCCATACAAAGATCTATTATCCTTTGACTCAAGTCAAGTCAAGTGTTTAGGCCTCATCAAAGACCTGTGTGTCTCCTTGGTCCAATACCCAAACAAGACAATCCTCATGGATGTGGTAGTCGCTGACATTCCACCAAAGTATGGCATGGTATTGTCAAGATCTTGGGGAGAAAAACTCCAAGGATCTCTCCAACTAGACCTCTCTTATGCCACTATATCTGTCTTTGGGCAACCAAAGAGACTGTATAGAGAAACATTGATGAAATACGTGGTAACTAGTGAGGACAAGCCCCAAAATTTTCCTATTTATTCAATCCATTCCGATATGGATTCTTTTATTTTATTTAATGATGAAACAAGTCCTCCCACTAATGATAAGCCATTGGCTTTAGAACTGGACACACACATCAATGAAGAATCGATTGCCCATACTGATGAAACTGTCAAAACAACCAAGGCAACCAGCATACAAGAAGAAACTCCGCAAATAGAAAATTCAAATCTGCCCCCTACAAGAATGACTGAAACTCTTGATACTAACCACAAGCAAGAAATCACATGGTATTTAGAGTTTGATGGCTCTGTCAACAAGTTAGGAGCAGGGGCAGGTGTATGGATTCACAATACACATAACAATCATGCAGAAGGCCATGCCTATAGATTGAATTTCAAATGCACCAACAACATGGCAGAGTATGAGGCTCTCCTTTTAGGCCTTAAACTGCTCAAAGCTCTAGGAGCTGCAAAAGTGTCCATTTTAGGTGACTATGATTTAATCATACAACAAATGAAAGGCAACTTTGTTACCAATGACAATAGAATGCGAGCCTATAGGACTATTGCCACTAATATACTCAATACATTCACTGAATCTAAGCTTGCCAAGATCTCAAGAGATCATAACATTCATGCACACAGCCTAGCCACTTTTGCCAGTACATGTAAGCTTCCCCTTGAGCCAAATCACCATTTCACTGCTGAGATAAAACATAGGCCTGCTATCCCAAATAAAGTTAAGGATTGGCAAGTGTTTGAAAATGATACCCAGATTAACAATTTCCTCACTCCTGAGCATGAGTTTTCAAATATTAACATTGACATGGATTCTATAATGGATGAACAACAACAAACAAATGAAAATCAGCAAGTTGTAATAGCTGCAATATCCAAACAAATCCTAAACCCAACTATTTTTGACAATGCAAACATAGAAGAGCTGAAACAGATGCATTTGGAGGAAATAGTCGAAACAGAGGCCGAGATAGTTGATCTAAAGCATAATTTTATCCCTGCTGGCCTCACCCTGTTAGAAGATATGTTTGATGCAAATGATGTTCCCAAAAAGCCAAAAATGCAGCCCTTAAATGCCGCTATAGAAGAACATAACATTGGGAAAGCAGAGAAACCCAAAATGATCAAATTATCTCAATCTTTGCCACACGATCAAAAGCCCAAATATGTTGATTTGTTCAAAGAATTCCAAGATGTATTTGCTTGGAGTTATGATGACTTGAAGTCCTATGACACCTCAGTGATCCAACACACCATTCCCTTAAAACCAAATCAAAAGCCCTTCAAACAGAAACTAAGGAGAATCAATCCTGTGCTTCTCCCTTTGATTGAAAAGGAAGTGAAAAGAATGTTTGAAGCAGGTATCATAGCGCCCATCAGATTTTCTGAATGGGTATCCAATCTTGTTCCCACAAGAAAGAAGACAGGTGAGATTAGGCTATGTGTAGATCTAAGAAATTTAAACCAAGTCTCCCTAAAAGACCACTACCCATTGCCAAAAATGGACCACATCCTACAAAGAGTAGTGGGGTCATCTAGAATCTCTTTGCTAGATGGCTTTTCAGGTTTCAATCAAATACTAGTTCACCCGCATGACCAAGACAAGACAGCCTTTACCACACCGTGGGGAACATTTAAATATGTGAAAATGCCTTTCGAACTTAAAAACGCTGGTGCTACCTTTCAAAGGGCAATGGATATTGTGTTTGCCAAGGAAATACATGATTTCCTAGTTGTCTACCTCGATGACTTAACCCCTTTCTCCAAATCTGATCAAGAGCGCCTAAAACATTTGAGGCAAATATTCATGACATGTAGGAAATATGGCATTTCCTTGAACCCCAAGAAGTCTCTCTTTGGCCTTGAAGAAGGTAAATTACTAGGCCATATCATCTCAAAAGATGGGATTAGAATAGATCCGGAAAGGATCTAAGCCATCCTCTAGATCCAATTTCCAAGAAATATAAAAGAATTGCAAGCATTCCTTGGGAAGATCAATTTCCTAAGGAGATTTATCCCAAATCTATCTGAACTGATAAGACTGTTAAGCAACATGTTAAAAAAGGATGCCAAGGTAAAATGGTCTCTCGAAACCAGACAAGCCTTTGAGAGTATCAAAACTGCCTTAACTCAAGCCCCTGTCCTCACAAGTCCACAATTTGACAAGGATTTCATCATTTTTTCTTTTTCATCTGAGCACACCATAGTTGTTGTCCTTTTGCAAAAGGATGATCAAGGAGCTGAAAAGACAATTGCATTTTTTAGCTGAACCTTAAGAGATGCACCCCTGAAGTACCAAATCATGGAGAAGTAGGCCTACGCCCTAGTTAAAGCAATCAAAGATTTCCGAGTTTACATTCTATATTCGCATGTGATTGCTTATGTGCCAAACGCTGTGGTAAAAGACATATTAACCCAAGAGGGGCTAGAAGGCAAAAGAGGCAAGTGGATTGCTAGCATCCTTGAGTATGACATTGAAATAAAACCAACAAAGCTCATAAAGGGACAAGGTTTGGCCAAACTGATGTCCGAAACAAACTTTCAGGCCTTAGACATTAAGCAACTGGACAATGAATAGGAGCTGGCGACTCCACAGATCAACGAAACCTTTTTGCAATCCCCATGGTATGCTGATGTATGCTTGTATTGTTAAACCTGTTTGCTCCCCCAGGATTGTCTAGAACCAAGAGAAGATTTTTAAAAGTGAAAGCTTCCAAGTTTTTTGTCATAGATGGTGCTTTATTTTGGAAAAATCATGAAGGCATATTGCTTAAATGTTTAACCATGAATGAAACTAACAATGTCATGAAAGAATTCCATGCAGGGGACTGTGGAGGACATCTATATTGGAAGTCCACTGCTGATAAAATACTAAGGGCGGGTTTCTATTGGCCCTCCTTGTTTGCAGATGTAAAGAAGTTTACTACCTCGTGCCATAAATGCCAAATCTTTGAGGGCAAAAGAAAGCTATTGCCTTTGCCTCTTAAGCCCATCTCAACCGAAAAGCCTTTTCAACAATGGGGTCTTGACTTCATTAGAGAAACCCACCCCTCTTCCTCAGGCCAGCACAAGTGGATTTTAACAGCCACCGACTATTTCACCAAGTGGATTGAGGCCATCCCATGTAGGCAAGCTAATGACACCACCATTATCCAATTCCTTGAGACCAACATCCTATCTAGATTTGGCTGCTGAGAAGATCATCACTGACAACGCTGTTGCCTTCAAATCCAAAAAGATGATCAGTTTTTGCCATAAATTTCACATCACCTTGGGCCACTCCACAGCCTATTACCCTCAAGGTAATGGCTTGGTTGAATCATCCAACAAAAGCCTCATCAACATCATAAAGAAAGTGCTAGAAGAAAACAAAAAGAACTGGCATAGAAAGCTCACAAATGCCCTATGGGTAGATAGACTTTCAACAAAGAAATCCATTGGGATGAGCCCTTATGAGCTAGTATATGGCATGGAGGCCAAGTTTCCATCTTCCTTGGGCATTCCTATCATCAAGCTATTACAAGGAATCGAGGCAAAACCAAATTATATTCAAAGAAGAACAAATTAGACCATTCATCTCCAGCAAACCAGAGAGCAAGTGTATGACAGAGCTCAAATTGTGCAAGAGAGGCTAAAGAAAGCATTTGACAAAAGAACTAAAGCTGAGGATTTATTTACTGGTGATAAAGTGTTAAGGTGGGACTCATGAAGAGAAGACAAGGGAAAGCATGCAAAATTTGATTTTCTATGGAAAGGCCCATTTGTTATCAGTGTTGTGCAAGGCAATAACACGTATTTTCTCAAATCTATAGATGACAGCACAGTGGAAGGTGGCCCTGTAAATGGATGAATGTTGAAACATTATCGAGATCCCTTTTAAAAGGATACAGTGCCCTTGTGTATATATTTGTATATAAGTATTTGCAGATATGTCAGCGTTTTTCTGTTTTATGTTTGTATAAGCAATCCGATTGCTTGGAACGAAGTAGCACTGTTATATCAAATAAAATTCAGTTAGAAGTGCTACAATCGGGCTGCCCACTTCAGTTAATAGTATCAAAATAGAGGAGCATTTTTAGGTTTCATATCAGCACCCTTGGTCAAAGCAAAAACAAAGGAAATGCATCAGTTTTGATCCATGTTTTGGGACTACTTCAAAGGGCAGCACACAGGCAACATTGTACATAACTTTAAGCACGCAGAAGAAAGCAGGTGATGTTGCTATGGTATAAAAATTTAGTTGATGAGAATGTTGTGTTCAGGTTTCAAAGTTTCAAATCATTTGACAGCCAGCACAGGGGAAGTTTCAGCCTAAACCAACAAAAGAAGATCAAGGCAGTCTGACCTGGTGTTCTTGGCTTTTCACAAGAAAAAGCCATCCCCAAGTGGAGCCACTGTTAGCCTCCTGCTGCAGCAGGTATTCATATTTCATGATTGACATTTTTACATGCCAAATATGTCATACTTTGCATGCTGAAACGTTCCATATTTGCTACAGAGGCCAGAGAAGTGTCCATGAGAATGTGCTAGTCTAAAGTGCCACTGCTATGTTCCGTTTTTGCTGAATTGATCCATTTTGATGAGTTTTCAATTAAGGGAGGGCCAAACAGTTTAATCTTGGTCTCCCTAGGTTTCAATTTCTTGTTGTAGAATATAGAGAATCAGTATCTATCCAAACAGCTTAATCTTGGCAGATTTATAGATATGTAGAGAAACAAGGGTGCTCAACCACTTAATCTGAGCCCCTGGATGAAATAAGTGTAGATATAGATAGGAGGACAGCAAGAAGAAAAGAATGAAAAGCTGGGTATGCTAGTTCAAGTGCACCCAAACCAAAAGAAGAGAAAATGCTAGGTGAGTAGGCTGGATAAGTAGTTTTGTGGTTGCAGAATCAAGCTGTGTGATCCATTTCATGTTTTCAAATGTTATACCTTTTTAGATCACAAGTGCAAAGCAATTTTCCCTTGGAGGACTTCAAGTGAGGCGTGACTAATTCCCCTTTCTTCTTATTCCCCAAATCATTTACTAACCTCCCCAAAGAGGTCAAGATCTGCTTGATATCTCTTAAGTTTCATCATTTGCCATATCAAAGCCTAAGTAAAGATCTGCTTTGCTTAAAGGATGCTTACATTTCTTATACAAGTCATTTTCCCCTTAACAGCCTAAGATTTGCATACTTAGCGCTCTCTCATCGCATTTCATATTAACTACTAACTTTATTATGTAACTCCCTATCTATCTCCCCTCCCCCTACTAAAACTATGGTAGTAACTCCCCTATATACTTATCCCTTCCTCTGGTTGAAAAATAACCATAAAGATCGCTTGGGAATTACTAAGTTTACTTGAAACTTAGTAAGAACCCTCATTTTGCTCAAAAAACCATCTTCCTAAAGTGTTTGGACTCCTTCCAAAACACAAAAACCCCCTTCAAATGCCATCGGACTCTTTTCGATGCATAAAGAACCCTTCCAAATCTTTAAAAGGCCTTTTCTGATCACATTAACCCTCCTCCGATGAGTCTTCCTCTCCTCCGAAGCGATATCGTTGTCGGAGGTCATAGCATTCATTCATCGGCCCGCCCCCTTTTATATCTTCCCGATATCACTTTGCTGATGCAATTTCGCGATCGGCAATCGCAAGGTTTTTCCTACCTATATACATACGCCCCCCTCTCATCCGCCGATGTGATATTGCTATCGCATCCGAAAGCACATCGCATCGCAATCCATACATTTCCACAATATTTCCCATTTTTGCACAGCTGCATGCCTTGTCGCCTTTCCGAAATCGACGATCGCTCCCATCGCATCACATATATAAAAGCCATTGCCCTCTATCCCCGCCGATTGCCGATCTCTGAGTTAAAACCCTGCCACGTCACTACCATGCTGGGACCCCCTGTTGATGTCATACTGACATCATGCCGACGTCATCACTAAAGGAAGGCGCGAAGGGCACAATCGCAGCAAAGAGAGCCCGGAATGAAAAACTGAGGCAGTTTTCGATGCGCGATTAGCACTTAGCGCTAATTGCGCATCGCTAAGAAAAAATGACCAAAATGGAAAGCCTCAAATCGCTCGGCTACTAGGAGGCCCGAAAACTCGCAGTTTGAAAGAAATTCTTCATTTATGTTCGTATTCAAGTCGGCCAGTGCCGGTAGCATTCCAGAAGCCATGGAAATCATTTGCAGCAGCTATTCTTGCCTTGAAAGGGCAGAAAAGGCGTTATTTGACGGTTTCAAATATGTCGAGGGAGAGAAAATGGCCCGATTCAAGTGTCAAAGAGTATCAGAGGAAAGATGAAGCCTTAATTAAATTAAAGAATATCAGTGAAGCGGCAAAGAGTATCAGATCGAACATTAAAGGCCCCCAAGCAAAGTCAAAGAAAGCAGTAAAGCCATTTAAGGGCTCTCAGATCACAGTTAATGCACATCAAAGCCACTCAAGAGCAGGGGATCAAAGCCCAAAGCACAGTTATGGCTAAATGAACCGCACAGAGCCATAAGGACAGATTTCAAATCATTTTTTTGAGGCAGCTGCCCCAGCACAGCACTTAGATATCTTCTTTCATTAATTCCATGACAAGATTAGATTAAAGAACTCATTTCCCTCAGATCTATTTAAGATCTGTTGTAATGGATATTTTTATATATTTTCCCTATATAAACCACCCTAATTCATTGTTTAAAGGGTTGGTTGGTTGATTTGCTCCATGAGAGACTCGTTCTATATACCTGGTGTTTTCTTTAATCAAAGACTGCTGAAAAGCTTGGAGGATGGACTGTCTGATGTGTTATTACTGTTCTGAAGAATGAATATGGAATTCTTGTGCTGCAACATGACTCAATAAGTGTTTTCTCCCTCTGTTTTCCATTTGATATATGCTCGTATCATATATGTATCACTATCTAAATAGCAGATAAAAAGATTAGCTTAGAACTTGCTTGACTGCACTCTATGCTCAGTTTCTGCTGTTTATTTATGTTTTCCTCTGAATTGGTAATGAATATGAATTCCCTTTGGCTCATATTTCCCCTGATTCACCCATGTTTGATAGTTATCTAGGGATTGTTTACTGCTCCTGGATAGAGCTCATTCACCATCCCTCTGTTAAGCTGAAAGAGAGATTCTTAATTGCCTCTCATTCCTTAGCCTTCAATCCATCTCCATTTAGCTTGAAAGTTGTTTCATGTGTAGCTATCTTGCTCCATATTCCTCTTGTGACCAAGAAAGCGCACCAGCATCCCCACTCCTTGACTCCACGCCCAATGGTTTGAAACTCTCACACTATACTTACCTCTCTACTTGGAAGCTTCATCCATCCCACCAAAATCAAACAAAACCCCTTGAACTCAATAACTAGCCTAAAATCACCATCAACAAAGCTAAATCATAAAGAGAGAGCCCTCTCTGATTGCAGGTGGGCTAGAACCTGTAGTCCAAAGATTGGTTAGTGGTTACCTCGGTCATATCCCATAAGGAGCTTTGGGACAACCTGAGTGATAATAGTTCCCTACCCCCCTAAAATTACTAAAACCACATCCCATATCCCAAATTCCCTTTCACAAAATTTCCCAATGTAAAACCCCAGAATCCTAACCATAAATCCCTAAACCCTAATTTCTTCTTCCACTGAGCTAGGGTTGGCTATGGGATCAAAGATATCTGAGTAGAGGAGGTGTAAGGTATATCAGAAGGTATGAGGTCATTTCATATCATCGAACATCATATCTCCATCATTTGTTGAGAAGTCATTCCAAGGAGCAAGCCATTCATCACACAAAAGGAATGGTTTTTCTTCAAATTGTGTTTCTGAGCTAGAAAGGATGAATTTGGAAAAGGTGAGAGAGGTTTTTGTCCTTCAATGACCCAAGAAGAAAATTCTCTTTCAGTTTTTACACAGCTATTATGGTTTTGGATAAATGTCAAAAATACAGTTGCCTCGGGAGAATTGATGCACCTCTGATCCGAAGGGCAAGGTTGAAAGAAGAAGAGACGAAAAATATAGATCGAGAGGAACTAACATCTCTAGAAGTAAAGCTTGAAATTTTGGTAAGTGCAGTAGAAGAGATTATGCAGAGGATCACCACAAGGAATGAGAATAATGTTCAAGCCCATGGCTCGCTGAATGAAGAAGAACAAGTTGCTAATCCAAAACATCTTCTTTCTTATCCCAATTATTATAGATCTGAAATGACTTTTTTGTAGATCCTCTTGGAGAAGAGAGATCTGTTGATATGACATGTATGCTTGATGATGTGTTTTATACTGATGATTTGCCTCAGTTTGATCAGTATGATGACGATTATGTCCTCCAAATAGAAGCTAATCTTGCAGACAAATCAGCAGCTAGTTTGTGGGAAGAGGAAGTTCGTTTTCAGCAGCTCGAGTATAGTGATCAATCGATGCATATCATCTATGGCAATGATGAGGAAAGTGCAGCAAATTTTGAAGTAAGTGAAGGATCTTTTCCTTTTTGTTTTGATTCATTTCAGTTCATTAGAGACAATTTTCATGCAATCAGAAATCAACTGTCAACAAGTCTTGATCTGGACCACCTTGAGAGCAATGAAAACCTTGTTGAAGACTTCTCATATTCAGATTTCCAGCCCCCAAATGCCATTGATTGTCGATTTTCACATGAAGACATGGAAGTTGGCACATATGATCAAACGATACAGGATGATTCCGTACCTTTATGTTTTGAATCATTTCAGTTTTTGAAGGGTAAATTGCACAGTAAATCTTCGAATGGGTAGCCAGTAGGATGTTAGACAATTTTAATGGATACATCGCAACAATCTTCTCAAATTTTTGCTGATTATATTACTCATGTGTTGGATGATGTGTGCTGTAAAAATTCTTCTCCATTAGCTAACCATGTGATAGAAAAGAATGTTGATAATAATCTTATTCAAAAGTCAACTTCATTGTCTTTTTTAATAGATTTTTCATTACAAAGCTCACACCAATGTTTGCAGTCATATGAGGATATTGATAAAGGAGACTTTTGTTCTGTTTGGAATCAGAAACAGAGTTTGGTTATTCATGAAATTCAATATCCTTTTGACAGCTTGCTGCAATCACCAAAGAAAGACAACACAGATGTGAGGAAAATCTTAATATCCAGCTATGAAGATTACTTGGACCAGAGCAGTAATGTGTTAATGGAAATCAATACCGATGTTTATGAATATCCTTTCACAGTATTCTTGAAGTCATCCAGTACATTCATGCTTTGTAAGTTTATCAGCAGTCAACTTGATCCCAAGTTTTCATGGGAGTTGCGTTTCAGCATTTCTCTCTTGTTGTTCCTAAGCGAGCACTTGCAGAGAATTCAAATAGCAGCCAAGATGCTTACATGGTTGCATTGGCTGTTTCATTTCACTTAATCTGGTGGTGAAAAGAACACTTAGAGTAGGTTTGTCAGTTATGTTTTAGTCATGTTTGTTTTTATTATGGTTTTCAATTTTAGTTTTGAGTCCAATTTTCAGTTAATAATTGAGTTAACAAATCTTGTGTGGTTTTGTCAAGTCGTCGACTCCATAGCCCAATGAACGAAGGCACTATCTGCTCACCCAAAGATCTATAATTCTTGGCATCTCCAAGGAGTTACCATCCCCATTGGAACCAATGTTAGAGTCGGTCTGTTTAGCCCTCCGTTAGTGATCAAAATCTCTTTTGTTGCATTTCATTTTTAGGTGTCTCATTGAGTCCAGTCATTTTCATTCCATTAGGAGCATTGATTTTCTGACAGAAGGGTCTTGTCACTCATCTCCCTCATGTCATGTACCTGCTGGTCCGTGTCTGCTCATCAAAGTCAATTTTAAAGTCATGTACAGTCTTGTTTGGTCTCTTGGTCAGCAAAGAGTCATTTCAGTCATTATGTCTATGGTTTGGTCTTCAGAATGTTAAATAATGCTAGCAGGCCATGAGGATGTCTCTAAAAGTTTTCATTTCAGAATTTTCATCATAATGATGCTCGATCATGACTTTTCTTCAAAACTCTGTTTTGAAGAAAAATCGTTAAATTTCATCTTTTGTAATAAATATCATGTGATTTTCAAAGTTGTTTCAGTTGTGAAGTCCTTCAGGCACAGCCTTGGTCACCTTTGCCAAGTCCAATGCCAGCTATCCCTGCAAAAATAGACAGAGGTTCATCATTCAACTAGAAATCAAAGTGGAAGTAAAAAACAGAGTGATGTGAAAGTGCAGAAATCTACAACATTATGAATGTGGGTTTAGGAAAAATGAATTTAAAGGCTTCATGTATAAAACATCTATCCAATTGTTTGAGGTTCATTCATATTCCAAGGGAAAAGAGAAGCAAGAAAAATTGATTTTGGTGAGTTAGTGCGCAATTTAGGTGAATTTAGAAGAAGCTTGGCCGGCGCAGCGCATTGGGCAGGTGGCACGGTGCACCCACCAGGCGCGGCGCATTGGGCTGCATTTCATAGTGTAAAACAACACTGGCGCAGCGCACTGGGGAGGCGTAGCGCATTGGGCGTCCTGCACGGCGCACACACTTAAATGCCCGAAACTGCTCAAAATTCCTCCAAATTGCCAATAATTTGCACGGATTTGCCAGGTAGAGCCTCAATAATTGCATTTCATTCAAATTTGTCCTATGATATGGTAATTGATCAATGGTGATGGTCTAAACCCTACCATGTCAAAGTTCTTATATAAAAATGGCTGCCTAGGGTTTTATCAACTATTTGCCACCAAGTTTGCTCTTTCCATCATTCTCTTGTCTCCCTTATTCCTTTTGTCCCTGATTTCATTGTTCCCTACCCCCGTAAAATTACTAAAACCCCATCCCATATCCCAAATTCCCTTTCACAAAATTTTCCAATGTAAAACCCCAGAATCCTAACCATAAATCCCCAAACCCTAATTTCCTCTCCCACTAAGCTAGGGTTGGCTATGGGATCAGATATATCTAAGTATAGGAGGTGTAAGGGATATCAAAAGGTATGAGTTCATTTCATATCATCAAACATCATATCTCCATCATATGTTGAGAAGTCATTCCAAGGAGCAAGCCATTCATCACACAAAAGGGATGGTTTTTCTTCAAATTGTGTTTCTAAGATAGAAAGGATGAATTTGGAAAAGGTGAGAGAGGATTTTTTCCTTGAATGACCCAAGAAGAAAAGCCTCTTTCAGTTTTTATACAGCTGTTATGGTTTTAGAGAAATGTCAAAAATACAGTTGCCTCGGGAGAATTGATGCACCTCTAAAGTGACCTTGGGAAAATCAAGTTTTCTCCTAGCGTGGTTGGACAAATGACTTGCTTGATGAGTCAAATGATAACTAGAAACAAATATATTTCTAATGAGAAATCATGAGCTCAATTTTGAGTTGATTAAGCCCTTCAAACGTTGACTGCAACAGCACTCTGCCCTGAGGCAGCCTCATTTGGCACATTTTGACCAGTCTTGGGAGATCTGACTTTTGATAGGGTAAATGAACTCGAAATTCAAAAATTAAAGTTTATTTGGAAATTATATTCAAATACCTTTCCAAGGAGCTATCTTGTGCCCAATTTGGACACCAGGAAGGTCCTAAAAAATGGTCTGCAAAAAGGTGTTATGCACAGCATTTTTGAACACAGGGTTTTTCTCCCTATGTGTCGCGCCATGTGGCGCTCACTTTTGCTAGGGAGCTCCAAATTGCTAAAACTTTGAATTTATGGATTTGGCATGAAAAATAATGGTTTCTGGTGCATGGCCAAGAAATTTGGGCAAGTTTTGAGTCCTCAGGAGGTCAAAAACACTCAAAAAATGACCTCACTGCCCTTATTTTGACACACAGGAAGCAGTCCTTGGAGATTGAAGTGTTGGAGGGGAAAATGAAATCCAAATTCATAAATTCCACTTTTATTGGAGATTAGATAGGCAGGGCTTTCCAACAAGCATACTTGGGCTCAATTTGGACTTCGTTAAGTGCCTCAAAGTCAGCCTCAAAGTGGCACAATGCATAGAGGATTTGGCGCGGCGCATAGAGGATTTTTGCTCAATTTTTCACCTTCCAGCTCAGAAATTCAGCCAGTTCTACTAGTTTTTCTTTTTGATGTAATTTTTGATCTATCTTGATTTAATTGTATAAACATGATGTAATTTTGGCACTTATTTACTTGTTCTACAAGATTCATTCACCAAAAGGTGAAATGTGAGTGAATGAATTAGTTTCCTAGCATATAGGGGTAAGTTGTTTGACTACCTAGTTTTTAGTTCCTTGTTTAGAATTAGTTCAAACAGCTCTTAGAATGATGAGCTCGACCCCTAGAGGCAATGGAATGGGTTTGGCTTGTCTATATCATGTAATTCCTAAGTCATTTTCAGGGTTGGAAATTAGGGATTGTTTTGGCATATCATTGTACATTCTATCTCTGGATCTTTGGCTAAGGAAAGACCATGGTTTTGCAGCACTGTTTGGGATCCATGTGGCTTTATGTTTTGATGGTGTTCTTCCCTAAGTAATTGTAAGTTCATTAGTGTTATGTGTATCATTTTCCTGTCTCTTCTACTGAATTTGAACAAATGAGTGATTAAGGTAGAATCCATTAACTACTATGCTCTGCCTTTGAATTTGTTTAAATTTCCATGTTTTCATCTGTTTAAGGAGAATTCTTGAGACTCTATTTCTCTCCTTATCTCCTCACCAGTTTGATCTATCCATTCACTCACTTTAAAGCATAAAAACGATTGCCTTCCTTGCCCCAATCAGAACTCTACAAAAGCTATGCTTCATCCCAAGACCCAAAATTGTCTGTCCCTTTTTTCCAACAAAACTCCCAAATACTCAAATCAAATCCTTTGCACTTCATACCTAGCCTAAAATTAGTTTGTTATTCAGTCATCTCAAGCCCCATTGATTATCTTTCGCTGAGATTGACCCGGAGAGAGCCCTCTCCTGTCCTCGTAGGGCTAGCTACGAGGCTGAGCGTGGTTTGATGTGGACCTAGAACCTTGCCTTTTTAGCCTGAGGAAAATCTAGGCTCTAACACAACCAATCTAATGTACACTACTTGTAATGGGAATGCGTCTAAAAGAAAATTAACAATGAAGCTATGAATATACCCTAAACATGCATGTACAATAAAGAAGATCCTTGGTTGCTAGGGTTGGGCCCTAACCCAAGAGTTTCAGCCCTCTGAGTTAACTCAGTGTTGGCTCAAAACAAAACTCATTCTTATTACCAAAACAACAAATTACATCAATACAACTGTTAGAAGTTTTGTAGCTCGAAAATAGATTATAGTTTTACCATAAAAATCTGAATCTTACTGAGGTCCTAGGCCTCTCTACTTATACATATGAATTCCCCAAGGACTTCCTTAAAATTAGGGAGGCTCAGCTCCCAAACTCGAGATAAACTGGTGCTTTGTCTCTTACTTGCTCGACTGCCTTCTAGTCCTCAGGATTTGGTTGTTTGCACTCCGAGTTGATGTGATGAATGGAGGAATATTCAAATGGAGGAGTCGTAAATGAGGAGGATTTACCTCTTACAATCCCTCTCCCATGTCCCATTCGAGTTTTGACCTTAGTCTTTGCCAAAATTCCTTGATTTTCTCCTTTAATCCTGCATTCAATGCATATTAGACCACAAAGCATAATATCCAACTCTTACTCACCTCATAAACAAAATATAGTAAAAAACATGTAATAAATTATGAGAAAAGTTGGTTTGACTAGGCTAGGAGGTGATTAAGGCCCATATAATTACCTAATGATGAGGCTCATCATCAACCCCCTACTGAAAGTGTTGCTCATCCTCTGAGCAGCTTAATCAATATCCATATCCTTCATGGCTCTAGTGGCATCTCTGACATCCCATGCCTCTGCTACAGTCTCCTCTTCTTGTTCATAGAAGTCTGCTTTCTTTTCTACCTCTTCCCACTGCCTCTTTTCTTCTTCTTCTTTTCTCCCTTCTAGCATCCCTAAGAGTAGTGGTGGACTGAGTTTTAGGCCTATCCAATTGACCTTCAACCTTTGCATAGATTGCTTATACATAGGTGTCCTGTTGAGTGCCTCTCTCAACCTTTGAGGAGAGTGATATTCTCTTATCTTTAAGCTATATGGCAGGGTGTTCCATCTCCTTAGGCAAGCATGTATACTATCATCTCCTAGAAGCCTGAACATGTCCTGAAAATGTGAAATTGCTTTCTCTTGGGTAGCAAGATATTTAGGTGCCAGCTGAGGATCATTTGTAATCAAATTATGGGTACTGATAAGAGCCATGGGATTTGATTTTTCAGCTCTGATCAAAAGAGGTTCAATTTGATCTCTTGCCAATATCCTTTTCATCTCTGTAGCTATTGACTTCTCATGTTTCATCCATGATGCCAAAGCCATTAATTATAGATCTCCTAGCTTGGTATTAGGGTCCCATACATTCATGTATATGAAGGCCATGTTGTGAAAATAAAACTCAGCCATTTTGTCCCAATCTTCTAGTGTACTTTGATCACAGAGATCAATAAACTACCTGTAGTACTAAAATGACATGGTGCCTCTCTATGCTAGTGTCTTAATGTGAAACTGAATCCATTGTTATTTGAGGTAGAGAGCATAGGATTTAACCAGCATCCTACACTGGATTGCTTCCAAAGAGAGACTGGCCATACATGCCAATTGATTCTCTCTTTCCTGTAGGTATCCCCTCAGCCATGCATTTTCTGTCTCTAATTGATTTCTCATTATAGCTTCTCTGTCCCTCAAGCCACTTAGTTCTCTACCCATCTCCTCGAGTTTCTCTTCCATGTTCCTAATGTCTTCCAACCCCTTTTATTTTTAGATCTTCATCCATCGGTGAGTTCTGGCCCTCTCCTTCTCGAGCTCGAAGAAGAGTGGGATGTAAATTTTTTTAGGTTTGACCCTGCCTCCTTCAATAAACCGATAACAAGAGTCTAGGTTAGGTTGGGGGTTGTGTTCTTTTGTCTATGGATCCTCTTCTTTAGTTTCTTGCTGCTCCCCTAGCTTCCTTTCCAATTTATGTGCCTCCTGTAGATTTAGAAGAGTATCCTGTAGGACTATTTTTTCTTCTTGTAAATTTTTCTGTGTATCTTGTAGGATTTCCTTTCCCTTGGAGGAAGTTGATCTAGTAGTAGGCCTCCTCACATAGGTGATAGGGGACTTAGGGGAAGGCATTTTTTCTTTATGTGTAGTGGAGTCTTCAATCACAATAGGAATTTTGGTTGATGCTTGAGGCTTCCCCTGTCTTATTCTTGTGCTTTTTCTTGTCTTGAAATATAATGGGGTCTGCCTTTGCCTTTTTCATTTTTGTTTGATTGGGGTGCTAAGAGTAGTGAGGGAAGCTACTGCCTCTCTCTCAGTGGCTTCTGGAGACACCCTAGGTGACTCCTCCTTATTTTCGGTCCCCTCTTTTCCATTTCCTTCATCCTCTATGTCCTTCCTGTCTTCTTCTTCTTGTAGATCTTCATCATCTCTATCAGATTCCTCCTTAATTTCCTCCTTTGTTTCTTCATCATCCTCCTTATCTTCCCCCTCTTCTTCTTCATCTTCATCATGTTCCTCTGTATTAAATCCTTCTTCATCCATCTCATCGTTATCTCCTTCTGTATCTTCCTCTTCCTATTTTACTTCCTCTTCACCGACAGTAGGACTAACATCATAAGTGAGAGCTTTAATGTCATCCTCTGTTGGCATGTCTCTGAAAACTAGCCATGTTATAGGAGTTTTGAGGTTTTGGAGGGAATTGTCTATGAGGATCTTAATCAACCCATGGTGAGCTAACTGTTGGGAATTTCCCTCCTTCACATTGATGCTTGAGTCTATGAGTGATTTAAGTAGGAAGTATGGTATGTTGAGCCTTTGGTGAGGGGGTGTCTCTGCTCCAAATCTCAATTCTTCAAGGATCTTGAAATGATAGCCATAGACCACACTATAACTACCCTCACATGAGATGTATTTGATCAGTTGGTAGCCTACCTCATTCCATGGATATGGTAGACTTTCCCTCCTTACTCCATTTTTGTCCTCAGTGGGTTCCTCACCTTATAAAAATAATTTGCTTTTGGAAACCTGGCTATCTCCTTTGTCTTCTTTCCTCCATGGTATTCCTAGGGGAAGTGTGGTGACTCTGTTCATGAGCTAAAGGGTGAGATCTATAGTGAGGCCCCTTATTAGAACAGTGGCATGGATTTTGGTGAGTGGAGTGAGGGAGAGAGCAAATTCTTGAGCCACCTCATCATCATACCCTCTAAACTTTTCGAAAAACCCCATCTAATTATGTCTTGTGAATATTTCAAGCACTTGGGGGTGTTGTTGGATTCTCACAGTGTTGGTGGGATCTCTCCTACTAAACCCTCCTATTATCTTGCTGGTGAAGTTTGAGGAGAAAATGAGAGGTTTGAAACGATTTTTCAAATGTAGAACCAAAACAAAGATGGTTGTGTATGTAATTCCCTTATATAGCTGCTAAATTCACTCAAAATTAGAGGATTTCTGGTTCATTTACTTGTAAAGAGGGATGTAGTTACATATCCTACCTCTTTAGATTGCTTGCAGTGGCCAACTCCCATGATATCCATTCTGAACTCTTCTTTGCCAATCCTATAGAGAGACTCTGTGTATCCTATAGGAATTCCTATGCATGATCCTATAGGAATTCATGTGCAATCCTGTAGGAATTCCTATGCAATCCTGTAGGAATTCCTGTGTAGTGAAACAATGGAGTTTTACTTTCGATGGGTTACCTTGGTATGAGAATGACTTGAGTGAGGGAGTTTTGAGGAAGTGAAATGCATGAATGCATGGGAACGATGTTATATTTCCTCTTATGGTGATTTGGGGTGAGGTGGTGTGCTGGCAGCAAAGGTACATTTCCATTTTTGGACTGTTGGTCCCCACTACCACTTCATCATTTCCCACTCCTCATAATCAGATCCCACCTGATGGATCCGTAGTTTTAATCACTTTTGTCCTACTCCTTCTCTTTCTTTGAGTTGACTGTAGCCACGTATGAGAGGACACCCAATTGTGGATGTGTTGACTAAACGAAGGTGGACAAGTTAATTGGCCACCTTTTCACTTATAAACCAACTATCTCGTAACCCCTACATTTTTAGACTACATGATGCATATGAGAGAGTGATCAGGATACTTAGCTATGGTTCCAATGCTATGTTGTAGTTGTCGAAGACTAGAGGTGCTACTGTGTATATTTGACACATGCTATTCTTCTTCCTCCTCTGGCTGTCTGCTAATGGCTTCCTTATTTGTGCAAGTACGTATGGTTGAAGATATGATGCTGCTACTTTTGGAGCTCCTGGATCATCGTGATGAAGGCTTGTTGCTGGTATGATTTGCATTTTGTGGGATATGCTAATCCAGGATACTTTCGCTTATAGATGTATGAAAAGAATCACATGCGAAAATTGCAGCTTAACACCGAAATTTAATGTGCACACAACAAAGAAAGAAGAAGAAACACATAAAAACATGAAGGAAGACACAAATACTTGATAACGGAGTTCATCCAACTTGGACTACGTCTTGTGGCCCTGCTCAAACAGTGGGGAGGCCTTCTTATATTAAATGGCATGAAAAGAAGAGAGTTACAATCATCAGTTGAATACAAGAGGCTTATACCTCCATTCTGAAAGATGGCTGTGAAATGGAGACCTCAGATGGAGAAGTGAGTAGCACCAATGCGTCTGTGGCATTGAAAGGGGCTAAAAACATCTGAAACTTGTCCAAAACAGACAAAATTCACTATCGGCCTCCTAGAAGCTCTCTTGCCTCGAACAGTGAGCTGAAAAATCCTCCTCCCCTCCTTTTTCTAATCACTGGGCTTTATATGTGTCATTTAGGACAAAAGACGCTTAAATCGGGGTTGTCTGGTTCAAAATAGAGGTCAGTGAAGTAGAAGGGTCGGGCACAACTGACCCTTAAAAATAATATTTTTATCATTGTAGCGATAAAATACTAAAAACCCCGAAAAAACACTAAAATCTGACCAAAATCCATTTACCCGGATTTCAAATTTATTAAATCAAGCTTATATTCTTATTGGGTTTGGGCTCGATATCGTAATCTCAAGTCGCTGAGGTCTAAGGCCCTGTTAACAGAAAGAATGCCGACCGCCAATCGCCAATCACCGATATCGGTGTCAGCCGATCACACTACTAATTTCCAATCACACCATCAGTTGTCGATCGCCAATATCGGCGTCGGCATATCGAACCTCTGATCGCTGATGCCGATTGCCCTGATATCACTGATATTAATTCCACTGACCCGATCGCCCTCCGATCATCGATTCGATCTAATCAAATATCGCTGATCGGGGGTTCCTTTGCGCCCTTCTTAAGTCCACCTCCTTGGATCCTCCAATTGCAATTTTTCCTTTTAAGGCTTAAAACCCATTTTTTTAGGAAAATTCCTCATTTTCTTAAGGAAAAAAACAACCTTCTTCACGATAACTTCATCATCTGGACTCAGATTGAAGTGACATTCATGCCATTGGAATTAGGATGATAAGATCTACGCTCTGGTCTTAGGTTGACTTTATTCTGAGCACTTTGATTTCTAAGCCTTTCCATGCCATTGTATCTGAAGATCCACCTGGATAAATCCTCCCCATTGAGGAGCTTTTGGACCGCTAAAAGCTTTTCATTAGTCAATTGGAAAGTGAGGGAATTGTTCCCTCACCCTTTCCTTCTCCAACCATTTGGCCTTGCTAGGGTGCGTTCCCTTGAAACCAACCCAAAGGTATTCCACATCTCCTCACTGTGAAGTCCTGGTCCTTCTATCAAGGATGATGTCTTCAGGCAACTCATCGAGATATTCTGGTGAAAAATCATTGACTGTAGGAACTGTGCCCACCTCATCAGTGTCCATGATCAAAGGTGGTTCATATAGCTTTAGGTTCTCCACATTCACTACTGAGTACATTTGCATATATACCGGCAAGTCAAGACGAAAGGCATTATTCCCAATCTTCTCCAAAATGGTGAATGGTCCATACTGGATTGGTTGCAACTTCTTTCCTTCTCCCTTCATCCTGTCTTTGCTGATGTGGAACCACACTTTGTCACTCACCTGAAATTGATGGTTGACTCAGTGTTTTTCATGTTGAGCCTTGTAACGGGCTTCACTTTTCTCCAACTGCTCTTGCACTGCTTGGTGAATCAATTGGATTCGTTGAATGAATTGCTGAGCTTTGTCCCTATCATTACATCCACTGGAGCCATCTTCCCTTCCAAAGACCATATAAAAAGGGTCCTTTGGTAGGTAACCAAAACATGTCTCAAATGGTGAACGTTGCATAGATGAATGCTTTGCTCAGTTGTAGGAATGTTGTACATATGGGAGATGTTCATCCCACAACTTGGGATGTTTCCCACAATAGCCTCATAATAAGTGTACCACGGTATGGTTTACAACCTCTATCTGTCCGTCAGACTACGGGTGAAATGTCGTGCTTCTTTTCAATTTGGTGTCCATTATCCTCCACATGCTGGTCCAAAACTCTCTAATAATGTGAGAGTCTTGATCTGACACAATCAATGTGGGTAATCCAAAGTGGACCCAAACATGCTGAAAGAAAAGAGAAGCAGTCTGCTCTGTAGTAATCTGCTTCTTACAAGGCATAAGAAAACACATCTTGCTAAAATGGTTAATGACAACATACAAATAGTCGTGACTCTTCCTAGACAAAGGCAAACCTCCTATAAAGTCCATTGACACACTTTCCCATGGATGACTCGGAATAGGGAGTGGTGTTTAGAGCCCGAGTTTTCTATTAGATGGCTTTGAAACAGAACACATCACACAAACCTTTACATAGCAAGTCACAATGTTTTTCATATGAGGCCAAAAACAAAATCTTTGTACATGACATAAAGTCTTCTCGACACCAAAGTCTCTAGACACAAGAGAGGTATGGGCCTCTTGAATTACATGTACTCTTTCCCCTGTGGGAATACACAATTTACCAAGGTGATACAACAGTTTCCCCTATAAGTGATAGTTGTCCACATGTGAACCATGGGTTAGTTTTGCATAAACCTCCTTAAAGTCATCATAGTTAGCATATTGTTCAGCATAACTTTCAGAAGATAATGAAGCATTATGCAAAATAACAGAAGCAGAAATAGGAGGGCGAGATAGCATATCGACCACTTTATTGCTAGTGCCCTTCTTATACTTTATTACTAGATGAAACTGTTGGAGAAAGCCCGTCCACCTGAAATGACGGATTGCTACAACTTAGTTTGTGACTGAAGGTATTGCAAGGGCCGATGATCTATATGGATGATGGTCTCCTTGCTGATCAGGTAGTGTTTCCACTTTTTCACACTCTGCACCAAGGCATAAAGCTCCTTGTCATAAGTGGGATAGTTTATCACAGCTTGAGAAAACTTCTCAGAATGGTAACAAATTGGCTTCTTTTGCTGCATCAGTACAGCTCCCATGGCATAACTATTGGCATCAATTTCGATCTCGAATGGCTGTTGGAGATCGGGTAAGGCTAAGACTGGCACGGTGCTGATCTTTTCCTTCAATGTTTCGAAGGACTTCTGTTGTCTTCCTCCCCATTGGAAGACCTGTTTCACACTTGTCAATGTGTGAGAAGGTGCTACAATAAAAGTGAAATTAGCAATAAATCTCCTCCAATACTAGATTGTGCCTAGAAAGCTACGGACCTCAGTTACACTAGTAGGCTTAGGCCAATTGACAATTGCTTAAACTTTAGAGGGATCAATTTTTAACTGACCATGACCAACAATATGACCTAGGTAACCCAAAGAGGTTTTCCCAAACTCACACTTTGACAATTTTACAAAGAGTTTTTCCTTTTTCAGTACATCAAGCACTTTCTTACATGACACGCATGTTCAACCCAACTCTTACTAAAGATAAGTATATCATCTAAATACACAAGAACAAATTCATCAATGAAAGGCTGAAAGAGATCATTCATAACCCTCATAAAAGTTGTTGGAGCATTGCAAAGCTTGAATGGCATCACCATCCATTCGAATAGCCCATGTTTGGTCTTGAAGGTGGTTTTCCACACATCCTACTCTACGATTCGGATCTAGTGATAGCCACCGTGCAAATCCAACTTGGTGAAATAAACAACATTCTTTAATTGATCCAATAAATCATCTATGCGAGGAAGGGGATAGAGATTTTTCACTGTGATCATATTTAGTGTGCGGTAATCTATGCACATCCTCCAGGTTCCATCTTTCTTTGGGACTAAGACAATCGGTGAGCCACACGAAGAGGTGCTCGGCCTGATGACCCCTTGGTCTAGCAATTCCTGCACTTGTTTGTTGATTTCCTCCATCTCAATAGTCGACATCCTATACATGCCAATATTTGGTAGAGGAGCATCATTCTGCAGATGGATTTCATGTTCGATTTCCCTCTTTGGAGGTAATCCCTTCGGTTCCTGAAACAACTCATCATAATTAGAAATTAAGTCAAATAATTCATGTTTATGTTTCTGATCACAACCATGGAAAGCATCAGTGAATTTTGCCTCTTTTTCCCTTACAACCATAAGCATGCATCCTTTACTGGAATTCACCAGTCTCTTCATTTGTCTAGCACTTACAAGGCTAGCATTTATTTTATTTTGATGAGCCCTTACTATATATTCTACCCCATATTTTGTGATATGGTATTTGTTTTCATGACGGAAAAAGACTGCCTTTCTATCATACAGATATGGGCTCCCTAACACCATGCCACAGATATCCAATGGTATTACATCCATTTCTACTTCGTCTACTAGCATAGAAGTGATCACAAATTTGACTTTACACTACTGGGTTACATTCAGTTTTTCTTTATCATGTATCCATCCCAACAGGTAAGGTTTCAGGTGTGGTTTTATTTCTAAGACGAGTTTCTTTACTAGGGATTCTGCAATTAAGTTTGCTTGGGACCCAGTATCAAATAGAGTTTCAAATTTAGTGTGATTTACAACAACTCTAATATGAAACAATTCAATTCTTTTTCGGTCATTAGGAAGGGACTATTCATAGAACTGGTGCCTTCATGCAATTTAGAATTAACATGAGGGGTAAGAGTACCTTTTGTTCCTACTACTGTGATCAACGCTTCATCTCCCAAATCCGACCCAAGGTCTTGCTATGCCATTGCTACTGTCTTCTGGTTCCCTTTTCCTCCATACTTCTTGGGATGCTTCTCTGGACCCTGCTTCCAACAGTGATCGTCATTGTGGCCTTCCTTTTTCAGTGATTGCAGTACGACCTCTCTCCTTCTTTAGCTTCCACTATTTTCTTCTCCTTTCCCTTCCATTTCACTTTAGTTTTGTCATTGGGAGGTTTGAATGGTGGTTTTCTGGAATGATCATCTCTTTCATTTTTTCCCATGTTCTCAATATGAATTGCTTTTAAATTGGCTAAATCAATAGTGGTTGGTTCAAACAACAACAATGAATGCCTAATATAACTATGCAATGAGCCAATATACTTAGTTACAACTTCCGGTGCATGAAGTACAATACCTAGATTCAGTGCTTGCTTTCTAAATTCTTCTATAAAACTCTAAACATCCTACCCTTTGCCTTGCCTTAAATACTGCCAATTCATCAAAGCTTTCAACTTGTATCCTAAGGGATAAAACTATTCCTTTAATGTAGAAAAAAAACTAGGCCATGAGGAAAAGAGTTTACCACATTCTTATTGCTCTGCAATTTGCTCTCCCACCAAACGAAAGTGGTGCTGCTCAGCCGTAGAGATGCTAGTTGGATCTTTGCCTCATCCTCCATGATCTGCTGAATCCTGCAGTAGACCTCAATTTTCCTAATCCAATTATTAAGCTTCTCTGCGTTACTTTCACCATTAAACATAGGAAGATCAAATTTAACATCTAATTTAAAGAAGGGTTTCTTAGATGCATCCTTTGAATTCCTATGATTATGGTGGTGAGAGGAAGGAGAACCTTCACTCCTAGAAGGAGAAGGAGGGGGTTTTTCTCCACCATTCCCATGTGTTGAACCTTGTCCTTCTGGGTTTCTTTCTTCTGCTTTCTCTAGACTTAAAACCAACTGACTGATATTCTCTACCATTAAATAGAAGGTCTTTCTGAAATTACGCTCCTCTTCAAGATAAGCTTCATCTTTTGCCATGTTTCTCCTTCGAGGTGCACGCCCTGCTTCAGGATTGAAAGGTTCTAGTTCCCCTTCGCCTCTTTTAAGCCTGTTTCTTGTTAGCATACAAACATGCATTTCACATCTAAAAAGCCCCGCTCTGATACCACTTGATCCAAGATACTTTCACTTATAGATGTACAAAAAGAATCACATGCGAAAATTGTAGCTTAACACTAAAATTTAATGTGCACACAAGAACAGAAGAAGAAGAAACACATAAAAACATGAAGGAAGACACAAAGACTTGATAACGGAGTTTGTCCAACTCAGACTACATCTCCGAGCCCTGCTTGAACAATGGGGAGGCCTTCTTATATTAAATGACATGAAAAGAAGAAAATTACAATCATCAGCTGAATACAAGAGGCTTATACCTCCATTCTGAAAGATGGTTGTGAAATGGAGACCTCAGATGGAGAAGTGGGCAACACCCATCCGTCTGTGGTGTTGAAAGGGGTTGAAAACATCTAAAACTTGTCCAAAATAGACAAAATACATTATCGGTCTCCTGGAAGCTCTCCCGCCTCGAATAGCATGCTGAAAAATCCTCCTCCCCTCCTTTTTTCCAATAACTGGGCTTTATATGTGTCGTTTAGGACAAAAGCCCCTTAAATCGAAGCTGTTTGGTTCAAAATAGAGATCAGTGGAGTAGAAGGGTCGGTGGGCACAACCGACCCTTAAAAATAGTCTTTTATTGTTGTAGCGATAAAATACTAAAACCCTCAAAAAAACACTAAAATCTGACCAAAATCCATTTACCCAGATTTCAAATTTATTAAATCAGGCTTATATTCTTATCGGGTTTGGGCCTCATATTGCAATCGCAAGTCCTGAGGTCTAAGGCCCTATTAATGAGGAGAATTCCGACTGCCAATCATCGATCGCTGATATTGGACGTTGGCTGCTCACACCTCTCATTGCCAATCACCGATATCAACGTCAGCCGATCGCACTGCTGATTGCCGATCATCAATATCTGTGTCGGCATATTGAACCTCCGATCGCCGATGTTGATTGCCCTGATATCGCTGATATTAATTCCGCTGACTCGATCACCCTCTGATCGCCGATCTGATCTAATCGGAGATCACTGATCGAGGTTTCATTGTGCCCTTCTTATGTCCACCTCCCTGGATCCTCCGATTGAGATTTTACCTTTTAAGGCTTAAAACCCATTTTTTTAGGAAAATTCCTCATTTCTTAAGGAACAAAACAACCTTATTTTCGTGATAACCTCATCATCTAGACTCGAATTGAAGTGCCGTTTGCGCCATTGGAATCAAGACAACGAGATCTACACTCTGGTCTTGGGTTGAATTCATTCTAAGCACTTTGATTTCCGAGCCTTTCCATGCCATTGTATTTGAAGATCCACCTGGACCATAGGCTACTACAAGATTTCCTACAGGATGTCCTGTAGCTGCTTCTCCCTCAAAACTCTTTAATCATTCTTCTTTTTGGTGTTGTGAGGATGGTGACATGGATGGAAAGAAGGAGTGGGAGTATGGAGAGAAAGGAATATTTAGGTGATTCTCTTTATTCCACTCTGTTGGCTTAAGAAGGCCTAACCCAGGTTCGGAGTTAATTAGCCAAACAAATCCTTGTACTACTGGTCCTTTCAGAAATAGCCCACGGAGTGCGGACTTAGGTCTCACCTGAAGTAGTATGGGGGGATGCTGGAACCAAGTTTTTGCACCCTTGAGATGTTTGAGGGGTCGGTTTAGTCCAACTGTGAATACCTTCGCACAGGTTACTTCGTGCGTTGTCCTGACCTGCGAGACCTTCACGATTTGTTATAATCGCCTCTGTGCAGCCCTAACTAGGGGCTGAGGTGATTTTTCACTGCCCTAACATTGATCTGTGCTACTTCCCCAAGTTACGCCATGTATCTTAATTATCTTCTTATAACAGTTAGTTATCTTCATGTAAATAGATACTTTATCTTATATTCACTTTATCAACACATTCATATAGGTTCGCACATCATATAAACATTAGAAATGCAATTTATATCCAATACATTCAATGCACAAAACAGGAAAAAGATACACAGAAATGATGTAAAACTTCTCTGTATTATTTCTCCAACGGTTACAGACTCGACTCGCCCTACACACTCAGCTGCAGGGGTACCCACACTCAATTGCAGACTACTAGGCCTCTGTGCACTCAGCTGCAAAGCCTTCTCCTACTCTACAACCCAAAGGCTCAAACCATGGGTAGATTTCTAAAGCTGACATTACATTACAAAAATGAGGGTGGACAACCCTATGACTCATTTACAATCTTCGTGCTCTGCACCCACAAAACGCGGAGTCTTTACATCAGATTTGGTCAAAATCTGGGCTTTAAGCCCCAAAACATTCCTTGGGGGATCCCCCATCCAACATGCCCCCAACATAAACATCATTACTCACCCTTGAGTCACTCTGTCAGTGCAGATATCTTTGTGTGGAGACCTCCCAACTCTACTCGAACTGCTACAATGTTGGCAACACACAGAGAAGCTACCTACTGTATCTCCTGCATGCGCTATTTAGATATTGTTGTATCTGAACTGCTTCCCTACATCTGTTTATAGTCCTGCGCCTCCTTTCAGCTACCTGGAGTGCTAAGACTGTGCTTTGGTGGGCTAGTCAGATAGCCAGGCCACTCGTGTATGTCTTCAACCGACTACCATTCACTCTTCCTGGGAAAGGTTCTCCATTTAACTTTACCAACTGCACCATGCCTCCGTCTGTGACCTCCTTAATAACATATGGTCCCAGCCAATGCATTCTATATTTTCCTAGGAATTTATCAAACTTACTATCATACAGTAACACCAAATCATTCACCTTGAAGGTACGTAACTTAATATGTCTATCGTGCCATGCCTTTTTGCGCTGCTTTTGTACCTATTGGTGAATGCCAGCCAGAAAGTGTTCTTCCTCGAGTTCCTCCAACTACGTGAGTCTTTCCTCCAAGGCTCTGCGGTCCATCATACCTATGAGCACTACTATGTGCAAACTAGGCACGATGTATTCCATCGACATTATGGCTTCCACTCCATAGACCAGCCAAAAAGGTGTTTGCCCATTAGTTTCTTGCATGTCATCCTATAAGCACATAATACTACAGGTAAGTGTAGTTCTCAATCACTTCGCTGCACATTGCATACTTTGGTCAGCGCAGTCTCCAGTACTTTGTTAAATGCTTCTACTGTCTTGTTGACTTATGGGTGATATGGTGTGCTTTTCTGATGATACACCTGAAACTCTTCTGTCAGAGCGTTGATCGTCTCGTTCAGAAAATGTGTATTGTGGTCACTCATCAAGATATTCAGACATCCAAATCATGTCAATATGTGTTCAAATAGAAACTTCATGGCTGTGGTGGCCATGCAATCTTTTACTAGTTGTGCTTCTGCCCAACGAGTTAGGTACTCTGTCATAGTGATAATATATCTCACGCTCGTTTTTCCTTGAAGTTTGATAGGTCCTACAAAGTCAATTGCCACTTTTGAAAGGGTTGTAGCGTCATCTGTGGATTCAAAGGCATATCTTCCCTCCACGGCGGTTTGCCTATTCTTTGACATACATCACAGGCCTTACAATGTGCTTTTGAATCTTGATGAAGGGTCGGCCACCACAACACTGCACGGAGAATCTTCTGCGTGGTCCTTCTCCCTACATAATGTCCTCTTGCAACATCCCCATGCATGTCCACAAGGATATGCCTTCTTTCAAATTTAGGTACATATCTTCGCAGTATCTCATCATTGCCCATATTATATAGGTGCCCTACAATGACAGAGAAATTTGCCGCACGCATCACTAGTTCCTTGTTCTGTTGGATGGAGTACTCTTTCGTCGTAAGAAAGTGTATTATATCTTCAAAATGTCCATCTTCTACGTGCATAGAAAAGAGTTGTGCATAAGGTAATCCTTCCTCTAGACTAGTAGGTTCCTCTCCTGTCTCAATGCGCGACAGGTGATCTGGTCCTACATTCAATTGTCCAGGTTTCACAACAACTTCAAAATCATATTCTTGGAATAATAAAATCCATCTGCATATGCGCCCCCCCAACATAGGCTTAATGACCAAGTATTTCAACGTGGAATGATCTGTATACATTTTGAAGTGTCCCCCTAGCAAGTAGTGTCAATATTTCTAGAGCGAATACACCATAGCCAGTCCCTCATGTTCAATGGTGGAATATTTCTTTTCAACTTTAGACAATCTATCACTTGCGAATGCAATAAGGTGGTCCAAGCCCTCGCCACCATCCTTTGTTAGTACCGCTCCCAACGCTATACAATATGTATCAACATGATCATGAAACTCCTTGCTCTAGTTCAAGAAGACTAGGATCGATGTAGTGACCATCTTTTCTTTCAATACATCTAGGCTTTTCTTACAATCATTGTTCTAGCAGAACGTGACATCTTTCTCCAACAGCTCTTCCATCGGCGTGGTGATCCGGGCATAGCTTTTGATGAACTTCCTGTAGTACCCCGTATGTGCCAGGGTAGCGTGCAGCTGTTTCACACTTCGCGGCGCTTCCAAATTCAGAATCATCGTGATCTTTGCGAGATCTACCATCAATCCCTCTCTACAAACCACATGTCCCAATAGCTTCCTGAAAGGAATGAGGAATGTACACTTCTTGAGGTTAAGTGCAATTTGGTATCTTCGGCAGGTATCTAGCATCAAGCCTAAGCTCACTAGATGGTGCTTAACCAGCCCAAATACAATCCAATCATCAAAATAAGCTTCCAAGAAATTGTGAATATATTCCTTTAATGTTGAAACAACCATGCACGAAAAGATGGCTGACACATTCTACAACCCAAATTTCATGATAGTGTATTGAAAGAAGCCCCACTCAGTCACGAAGGTTGTCTTGCTCCTATCTTCCAGCGCAATTTTGATATAGTGGGACCCTGAGAACCCATCAGTGAAAGAATATGCTTCCTACCCACTAACATTGTCCAACACCTCATCTGTGAATGGAGTTGGGAATGTATCGTGCACATAAGTGTCATTCAATTTGCTAAGATCCATGCATATTCTTATCTCGTCCTTCTTCTTCTTTTCCTGCACCACCATTGGACTTACCTAATTGGATTCTCCCACCAGCTTAATGATTCCTGTTGTGAGCATTTTGTCTAGTTCTACGCAGACCCTCTCCTTGTATTTCGGATTTAAGCGGTAAGGCCTCTGATTAACTGGCTTCGCGCCAGGTTTTAACGTGATCCTCATCATTCCTAAATCTTCGATGATTCCATTTAAATCCATAAACTTGGTCGGGAACAAGTCCTGGTACTCACAGAGTAACTCAGTGACCTTATCCACCGTTGCATTGTCCTAGTAGTCATCGAGCGTTGCAAACTTAGGTTCGGCCCCCATACTGATGTTCACCCTCTTCATTTTTACTGGTGCAGTGATGTCAGGGTTCTCAATCTATGGTCCTAGAACCTCACGATGGCCTTCTATTTCTGGAATGTTAATTCTCCATGGATCTTCATCTTCTTCTTCAGTGCTTACATTATAGCATTCCAGCATGCAGATCAACTGAGTAGCCCATTCAGGCTGAATTGATTCTATCAGCTCCTATGGTATCCTAAATATAGTTACCTTTACCTCTTGTAGTGCTTCATCAATGTTGTCCAACCATCTATCCTCTAAAGGTCATCATGAACCCTTTGCTCAGTGTTCACTTATCCCATGGCGGAGCTTTGTCTCTATATACCAATTCATGGGTATATCATCTAAGGTATGATAGAACAGGTGCACCCAATCAGGTTATGGATTTTCTCCATATACCTTTGTCCACCTGGCCAGGTGTTCGCACAAATCATCCTGTCCATCATACTTGTCTTCTAGTCACATTTTAGGATTCCCAAACCCCATGCATGTCATTCTCCTACATTTGCTCCAGTCCTCAAAGCTCCCTTTGTGCATAGCCCACCACCTCGTGGGCGTAGTGTGCAGTACCCAATTCAAGGCCTCGAAACGTTGCCTTTCTGATAGCTCCCTTTCAAACTTATCTAGGAAAGTATCTACCTCACTTAACCCATCAGAAGTAGGCATATCCCTCGCTTTTGTCGATACGTAGCATAGTGACCTTGTCATCATGTTACAATTAAGCGTGGTTACCCCGTGTAACTAGTTCTGCCATCATTCTATCTCTTCATCCAAATTTGAAGTGCAGGAGCTTTTGCACTCCCATGATATTTGTCCATCCGCGATGGGATTTACCCAGTCTTGCTCTCACGCGTCTATCTTGTAGATGTAGTCCAAATCATCGTTTCTTTCATAGTCGCACACTAGCTCTGTGTAGCACGATACCTCAGCAGGGTCTAAGGGTATAACTATGCATAGATACTTCTTCTCAAAAATCATCTTACACTTCTTTAGATTAATCACCCCATTCATGTCAGTGGCCCAATTAATTCCTAAGAGCACGAGGTAGGGATTGTTGTCATCAACAATCTCTATCACTTTAAAGTCTACTAGCGCGCTCACTCCCTTAATATCCACGTTGATTCCCTGCAATCGCCCCATAGGCATTATCTTTTGTTGGTTCACCATTCACAGTTGAATAGGAGACCACTACAACATAGGCGTCCTCATGCGCTCCCATGTTTGATTTGGCAGAACGTTAGCATCTGATCCTAAGTCCAGAATTACTTGGTCCATCTCATATTCTCCAATCTACACTGTTAGCCTCATTTCTCTCCCTGTCCTTGTCTTATGCTTTCCAATCTTCAGGACTACGCACAATTCTCCTGGCATAGTCCCAACGCATCTGTTAATGAGTTCCTGCAATCCTTTTACAGCCTTACTATCACGTAGTAGCTTCATGCATGTTTCCAGGAACATTGTAAGCATAGATGGGTCCATTTCCAGCTCCGGTCTATCTTTGCTTCTTGAAGTGGAGGAATCAGCAAAGCTCTTCTTAGCTTTCATGAAGCTTTCCTTAGCGCGCTCCAAATCAAACTTAGCTTCCTTCGCCGGAGCTTTGCGAACCCAAGTGCTATCTTTGGGTTGTTTTCCTTTATCATCTCCCATCATAATTCCACTTCGGAGCACAATGTTCACATTTGAATCTTCCTCACATAGCTCAAACCTCATCATCTATAGGTTCTGAGTCTGGGGAGGTGGTAGCACTCCCTTGTCACGTATCCTAGTTATCAACGTAGGACAATCCTCTGTCTCATGATCAAATAAGGTACAATATAGACATGATGGGTGCATTGGATTCGTACAATCATGAGCATAATGTCCTACCCCTCCATAATTGTAGCATATCAGTTGTCTGCGACCTCTTCCAGGTCCTCCTCCACCTCGGCCTCATCCGCGCCCTTGAAAGTCATTCGCACCATCCCTGAACTCTCGTCTAGGGGCCGCATTTCAGCCTGAACTTTGTAGGTGGGAGTTCTATCCATCACCAGCTCATAGCTTCTATAAGTGCACTCATCGTGTCCAATCAATCTACAAAAATTACAGAACAACTATTGCTAATTCTACATGTACTTTTGTAACAAATGGCAGTTGTCTATAGCATTCTTTCCTCCTATTTGACAAATCGCACACCACAAAGCAGGTGCCATGCTAGGTCCTACTTATGCCTCCACCTTAATGGCATCGGTCCTCCTCCTATGAGGTAATTCATGAACACTCGGCAGTGGTCCTTATCATAACCCTATCCCTTACATTTAACACACCATACCTCTTCACACACTTTTGGTCGAGCAGTCTTGTCTTGTTTCAGACTCTGCATTTCAAGGAATAAGTTTTTCAACTGCACGTGGATCTGTTGAATTCTTGAGTTAGGATCCTGTATTAGGGTCTCATGCAGCCTCATTGTGATCTCCAAGGCCTCTGCCTGAGTCGTTAACCACTGTTGCGACAATGTGTTCCTCAAATGCGGCGTTAGTGATGCTACAAACCATTCCCTGTGTTGTCCATCCATCAAATTCATATTAGCTTCACGAATCATACACTTCAAACTCTGATCCAACACCCAAGGAGTCTCACCTGGTAGCATTGTGATCTCTTTAAACCCAATGATCGACTGTACTTCTGACTTCAGCCTGCTAAATTCCTTATTTAGCATAGTTTTGATATCCGCAATCCCTACATTCGGATTGTCATTAAAATGCTTAATATACCAGGTCAGTGCCCGATCCTGCAAGGTGCTAACCAGTGTCACTTTCTTTATATTGTCATTTGTAACTCCCTGTGCTTCCCATATGGCTCTTATCATGAACCAAACTAGTTTAGATGTTCATTTCCTACTCCCTTGAACACAGGAAACTTTATCGCGCTTTCCGTGTTGACTCGTGGTGGTGGCGAGGGTGGTACGGGTGAAGATGGAGGTGAAGGTGGTGAAGCTGGTGGCGGTGTGATTGGGGGTGGTATGCGCATAATCCTTTGCCTTATCAAATGGATCGTACTTCGTGGAGAGACCTTCGTGACCTATTCCTTGTCCCCTCGTGGAGGTGAAACCAAAGGGCTATTCTCTAGTCCCTTACTTCCTTCATTTCTATAGGCTTTTCCACTTCGTGTACCTCTGGACATTAAGGTAATTGCATAACCCTCTTTTCACATAATAGCATTTTAATCCAATTATTTAGACACTTTATGTACTTACCTCGCGGTCCTTTGAGGAAGCGTTGCTCTGCCTCGCTATAGCTGACTGAAGTATCTACTCTGAACTTAGTATTAATCCTCCTATAATTCAATCGAGTCAGTGATCAACAGCACGCGTGATCTTATCTACCGATGCATCCAATTTGTGCACCAACTCTGGGGTCCACATAATAGGACCATCAAGCTTCCACCTTCCTTGGCTATCTGCTACCTTCGCGATCCACTTGTACAGCTCAGTAGGGGAAGATGCGAAGAATATTTCATGGATCTCTATGTACAGGTAGCAGTCTAACCACTCTTCCTTTGATAGATGCAGATTCTTATTCTCCTGCATCGCAGACTCGTGAATTCTCCTGTCCAACCAACCTTTAATTTCTTTCTTAGTTGGATTCCAATGATATGACATCAGACATATTTATGAAGATTTCGGTCCCGGCAATGGAACCGTTTGTTGCATTGAGGGGGCCTGACCCAGGTTCGGAGTTAATTAGCCAAACAAATCCCTATACCACTGGTCCTGTTAGAAATAGCCCGCGGATCACGGATTGAGGTCTCACCCAAAGCAGTATGGGGTGATGCTGGAACTAAGTTTTCGCACCCTTGAGATGTCTGAGGGGTTGGTTTAGTCCAACTGTGAATACCTTCGCATAGGTTACTTCCTGCATTGTCCTGACCTACGAGACCTTTGTGATCTATTATAATCACCTTAGTGTAGCCCTAACTAGGGGCTGAGGTGATTTCGTGCTACCCTATTAGTGATTTGTTCTACTTCCCCAAGTTACAACACGTATCTTACTTATCTTCTTATAACAATAATTTATCTTCGCGTAAACATATACATTATCCTTTATTCACTTTATCAACACATTCATATAAGTTCACACATCATATAAACAATAGAAATGTAATTTATATCTGATACATTCAATGCACAAAACAGGAAAAAGATACATAGAAATGATGTAAGACTTATGTTTATTATTTCTCCAACGGTTACAGACTTGACTTGCCCTACGCACTTAGCTGGATGGGTCCGTACACTCAACTGCGGACTACTAGGCCTCTGCGCACTTAGCTACAGAGCCTTCTCCTACTCTATGACCCAAAGACTCGACTCTACACTTAGATAAGACTTAATTCTCCATCTATTGCTTTCTTTTCTCTTTCTCTATTTGGAACTAAGAGCCTTGCTCTCTTTATACAATCCCATGGTCCGCGGACCATGGGTAGATTTCTAAAGCCGACATTACATTACAAAAATGAGGGCGGACAAGCCTATGACTCATTTACAATATTTTCCCTCCGTGGCCACAAAACGTGGAGCCTTTACATCGAATTTGGTCAAAATAGGGCTTTAATCCCAAAAACATGCCTTGGGGGATCCCGCGTCCAACACACTCTATTTCCATTTTTTCGAAGACTGGAAAAAAAATACTCCTGAAAGTGATTTTTTCTAATGGTGAGTGCAGGGATGATGATGGTGGACAAGGTGTGGTGATAGATGATGAAGAGGGTGAATTTTAGGGGCCTAGCAAGTCCATCATTTGCCTTTGGACTGCGTCCTATAGGATTTATGGGTCACTGTAATTCCTATAGGATCATCCTATAGGTTTTTAGGGGATCCTGTAGCAATACAGGGGATCCTATAGAAAATAGAGTCTTTTTATAAACTGTGTTGGCATTATGTTTCAGGAATGGCTATATATGTTACAGATGTTGTACTTGATGGCAACTCCCATGACAAGGCTCTCTTTTTATTGAAAATAAAGAAGGACGCAGGAAATCAGTTCAAAAGATGCGTACCCACAGGTACACCATGCAGAAGCCGTGTCCAGAGACGCAGGCCAGCCATTCAGGAGGTGCGTCCACCCAATGCACACATTTTAAGGCAGATAAAAGCACACGTGGGGGTTTCTTGTGTTTTACTCTTGGTATCTAGCCGACGGTATTGTGTTACTATGGTGTCGGCTCGTGGTATTGTTCCATGTTTTGAGGAGGAGCTTGCCTATATAAAGCAAAGGAGATCATTTGGTTTGAGGACGTCTTTGGTTGAATATCTTATGAGGCTAGATCTGGTCTAGATCTAAAAAGGCGAATCTTCTGAAAGACTGAGATCTCTTTGGCGCATGATCAGATCTGTAGATCTGACTGTTTGGGTTACTCTTGAAGTCTTGAAATCATCTATGCCCGGAGGTACGCAGGTGCAGTAAGGGTTAAGGTGCGCCGGGACGCAGGCGCAGAAGGGTTCAGGTGCGCCGGGACGCAGGCGCAGAAGGGTTCAGGTGCGTCCGGGACGCCGTGCAGTAACAGGAGATCTGCGTTGGGACGCAGGGCGACTAAGGTTCAGGTGCGTTCCTGGAGCAAAAGGACGCGGTGCGATAGCATTTCTGGGTGCGTCTCTGCAGCAAAGTACGCGGCGCGATAGTGTTTCTGGGTGCGTCCCTACAGCAACAGGACGCAGTGCAGTTCAAGGAACAGTGCGTGGGCACACAGCGCAGCAGAAGGATCTTTGCGTGTGGACGCAGCGGAGCGGAAGGTTAACTGCGTCTGGTCGCAGGCCACAGAAGGGAAAACTGCGTCTCTGTCTTAAGATGTTCTGTTGATTGAATTTCTCTGTTGATAAGGTGTTCTGGGTTAGTTTTGTTATTATTGATCTAATAACTGTAGTGGACTGTAACTGTGATGTACTTGATGATCATTTGATGCTTTATGAAAAGAAGTAGGGGGTTGTAGCTCCCTTCCAGGAGAAGACTGGAAAACGAGAGAGAGAGTTGTAGCTCTCTGCAGGTTGCAGCCTGCGTACTGGTAAAGGATTGCACCAGTACAAAATCATTGTAAAAGGAGTTTCTAATTTGAAAGAAGATAGAGACATATTGCAGCAGGTGGTTTTCACCCACATTGGGTTTCCACCTTACATCTTGTGTTCTTTGGTGTGACTATCTGTTTTCTTTGTTCATGCTCATTATTTTATGGTACTGACATGCAAAAATAATTCAAAGATCAAATAAGGAAGATTTATTAAATTGCTAGATAATACTGATTCACCCCCCCTCTCAGTATTATTTCCAACAAACTGAAGCAATGGAGTGAAAAAAATGACAAAAATGATGGAGGGATACATGGAAATGAGTGGAAAAATAAGTATGTGAGTGACAAGGGTCTCTTTGGGATCCTCCTTTTCTCCTTGACCATCCTTCTTGCCGACTTGTAGATGGAAATTTCATGATTAAAGGTTTTTAATTTTTTTTTTTGAAAAACAACTAGGCTATCTCTGAGAGGTTTTCACGCTAGCTATTTTCCCTGGGCACCTCAAGAAAGGTTTTCACCCAAGGATCTCCCTTATTCTCTTTCGCTTCTTTTTGTCTTTTTTTTCTTTTTGACACCACTGAGCCACCTCAAGAGGTTTTCAACCCAATGATGGGACTCAGATGCCTCATGGAGGTTTCCACCTGAGTCCTTATTCTCTTTTCGTTTTCTCGGTGATTTGATGAGGGAGGAGTTGGAACATGCTCCACTATCATCATTGTTTTATTGATATCATCAATGAACTCTTGTTTTGATAAAGGTCTCTTGTAAATTTTCAATTGGTGTCCATTAACAAGCAAAGGAATGGCTTCTTTATCTATCATTCTGATTTGCACTGAGCCATTATCATGGCATCTTTCCACAACATAAGGTCTGAGCCATCTTGTTCTTAACTTTCTCTTGAAGTCTTCATACCTAGAATCATATAACAACGCCCAATCTCCTTCCTGAAATTGCTTGTCCTTGATATTTGTATCATGCCATGTCTTCCTCTCAAGTTGAACTACCTTTGTATATAGGAGGGCCTGCATTCTGAATTCATCCAAACCATTCAACTAGAACAATCTCACTTTCTGTGCACTGCTGAGATCCAGATCTAGTTGGGATGCCATCCTTAATGTGTTATATTCAAATTCAATGGACAGCAAGGCCTTTTTCCCATAGACCAACTCATAGGGTGTGAATCTAGTGGTGATCTTCCATGTGGTATTATAGGCCCAAGTGGCCTCAACTAGTCTTTCTGCCCAATCCTTCTTATTGTTGCTCAACACTTTGGTCAAGATTCCCTCTAGTGCTCTGTTGGTCACCTCCACTTGCCCATTAGCTTGTGGATGATAGGGAGTGGAGGTTCTATGCTTGATATTGTGATGGTTGAGCAAGTCTTCAATCATGTTCAAGGTAAATTGGCCACCTTGGTTTGTGACCATCTCTCTAGGGTACCCAAATTTGTAGAATACATTCTCCCATAGGAACTCAGCCACCTTCTATTCTGCTACTACCTTAATCACCTTGGTTTTAACCAACTTAGTCAAATAATCAGTGCACACAATAATGTACTATTTTTTCTTTAAAGGAGGGTCACCAGGCCCAATGAAGCCCATGCCCCACTTTTCAAATGGCTTGAAATTCACTTGAGGCTGCAGAGGCATTTCATCTCTTGGAGTAGGCCTTCCCATCCTCTGGCACTGATCACACTGACTAGTGTATTTTTTCACATCTTGATGAAGAGTGGGCCAATAATAGTTTACTTGTAACACTTTGAATGTTGTCCTCTTGCTGAAAGTGACCTTCACAAGGCCCATCATGATAGTTCAGAAAGATCTCAAAGACTTCCTCCTCCCTGACACAACTTCTCAAGATTTGATTTGGGCTAAAAAATATTTCCCCCAATCCAAGTGAATGGGGCACTTTTCCTGACTATCTTGCTCTTTCCTTTGGAGGGCAAGTTTGGTAGGAACTGTGTTGATACCAAATAGTTTTCTATATCAGCAAACCATGGAAAGAGAATTGAAAAATAAAATAAGTGCTCATTCGGTAACTGGTCATCCACCATTCCTTCTTCACCTGCAGGCAAATTTACTTTAGACAAAAAGTCTACAACCACATTTTCCTTACCAGGCCTATCAACAATGGTTAGATTGTAGATTTTAACCCCATACAGAAATTACCTACATAGGAATTCTGAAACATAGAAAATAAACAATGCGAGAGCATAACACATAAAAGACATATACATAAAGATTTTCCCTTGGATCCCAAAACTAGGACTACCAGCTTGATTTTTCATTATGTTCCTTTCAATTTTACAATACATATTTATACATGTCGAAGCTGGTAGTCCCAAAAATCACCATAGGTAGGTCCGCCCAACCTAAAACCCCCTCAAACCCCATGTGACACCCCCGCTACATAATTGACGCAATGAAGGGGGGGCTCTGCCTCCCCTCTAACCCCCTGATTAACTATGTCGGCTAGTCGTGGAAAGAATATAACACAACCCAACTTTCTCTCATTTTTTGTTTTCTTTCCACAGGGGGCCATAGGAGAGCTTAGACATTTATCTAGCCCTGCAATGCCCACTATTTTTCTACACCAAGAGAATTTCTTAGAGCTCATAGATTTTGTCAATGCATCTGCAATATTCTTTAAAGTGTCCACCTTTACCAACAACACCTTTTTGTCTTCTATCATATCCCTCACAAATTGATACTGAACATCAATGTGCTTTGTCTTTGAATGGTAAGCAGGGTTCTTTGCCAAGAAAATTTCACTTTGGCTATCACATTCTATCCTTATAGCTCCCTGTACTAACCACATACTTGAACACAATCTCTGCAACCAAACTGCTTCCTTTCTTGCATGAGTGGCTGCCATGTATTTTGCCTTTGTACTTGATAGTGCCACTACAAATTGTTTCTTACTCATCCAACTAACTGCACCTCCAAATAGGTTAAACACATACCCACTTGTAGATCTTCTCTGATCCAAATCTCCAGCCTAGTCTGCATCAACAAAGGCATGAATATCCAACACTCTGTCCAATCCTAGTCTTCCTTGGTAGAACAAGCCATAATCACTAGTGCCATGCAAATACCTGAAAACCTGCTTCACTACTGTCTAGTGCTCCTTCCCTGGTTTTAACATAAACCTGCTCAATACTCCCACTGCATGTGCAATGCCTGGTCTAGTACAAACCATTGCATACATTAGGCTACCCACTGCATTTGCATATGGAACACAGGACATGTCCTCTTTCTCTTCTTGTGTCTTGGGACACCGTTCAGCAGATAACTTCACACCTACAGGAATAGGAACCTTCGTCGGTTTACTATCCTTCATATTAAACCTCTACATTATTATCTCGACATACTTCCTCTGGTTTAACCAGAGCTTCCTCTTTGCCTAATCTCTTTTAATTTCCATGCCCAAAATATAGTTTGCAGCACCAAGATCTTTCATGTCGAATTTGGAGGACAATTGGGTCTTCAAATCCTGGATAATTTCTTTGTCATTTCCAACCAGCAACATATCATCCACATACAAGACCAAATAAATAACACAATCACCAATTAATTTAAAATACACATAGTGATCTGCTTTGCTTCTGGTGAAGCCAAGTCCCCGTATAAATGTATCAAATTTCTGATACCACATCCTTGGTGACTATTTTAACCCATACAGAGACTTCTTTAACTTGCATACCAATTCTCTCTTACCCTTCACTGCAAAGCCTTCAGGTTGCTTCGTGTAGATCTCCTCTTCCAAATCCCCGTGAAGAAATATTGTCTTCACATCCATCTATTCTACCTCAAAATCAAAAGCAGCAGTAATAGATAAAAGTAACCTAATAGAAATCACCTTGGCAACAGGAGAAAAAATATCACCAAAATCAATTCCCGTCACCTGGGAATAACCTTTTTGTACCAACCGAGCTTTGTATTTCTCCGCCTTTCCTTCTGCATTTGTCTTCTTCTTGAACACCCATTTGCTGCCAATGGGTTTCCTTATACATGGAAACTCCCCCAGATCCCAAGGCTCATTTTTGTGCAAAGATGCCATTTCATCTACCATGGCCTCTTTCCAGAGTTTTCCATCCTCTAAATCTACTGCTTCCTTCACAATTCTAGGATCACCATTAGTAATAGATAAAGAAAAATTTTAACAGAAAGCAGATGGACTATACCTTTCTGGCTACCTTATTTCTCGAACTGATCTTCTCACACCCGGAGTTTGTGGATCTTCATCTTCTGATTCCTCCTCTGCTCTAGGGTCTGATTCTTCCTCCTTTAGCTCAAACTCTATCCTCTTAGGTTCCTTTGATGGGAATTCATGTTTAATAACATCTTTCACCTCTCTGAACACCACATCTCAGTTGTACACAATCTTCCTTGTTACTGGGTTCTAAAGCTTATAACCCTTTAAACCATCCTTATACCCAATAAAGATGAACTTTTTGGATTTACTATCCAACTTGGTTCTTTTCTCCTTTGGAACATGTACATATGCATCACATCCAAATATCCTCAAATGTGAAAGAGAGGGTTTCTTGCCAGTCCATACCTCTTGTGGAGTCTTATCCTCCAACACTAATGAAGGTGATCTGTTAACCAGGTAACAATCGTATTATGCTCTTTGCCTTCCAATCCAACTTCTTCCATTCTCCATCAGACACTCCCATTGGTTTAGTACCTAGATCTACCATGATCCACTGATTTTTATCCACCAGAAGATCCTCCATCTTGAATTTCCATAACTCAAAACTATGACCATTAAATTTCTCGATCTCTATCTTTCCACTGCTCGGCATCTTCTTTCACCACTAGAATCGATCTTGCAGATCTCCCACTGAACAGGGTCTACCACAAGCCCGAGAAAAACCCCTAAGCAACAAAGGCATTCCCTTGAAGCCAAAACATCTCTGATACCAAATGTAGATTTTAACCCCGTACAGAAATTACCTACATACGAATTCTAAAACACAGAAAATAAACAATGCGAGAGCATAACACATAAAACACATACCTGGATCACAAAACCAGGACTACGAGCTTGATTTTTCATTATGTTCCTTTCAATGTTACAATACATATTTATACATGCTGAAGCATCCAATACCATGGACCGAAAACCATCGCGTCCAAAACCATGTGCGAAAATCATGCACAAAACCATAGGTAGGTACACCCAACCTAATATAGGGTACAAAAAAACAATTCCCGGGCCATTGCCCCAGACCCCATAGAGGGGGGCTACCCACCCCCCTCAAACCCCCTGTCACCCTCCTGCTGCGCAATCGATGCAACAAAAGGGGTGCTCTACCCCCCCTCTAACCCCCCAATTAACTACGTCGGCTAGTCGTGGAAAGAATATAGCACAACCCAACATAGATCAAACTGTTGTAATAAAAGTAACCATCTTATAATTCGAGCATTCACATCTACTTTGTTCATTAAATATTTGATTGTAGCATGGTCAATATGCAAAAATGTTTGATAGCATGTAATATAATGCTTGAATTTGTGTAATGAATGCACAACCGCCGTGAGTTCCTTTTCAGTCACTGTATAATTTAGTTCAGCCTTTGATAAATTCTTACTGATAAAATAGATAGCATAAGGTAGTTTTTCATCTATCCGACCTAGGGCTACTCCTATGGCATCAACATGAATATGAAAGGGGAGGGCCCAATTTGGGCCTCAGAGAATTGGTGAAGTGGGTAACTTATCCGTTAGGATATCTAAGGCCTCTTGACAACATTTTAACCATATAAACTCAAAGTCTTTGGCCAACAAACCAAATAAAGGAGAGGCCGACTTGCTGAAGTCCTTTATGAACATTCGGTAGTATCCAGCTAACCCTAAGAAACTTATGACATATCTCTACTTTTGAGGAGGTGGGACCCTATTAAAGATAGCTATTTTGTTTGGGTCCACCTGTAGTCCTTGGTGAGATATTGAATGACCTAGCATGGTCCCTGTAGTCATTAAGAATTCACATTTTTTAGGACTGAGAGATAGGTTCATTTCAATGCATTTGTGCAGTACTTTTTAGATAGGGCTTCTTGAAAATTAGAGCCATAAGGTGTAAAATCATCCATATAAATCTCCACCGCATCATGGAATAATTCAACGAAAATACTCAAGATTGCTATCTAGAAAGTGGCAGGAGCATTGCATAGGCCAAAAGGAAGGACCGTATAGGCAAAATTACCCCAAGGACAAGTGAATGTGGTCTTATCCTAATCTTCTGGTCTAGATTTGGTTATACCCACTGAATCCATCTAGGAAAGAGAAAAACATTTTCCCTGCCAAGCCATCTATCACCTGGTCAAAGAAGGGTAGAGGAAAATGATCCTTCTTTGTGGCTTTGTTCAACTCCCTGTAATTGACACAAATTCTCCACTTACCATTTTTCTTGGGAACTAACACCAAAGGAGAGACCCACTCACTATCAGAGATAGCGTAAATGAATCTTGCATCTAGCAGTTTTTGCAATTCTTCTTTTACTATATCTTTAAGAGCTAGATTTATCCTCCTTTGTAGTTTTTAGATCAGCTTGCAACCTTCTTTGATGTATATTTGGTGAGTACACACGGAGGGGTGTACTCCCTTCATTTCTTTCTAACTCCAAGCAAAGGCTTCTATATTTTCCTTTAACATGCTGCATAACTTCTCTTCTTGGAGAGAAGAAATAGATGGATTGATTTTCAAGGTTCTCTCTAGGCCAAATTCTATGGTTTTGACATGGAATGGGTTGGAATCGACCAAGCATAAGTCAATTGGATGATTTTCCTGGGTTTGCTTTACTACTTCTTCTACGGGTAATGAACCGAGAGTTGGATTGTTGATCAAGGTGGATCTTCAGACACCATGGCATGAACGCTTGAAAATCAAAGTCTTTGGAATGACTCTGAACTAGGACCAGATCAACGAGCATATTCTTGATCATGGAGGTGTGAACAGTTTGTCAATCCGAGTCCGGATGATGAAATTATTGCAAAATGAAGGTGAACTTGTTCCTTAAGAAAATGAGGCATTTTCTCATAAAAATGGGGTTTTTGGCCTTAAGGGAAAAATCGCATTGGGAATTGTGCCAAGGGTGGACTTAAGATGGGCCTTTGGAACCCCCAATCAGTGATCTCCGACTAATCAGGATCGGGGGTAGACAATCGGCGATGGTGGAGAGTTAAGTTATGTAATCGGTGATATCGGCACTTTTAAATCGGCGATGTCGGCATCAATGGATTAGTGTCAGCGGAACCCAAACACCGAGGACTAGGACCCTTGGATATCAGTGATGCGATTAGCGATCACTGATATCAGTGAACGGTGGATCGGCATCGGCACATGCCCATGTATCGACGAAGGACCCACGGCCGCAGCGATAGTGATATAACGATTCAATTGCAATTGTCTGATCTAGAACTGATCAATGGCCAGGATCTAATCGCGACGTCAATGATCAGCGATCAGAACCTTGCAATCTCGACTTGTGATATATCCCAGACTTGATAAATTTATAAGTCCAATTTTATAAATTTTGAAATCCGAACTGTCGAATTTTTTTCAATGATTTTCAGTGTTTTTCTAGGTTTTTGTCATATCATTTTAAAATGATAAAAGGCATATTTTTAGTGGTTGTTGCGCCTGTCGATTGTTCTATATAACGGCTTCCATTCTTAAGCAACAGACCTCCGATTTTGAAGTGCTCTTGTCCCAAACATGTTATAAAACATGATGGGTGACAGAGAGCCGAGTGGGGCGAAAATACAAAGAAAGTCTGCATGCCAGAAAAGTGTCCGAGAGCTCGAAAACCTGTGCTAGAATGCCAAGAGCATGGTGCAGAGAGCCAAGAGTGGTGAAAGGCTGCATAACATAGCTGAGAACCTGTATCAGAGAGCCTGAGAGCCATGAGGAGGCTGCGTCGATGGAGAGCCGCAGAATGAGAGGGCCATGCATTGCACAGAGATAGCTAGAGCACCACAGAGTGCTACAGTGAAGCATGATAGCAAGAGAGTGCTTGAAATTCTGGTAGATTCGCAGAGCTACAGACAAAACTGAGTGCTATATGGCCAGATAGCCATAGAGCTACAGAGCAAGAAGACTTGAATGATTCTTCTCTTTATGATCAGTTATGTTTCTTTAGGATCGATTCTTCTTCTTAACATTTCATCTATTGATTAATGCTTCTTTGATCGATTCTTCTTCGATCGCTTATTCTTCTTGCACATTGATGTTGTGAGATCAGTGTTTCAGCAAGTTTCAGCACTTTGACAGTTGCTTCAGAGCAGCACTTCTTCATATGGCCACTCAGATTGGGAGAAGACTATGCCTACACAATGATGATGTGAACAAATGTTCACTATGGGTCATTTTTATCCTCTTCTTCATTCATATCTTCCGATGGCCCATGGTTGGTGTGAAGTGTATGATTTAATCATATATTTCTTCTTTTACATTATGTTGTAGATCCTAGATTGATATTGATGCAGGATATTCTTTAATTTCATGTTGTCATGATTCCTTGCTTCATGTTATGAGGAATCTTCATATGATGTACCTTATGCTTTGAGATCCCTTATTGTATGTTGCTATGATACTCTTGTTGTCGTTGTGCATGTGTTTTTCTTTGACATCCCTTTTGTGCCTTGTTGGCGGGATGCGCACCATGCATGTTTTGTGTCATAATGATAGGAGTTTTGATTGAGAGTTCTAGTTTTGGAATATCTCTTAGAGCCACTCCTACGTGAGGGCCTTCTTCCTTGTATGATCGAGACAAAAAACTCTTGTGTACATCACTTTTATTGACAGCACCTAATGCAGCGGCCTACACCACCTTGATTGGGGCCTGGAGACATAGTCCCTCTTGGATGAACTCCGTTAACAACAGCTTATGTTTTCATGTGCTGATGATTATTATGTTCCTCTTATTATTTTGCATGCAGAGGTATTCCTTTATGTTCTTTTAAAAAGCAATTTTAACACATCACAAAAGTAAAAGGTCTTGGAAAGGTCCTTCACACCCAGACCTGGATCAAGTGATATCAGAGTAGGTCTTAATGTTGATGTGAATTGCAGCGTGAACAATGGAACATGCAATGACAGAGGTTGAAAGACCCATGTGCAAGACCATGCTCGACATTTCCAAGAAAGTGGAAATTGTATATGAAACTCTACAGAAAGAAATAGAGGAAAAGGAGCGGTTACAGCTTCGGTTGAAAGCCACAGAATAGGCCATGAAAGAACTAAAGCAAGATAGACATAATCTTCAAATAGAGAATGATGAATTGAAGATGCGTCTACATGAAGAAAAGGAGGAGAAGCAAAGTTTGCTACTACAGCTGCAAGCAAAGGACGAGGCCTTGGAAAAGCTGCAGGAAGACCCATGTGAGGTAAAAAGTAGTTCTCCATCTTCATGTATGTTTCCCGATGATGATTTCACTGTGTTTGAAAATCATACCACAGGAATTGGCTCCAAATTGCTAAAGAGAATGGGATATGAAGGAAAAGGCTTAGGCATTAATGGCCAAGGCATTGTCAATCCCATCAAAGTAGAGGAATTACCCCGTCAGGCAGGACTTGGGTATGGCAAGAAAGGAGTTGGGGAATGCGATCCACCAACAATGAATGATGAGCAGCCCTCATCAATTCTTTCCAAATTGAAAGAGAAGGTAAAATATGTTGATTTCCTTTCGATTTCATCTCCTGTTAGTATGATGTCTATTGGAGATTTGGAGATCCCGATTATAGGGACCAATATGAGGCTCCTTACAAAGACAAGGAACGAGGGGAAAGATCTTGGTGCTAACAACCAAGGCATGACCCAACCTTTGGAGGTTACGCATGAACCTCGATTTGCAAGCTCGAGATACACCAGAGGAGAGTGCTCAAACGTGTCAGATTTGTCCGAGACTTCGCCGAGGAAAGAGAATGATGGGAAGACATCCTCGTCATCACATGGCAGTTTCCATTACAGGGAGAGAGTTGAGGCAAGTTCTCATCACCATACTGACATCAAAAACAAAAAAGGAATGTATAATCACTTTTGATATTCGAATTTTCATTATGATCATATTGCTAATAATGAACGAAGACAAAGGCATCGAAAAACATGAACTTTTTGTGGTTTACCTAACCATACCTTTTCCAAGTGTTGGAAAAGAATGGCAGCACTCATGAGGCATGAAAGACCCTCTCAACCACATAAAAGGTTAAGTAGGTATGGAGGAAGAAAACATACTGCAGCCATTGCAACAGAAATGGCCATCAGAGAGCCACTTGTTGGAAGCTCCATCCAGAGTAGTGCCTTAAAGGCAAAGCATCGGTGTGTGAACTAGGAAGAGCAGCTGTGCGACAAGCAAACCCACCTCAAGGAGGTGATCCATTCACATTGATAAGTGAAAAATGTTTCTTTTGAATTGTTTTCATTTCATGTTCATTCTTTGTAAATCATTGGTTGCATTTTTAAGTGATGTTGTGTTCACCATCACTTTGTCAGCAACAATGACGTCTGGTCATGTTTTGAGTCATATTTTGAGTCGCATATTAATACTCTGAAAGTGATGTTATGCTTCTATCACTTGTCAAAACAATAGTTTTTGGCCTTATGAATGTAAATCATGTGTTGCAGTGATGATGTGTTTTCCATCACTTTTTGAAGCAACCATGATGAGTTCGCCTTGTTGTCATATCTGGAGTATTACGTCTATCTTATTGTAAACTTGTCCACTGAGTATGTGTTATAAACTCGTGGCAAGTAGGGGACGTTTGGGTCTTTAGTTTTGTCATGTTATTCAAAGCATGTGATTTGCAAACAATGTACTATAGGTTGCAGAAGTAGAAGGTGTCGGCTCATCACTTGAGGCTCTGAAGAACAAAGGTGAAGGAGATGGAAGCGAGACCTTTTTAGGACATCTGTGATGCAGACATGGTACAGAGAAAGATGCAGATTACTTTTTATGCTTTTGGAGGACCAAAAGCTCCTCAATGGGGAGGATTGAGCTAGGTGGATCTTCAGACACCATGGCATGAACACTTGAAAATCAAAGTCTTTGGAATGACTTCGAACTAGGACTAGATTGAAGAGCATCTTCCTGATCATGGAGGTGCAAACGGTTCATTAATCCGAGTCCAGATGATGAAGTTATCGCGAAATGAAGGTCAACTTGTTCCTTAAGCAAATGAGGCATTTTCTCGTAAAAATGGGGTTTTTGGCCTCAAGGGAAAAATTGCATTGGGAATCATGCCAAGGGTGGACTTAAGGCAGGCCTTTCGAACCTCGATTAGCGATCTCCACCTAATCAGGATCGGGGGAAGGCAATCGGTGATATTGGCACTTTTAAATCGGCGATGTCGGCATCAACAGATTGGTGTCGGCAGAACCCAAAGGCAGAGGACCAGGACCCTTGGATATCAGCGATGTGATTAGCGATCGATGGATCAACGTCGGAACATGCCCATGTATCGGCGAAGGACCCGGGGCTGCAGTGATAGCAATATAGCAATTAAATTGCAATAGTTCAATCTGGAACCAATCAATGGCCAGGATCTAATCGGTGACATCAGCAATTGGCGATCGGCACCTTGCGATCCCAACTTGTGATATATCCCAGACTCGATAAATTTATAAGTCTGATTTTATAAATTTTGAAATCCGAATTGTCGGATTTTTTTCAATGATTTTCAGTGTTTTTCTAGGTTTTTGTCATATCATTGTAAAATGATAAAAAGCCTATTTTTAACAGTTGTTGTGCCCGCCAATTGTTCTATACAATGGCTTCCATCCTTAAGCAACAGACCTTTGAATTTGAAGTGCTAATGTCCCAAACATGTTATAAAACACGATGGGTGACAGAGAGCCGAGGGAGGCGAAAAGAAAAAGAAAGTCCACATGCCAGAAAAGTGCCCAAGAGCTCGAAAACCTATGCTAAAGTGTTGAGAGCATGGTGCAGAGAGCCGAGAGCAACGAAAGGCTGCGTAACAGATCCGAGAGCATATATCAGAGAGCCTCAAGAGCCTAAAGCGCTAGAGAGCCATGAGGAGGTTGCGCCGATGGAAAACCGCAGAATGAGAGGGCCATGCATTGTACAAAGATAGCTAGAGTGCCGCAGAGAGCTATAGCGAAGCATGATAACCAGAGACTGCTTGAAATTCTAGTAGATTCGTAGAGCTGTAGACAAACATGAGTGCTATAGGTCTAGATAGCCATAGAGCTACAGAGTGAGAAGACCCGAATGATTCTTCTCTTTATGATCAGTTATGGTTCTTCAGGATCGATTCTTCTTCTTAGCATTCCATCTATTGATTAATGCTTCTTTGATCGATTGTTCTTCGATCGCTTATTCTTCTTGCACATTGATGTTGTGAGATCAGTGTTTCAGCAAGTTTCAGCACTTTGACAGTTGCTTCAGAGCAACACTTCTTGATATGGCCATTCATAGTGAGGCCTTGATAGATTGGGAGCAGATTGTGCCTACGCAATGATGATGTGAACAGATGTTCATTGCGGGTCGTTTTTATCCACTTCTTCATTCATATCTTCAGATGGCCCATTGTTGGTGTGAGGTATATGATTTATTCATATATTTCTTCTTTTACATTATGTTGCAGATCCTAGATTGATATTGATGCAGGATATTCTTTAATTTCATGTTGTCATGATTCCTTACTTCATGTTATGAGGAATCTTCATATGATGTACCTTATGCTTTGAGATCCCTTATTGTATGTTGTTGTGATACTCTTGTTGTCATTGTTCATGTGTTTTGCTTTGACATCCCTTTTGTGCCTTGTTGGTAGGATGCACACCATGCATGTTTTGTGTCATAATGATAGGAGTTTTGATTGAGAGTTCTAGTTGTGGAATATATCTTAGAGCCACTCCTGCATGAGGGCCTTCTTCCTTGTATGATCAAGATAGAAAAATCTTGTGTACATCACTTTTATTGACAGAACCTAATGTAGAGGCCTACACCACCTTGACTGGGGCTCGGAGACGTAGTCCCTCCTGGACGAACTCTGTTAACAATGGCTTATGTTTTCATGTGCTGATGATTATTATGTTGCTCTTCTTTTTCCGCATGCAGAGGTATTCCTTTATGTTCTTTTAAAAAGCAATTTTAACACATCACAAAAGTAAAAGGTCTTGGAAAGGTCCTTCTTCACACCTGGACCTGGATCAACTGTGGAGTAGGTGTTCAATCAAGTCATCCTCATCCTACTATCTTCCTCCCATGGTTTCATGTAAAGCATAAAGTTGGGTGAAATAAAATTCATCTTCTTCCTCCTCCTCCAACCATAAAGGTAATTCATGCTCTAGCGAAAGATGATCAGGAGGGTATAGGACTAACTGCTTAGACATATGCCCATTCTTGATGGTCATATTCCCAGCTCTGTAACTAATTTAAGCATCGACAGTGGCCAACCATGACCTCCCAAGGATGAGTGGGTAACGAGTAAGCTTGGCCTTAGGCTGGAGAACTAGGAAATCTGTAGGGTACTCTAAAGAGTCAATAGATACCATCAGATCTTCCACAATTCCCTCAAGGGTCAATGGGGAATGGTTTGCAAGTTGCAGAACTATTGTGGTCTTCCTCAATGAACCTTGGAGGTTGAGCTTGATCATGGTGTCCTTGGTCATCACATTAATGGCAGCCCCAAGATCGATCAGAGTGTGTGGGACAATGGTGCCATTGATGTTCACATCTACTACAAGGCTTCCAGGGTCCAAATATTTTGGACAGATTACCTACCCTAGCATTAAGTCGGATAGCTGAACAATGACATTAATGGTAGGGGCTTACCTTTTTCGCCTCCCTGGATGCTTGAAGCACTTCTCCTTAATCAACTTATTGTAAATGGGAACATCTTTTATTGCCTGGAGAAGTGGGATCTTTACACATATATTTTTCAATTCTCCCAAAAGTTTAGTCATTTTGGGGTAGGCTGGAGTGGTTGGGCTAATCTCTCAAGAAAGGGTGGATTTACTTTAAGGTTGATTTCCTCTCTTTCTTCCTCAACCTCCCTAGGTGGAGGCGGAGGTTGGTTATCCAAGAGAACTCTCCCAAATCTCAAGTTAATCTCCTGGATTTCCACGGCATAAGCTGGATATGATGTCTCTCCACTGTATACTTGCTGAACTAGCCTGTTGTTCGGGTTCAGATTTGGCTGGGTAGGCATATGGGGTTGCTTGGTGGAGCAGAATGTAGGAGTTGTGTTTGGGCAAGTGGTGGAGGAAATAGAGCTGGAGCATTGTCGTATTGGAGCCTCCACCCCTGGAGTGGTGTATTCCACTAAGGTTGTGGTGGAGCATAAGGTTGAAATGATTGGCTAGCTAGATGGGAGTGATACTGAGATGCATAGGACCAAGGAGGGGGTCTAGACCAGGAAGGATGAGTAGGGGGTCCCTAAGAAGGTATGGTTGTGGTTTGGTTGGGGTTGTAAAATGCATGGGACGACCCTTGCATGCCCTGCTGCTATAGTCTAGGCCCATGAGGCCTCCTTTGGTTAATGTAGCAAAGCTTCTCAGTGACCCCTTCAGCTCCTTGATATACAGCTTTGAGTCCAGGTAAAGAAGGGCACTTGTCTATGGAGTGGTTTTCTTCACAAACCGAGCAAATTTCAATAGATTTTAATGGACGTTCACTCCTAGGATGCCTCCTAGTTCATCTAGGACAAAAAATGGCCAAGGCTCTCTCTGCTTCCTCCTGCTTCCTCTTAATGTTCATGGTGTCCATTTGCACAGCAAGGGTTTGCAGCATCTCAATTTTGAAATATTCCAGCATGTTTCCAATTTCACCCTTGATGGATGAGTTGTAATATTGTTGGCTTATGGGGGCCTAACCCAGGTTCAGAGTTTTTAAGCAAACAAATCCTTACACTACTAGCCCTTTCGGCATCAGCCCACGGAGTGTGGACTAAAGTCTCACTCAAAGCAGTATGGGGGGATGCTGGAACCAAGCTTCCTTACCCTTGAGATGGATGTGAAGTCAGTTTAGTCCAACTCTGTTCTAACCTTCGGTATCTTCATGATCTGTTACAATCAGCTTTCGTGTAGCCCTAACCAGGGGTTGGAGTCCTTTCGCACTGTTAGGGCAACAATCTGCGCCATTTTCCAAAACTACGCTAAGTGTCTTAGTTATCTTCTTAACAGATCTTTAGTTATCTTCGCATAAATGGATGTTCGTACTTGTGTTCACTTAACCACTACAATTATACACAGTCGTGCACCATATAAGCATAAAAAGTGAAATTCATACCCAATATAACAAATGCATAAAATAGGAAATAAAGACGCAGAATTGATAGAAAATTCTCTTTATTAATTCTCCAAACTATTACAGACTCGCGAACTCAGCTGAAAGGGTACACGCACTCAGCTGCAGACTACTAGGCCTCTGTGCACTCAGCTACAGAGCCTCTACCTATGCTACACCCAAAACTAGACTTTCACTTCAGATATGACTCAATTCTTCCTCATTGATTAGATTTTATCTTTGAATGCTTTAACTACTTAGAGCTTCGCTCTATTTATACAATCCCATGGTCTGCGGAGCATGGGTAGATCTTATACAACTAACATTACATTATCAAAATTCAGGGCGGAAAACCCTATGACTCTTTAACAAAATACGTGCTTCACACCCACAAAATGTGGGGTATTTACATTGGAATTACAAAATTGACCAAAATCTGGGCTCTAAGCCCCAAAAATTCCCTTGGGGGATCCCGCGCCAAACAAGCCCCCAACACAAACAACGTGACTCACCCTCGAGTCACTCTATAGGTGTGGAGATCTTTGCATGAAGACCTCCCAACTCTGATCGGATCACTTCAAGTTCGGTAGCACACTGAGTGGCTACCTACTGGACTTCCTCAACGCGTTGTTCAGTGACCGTTGTCGCAAAACTACTGCCCTGATTCCTTTCGTAAGTTGCTTGTAGCTGCGCAAGTTTTGCTTCAATGGAGGCTGTAATGGTATAAGCCTCTGATCCATGACTATAGGTGTGCTTTCAAAACTGCCTCTTTATGTCAAGAGACATCTACCTGCTCCTTGAGCGCCTTAGCCTACTGCATCCTCACAAGCCTCTATGTAAGGGAAACTGTTATACAGCAAATTGACCCCCTCATCAGCTTAGAGGGGAAAGACATGATAGCTGAAGCAAAGACCAAGATCACATGCCTTGTTTCCACACTAACGTTGTCTATGCACTGACAATTTGCTTTATAAAGATTCTCTACAAGCCTAAGGGTGCGTTAGTGACCCAACTAACTTTAGTTGCTAGTTTGGGAATAGCATTAGTGGACCCTAATAAAGTTCTAAGGATCAAAGGAGCAAATTGACTCATAAATATCTAGATATTTTCTCCTAGATCCACTCAAGAAAAGCAAGGAAACATCTCAAGTTCGACCTATTTGGGGGATTTCTAATCCTAATGAAGGAGGCAAATGGGAAAGAGCTAAAAGGCATGGCAACTTCATTTCTTTTACCCTAAGAAACTCATGGAAGAACTTGGTAACCCTAACTCAATTGCTACATAAGCAAAGGTAGGGCTATGGTGATAGAGGTCAAATCATTTGAAAGGATAGCATATTTGATTGTTGAGCATTGTCTCAAATCATAAGAAGTTGGTAAGAAGGGAGAGAGAGAGAGAAGATGGAGGGGTAAGGGAAGGCTGATGCAACAGATGGTTGTAATCACTCTTTCGACATTAATATAGAACTGCAGTTGTACTGTCTACTCTATGGTGTTGGTACTCTCATTCATTTGTTTTTTTTTCTAATACCTTTTAGCATGAGTAGCTTAGTTATGTGTAACTAGATGTCTTTTATGTATTCATGTATTAGTTATCAAGGTTGTATGCTGTGATTATGCTTGTGACTTGATCTAGAGCTGGCTCAGAGGACTTCCATCTAGTTGCATTGTGCTCTCCAGTAAATCTACACGAAGGCTTGAGGTAATCCATCTGTTTTGATTTTATAGTTAGTTAGTGTTTATGGACATGCATGTAACTTTGTGATGGCTACAGATAATCTTATAGTCTACCAAGGGTCCCGGGATGACCCTTGAGAGTATCTCCATTCTCCATACATGTGCATTTTATCCTATAGCAGAATTGGTGACTCCATTGGGGACTATACATCTAGATCTCAGTTTACCCAGATAATTCTCAGTTTCCTCCTCCTTGTAATACCTCCCTATACTTCTGCATTCCCTTTCTGACCCACCAAAACCTTACTGCATTCTACCTTTACATATTCAATCTAGAATCTGATCCAAAAGACCCTGTTTTGAGCTATTTCCCCACACTAACATAGGTTAGCAGACTACACAGTGCATTATAAAGTTTTGTGTCTGCTTACATAGAGCGTTAGTGGACCCAGGAACTCTCTGTGGCCACTGCTACAGAGCGTTAGTCCCTTAAAATCTTGATATATAGTTGTGTCTGCAAACTCAAGCGTATAGGAAGCCTACTCATGGACTGAAAGAGGGTATGCAACTATAATTTGTTAGCAAGACTAGTGTCCTGAAAGAATTTTTTTTTTAGTAAATAAGTTTTTTTCTTTCTTAAAAACATTTTTTATGAAAGAAAGATCCATATTTTTATTCATTCTTCTATTTAGTTGGTTAAAAGCTGCTTTATTTTGGTTTCAAGTAGTTGTTAGGAAAGCATTGGAAATATTTATGTTGGTTACGCATGTGTTATAATGAATAGGATGCATGGAAAAAATATGAATATGTGAAAGACTCTCACCTGTAGAATACAACTTGTTTTCATCAAATTGAATATTTTTTAAAGCATTTTCTTGTGCATGATTTTTGAGTTCGAGTCCCATCACATTTCATATATCAGCTCCCCTACCAAAGAAAATAAAAAATTACACATAAAATTGACCTAAAATCAATCAGTAACTCTTTATTGAGCAAATAAACATTAGTTCAGGCTAGGATCTTGGGATAGGTAGTGTGAATAAACTACCAAAGATCAGAAACCAAAACTCGTGTCATTAAAAGAGATAAAATTCCTGCTGCACTCATACTACTGGGACCACTCCAGTCAAAGTAGAGCTAAATACGAGACAACATTGGACTGTAAGTGAAGGTAGCCCACCTTCGCTTGCAACTCCTTTGGGTATTCTATGTTTTGGGGATCCCTTCGGGGATTTCGGAGCTGAGTTTGGGACTCAGGTATCTTGCCCACACAGCATACTATTTGCGACTATGTCCCCCGTAGTAGTGTCTGTGATTTGAGGTATCCTTAGTGGCCAAGATTTTAGGGACTTACACAAGGTGACTAGGACGGGTCGCCCTAGTACCTAACACAGACAGACCTACTTTGTCTTCAGTTTTTGGGTGGGTGCTCATCTTCACGAGAGTACTTGGCCCTTTAATCTGAGGTTCAGGCGAAGCTCAAGAGTAACCGTAACTATAAATTTGGCCAGTCCTCTATGTTATTCATTCTGATACTAGGTTTCATCTCCAGTGATTGGTGCTTATCAGACAGGGTCATTTCCCTCTATTTGCTACTTGATCAACTTAGTGTTTTTTTTATATTTTTTAGGCATCCATGTGTTATCATTTGAGACTTTAACAAATATCACAATAAAATTTATTGATAAAACTTAATGGTCACCGTGGCTACATCTGACCCTCGTCATCAATCTAGACAATTGTTAGGACTTCCTCCACTCATTATGGAAGATCCACCGAGCTCCATTGAACCGGATTCCCCATCTTCGAGGAATCAGTCTCCTAGATCTCACACAGAATCTATTTGGACAACCGACGATTCAAGTTTTCCAGAGGATTTCTTTACTGAAGGATTTCTTCCTCTCTTTAACCCTCCACCCACGAATATGTTAGAACCACTTTTGGTTCCTGTGTCACCTGTACTCCATGTTTCTTTAGTTGGAGCATTTCCATCCATCCCGTCAATGAATAACGAGTTGTGGAACTTTGTGGACACTTTTGGTCCTCCATCACTTCCCCAGTCGACAGTCACCACCACAGCATTGATAGCAAACCCTACTATCCCATTTGTCCCATGTACAAACACTCACATGACACCCTCCATGAGTGGAACCCAGCTGATGCTAGGTTCCACCCCTTTTGTGTCAAATTGTATACATTCGACAAGTGCTACATACAGTGCTCCTTATAACACTTAATATAGCACAATTAGTGTGGTTCCCGTCAACCAACAATATGGTCGACAACCATTGTACAGTTCAAACCCCCATATTCAAGTATCTGGAGGAACTCCCAATATGCACATACTGGTCAGGAACATAACATTTCCCCCTCCATTCTCAGGCATGCATGGTCAGTCACTGATTGAGATGAGCGTTCCTTATGTCAATCAAGGACATATGGTTAGTTTTGTGGTGGGCAGAATCCTCAAGGAGGTCCCAACCAATCCATGGGGGCACCCTACTCACAAATTCAAATGAGTCAAGGGGGCACTGCTTATCCTGGGGGCAATTCGATACCCCAGCATCACAATCCCCATGGAAATCCACATTACAACACCATACCCCAAGGCAACTACTATACCACACAGCCTATGTATAATATTGGGACTCAAACGGTGGGAGGACCGCAAGGATCCTCATGTCATATGTCATCGCCTTGGTCCGAGTCGGGGCCACCACACACTCTGCCTTTCTTGGCAACATTGGATATCCCAGACTTGTACAAACTTACAAATGACCCCATCTATCATAACTTACTTTGGCCATCGATCCCACATAAAATACCAAAAAACATCCACAAGTTCGATGGAAAACAAGGGGAGGATCCGGGCACCCATATCACCACCTATCATCTTTGGTGTGTTTCTAACTCCATGGTGGATGATAGTGTCCAGTTACATCTTTTTCCCCGTGCCCTCACTGGTAATGTAGCTAAGTGGTACATTGAGTTACCATGTGCATCAGTAAATACCTTCGATGCTCTAGCGATGGAATTCGTAAAGCACTTCCAGCTACCCATCTACTATGAGACTGGGACAGAGCTCCTCACTTCAGTACGTTAGGATACTACCACCCACATATCTGATCATATACATGAATGGAGACATACGTGGAGGTTAGTCAAAGCTCCCCTCCTAGACTATCTCTTAGAAAACTAGTTGTGCAAGTCCCTACTTCTGCAAATCACTAAATATGTCGCTTTAGGTGGTGCAGTCACAGAATATCAATCCATATGTTGTGCCCAACACTTATATCTCATATATTCACAGTCTGGCACTCTTTATGACATAATCCCCAATGCCCCTTGCAACTCTAATGCTTTCGCTACTTAGCACCCCGGAGCGCACACCGATGGGATTGTCGGCGCAACCTCTCGGGCTACTATAAAACAACTCAGTGATCACATTGGCCAAATGTCAGTGGACCCCTCTACCAAATCAACTACTCTTCCTACCACTGCGATAAACTCTGTGTAGTCTATGTAAAAACCTGGTGGTAAGAACAAGAAGAATAAGAAAAAGACTACTCCTTTTGAGGAGCAGTCAATAGAGCAACAAAACCCAAATCAGAAGGCTGCTGCACCTCCTAACGATGGAAAGGATAAACCTGCCCGATTCCATTGGAAAATCTGTGCACAAAACCACATGACATATCTATGTCCACATCTTCAAGAATGCACAGATTTCATTGCTAAAAAGGATACTGGTAGGACCCCCGCTGTCCTTAATAATCCTTTCCCTAGTCAGCAGTAGCAAAATCTTATTGCAAACCAACCTCAAACCCCGCAAAGGGGCAACGATAGTTCGCAACATCCTTCAGCTGGTGAAGGATCCTCTACTGTTTACACCTTTGAAACGGTAGATCTGCAAACAAGAGCCAAATCCTATAGAGCTCCTATTGCTCATGCAGAGGAACCTTCCTCAAGTCAAAACCCACCGCTGCCTAACGATTTTCATATCGAAAGGCCGGTTGCTAACCTTGTAATTCACCCCCCTAAAGGGCACTTTGACGCATAATGCACAATACATCTTCACATGCCACCCAACACTACAGCATTGTAGAATACTTGGCACAAGTGTCGTCGGCTATTTCTACACTCGAAGTATTACAAACATGCCTAGCACAAAAGAAAGCTTTGCTTTTGGCTATTGGTGGTATCGACCCACAAGATTCCATGCTTGCGATTTTCGACAAGGAAAAGTGTAAACCTCTCCTTTCCCACCAACTTGCATTTCAAGTGCAAATATTTTTGAAAGATAAAGGTATACATCGAATTGTCATCGACGAAGGTGCTTCTACTTGCATCATGTCAGCTTCATGCTGACTCGTTTTGGGTTATCCAACCCTATCTCCATTGTCAAATTCCCTTAAATATTTTGACGGCCGCACTTTCATCCCAAAAGGTTACCTAGCTAGCTATCCCATCACCTTGAGTGGGAAAATGATAACGGTGGATATTGAAGTCATGGATCATAAACTCGACTATAATCTACTTCTGGGCTACACTTGGACTTATGCCATGAAGGTCGTGGTGTCTTCGGTCTTCCGTATCATCCTCTTTCCCTTGGATGGAAATATAGTCACAGTGGACCAGCTGTCCTTTTGCACCCCAGATTACTCTCCATTACCTAGCAGCTTTGTACCCTTAGTGGGTGGTGTACCTTACTCTTATGTCAGTATTGGTACCAGTCTACTGAAGGCTTCTTCCCTGATGGGTTGTCTCCCTCTTTAGCTACCCAAGGTTTCACAGATGGTCAATATGCTTTCATCTATTCCTCATGAACAGACCGATCCATGGATCCTACCGACTCCTTCAGACATTAACACATATGGAGAACAAATGTTGCTGTCACCAGCTAAATTTTCCTACCAAGCTATTCAATCTACATCCACATCTCTGGTCACTTTGGTTACAACCAACAATACCACTGCCCCTCCCATAACCACTCCTTCTTTTGATCCACTCAATCAAGTCCTACCTACGGACAAAGCTATTCAAGAAATCATGAGTTTAGAAGAGTGACCTTGGGAGGACTCGCACCATCATGTTTTGATATCTGATTCGGACATGATGCCTCTTCAAATCATGTCACCTAACGCACCATAAATCATTTCCTCACCCTATACGACTATCCAAACTTCGGACTTGAAAGGAAACATGGGAAATATTTCAAAAACATTGCTCATCGATATTAAAGTCAAGACATGCATCGTGGAAAACAAACAGATTGGAGCCCATCACAATCCTTAGGAAATTCCGGGCTTCACCTACTATTTTAAGGACTTCCGTGATGTTTTCCCTTGGTATTATGAGGAAATGCATGGAACAGACCCTTCTATTGTTAAAAATGAGATCAAGAAAGACCAAGCATTCTTTCCATGGTATTTTTCTTTCTCGTTAATCCAAAAAATCCTCGAGTCTCCTTCTTAGATCTCATTAAACTACCACGAAGTAGATCGATCATTCTTTTTATGGTATTTTTCTTGCTCGTTAATCCAAAAAATCCTCGAGTCTCCTTCTTCGGGCTCGTTAAACTACCACGAAGAAGATCGAGCATTCTTTTTATGGTATTTTTCTTGCTCCTTAATCAGAAAAATCCTCAAGTCTCCTTCTTCCAGCTCATCAAACTATTATGAAGATGAACAAGTGTTCTTTTTATGGTATTTTGCTTGCTCATTAATCTGAAAAACCTCGAGTCTCCTTCATTGGGCTCGTTAAACTACTACAAAGAAGATATGAGCGCTTTCTTTTATGGGATATTTTCTCGCTCTTAAACTGAAAAATCCCCGAGTTTTTCATCATTAGGCTCGTTAAACACATACAACGAAGGTCTGAGCAACTCTTTTTCGCTCTTTTTCTAGCTCTTTAAACTGAAAAAGACCATTAGAGCATTCTTTTTAGGCAATTTTTTCTCGCTCATTAAACTGAAAAAATCTCGAGTTTTTTCTTTAGGCTCGTTAAACATTTATAAAGATGACTCAATCATTCTTTTAGGTACATTTCTCGCTCATTAAACTGAAAAATCCTGAGTTTTTATCACCGGGCTCGTTAAAAATCTACAGCAGCAACAAGAGCACTTACTTTTTTAGGACCATTTTTGGCTCTTAAATAAAAAAATCCCCTAGCTTTCCCCTTCTCTGGGCTCGTTAAATCTACGAAGAAGGAATGATCAGTTCTTTTACCTCTTTTTCCTTTCTCAATAAACTGAAAAAGATACCTTCATTTGACTCGTTAAAATTTGATGAAGGTATTGAGTTTTTCATCGCGTGACTCATTAAAAATTTATGATGAAAAATGAGTTTAGTCCATCTCCTTGTACTCGTAACAAAATGAGGTCAACATCTATTGAACATAGGTTTCTCTTTATCTGGATTCAATAGATTAACTCACAAAAAAGTAATCGATCTGAGTATACTGTTAACCTTTTGTCACACCCAGTTAACAACTATGACAAAGGGACCACCATGGAGTCATTCTTTACGATCTTTTCAGACTCTCTAAATATGAAAAGACCATCGAGTTTTCTCATCTGGATTCATTAAATTAAATAGACAAGATATAGAGTTGCTCTTTTTATAATCCTTTTCATACTCTCAAAACATGAAAAGATCGACGAGTTTGCATGTCTTGACTCATTAAACTAATCAGATAGGGTATATAGTCGCTCTTTTCGCGGCCCTTTTCAGACTCTTAAAATATGAAAAGATCGACTAGTTTACCCATCTGGACTCACTAAACTAATCAGACAGGCAAAGTAGACAATACAATTGCATTCAGTATTAGAAAGCATGGTTTGGCAGTAGTTGTTCCCTTGAACATGGCACTCCCTCAGATAAACCTTCCTTTTGACGGCCTCTCAATATGAATCCTTCCATCCTATGAGTTTAGCCTAAATACCTCGATGTTCTTGCATCTCTGTATCCTAACACTCTTTAGTGTTCATGAGTCTAGTGCTACATGGTTAAAACCATTGTTGTGCCTTCTATTGTTCAAGGGTTAACCTTTTGTTTCCTCCATCAACCCATCAAGCATATCCTTTCATCATGCCCTCTATTGTTTAGACCCAATGCTCAAATATTCCTCAAAAAACAAATCATTCTTGTCCTGTTTCGTGTTGATTGATGTAGGACACATTATTGCCTACCTTTCAACAGGTATATTCCTATCGATTGCAACACTCTATCTAGGAAGACAACCTAGAAACACATTCAGTGCCTTGGTACTTGCAGACATTAGTGGCAAGTTGCCTTATGCTTGATCAGGGGTTCTCATTATTGGCTCCTGGTTAAGCAATTCTATGGGTGTTCGATGACAAAAACATATTTCACACTCGTTAGATTGTACTGTGCATCTTGGATACCATCACCATTATTGGTGGCCTTCCTCGCATTTGTTAACGGTCTCCATTATTGACTAGTAATCAGATGATTTCGTGCATGTTCAACGTCAACACATATGTTCACATGTATTGATCTATGCTGTTCGGTGAAGCGGAAATCAAGACCTTGGGTAGAGGCTTGCATCACTCAGCCTTGTTTCCTCTCCCAAGTTGCATATATTATTTTTTGGAGACAGCTTATCAGAATGATCCTATTATGACATCGGATCCGCATTCTGCTTATCGGCGGCCAACATCGTCATATCCCTTTTATGAGAAAATCACTCTGACATAGCTACTGAGCATGGGAATGCCCGAATCAGGACCTGATTTTAGTAGTTTTATATATATGTGTTGTATCAGGTTTCTCGTACCACCCGAAGCTCTGATCCTCTCTCTCTTTTTGTCGAAGAAGGAAAATTGCAGTTAAGTAAATTATTTTGGCCATCGTTGCAGCCTCTGATCTCACACATTAGGGGGCATCTATTATACAGCAAATTGACCCCCTCATTAGCTCAGAGGGGAAAGACATGATAGCTGAAGCAAAGACCAAGACCACATGCCTTGTTTGCACAATAACGTTGGCTATGCACTGACAACCTGCTTTATTAAGCTTCTCTGCAAGCCTAAGGGTGCGTTAGTGACCCAAATAACTCTAGTTGCTAGTTCGGGAACAGCGTTAGTGGACCCTAATGAAGTTCTAAGGGTCAAAGGAGCGAATTGACTCATAAATATCTAGATATTTTCTCCTAGATCTACTAAAGAAAAGCAAGGAAACATCTCAAATTCGACCTATTTGGGGGATTTATAATCCTAGTGAAGGAGGAAAATGGGAAAGAGCTAAAAATCATGGCAACTTCATTGCTTTTACCCTAAGGAACTCATGGAGAAACTTGGCAAACCTAACTCAATTGCTACATAAGCAACGCTAGGGCTATGGTGATAGAGGTCAAATCATTTGAAAGGATAACATATTTTATTGTCGAGCATTGTCTCAAATCATAAGAAGTTTGTAAGAAGGGAGAGAGAGAGAAGCTGGAGGGGTAAGGGAAGGCTGATGCAACAGATGGTTGTAATCACTCTTTCGACATTAATATAGAACTGCAGTTGTACTGTCTACTCCGTGGTGTTGGTACTATCATTCATTTGTTTGTTTGTCCAATACCTCTTAGCATGAGTAGCCTAGTTATGTGTAACTAGATGTCTTTTATGTATTCATGTATTAGTTATGAAGGTTGTATGTTGTGATTATGCTTGTCTCTTCTATGTGCAGGACTTCATTTGGAGCCATCTCAGAGGACTTACATCTAGCTGCATTGTGCTCTCCAGCAAATCTACACGGAGGCTTGAGGTAATCCATCTGTTTTGCTTTGATAGTTAGTTGATGTTTATGGACATCCATGTAACTTTGTGACGGTTGCAAATAATCATACAGTCTGCCAAGGGTCCCAGGAAGCCCTTGAGGGTATCTCCATTCTTCATACACCATGCATTTTATCCTATAGCAGCAACCGTCTACGCGGTCCCCTTTACTTTGTCATATCTCTGTTGCAGCTTGCGCGCCTCTGTCTCTAGGCGCTCTATGTTCGGGTCCTCCTGCAGGGTTGTGATGACCTTGAATAACTGCTCGAATAGCTTCATGTAGTTCATCACTTCACTGTCAACCACCGCCATTGCTGTTGTGATAGCGGTGGTGCGATTTTCTCTGACCTCCAGCGGAGTTGAAGGTTGAGCCTTCCACTGTAGCTCTGTTATATGAAGGTTCAGCTCCAGCTGAACCCTGGCCATTTCTGCTTTGGCATCGCGTACCCTTGCTACTAACTTAGGTACGTGTGCCTCCACCAGCTCCTCTACTTGGATGGCCAACTCCAAGACCCTCTGTCAGGCTTCCTCCACAACCTGCACTATTTTGTTTTTCTGCTCCATGGCCTCATTGCGCTACAGGCTCAACTACTCAATGTTGATGTGCTGCTCGATCATTACTTGTATCGTGTGGCTCTCTCTATCCCAAAGCTCTATGGTGACTCTATCAAGCTACTGACCATAGGCCTGTTGGCCTCATTCTTTGTATTGCGTGCTCCATTTGGTAGCACTATTATATTGGTCCCCTAGCGAACAACATTTCCTTGGCAACTGAAGTGCCGACTACGAGGCTGGTGGACATTGTGCTAGCCTATGGAGTGCACACCTGCAACTCCTGTATTTGTGTCTAGATATCCCCCAACACCAACTAGTGTTTCTCCTCAAACTGTTGGAGGGTCTCCGCGGTGACATCCCTCACCGTTTTGCCAATATCATGCAGGTCTCCTTTAGTAAGGGTGATATGGTCGAAAGATGTTTTTGAGGCCTTTGTATTCTTTCATGGCCCTACCTGCTCTCATGGTCATGAATGCTTTAGTTGGGTGGAAGTTGTCTGCAGGTCCACTCCACCTTGTTATGTGTCTGTTTCTCGCTCAGGCAAAGGCAACTTCTATCCTTCGTGCTCTTCTTCTGTTGTCTTTTGCTACTCCTTAGCCAACTTCATAGTGTCGCGTGCCACCTAGGCCTTAGCCACTACTTCTTCCTTCTTTCGCTTTTCTGCCAGCTATGCCATCTGCAGTTTTGTCTCTTCCTTCTTCCGCTATGCAGTGAACTTCTTTGCTTCCGCCACGGAGCTCGCTAGAGCGCACCACTTCAACGGCCAAGACTCAAGGACCACAAAGATGACATTGTCGGTCACCAAACAAGGTAACTCATGCCACGTGTTGGGCACGGGATACCCCAAGGGAAGTTTTGGGGCTTAAAGCCCAGATTTTGGTTAACAATTGTAAATCCAATGTAAAGACTTTGCATTTTTTGGGCGCGGAGTGCGAAATAGTAAATGAGTCATAGGGTTGTCAATCCTCAGTTTTGTAATGTAAATTTGGCTTTAGAAATCTACCCATGGTATGTGGACAATGGGATTGTATAAATAGAGCGAGGCTCTAAGTAGTTAAGAGAATAGAATAGAAAATGAAGGAATGATGAATAATTGAGTCTTGTCTGAAGTGTAGGGTTGAGTCTTTGAGTCGTAGAGTAGGGGAAGGCTCTGCAGCTGGGTGGGTAGAGGCGTAGTGGTCCACAGCTAAGGGTGTGGACCCTTGTAGCTAACTACGTAGGGTGAGTCGAGTATGTAACTATTGAAGCATTAATAAAGTGAAGTTTTACTGAAATTCTGTGTATTTATTTCCTGTTTTTTGTATCGAATATATTGGGTATAGATTGCATTTCTGTTGTCTATATGGTGCGTGAACATATTTGATTTTGTTGATTAAGTAAATCTGAGATAAGGTATCTGTTTACGCAAAATTAACTAACAATTGGAAGAAAATAAGTAAGATACACAGCGTAACTTGGTGAAATAGCACAGATCGCTGCCCTAGTAGCGCGAAAGCATCTCTGCCCTTGGTTAGGGCTACACGAAATGTGATCCTAATAGATCGAAAAGGTCTCGTAGGTCAGGCTAGTGCGCGAAGTAACCTGAACGAAGGTAGGCATAGTTGGACTAAATCGACCCCTCAGACATCTCTAGGGTGTAGAAGCTTGGTTCCAGCATCCCCGCATACTACTTCGGGTGAGACTTCAATTCGCACACCCTGGGCTGATGCCTAAAGGGCCAATAGTGTAGGGATTTGTTTGGCTAATTAACTCCGAACCTAGGTCAAGCCCCCTCAAGCCAACAAATGGTTTCGTTGCCGAGACCAGAATCTGCATGGAGATGTCTGATGTCGTATCATTAGAATCCAACCAAGAAAGAAATTGAAGGTTAGTTGGATAGGAGGATTTACAAGTTCATGGCGCAAGAGAATAGGAACCCACAACTGACAAAAGAAGAGTGATTAGACTGCTACTTGTCCACAAAGATCCACGAAATCTTCTTTGCGTCTTTCCTATTGAGCTGTATGAGTGGATCGCGAAGCTAGCAGATAGCCAAGGAAGGTGGAATCTCAACAGTCCTATTTTGTGGACCCCAGAGTTAGTGCAAAGGTTGGAAGCATCGGAGGATAAGATCACATGTGCCATTGATCATTGGCTTGATCGTATTATAGGAGGATTTGTTACTAAGTTCATGGTTGACACCTCACTCAGCTACAAAGAGGTAGAGTGACACTTTCTCAAGGGACCATGAGGTAAGTACATAAAGTCTCTAAATGCTTGGATTAAAATGTTATTGTGCGAAAAGAGGGTTATCCAATTACCTTGATGTTTGGGGCTATGCAAAGTGGAAAAACTTACAGGAATGAAGGAAATAAGGGACCAGAAACTAGCCCCTTGATTTCACCCCTGTGAGGATATGAGGAAGAACTCGTGAAGGTCTCGCCGCAAAGTGCGATCCATCTGATAAGGCAAAGAATTCCGCGAATACCACGCACACTGCCATGAGCTTCATCGCCTTCACCTTCATCTTCACCTGTACCGCCTTCGCCACCATCACGAGTCAATATGGAAAGCACGATAAAGTTTCCTATGTTCAAAGGATTGGCAAATGAGGATCTGGACCAATTTTGGTTCGTGGTAAAATCTGTATGAGAAGCGCAGGGAGTTATAGATGACAATATAAAGAAAGAGACACTGATTAGCACCCTGCAGGACCATGCGCTAACCTGGTATATTAAGCACTCCAATGATAATCCAAATGTGGGAATCGCGGATATTCAAGCAGCGCTAAATAGAGAATTTAGTAGGCCGAAGTCTGAAGCACAGTCGATCATTGGATTCAAAGAAATCACGATGTTACCAAGCGAGACTCTTTGGAGTTGGATCAGAGGTTGAAGTGTATGATTCGTGAAGCTAATATGAATCCAATAGATGGATAACATCGCGAATGGTTTGTAGCATCGCTAACGCCACATTTAAGGAGCGTGCTATCGCAGCAGAAGTTAATGACTCAGGCAAAGGTCTTAGAGATCCCGATGAGGCTGCATGAGACCCCAATGTAGGATCCTAACTTGGGAGTTCAGAAAATCCACTCGCAGTTGAAAAGCTTATGCCTTGAGATCCAGAGTCTTAAACAGGATAGAACAGCTCAGCCAGAAGTGCATGAAGAGGTGTGGTGCGTAAAATGCAAGGGTCGTGGTCATGATAAGGACCACTGCCTGGTGTTCACGAATTACATCATGGGAGGAGGACCGATGTCATTAAGGCCAGAAGCACAAGCGAGACCTAGCGCAGCGCGTGCTTTGTGGTGCGCGATTTTTCAAATAAGGGGAAATCGTGCTATAGACATCTCCCATTTGTTACAGAAGTACATGTAGAATTCACAACAATTTTTCTATAATTTTTGTAGGTCGATGGGACACAATGAGCGCACTTGTAGGAGTTATGAGTTGCTAATGGATGGAAGTCCCACCTACAGAGTTCAAGATGAATTACGACCCATAGACCCGAATGAAGGAGTGGTGTGAACAGGATTTTAGGGGCGCAGACAAGGCTGAGGTGGAGGACGACTTGGAAGAGGTCGCGGACAACTGATATGCTACAATTGCAGAGGATGTGGGAATTTACAGGGTAAGTTCCTCAGAAAGAATACCAAAAGGACACCGCTCACAACTAGATCATAGATCAATACACCAGTATTTTTGACGTGGTTAAAACCCTCAAAGAGGGAAACAGTCCACGGCCTGTCCCAACGTGGGTACTACAGGCAATTTATTAATCAAAGAATGAAAATTTACATAAGCTTCTCTCATGCACGGATTACCCGAACAATGACCCTCCATGCGCTTTAAATAGAACTCATGGACCAATCGGGTGTCAAGCCACGGATCAAGTGTCGGTAATACCGAGGTGAGAGTGAACCGTCGGATCACTACATATCGTGACCGTCGGATTGTAAGTTACAAAATGTACAATGGTAAAGAAAGACACTTTACCTAACTCTATACCTAACTCTATACTAGACCAAGTTGAACTTAACTATATCCTATGTGTCGGAATATCCTAACATCCCCCCTTAAGAACAACTTGGGATAGGATTGAAGGATTTACAAATATGACACAATAGGAGAAGGAAGGAGGCACTAGAGCCTATCCCCCCTTAGTGACAACTTCCTGAACTCCAAGCATATATCGAAGTTTAGTGAACTTCGCCTCTGTGAGAGCCTTTGTGAAGATGTCTGCAACCTGATCATCTGTTGAACAATATTGCACTTCAAGAACATGGTCATAAATGAGCTTTCTGATGAAGTGCATGTGTAGTTCAATGTGTTTGCTGCGCTAATGCTAGACTGGATCTTTGCATAGCTGAATGGCACTTTGATTATCACACCAAAGTGTGGTTGGATGCTGCTGCTCAAAACCAAACTCTGATAGGATCTGACGAAGCCACAAGGCTTCCTTACTAGCTTCCACGGCACCACGATACTCTGCTTCTGCTGACGAAAGAGAAATGGTAGCCTGTTTCTTACAAGCCCATGTAATAGGTCCTGAACCAAGAGTGAAGACATAACCGGCAGTGGACTTCCAATCATCAGGGTCACCAGCCCAATCAGAATCAGTGAAACCAACTAATAGAGGAGCTGCTTTGGCACTGTAATGAATCCCAAACTGTACTGTACCTCGAACATAACGAAGTATTCTTTTAGCTGCTTTCCAATGACTTTCACGGGGGTTTTGCATAAAACGAGCAACAAGGCCAACAGCAAAGGAAAGATCAGGATGAGTATGGGTTAAGTACAAGAGTTTTCCTACAAGTTGACGGTATAAGGTAGCATCAACTTCAGGAGAAGTACAAGAGACTGAAAGTTTGACTCCAGACTGAAAGGGAGAAGGGGCTGGCTTACAGTCTTCCATGTGAAAATGACGAAGAATATCACAAGCATACTTGGACTGGGAAAGGGAAATACCTTCCTTGGATTGCAAGACTTGAAGACCGAGAAAATAGTGTAAGTGTCCTAAGTCTGTCATTTCAAATTTCTTTTTGAGGCTAGACTTCACATGGTTTATAAGGTTGGGATCACTACCAGTAAGGATAAGATCATCAACATAAAGAACAAGGATGATAAGAGAGTTGCCCACTTTCTTGGTGTAGACAGTATTGTCAGAACGACACCTAGAAAAGCCAGATTCTAAAAGAAAGCTATCCATTTTGGCATACCAAGCCCGAGGAGCTTGCTTGAGACCATAAAGGGATTTCTTGAGTCGACAAACAAGGCTGGAGTCTGTTTGTATGAAGCGAATGGGTTGTTCCATATAGATTTCTTCCTTCAAGTCCCCATGCAAGAAGGCAGATTTAACATCCATTTGATGGACTTCCCATTTTAAAGAGGCAGCAAGGGAAAGAACAAGGCGGATAGAGTTCATTTTGGCAACAGGGGAGAAGGTTTCAGTGTAGTCAATGCCTTCAACCTGTGAAAAGCCCTTAGCAATGAGACGAGCTTTATGTTTATCAACTTTCCCATCGGGTCCATACTTGGTTCTGTAAACCCATTTACATCTAACAAGTTTGCGTCCCTTTGGTAGAGGAACAAGATCCCATGTATCATTTGTCATCAATGAATGATATTCTTCATTCATAGCTGCTTCCCAATGTGGATGGCCTGAAGCTTCTGCAAAAGTGTCAGGATCATGATTTACTGGAGCTTGAGCCAGTAAAGAAGAGGCTCTTTCAAACTGAGAACGTGTACGTCGCTGATCTGTAGGATCACCGGCAAGATCACCTGCTGCATCCCGAGTAGCACAGACCCATCTTGGAAGTTGAGGATCCTGAGAAGGTGGGGGAGGATTATCATCCTCGCTTTCATCATCTGAAGAAGAAATGTTTTCAAAAGTAGAAGAGATAGGAAGAGGTGGCACATCCGCCGGACTAGGCTCACAGGCTGATTTATTTTCATCAAATTTTACATCTCTTCTAATGATAACATTTTTGGACTTAAATGGAATAAGTCTATAACCTTTTACATCTTCAGAATATCCAACAAAAGTACATTTCTCACTCTTAGGTTCTAAAGCTTTATGCTTTTCATCTGGAATATGGGCCCATGCTTCACTTCCAAACACACAAAAGTGACTTACATCTGGTTTAATGGAACTCCAAGCTTCTTCTGGAGTGATATTCTCTAGAACCTTAGTAGGAGTACGATTAATTATATAATTTGCACAATTAATTGCTTCGGCCCAAAAACTAAGACTGAGTCCTTTAGATTGCAGCATACAATTAGCCATTTCCTTTAAGGTGCGATTTTTCCTTTCAGCTACACCATTTTGTTGTGGAGTGTATGGAACAGTATGTTGCATTTGAATTCCATTTTCGGTGCAAAAGTTGATGAATTTGTTTTTAACATATTCTCCACCATTATCAGTTCTTAGCTTAAGAATTTGATGTCCAGATTGTTTTTCAACAAAGGCTTTGAAGGCCAAAAATGTGTTAAATACTTCGCTCTTGAGTTTTAAGAAGTATACCCAAGTGCGTCTGGAGAAATCATCAATAAAAGTTAAGAAGTACTTGCAGCCAGAGAATGAAGCAACAGGAAGAGGACCACATAAATCACTGTGCACAAGCTATAAAGGGGATGAGGCGTGCCAAGAGGCACGTTTGTGAAAACTGTCCCGATGATGTTTTCCGAGTGCACATCCGGAACAAACACCATCTCTGCAAGATACCATAGGAAGACCTGTCACCATATTTTCTTTACATAGATGCTGAAGGGAGCGATAGTTTAAGTGACCAAATTGCTCATGCCAAAGTTTGCTCACTTCATCATTATGAGCAACAAATACTGAAGGAAGATTTGATGACCCAAAGTTGTGAAACTTATACAACCTTGTGGAATCATCAGCAAGACCAGTAGCTAGAATTTGTTTAGGATCTTTTAGATCCTTGATTACAACATCATGAGGTGAAAATTCAACAATTTTACCTTCACCTGAATGAGTTATCTGATAGACAGATAGAAGGTTGCAGGATAAGGTTGGAACACATAATACATCATTAAACTGACCATTGTCTAGATGAACAGTTCCAGTCCCTACAACATTAAGAGATCTATCATCACCAACATATATATTTTTGGTGTTACAATCATTTAAAGAAGAAAACATGGCTTGGTTTTTGGCCATGTGATAAGAGGCTCTAGAATCAATGAGCCACTCATGAGAATGAGAAGAAGAAGAAGATACATTTAATGCATAACCAGACTAAGATGATTGACAATGACATGCAGAAAGTGCCATTCCGGAAGTTGAAGTTGAAGTAGGCTCCACATGGATGTTATGTTTCTTCATTGCGGCTTCCAAGGCTTCGATCTTCTTAAAGCATTTAGATTCTAAGTGGCCATCTCGATTACAAAAGTTACAATGTCTATCAGTCTTCTTCCATTTGTTTTTATTGGTCTTATCATTTTGCTAAAATGATCTTTCATTTTGAGGCTGAGTTGGTTTAGGACCATTCTTTTGAGGATATGACTTCTTAGGATTCTTTGAATTTGGTTGCTGCTGGGCGGCTAACGCTTTCGTGGAAGAGTTTCCAAGATTAAGAAGACCAAGGTGTAAGAGTTTTTCTTGTTCTCTTATTAAGGAATCACAAAAGGAGTCAAAGGAAGGGGCCTTGTAGTCTTTTCCTTGACAAATGAAAGCTTCCCTTGTAGAATGGAAAGTGGAAACAAATACAGAGTAGGCTGGTCCCAGCTTAGTAAGGATGGAATAAATAAGGTTACCATCTTCTTTCTTAACTTTAACACCTTCCAAGAGATATCTAAGGGTCTTGAATTTGGACAAGAAATCTTCAATGCAAGAAAAATTATTAGGATCCAAAGTAAGCAACTCATTTTCAAGTTGATGGGCTCTAATTTCATTTTTAATCCCAAAAACTTTAGCTAGTTTTTCTAATGCTTCATGAGGAGTTTCAAGTTCTGCAATGTGGAATCTAAGATCAGGGGAAATAGACATCCCTATCAAACCACGTGCTTGATCTTGTCTATTTTCCCATTTTGCAGCCTTGTCTTCATCTTTTGGTTTCTTCTCTTGGTCTGTGGCTATTCTGAAGAGACCTTTACTTCTAAGTAAATCTTCCATGTAGGCTACCCATTGGAAGTAGTTAGTGCTGTCAAGAATGACTTGGCATGGACTTTCCATTTTTAAAAAAAAACTGAAGCTGAAGATGCTGAAAGTAAGTGTTCCAATGGATAGATCTTGAAAAAATAGGCGGTTTTAAAAAAAACGGCTCTGAAAAAGGCTTCCGGATGAAGAAGTTATGGCTTTTTGAAAAAAAATTGTTGACGTTGCCGGCAAAGTACGCGAATGTGCGGGAATGAAAAGATCCGCCCCCACAAAATGGAGACTTGAACCCAAGACCTCTACTCTCTTAAAATAGCTTTGAACCAATTGATCTATACAAAAAATTTGAGAGAGAGAGAGAGAGAGAGAGAGGGGGGGGGGGGCCTTGGTTTGCGTGCTTGCCTTGAGAAAGCTCTTTTTCCCTACAAAACACAAAACACAAAACCCAACACGAATATGCAAAGAAAAACGAACCTTGCGGCTCGAAGTTAGCTTTAGCCAAAAAACTAGAAATTTAAAAAAAAAAAATCTCAAAGTTAGCTTTAGCCGAAAAACTAAATATTTTTCTCAATGTTTCTGATTTTCCGAGATCACACTAAGGTGTAGGGAAAAGAGCATACGTATGAGAAAAATCCTTCCTTTCTGTTTCTGATTTGCCCAGATCACACAGAGTCGCAGGGAAAAGAGCATACGCAGAAATGAAAGGTATAGATCCGGTTTAAAAAAAAGGCTAAATAAACCGAAACCGAAATAAGCAGAGAGAAAATAACAGTAAACTGCAAAAAACACTGTATACCTCCCGATCTGAAAAATGACGCAGCTAGGGCTACCAGAAACCTTTTCGCGTGAAATGAAAGGGGTTCCTCACTGGAACAAATGCTCCGAACGCAACAGAGCAGTCCTCTCGGCCCGAAAGCAGTCAGAAACAACAGATCTAGGAAACGACAGCCGCATGCAGTTCTACCGGCTTCAGATTTGGATCACCAACGGACGCGGCCCTCAAATAGCTCTGATACCATGTGGGAATTTACAGGGTAAGTTCCTCAGAAAGAATACCAAAAGGACACCACTCACAACCAGATCACAGATCAATACACCAGTATTTTTAATGTGGTTAAAACCCTCAAAGAGGGAAACAGTCCACGGCCTGTCCCAACGTGGGTACTACAGGAAATTTATTAATCAAAGAATGAAAATTTACATAAGCTTCTCTCATGCACGGATTACCTGAACAATGACCCTCCATGCGCTTTAAATAGAACTCATGGACCAATCGGGTGTCAAGCCACGAATCAAGTGTCGGTAATACCGAGGTGAGAGTGAACCGTCGGATCACTACATATCGTGACCGTCGGATTGTAAGTTACAAAATGTACAACGGTAAAGAAAGACACTTTACCTAGCTCTATACTAGACCAAGTTGAACTTAACTATATCCTATGTGTCGGAATATCCTAACAGAGGACTAGGACATTATGCGTGTGATTGTACGAACCCAACGCATCCATCTTGTCCATATTTTACTTTGTTTGATCATGAGATGGAAGATTTTCCTACGCTAATAGCTAGGATACGTGACAAAAGAGTGCTATCACCTCCCCTGAATCAGAACCTGTAGATGATGAGGTCTAAATTGCGTGAGGAAGATCCAAATTTGAACATTGTGCTCTGAAGTGGAATCGCGATAGGAGATGACAAAGGCAAACAACCTGAAGATAGTACCTGGGTTCACAAAGCTCCAGCGAAAGAAGTGGAATTTGATTTGGAGTGCACTCGGGAAACCTTCATGGAAGCTAAGAAGTGCTTCGCTCATGCCTCCACTTCAGGAAGCAAGGATAAACCAGAGCCGAAGATGGATCCATCTATGCTCATGAAATTCCTAGAAACATGCATGAAGTTACTGCATGACAGTAAGGCTTTAAAGGGATTACATGAAGTCATTAATATATGCGTTGGGACCATGCCAGGAGAACTGTGCATAGTCCGAAAGATTGGAAAGCATAAGACAAGGATGGGAAGAGAAATGATGCTAATCACACAGATTGGAGAATATGAAATGGACCAAGTAATACTAGATTTAGGGTCGGATGCGAATGTTTTACCAAAGCAGATATGGGAGCAAATGGGGAGACCTACGCTACAATGGTCTCCTATTTAGCTGCGAATGGTGAACCAGTAGAAGATAATAATCATGGGGTGATTGCAGGGACTCACTATTGATATTGAGGGAGCGAGTGCGCTGGAAGACTTTGAAGTGATAGAGATTGTTGATGACAGTAATCCCTACCTCACACTCTTAGGAATTGATTGGGCCACTGACATGAACAGGGTGATTAATCTGAAGAAGCGTAAGATGATTTTTGAAAAGAAGTCACTATGCATAGTTATACCTCTAGACCTTTCTGAAGGATCGCGCTATACAGAGCCGGTGCGTGACTATGAAAGTGATGATGATTTGGACTACATCTATAAGATAACAGCATGAAACCAAGACTAGGTGAATCCCACTATGGATGGACGGCTTGCATGGGAGCACGAGAGCTCCTGTACTTTGGATTCGGATGAGGGAACGGAGCAATGGCAGAACCAGTTACATGAGGTGACTACACTAAATTGTAATATGATGACAAGGTCACTGCACTGTGTATCGACAAAAGTAAGGGACCTACCTACTTATGATGGGTTAAGTGAGGTATATACCTTCTTGGATATATTTGAAAGACAAGTGTCGGAAAAGCAACGCTTCCAGGCCTTGAATTGGGTACCATGTACTACACCCGCAAGGTGGTGGGATATGCACAAAGGGAGCTTTGATTACTAGCGCAAATGTAGAAGGATGATGTGCACATAGTTTGGGAAGCCTAGAGTGCGATTGATAGATTAATACAATGGGCAAGATAATCTGTGTGCACGTCTAGCCAAGTGGATGTCGGCATGTGGAAAACAACCTACGCAGATGCGCATAAACCCTGTGCTGAGAGGTATGGTCAATAAGTGTGTGTTGGGGGGATAGATGTGCAATTGGCTCTTAAGCTTGGATAGACAGTATGTGGAAAGAACAATCACACAGAAGGTTATCCACATGGAAGCATTTGACAAGGTGTGCAACACACTGAACAAGGTATGCAATGCGCAGCGAAGTGATCGGGACCTGCGCGTACCTGGACAGACACTTTTCCAGCTGGTTTATACAATAGAAGATGTAATACCTATGGAATCTATCATGTCTAGTCCGCGCATAGTGGCACTCATAGGGGTAACAGATTGTGGAGCCCTGGAAGAAAGGCTTGTGCCATTGGAAGAGCTCAAAGACGAATGGTTGGGACTCGATCAAGAGATCCAGCAGGGTGATCTTAGACTACAAGAACTCATGAATGAAAGAGTTTAGTTGAGGGAGAGAAGCGTCATCACAGAAGCAGAAGTCAAGAAGCTTGAGGCAAGAATAAAGAAGGACTTTCTTGATAGAAAGACGTATTAATAGAGCAGGATGAGCTCGATTACATTGACAGACTTGGGGACCACTACTGAGAGTTTCTTAATTTGTTGCATGGGATGGGACTGTATGTTATTAAGGAAATCACTGATGGTGGCACGATGCAATTGGTGAAGTTAAATGGCGAACTCTTCCGAGAAAAATTCAATAGCAGTCAGTTGAAGCTATACACAAGTGGCCCGACCAGCTGACTAACCACAGGAAGGATAGTCTTAGCACTCCAGGTAGCTGAAAGGAGGCACAGGACTATAAACTACTCTACCCGAGAGCTATGCGATGTGAAGACTATGCATAGTAGCGAGGTGTCATAGGGTCTATGACAGTGCAAGGGTAGCTACGCTACCATGCAGGTTGGCTGGAAAGTGACCGTTATAGTCACTATTCACTATGTGATGCTTGCTTTGAGATCAAATGGAGTAGGCGACAGGCATTTAAGGTGAACTTTATGGGCTAGATTTGGGAAAATCTGCTGCCAAGGGAGCATTAATGGACCGAATTTGGGGGGAACGGTCGAATTCGAATTCAAAAGGTGCTATAAATTACAAAGGGTTTCCTAGCAAACAACATTTGGCCATTTGAGAATTGAGCTATTGCACGCCTAGAGATTTATGAACCTAGATCTACTTGATCTTTTGAAGTCAAAGCCGTTGCTTGAGCACTTACCTAAGCCATTGAGATATTTGTGGAACAGCGATATGGCAGCATTTGAAGAAGCCATGGATATCAGATAGATGACCACTGAAGAGGCCGCACAGGCCATGAAGATAGGAGATGCCCCAGAAAGCACTAGGATAGTCACAGAAATCCCTAAATCATCATGCACACCAAGACCCAAGAAAGATAAGCAGCCTATGGTACTAGTGCGCATGTCCCCTAGAAACCCATTGAGAACTAAACTTACCATGGAAGAAAAGGGGAAGGCGATCAATTTGGAAGCCGATGAGGAGGACGAAGACCTTGAGGAAATCTTGGTGGAAGAGAGGGAGGATGAAGAAATGGAGGAAGAAACCCAGGGTGTAGACCCTCTGACCAGGCTACCCGTGTATGTTCCTCCACGGAAGTGGAAGGCAAGGGTGCCTAAGGACCTAGATGAGAGTAAGAGCTCTCTGCAAACTCCACTGCTACCTGATGATATCATTTTTGATGGAGCACACTTGGGTCAGGTGCCGGTTCTAAAATTTGAAGACTGGGATCTCATGGACCACGAATTCCCCCATTTGGCAACTGTGCATCTAATGCGGCCAAAGAAAAATACAGCGGCGGGAGTTATAGAGTTGGATCCGCACAAGTGGTTGTGAGGAGTAGAGAAAGCAGGGTTGTTAAACCTGCTTTGGGTGCCGCATTACCATCGCGCCCCAGTGACTATCTTTGTCATCATGCAGCTGCTCTTCCTGGTACATGATGGGTGTTTATGGTTGGAGGAGCCCATCCCCATCACAGACCACCTAATTCACAGAATTATCTGGCTCCCTTGCAAAGGGGAGGATCCAGCAAACATATTCGAGGGTAAAAGTGATGATTTTGCCATCGCGGAGGCCATGAAGAAGAAATTCAAGCTGGAGAAGAAAAAGAGAGGGTACGTGATCTCCAATATCAATAATGTTGCGGTTAGAGTCATGACGCAGATATTAGTTGGGAAGTTATGTGGAAGTGTTGCGTGGATGAGGTGCCCGCACTGATGGTTGCACTTGCCACGCAGTGCGTAGAGGGGTCCAGTTTAACTGGGAGGATTACTTGTGCCGAGAAATCCTGGAAAATTGTTGAGAGGCATAGGAACAAGGGAAGACTTTCCACTATGCATGGATTCTACTATCCATAGTGTTGGTGGCTTGGGAATTGCCTAAGGACAACCAGTTCCCCACTATTGTAAAGGATCTTCTAGAGGCTACGAAGTACACTTCATTGTGGGCAACTAAAGATGCACAAAGAATCAGAGACAGTAAGATATTATGGGTGTTCATGGAGATGAACATCAGAATGGGGATTAACTGCAAGCTGCAGTTATCGCCCACTATTTATAATAGTCTATAGATCTTCATGGAGTTCAAGGTGGACTTCCATGATGTGTATATGAGGGCGTGCAAGGACCCCGTGAAGAAATGGAATGAGCTACCTTACCTGGCCACGGACGATGTCATATTCATCATGCTTGAGTCATGGCCACTAGAGTGGCATGCTCCAGCCATCTCCATGGTGGAATTAGAGAAGTTCGTTGCACGAGGAAAAAGGAGGAGGAAAAACTACGGATGGCACAGTTGGCCAAGAAGAGAAGGAATGAAGTGGCAATAGAAAATGCTCTGGAGGCGCAGGATGCTGTGAAAGCAGCAGAAGAGCAGCAAAGGGCAGCTGAGAAGGACCACGAGGGAGAAAAATCGCCTTTGCTTGAACACGAGACAAAAATAGAGGAAGGTAGTGTAGACCCACAGACAACATCCACACAACTGAAGCAACAACGCCTGAGAGAGCAGGTGGGGCCGCGGAAGAAGTTGAAAGCCTCCAAGACTTCTTTCGACCTGATCACCCCCACTGAGGGGGATCTCCATGACATAGGGGAGATGGTGTAGGATGTCACCACGGAGGCCCTCCAACAGTTCGAGGAGGAAAAATAGATGGTGTTGGGGGCCCTCCAGACACATATACAAGAGTTACAGGTATGCACTCCCTAGGTTGGTACTCTATCAACCAGCCTCGCAGTAGGCACATCCGCGGCTGAAGAAATTCTACACTCCATAGTGCTGCCAGAGAGTGCATTGGTTACAAAAAATGAGGCCAATAGGCCTATGGTCAGTGCACTAAAGGGAGTTGGGATAAACATCATTGTGCTACCTCAGGAGATGCTCTATGTTCTGTAGGATAGAGTGGCTGCAGAACTACGGGACAGGGAGGACCGCACGTTCCAGGTGACAACTGAGCAATGGATTAATATTGAACAATTGAGCCTGCATTGTGATGAGGTCATGACAAAGAATAGACAGCTAGTGCAGGTGGTTGAGGAAGCCTGCCAGATGTTGCCTGAGTTGGCCCCCTAGCAGAGGAACCAGCGGAGGCACACATCCAGAGACTAGCAACAGGAGTGCATGAGGTGAAAGAAGAAATGGCTAGGTTTAGCTGGATCTGAACCTTTAGATATCTGAGGTACAATTGAAGGCGTAACCTTCAACTCCGCCTGAGGTGAAGGAATAATGCGCCAACACCATTACAACAGGAATAGTAGAGATCAGCAGTGTAGTGAAGGACTGCACCAAACTGTTTGAAGAATCATTCGAGGTCCTCACCACTCTGCAAGAGGACCTGAACATACAACTCTTAGAAATAGAGGCACACAAGCTGCAGCAAAAGTACAATGAAATAAAAGGGACTGCACAAATGATGGCCCTTACATAGAGGCTCGTGCGAATGCAGAAGGAAAAAGTGCTCAAGGAGCAGGTAGACACTGTGCGACATAAGGAAGTTGTCTTGAAGGCATGCATACAACCATGGATCGATGAAGCATTCATCATTATAGCCTCGATGGACGCCAAGCTTGCGTAGATGTAGGGAATGCAGGAACAGGTGCAGGGCAGTAGTTCAGCTACAGCAGTCTCTGAATAGCACGTCGAGGAAGTGCAGTAGGCAGCTGCTTAGTGTGCTACCAATCTTGCAGTAGTCCAGGCAGAGTTGGGAGTCCTCCACATGAAGATCTCTGCACTGACAAAGTCACTCGAGGGCGAGTCACAATGTTTGTGTTGGGGGCCTGTTGGGTGTGTGATCCCCCAAAGGAAGTTTTAGGGCTTAAAGCCTAGATTTTGGTTAAAAATTGTAAATCAAATGTAAAGACTCTGCATTTTGTGGGTGTGGAGTGTGAAATTGTAAATGAGTCATAGGGTTTTCCACCTTCAATTTTGTGTTGTAATTTATGCTTTAGAAATATACCCATGGCCCGTGGACAATGGGATTGTATAAATATAGTGAGGCTCTAAGTAGTTAAGAGAATAGAATAGAAAATGAAGGAATGATGAAGAATTGAGTCTTGTCTAAAGTGTAGAGTCGAGTCTTTGAGTCGTAGAGTAGGAGAAGGCTCTGCAACTAAGTGCGCAGAGGCTTAGTAGTCTGCAGCTGAGTGTGCAGGGCGAGTCGAGTCTGTAACTGTTGAAGCATTAATAAAGAGAAGTTTTACTGAAATTTTGTGTATTTATTTCTTGTCTTCTGTATCGAATATATTAAGTATAAATTGCATCTTTGTTGTCTATATGGTGCACGAACATATTTGATTTTCTTGATTAAGTAAATGTGAGATAAGGTATTTGTTTAAGCGAAATTAACTAACAATTGTAAGAAGATAAGTAAGATACGGGGTGTAACTTGGGAAAATAGCGTAGATTGTTGCCCTAGCAGCACGAAAGCATCTCAGCCCTTGGTTAGGGTTGCGTGAAAGGTGATCCTAATAGATCACAAAGGTCTCGCAGGTCAGGATAGTGCACGAAGTAACCTACGCGAAGGTAGGCACAGTTGGACTAAATCAACCCCTTAGACATCTCTAGGGTGCAGAAACTTGGTTCTAGCATCCCCCCATACTACTTCGGGTGGGACTTCAATCCATGCACTGCAGGCTGATGCCAAAAGGGCCAGTAGTGTAGGGATTTGTTTTAGCTAATTAACTCTGAACCTGGGTCAGGCCCCCTCAAGCCAACACCACATCTTCATGGATTCCTTCTGCGCCTTGATGAAGACATTGTGAAAGTTTGCTTTGCACTCCACAAAACTCTACAGACTATTGTAGACTGTGGGTGATAACCACGGCTTGTGATTGGTCCCCATCCTGAAGTTCATCTCCATGAGCACCCCAAAGATCTTTCTCTCCCTTATCCTTTGTGCGTCCCTAGTTGCTCACAGGGAAGCGTACTTTGCTGCCTCTAGAAGGTCTTGCGCGATCAATGGGAACTGGCTATCTTCAAGCAACTCCAATGCCAAGAGTACTATTGACAACAAAAGCCATGCATAATGGAATGTTTTTCCCTGCTTCTGTGCCTCACGTCAATTCACAAGGAACTCACCACATAGATAGTTTTCCCAGTTGAACTGGACCACTTCTGCGCATTGCGCTACTAGTGCAACCACTGGAGCAGGCACCTCATACGCACAACACTTCCTCACCTTCACTACCAATATCTCCGTCATGACCTTAACTACAGGGTTGTTGATGTTGAAGATGGCATACCCTCACTTATTTTTCTCCATCTTAAATTTCATTTTCATGGACTCTGCAATGGCCAAATCATCACTCTTTCCCTCCGAAATATTTGTTGAATCCTCCCCTACATAAGGGAGCTGGGTAATCCTGTGAATCAAATGGTCTGTGATGGGGATGGGCTCCTCCAGCCACAACCACCCATCATGCACCAAGCGGAGGAGCTACCTGATGATGAAAATGGTCACTGGGGCGCGGTGGTAATGTGGTAGCTAGAGCAAGTTTAGCAACCCTTCTTTCTCAACACCTCTGATCCATTTGCGCAACTCCAAATCTATCATTCCAACCGGCGCATCCTTATTCTAGCTCATTAACTACGCGATCGCTAAATGCGAGAGCTTCTCATGGTCTGTGAGGTCCCAATATTCAAATTTCAATGCAATAACCCATCCCAAGTGCACTCCTTCAAAAATAATATCATCTGGGAGCAGCGGAGTTTGCAGAGAGCTCTTGCTCTCATCTATATCCTTGGTCACCTTGGCTTTACCCTTCCATGGAGGAACATATGCAGGCAGCCTGGTGAGAGGGTCCACACCCTGCGTTTCGACTTCCATCTCTACATCCTCCTCCTCCACCAGGATTTCTTCAAACTCTTCCTCCTCATTGGCCTCCAAATTGATGGCCTTCCCCTTTTCCTCCATTGTGAGCTTGGTCCTCAACGGATTCATGGGCACGACGTGCACCGGTACCATGGCTTGCTTGTCCTTCTTAGGTCTCGGTGTGCGGGGTGATTTAGGGATCTCATCGACTATCCCGGCGCTCTCTGGGGCTTCCACTTCCGTAATTGCCCGTGCAGTTGCCTTGGCTATCACTGCTCTGGTATCCATGGCTTCTTTGGGTGCTGCCATAGTGCGATTCCACAATTCTCTCAATGTCTCTAGTAATTTCTTAAGCAACAAATTCACTTTCAGAATATCGAATATGTCTCAATTCATGAATATCTGACAGCCTAAAAACACAATTCTCAAATTGCCAAGTGTTTCTTGCTAGACAACCATTTGTAATTTATAGCACCTTTTGAAATTGAATTGGACAGTTCCCCCCACATTTTATCCATTAATGCTAGATTGGCGGTAGATTTTCAAGAATCTAGACCATAAAGTTTGCCTTAAATTCCTACCGCCCACTCCATTTGGTCTCAAATCAAGCATCACATCATGAATAGCGAGTGCAATGGTCACTTTCTGGCTGACTCGCATGCCAGCTCAGCTACCCTCGCGCTGTCGCGGACTCTATGACACTTCACTACTGCACACAGTCCTTACATCGCTCAATTCCTGGGCAGGTTAGTTTATAGTCTCATGCCTCCTTTCAGCTACTTGGAGCACTAAGAATGTGGTTTTGTCAGTTAGTTAGATGGTCGGTCCACCTGTGTATGGCTTCAAATGGCTGCCATTCACTTTTCCTGGGAAGGGTTCTCCATTTAACTTTACGAACTATACAACATCACCGTCGGTAATCTCCTTAATAACATATGGCCCCAGCTAATGCATTCTGAACTTTCTAGGGAATTTATCAAACTTACTATCATACAACAACACCAAATCATTCACCTTAAAGGTGCGCAGCTTAATATGTCGATCGTGCCATGCCTTTTCATGCTGCTTTTGGACCTACTGGTGAAATCCTGCCAAAAATCGTTCTTCTTCAAGCTCATCTAGCTATGCGAGCCTCTCCTCTAGGGCTCCGCGACCCATCATACCTGTGAGCACTGTTATGCGCAGACTAGGCACGATATATTCCATAGGTATTATGGCTTCCACTCCATAGACAAGCCTAAAAGGTGTCTGCCCCGTCAATTTCTTGCATGTCGTCCGATAAGCCCACAGTATTGCAGGTACGCGTAGGTCCCAATCACTTCGCTACGCATTGCATACCTTGGTCAGCCCAGTCTCCAGTGCTTTTTTGAACACTTCTATTGTCCCATTAGCCTGTGGGTGATACAGTGTGCTCTTCTGATTATACACCTGAAACTCTCCCATCAGTGCATTGATTTTTTTATTCAGGAAGTGTGTACCACGATCGCTCATCAAGATCTTCAAACATCGAAATCGCCACAGTACATGTTCAAACAGAAACTTCGCAGTAGTTGTGCCTATCTAATCCTTCACTGGCTACGCTTCTTCCCAATGAGTCAAATACTCCTTCGTAGTGATAATATACCTCATGCCTATCTTTCCTTGAGGCTGAATAGGTCCTACAAAATCTATTGCCCACTTTTCGAAAGTTTGCAACGTCATTTGTGGATTCAAAAAGGTTGCAACGTCATTTGTGGATTCAAAGGCATTTCATCCCTCCATGATGGCTTACCTATTATTTGACATACATCACATGCCTTGCAATATGCTTTTGAATCCTAATGAAGCGTTGGCCACCACAGCCCTACACGTAGAATTTTCTGCGCGGTTACTCTTCGTACGTAATGTCCTCCTGCAGCGCCCCCATACGCGTCCGTGAGGATGCTGCTTCATTAAAACTCAGGTACATATCTTCGTAGTATCTCATCATTCCCCATCTTGTATAGATGCCCCGCAATGAAAGAAATTTGTTATGAAACCAGCTCACAAAAAGATAGAAAAGATAGATCAACGCCTTAGAATTTAGCCTCTTCGAGGGGGCAACCTCCTTTACATTACACAAATGAATGATTCCTTGATGATACAAATCAAAATACCTCCTTTCTATATATAGGAGTCTAAGGGCTCATAACATAATCAGAGCCAACATAAAAATAATAATGTAAGGGCACAATAATAACAATAGTGGGCTTTTATGCGGCACAATAGTAATAATATGGGCACTACATGGGTACATCAATATAATAAGTGGGTTGTACTAATAACAATAATGGGTTACACTAGTAGTATAGGGGCCTAACATGCCCCTCTCCTTCAAAAAGCATTGTTCTCAACACTTGAGTAGTTCTTGATGCTTCTGTATAAAATTCTTGTCCTCCCATCTGGAATCTTCAACGGGTAAGTTCTTCCACTTCATGAGATACTTTGAAATTGATCGATTTGGTAGCTGTCAAGTTCTTGCTTCTGTGACTACTCCAGGTTCCAATATGATTTTTCCTTCCTCTTCAATTTCTGGCAATATTTTTTGAATTGGGATCTTTTGCAAATTTTGAATAAGTGGCCATACTTCTTCTCCTTCTTCCATTCATCCCTTGCTTCGTTTATCCAATCTGGTTGGATAATAGAAATAGCACAAAAAAATGCTTCCACATCCTCATCCTTGAAGAGTCTTCCCATTAAGTAAGGTCACCATTTTTTAAGTGCATGTAGTATTGCCAACATTTCCTTCTCATAAATAGCTTTCTTGAGATGTAGCAGTCAAAATACCCAATCACCTACACCAAAACATTTTTCACTACGATGTTGATCTACCTGTTGTTTCATTTGATTTTGCACCGAAGTGGCATTATCCTTTAAAGTTGGAGAACTTGTTGTTGATGCTTGATGTGATCTTTCACTGCTTGAACCTTTTTCTTCTTGATATGTCCTTCTATCTCTAGAGATTGAGGAGTGGTAATTTCTTCCAATCCTTTACAATATATGGTCAGATTCATTTCTTGATGCTCGATGTGATCTTTCACTTCTTAAACATTTTTCTTCTTGATATGTCCTTCTATCTTGATAGTTTGAGGAGTGGTAATTTCGACCAATGAATTACAAGATATGGTTGGATTCATTTCTTTTTTCTCGATGTGATCTTTCACTTCTTGCACCTTTTTCTTCTTGATATGTCCTTCTATCTTGAGAGTTTGAGGAGTGGTAATTCTTGCCAATGCTTTACAAGATATGGTCTGATTCATTTCTTCTTTCTCTGGGGTGGGGTCCTAGTGTATATCTTCATCTTTTTATGTTTCTTGATCCTTTTCTTCCTCCTCTTCATATTCTATGTAAAATAAATTCTTCTCAGCACACTTATGACCTTTAGTGCATTTGCTATCACAATTGTAACAAAGTCCTTTTTCTCTTTTTTCTTCCAATTGATGTGGTGTAACCCTTGTAGGTTGTGGAAGGCTAGGAGAAACAACACTTCCATCTTTATAGTTGTGAGGGGTATGCTTCTTGGTTTCCATAATTTTGCTTTCCACTATGTCACAAAGCCCTTTTACTCTTTCCAATTGTTGTGGTGTTGCTCTAAAGAACGTGTTGCTCTTTGTATCCTCATAATGTGCTATCATTTCCTCCGTGAAAATTGACCACGTAACAAGTTGTTTATGAGAACAAAGCCCTTCATACCATAAAAATTGATCCAGTTCCAAATATGAAGATGAAATACATACCTTTTGTAATAGTGGTACACCATGTAGATCAAAATATTGCTCCATATGAAGTATCCAATTTACCGGATCCTTGCCATCAAACTTCCTCATCTTGCTTTTTCTTGATTTTAGGAGCTTGATCTTGAAACGACTGTAACTATGTACTTTTGAATCTTTAAGTTCTGAAATTGCAACTTGTAGTAGCCCTCTGTGTCCTGTTTCCAATGCCACTAGTCTGATCCAAATTGGATTCTCCAAGAAAGAGTTATGCACAATCTCCCAAGATGACCTGATTATAGACCTTTCTAGAAGAGTGAACTTGTATGAAGTGCCACGTGTCACTGTTTCTACCTTTGGCACTGAAAAATATATACAAGAAACTACAGACCGTCCTCTTTCTGTAAATTCTTACAAAATTTCAATCCGATGCTCAGAGAGAAAGTTATGATGACTTTCCCTAGGTCACCTATTTGGAATTTAATTCGGGAGTCTTCAAAAAGACAAAATTCCTCAGATCATATCTCCGCAAATATAGTGCGAAAAGCGCTGAAATTTGGACCTGAAATTCAGTGATATTTCTTCTCAAATGGGTTTTTGTTTTAGCTTATGAAACGTCACAGAAAAAAAGTTATAGCAAAAATGCCACGATTACCTATTTGGAGCAGCGAAACCCTAGAATCCAAAGCTCTGATACCAAATGTTATGAAACCAACTCACAAAAAGACAGAAAAGATAGATCAATGCCTTAAAATTCAACCTCTTCAAGGGGGAAACCTCCTTTACATTACACAAATGAATGATTCCTTGATGATACAAATGAAAAGAACTCCTTTCTATATATAGGAGTCTAAGGGGTCATAACATAATCAGAGCCGACATAACAATAATAATGTAAGGGCACAATAATAACAATAGTGGGCTTCTATGGGGCACAATAGTAATAATATGGGCACTACATGGGTACATCAATATAATAAGTGGGTTGTACTAATAACAATAAGGGCTTACACTAGTAGTATAGGGGCCTAACAAAATTTGTCACGTGCACCACTAATTCCTTCTTTTGCTGGAGAGAGTATCCTTTCGACGTAGTTCTAGTTGTTAGAAAGCGAATTATATCTTCAAAATTTCCATCCACTACATGCACAACAAAATGATGCACACCAAGTAATCCTTCCTCCAAACTATTAGGTTCCTCCCCTATCTCGATGCGTGACAAGTGATCTAGTCCCGCATTCAATCGTCTAGGCTTCACAACAACTTCAAAGTCGTACTCTTGGAACAATAAAAGCCATCTGCATATGCGCCTCCCCAACACAGCCTTATTGACTAGGTACTTTAGCATGGAATGATCTGTATACATCTTAAAGTGGCCTCCTAGGAAGATGAAATACTTCTAGAGCGCATACACCATAGCTAGTCCCTCGCGCTCAGTGCTGGAATAGTTCTTCTCTGCTTTAGATAATTTGTGACTTGCGAACGCGATAGGGTGATCCAAGCCTTCTTCACCATCCTGTGTTAGTACTACCCCCAGTGCTATACACGATGCTTCAACATGGACGTGAAACTCTTTATTCTAGTTCGGGAAGACAAGAATCAATGCAGTAACCATCTTTTCTTTCAATATATCCAGGATTTTCTTACAGTCATCGTTCTAGCTGTTATCACTCAGAATTTTCCTTAGAAGTTATCAGAAGGAGCAATAAACCGAGGTAACCACAAACCAATCTTTGAAGTATAGGCTCTAGCCAACCTATGATTCAGAGAGGGCTCTCTCTATATAATTTAGCTTTGTTTTTATGGGATTTTAGGCTAGTTCTTAATTTTCGTTGGGGTTTTGGTTTTGAATTGAAGGTTGGGTGGTGGAATTCTTGGAGCATATGGATAGAGCTAGGTATTCAAGCCATTTGGCTATGGATTCAACAAATGGATAGCATAACTAGATTAGATCATTAAAGGGAATGTTCACAAGGCAGGCTAGCAGAGAAAAATGCAAATCTTTAGGCCTAATGGGTGAAGTAATTCTAACCAGGGTGAAAGGGCACTTAAGAATCCTTGGACCGGGATCAGAATGAAGAACAGAGGATGATCATGAACAAAGGGAAATTAAGAATCCTTTGCTATAGATGGCTAGGGGTTATCTAAACTAAGGAGCAGTCAAGAATTACTTAACTTAGATTTGTGAAGAAAACATACAATAATGCATAACAGTCAAGATAGAGTGCATTTAAGCAATTTTTGAAATATCATTCCTTGCTATACATTTAGATTTTAGAAATTTACATAAAATATTATGGAAAAAACACATGGAAAAACGACATTGAACATGGGAGAATACTTATTTGTATTTCTATTTACACAAGAATCCTGTAAAATATCTGATCTTTATTCCTTGATCGAACAAGCCAATCCAGTCATTGATACAATAGAATTTTGATTTGAGAGAGAAAGTCTATAGAAATGTCTTGGAATCCACCCTACATACTTCAAAATGTGGAGTATTTATACAAAAATATTTACAAAATATCTCAAAACAACTTGAGACTTATTCTAGGGAATAAAAATATCTTCTTACATGAATATAGAGACAGATGTTGAACTGCTTCATGCTGTCCCTCTTATTGTGGTGTCGTTGGTTGTTTCAGTTGAGTTGGACCCCTTTAAGTTGGCTGATATTTGTAGCATTTTTGAGCTCAAATCTTCTTTACTTTCATCTTTCAACTGATACTCTTTGACCTTGCTACTCTTTGACCTTGCTGCTCTGCTTTTACCTGTTTTAACTGGTTGCCTTCATTTACTGTGCAATAACTTTTTTATGTAAATTTATCATAGTAAATCTATCATTTTTTCCCACCATTCCACATCACGCAATTTTACATTCTCCATCCTTCTGTAGATTTCATCTACCTCTGTGTATTTTGCAAAATTTGGCTTGGTGAGGAAAAAATGTTTCACCTCATGCTCTAGGAAAAACAAGTTCTCCAATGTGTCATATAACACTTTTCCTGTTGGCAGGGCTTTAATGGCTAAAGAACTTTCTTGTTATTGTTTTTCGGCTTCTACGATTAGTGCTTTGTGTGTAGTTTTCTTCTGAAGTTCTCGCATCCATAAATGTTTGAATCGACGTTTCGAGCCATCCACCGTGGCTCATCGTCAAGGTAGATCAGTAATTATGTAAGACAGATCTTGTTCCTTAGCCAATTTTCTTAGTCTATCTCCATAGTCCAGCTGGGTCATTGTTAGAAAATTATATATTACATAGCAATGGAACACATAAAATATTGCAGAAATATAAACACAGAAAACTCATAAAACAAGAGAGACGCAGATATACGTGGTTCACCCAGTTTTGGCTACATCCACGGAGAAACAGCTAGTCCTTCTTTTATTATATTATCCATCAAACTGAAGAGATACAGCCTACAATAGATCCGCTGTAACTTCCTCTTCACTCTCAATCTCCTCTCTCTTCCTCACTCAAAATACAGATCTACATAGACACAATACAATTCCCTCATATATAGTGAGGGGTTGCCTTCTAGGGAAAAAATCCCTAAATTAAACATAACTTCTACCGTTAGATCATCTTCCTAATGAAAGACCCAGATTGACTAGAAATTACTAGACTTTTACAAGGAAATTTTACATATGTTTTTAGCTTCGGGGGCATCGCCCCCCCTGCAGCGAATATTTTATGGGCAGCTTTGCCACCCCATTTCGAACTGGGGTCCAATGCGGCGATACCTTTGAATACAAAAGATAATCAGGCTCCACACCCAACAGTCATGAGTTTTTCATTTATGACCATAGGACTGGGAAGACCCTTCTCCCTCAAAATCTGAAACTTAGCCATGAACCTATCAATGGCTACCTGCATGTTATGGTACTTCTCTTCTAAGTTAAGCATAAGGTTTCTTTTGGAAATAACCTTCCTAATCTCCAGAATAGCCTCAGTCCTATCTTCTATGTTAAGGTCATGGAGCTCATATCTGTTCTTGTTGTTTAGGAAGTGGATGACTTGATTGGCATCCTATGGTTTATCCCCAGTTCTTCCTTTACTTTTTGGATAGCTTCAGTGGCTATCTTTACTAATTCTATCTGCTCAATTATAACTTGAATTGATGGCCAAATATCATTGACAGAGTCAATGATATTGGCCCTGACCATTTCTTTGGTTTGTCCCAGTGGTTTTTATAGTGTTAAATCCTTCTCCAGGATTTTGATTCTCTCACCCATTCTTTGGGCCTTCTGTGTTTCTTCTTTCTACTTAAGCTGGGCAAGTTTGCAGTCAGTTTCCAAACTTGCCACCTTTTCCTTTAATCTTTTCAGCTCTATAGCCTGGATAGACATATCTTCCGTGGCTTTGACAAGTTCTATTGCTCTAGCTGCTGGTGTACCTGTTGCTGTAATAGGCTCAGTTGTTACTGGCAATACTATGGCAGGTGGAGCTGTGGGTGCCAACAATGCTGCCAGTGTGGAAGGAACTGTTGTAGATACTGTGGGGATAACAGTTCTAGAAGTTGTGGCAAAGTCACTTTGCTTCGACTGAATTAAAGTGTCCAACTCCTTCTCTATCTCCTTGAGTTGATCGTTTAGCTTCAAAACCAAGTCCATGAGCTCTTCATGTCCTTGATATGCTTCTAGGACTTCCCTTGTCTGTGGGTGATGTAGCTGAGGTATCTTAAGTTGCTTCTTAAGTGTAGCAATATCTTCATTTTTCTTTTTAATCAGTTGTTCTATAGCTTTTACATCCTTGGGATCGTGTCCCAATTCAATCACTAAGTCCTCTAAGGACTTGATTCTAGTAGCCTTGGCCTATGAGGAGGCCTTCTCCAACTAAAATTGTGTTGATATATTGTTTAGGGAGTTCTGTAATTGGTGGGCAACAATGTCCCTCCATGTTAATGTGGAGTATTTCATCTCCCTTGTTTTCTTATGTAGTTCAATCTGGTCAATGGGATGAATATCCCTTGCCAGTACTTCAAAATCCACCTTTTTGAATTCTGATGCTGCTCTTGGCTACTGAGTGGTTGGCTTGATGAAAGTCATCTACATTTTCCCCTCTTTGATCTGAAAGGCTAACATTAACCTTGTTTGATTAGTGGGGGTCATCTTCAAATATTGAGCATATGTTTGGGACTTAAGCCTCTCATTTCTGGCTTTGATCTATTTGTATCTTTCCTTAATATCTTGGTCCTTATCTATATGCATTCTGAAGGAAGATACTCAACATTTTGCTGCCTCACCAATATCTGAGTCTGTGATGTGGAAGGCTCCTGCACACTCCCAAATGGAGTGGGCGGCCTACTTCTTTCAACCTGTGTGTTGGTGACCTTAGCTGAGTCTTAAGTAAATTCTTGCTTAGAGGCTAGATTGGGCTTTTACCTTTTGTTTGATTCTTGTTGTAAATTAGGAGTAGGCATTCCTGGAGTGGAAGCTCCTTATTTGTTCCTTTTTGGGACCTTCTCCTCATTCTAAGGAGTTTGCATGACTGGATGGGCACTTGAAGTAGTTGCTAGTTCTTCTGATGGTTCTATCCTAGTTAATTGTTGTATCCTATCTGATTGTTCTAGCCTACTCGCCTGTTCTGGCACCTACAAGAAAAAACCATCATCAAGTTGTTTTTCTAGGTCGATCAGAGCATTTTCTATGTCTATCTTGGTGTTGTCCTGATCAATTAAGGTTCCTTCCACCCATTCTGATTGGTTGGCATAGGCTTCAATTTCAAGTATGAGATGGTGGATGAAAGGTGCTAACTTGACCTTTTGCCTCTTCTTGGATATGAATTCCAAAGGGTCATATCTCCAAACAAAGCTCCTTTGGAATTTCATGCTTTGTAAAATGGCATCTACTTCTTGACCTGCTTCCCTAGAGTTACATATGAAGGGGCCTAGTTGGTCTTTTATTTTGAAGTTGGTCTTCTTCTTGGCATTGGAAAAGTTTCTTTCATCTGCACTGATAATCTTCCTGTAGTACTCTAAAGCAAATAACCTCATTGGGAGGTATTTTGGGAGCTTGTATGGGGCCAACATGCAACCATAGATTCTAATTTCTGTATGGTTTTGGTACAAGTACCAATCTCCCACCTTGGTTTGTTTTGACAATTTAACGACCCTTTTAATGTTTGCACTGATTCTTGGAGGAGGGCTTCCTGTTAGCATTGTCACAATTGGATGTACAAATAGGTCAATGAAGTCAGCATATGAATATGGGGACTGATATTTATAGATCAATGGAGTCCAGAAAATGACTAATCTGGGTTGACCTTTTGTATCAAGCTTCTGCAGGGTGAATGGGAATTTGTCTGACTGGTAATATAGGAAAAGTTGATACAAGACAGAGGAGTATTTGAAGACTCTTTTAGCACTAATTCTAAGGAACTGTTCATGCATCCCGTCAGCTATGAACTAAGCATAGTCATATATGATAGTAGGAGGCTGCCTTGGAGTGTATATGGACATGAAGGCTAAAATAATCTCATCAATATATTCACTGGTGGTATAGCCTAGGACACTGGATATCATGGCCACAATATTCCTTCCCCATGAGGAGAAAATGGTAGATACATATGGAGGAGGATCCTTTGGGATGTGTTTTTCTTCTCTTATGAAAGTTTGGAACATTTCTGCCAATTTTGCAGTAGTAAGCTTAGGGAACTGGTCTAATAAGGCTCCAATTGAAAGAGGAGTCAATTTTTGGCCAGGCTGGAGTTGTAACATCTCATTTATAGATTTAGCAGTGACAGTGAAAAGTATAGCGTGGTTAGGGGACATGACTGCTCTTTGACAGGGGGCATAGTTGGCATTGAAATAATGTACAATTTCTGGGAAAATGTGGACTCTGGGGAACTGGTAATTAGGTAAATTGGACTCCCACATACCAATTTCATCAGCGTGGTCAAAGTATCTATCCCTACTTTTACAATATACTTTGAGTGGGGATTCTTAGACACAAGGTCCTTTATCTGGAAATCCTTATCAGCCAGGGGTAGGTGGTCCAAGTCTAAGTGGGGTGTAGAGATGGGTCTCACATCCATGGAAATTGGGGCAGCCATTCTCAGTTGTTGTGGATTTGAGAATGGGGGAGGTAATTTGTAGTGCTTTTTAGGGCAATGGTGGTTCATCACAGAGTAGGCTTAGGTTGCTTGAGTTTCCTTAATTAATTTTAAACATAACTAAGAATACTCAAGTATTGGTTTCTTTGAAATTGACAGGGTATTTGATGAATTGTAGCTTAAATACCTGGAACTGGGGTGAAATGGTTCTAAGTAGGGTGGCTGGCGACTGCAAATGGTTGAAGGGGTTCTGTATAGGCTGCAAGGTTGTCTGGGTGGTCTGCGGTGTCTTTGGAGTGCAATTGGACGTGGGTTGACAGCTTCAACGTTCGCAGGTGGCGTGCATGTGTACAGAGGTTTACAGTTGAAATTCCAGTGAAAAAAAATGATTTGGGGCTTTTTGGCTTTTATGCATGAAAAGTTAGTTTTGGTGAGTACAGGGTGAACAGTGGTCATTTTGTCGTGTAGCGAGCGGGCGGTAAACGGTTTCTATCACACTTCTTTTGGGCGCTAGGTGGTATTTGTAAGGGGCTGCCCGATTCCATTAATTGGATGACATGTAGCATTGGGGGCTGGGTGGAAAACCACTTTTTCAGGTGGGTATCGTTTGGCGGATGATCCCACCCGAAATGGCTTATGAGCGTTGGATGTGTGCCTTCAGATCGGACGGTGATCATGCTGTGAACGAGTGTGGAGTGTAATGGGGGGGGGGGGATGGGTTAATTGCAGCAGTATGGTGATTAAGCATGGGTTAATGATGAAATTAGGTGGCGGGGGTGATTTGCGGAGTTTTACTTAACGTAATTGTGAATCGATCAGTTAATGAACTTTGTCGGGGTTTGGGTGAAATTCATAGTCTTATAGTTAAAACTAGGTTTAGGGTTATTAATGTAAGGGATTTAATATATACATACAAGAAAGGGTATTAATGGGAATTAATATATAAAAGTTAGAAGTTCATATGAAAACGGTGGAAATGAATTACGCTAAGCATAATGTATTTTTTGTGATTTGTTTACTTTTCGGACATATGCATTATAACTTAGGCTAAAGTGTTTTTGTAGGTTTTTTGGGAAAAAGGGGTTTTACCGGGTGGTGATTACTTTCCCTAGGCGAATAGTGCTTTAACCTTAGGAAAAGGAATTTTATTAGGGAAATGAGGGGGAATGAAGGGAGATGATTTTTTTTTTAGGAGAATTTAGTACTTAACATCCATAAGTCATTGAGCCGAGGGTCCAGTCCCTCCAAAAGTCAGAGAAATGATCTGAGCCTCTTTGACTTAAAGGTTTTTGAGCACTTTGAACTTTATTACAGGTAATTAGTTAAGTAAAAGGTGAAATGAATGGAGGAAGTTAATTAATTGACTTTGAAATCCATTTGCATGCTTGATTGTTCATTCATATCTAGAAATTTTATGATGAGAATAATAAATATGTTTTTTGTCTAACCAATCATCATACTTCTGCAACCTTTGTTCTACTCACCCATCTACTTTTCCTACCATTTTTTATTCACTTTATTAGGTTGCATTTGAGCTAGAAAACCCTTATCAAATATTTTTCTTTTTCTTTACAATAGTAAACTAACTAAATCTAACCTTATTATATCCAAGGGCTCAGATTAAATAGTTGAGCTACTTTTATTTACTCTACCTATCTAATTATCTGCCAAGGTTACACTGTTTTTCCAGATTTTTATTCTCTATCTTGGTGAGCTCCAGTATTGCAACAATGATGCTGCAACTCCTGGGGCTCCCTACTTTACTTCAATCAACCCAGTAGTTCGTAACAAACTTGGAAGCGACGTGCTATATGCACAAGTACTACCTCTTTCTGCAGGTTGTCACTTGATCAGCTGGCACAAGTTCTCTAGGAGCTTAAGCCAACTTCTTTGAGTTCTCAAAGGAAGCTTTTAACTGTGATGAAAGAAAGCTAACTCAAAAGAGGCTATTCTACTTGCAGAAAGAGAATGAAAACTGAAATGAAACGCAAACCCTAGCAAACCCTAGTTTTACCCACTAACCCTACTTTTACAAGAAAAGAGATGGAAACTACTGAGATGGGTGCCATTGACTACTGGAAAGGTAAAATGCATGTATTCAAGCCACTTTTGAAGAGAAATGAGAAGAAACCATCTTTTTGTACTTTTGAGCAATTTTATGTGGAATTATTATGCTTGTGTTTTAACTAGTTGTGACTGTGCAGAGGTTTGGCAGAAAAGGGAGATGGAGTTGGCTTTTGTAGGAGGTAAGGAAGGAGTGGAGGGGTCCTAAGAAGTCCGTAGTACCCTTTTGGGGACTTCCATTGTGATCAGACTCCGAAAAATCACTTGCATGAACTTCTACAGGAGGCTTCAGGGGATCTACAGGAGGTTTTACAGGAGGATCTACAGGAGGAGGCCGAAAGTGGTTTTTGGAGGTTTGAAGGTGGAAAAATAATGGGAAAGGGGAAATGAAGGCTGGATGGAGGTGTTGAGGGGTCTAGGACTCTGTCAATGAAGATCAGGAATGAAGAAGATGGTTGGATTTGTTCAAAGGTCAAGAAAGTAATTTTGCACAAAAACGCAGAAATTAGGGCAGTTTGGCGAAATGAGGTGAATGAGTGGGGAAATATTGAGAGATGAATTGGTACAGGCTATGCTATGGAGGAATGATAAGCTGGAGTGTTCTACAAGTGAGCTGCACACTTACTCTTCAAAACTGACCCAAGCAAGAATCGAAAAACAGAGTTTTTCCTATTTTGACCTAAAATCTGACCTAAAACCAGAGAAATGCTGAAAAGAACTTGATGGATAGAAAATTATGTGAGAAAGCCATGGTAAATGAACAAGAAAGGATCTAATCATGTGAATCCAACTGATATCAACTTCTCCAACTCAAAATCTCACACTAGCAATTGCATTGGGAAAGCAAAAACAATGTTTTTGGTGGCAACAATAGTGCCTTGACATCAAATCATGGTCCCAAGGAGGGAGAAAGGAGTTCAATACCTACTTGTAGCCTTTTTAGATCTTTTTTTGTTACTACAACAAACTATCTAATCAACTTGGAGCAAGAACAACTATTCTAACCATTAAAAGAAACCTAATTAACAAAGCAAGATTTAACCTAAACAACAGAAATTATCTCATGAATGCAAGAAAAAACATATAAATACACAAAGGAGGTGCTGGTTAGCTTGGGTTCAAAGCTAGATTCATCTTCATTTATCCAAAAATAGCAGTTACATCACAAAACTGTCTTCAAAAAGAGCTCAAAAATGAGCTGAGTACAAAGCTGCACAAAAGTGCGAAAATCTACTATGAAAATGGCTAACATACTGACGCTTGAAGCCTTCTTATTTATACAAGTGGGGACTCCCAACAGTCCTCCTAAACGTAAGGAACTCGGCTGCCTAAATCTGAAGATAACAACAACTTTACTAGACTTGCTCGGCTACCCCTTGGAATCATCATTGTGGGCCTTTTTACTCCGAGCTGTTGATGGAGAACTCGAGGAAGGGGTCATTAATGAAGGAGATATCCCTCCTATAAGTCCTTAGCCCTATTTCCTCGAGTTTCGCTGCCAATATTCTCATAAATGCTTGGTCTTTGTCCAAAAATTTGCATTAAACACTCATTAGACTATGTGGCAAAGTGACTATACCCATTCACTCTATTGACATAAATATATTCAAAAACATGCACAAAACTATGGAGAATGGTGGATTAAATGAAAATAATAGGCATAATGAGCCCATATAGTTACCCATTTCTGGGGCTCATCATCACCCCCCGCTGAATGGGTTGCTCATCCTCTGAGCAACTAATCTAGTTCTTCATCTTTAATAGCTTTAACAGCTTCCCTGACATCCCAAGCTTCTGATGTGATGTCTTCTTCTCTGTCATGGAAACCTGCTTTTCTGTCCACTTCCTCCCATTGTTTCTGTTCTTCCTCCTCCTTAACCCCTTCCAACAATCCTAGCAGTAATGGAGGACTGTATTTAAGACCAATCCAGTTGGCTTTCAATTTTTGCATTGATTGTTTATATAAGGGAACCCTCCTCATAGCTTCCCTCATTCTGGTTGGGGAGTGATACTCCTTGATCTTTAGGTTATGGGACAATGTCTTCCACCTTCTCATGCAAGCATGAAGGCAGTCATCACCAAACAGTCTCTCCATATCTTCAAAGTGAGAAATAGCTTGTGCTTGCCTTTCAACATAGTCAGGGGCAACTTGAGGATTAGCAGCAAGGTGCTGGTGGGCATATATGAGAGCTAATGGATCTGTTGGTTCTGCCCTTATCATGTGGGGTTCACTTAGCTCCTTTGTCATGATCTTCTGAATTTCCACTGCTCTCTTTTCTTCATGGCTCAACCAAGAAGCCATAGCCATGAGCTGTAGGTCTCCTAATGTAACATTTGAATCCCATAAATTCATGTCATGGAGTGCCAAGTTGTGTAAGTAGAATTCTGCTAGCTTGGCCTTATCCTCGGTTGAACTACTATCACATAAATGCATAAATTGATTATAATTTTGGAATGGGATTGTGCCCCTTTGAGCCAATGTTTTAATCTAGAATTGGAGCCACTGGTCTTTGAGATACAATGCATAGGATCTAGCTATTTATCTACACTGCAAGGCCTCCATTGCCTAGCTGGCCATGCAGGCCATCTAGGTTTCCTTTTCCCTCAACTGTTGTTTCAAAATGAGCACTTCAATTGCTGCCCGAGACTCTTTTTCTTGCAATTGTTTCATTAGCATTTCAACATCAGTCTGTGGCTCTTCCTCTTGCTGCTATTTCTCTACTGCTTCATTATCTGCTAGGGGACCTTCTTGCTGTTTTTGCCCTTCCAAGATTGGCAACTTGTCTCCCCTTTGAGTTTCCTATTCTTATAACTGCTTTTTCAGCAATTCATTTTCTTCCTGTAGTTGGTCTCTTCTAAGGCTCTCTATGTGCCTTACCATGGCCAACTCCCCTCTCAACTCTTTCAACTTGTCTTCCATGTGCCCTATATCTTCAACTCCTTTAGATTTAGCAATCTGCATCCAGGTGTGGGTTCTGACCCTTTCTTTTTCTAATTCAAAGAAAAGAGGCACAATGAATTTTTGTGGGATGATCTTCCCACCTTCTAGAAGATTGTAATAGGAGCCTAAATTAGGCTGAGGGCTTGGCTCAGGTATTTCTTTTTCCTTTCTTTCCTCTTGTGACTATTCTGCTACCTTCTTTTCTAATTTTTCAGTTTCTTTAAGCTTGGCCAGTGTCTCCTATAGAGAGGTTTGTGCCTCCTGTAGAACTGCTTTGGAGTCCATCAATTTAATTCTTTCCTTCCAGGTGGAGGTTTTGGGACTTCCTCTCTCATAGGTGATAGAGATCTTGGAGGGAGATTCCTCCTTCTTCTCAGTAGGTGCATCCTCAATGATAATGGGTTCTTTTGATGGTGGCTGGGGCTTGCCCACCTTAATCCTGGTGCTCCTTCTGGCTTTGAAATACATATATGTTTGCCTTTTTCTTTTTCCCTTTTGTTTTGTTGGAGTGCTTAATGTAGCAAGCACAACTGCTGCTTCCCTTGCTAGTGTTTCAGGGGATGTCTCTTCCTACTATTCTTCTCCTTTATCTCCTACAATTTTTCCTGTGTCTGTTGTTTTTGCTTTTGTCTCTGCTGCCTCTGGTGGTGTTTTCTCCTTTTCTTTTTGAGTCCTTTCCTTTCCTGTGGCAGTATTTTGCTAGGTTTTCTTGGGATTTTTCTTCTCAGCCTTTGTCCTTTTCCTCTTCTCTATTTTTGAGGCTGTCCTCTTTTCTGCCTTAGGCTCAGCAGTGGTTTTGTCAAGTTTCTCTTCTTCTTTTTGTTTCTCCTCTGTTGTTCCTTCTGTTTGAATATCTTGTGCCTCCTCATTACTTTTCTTCTCAAGTTCCTTTTTCTACTCCTCCTCTTCACTGCTAGATGGGCTAATGTCCTCAGTCAAAGTTTTGATGTTATCTTCTCTGGACATATTCTTAAAAATTTCCCAAGCTATGGGGATGGTGTATGTGTGTAGGGCATCTTCTACCAACAGTTTGATGAGCCCATGGTGGGCCAGCTGATCTGGGACCCCTGGATTTAGCTTGGTGCCACATTCTATCAAAGACTAGAGGAGGAAATATGGGATACTGAGTTTTCTAGCTATAGGTAGGTCCATCCCATATCTCAATTCATGCAATAACCTGGAGTGATAACCATAAACGATACTGAACCTTCCTTCACAAGTGATGTATTTCATGATTTGGTAGCTAACTTTACTCCATGGAGGAGGTAAGCTTGTCCTCCTGAACCCATTTTTATCATCTATAGGATGTTCATTAGGCTGGAAGAATGTCTTTTTAGCAACCTATCCCAATGGTTTTTCATCTTTGCTCCAAGGGATCCCAAGTGGAAGCCCTATGATTCTGCTAATAAAATCTAGTGTAAGATCTAAGGTCAAACCCCTGAAACTAACTGTAGCATGTGTTTTCGAATGGGATCTTAAGGACATCAAAAATTCTTCAGTCACCTCCTCATCAAGTCCATGAATTCTCTCAAAGAAAGACATCCAGTTTTCCCTGGTGAAGAGGGCCACCACTTTTGGGTGCTCATGCAATTTGTTGGAGTTCAAAGGCTCCTTTCTCATAAAACCTCCTGGCATGGTGTTTTAGTGGTTTCTAAGAATGCTCAAGTGAGGAGGAAGGCAAAACTGAAAATAGAGGGATAGCTGAGTTTTGTCTTTTTCTGACCAGAGAGGGAATTTTCCCGTGTGCTTCTTCTTCACAACATCAATTTGCAATTTCTCCCCTTTTTCAAACTGTTTTTAACCTGAATTTGATTCTCGGTTTTTGAAAAAAAATCAATTTTTTTGACAGAACAAAGAATAAATAACACAAGGTTTTTCTCTTCAGAGGGTAGACAGACTTGCAAATTCGAGTTTTTTTCACAGGTTGGTTTCTATGGTTGCATCCCTTTTTTCTTTACAGAAGAATGTGAGGAAGAAGAAGACAAACTTTGAACGTAGAGAAGAAAATGGGGAGACTGTGTAGAACTCAGAAAAAAATACAGGCAGACTTTTAAGCTTCACTTTCCTTTCTTTGAACCCAATACTGTGTTTTTAATCCTCCACCTTATATAAATATATCATATGCAGAGCAGTTTCCTGAGCCTACCTCTTTTCAAGCTCAAATTTTGACAAAAATCTCAGATTTTCCTTCTGCAGAGCTGCTCTCTACCCTTCCTGTAGAAATCTTCCTGTAGACGGTGTTCCTGCTCCTATAGAATGTAGTAGTGCTCCTGTAGAGCCTGATAGGTGGGAGGGTTTTGCAAGACTGGAAAAAAAACTGGCAAAAAATGACTGGTTCACTGTTCTGAAGGTGGTAGGTGAGTATTGCAGTTGAGAACTTCATAAATGAAAAATGAAACAAAGGGTGGTGGAGGCTTAGACCGCACTGTACTTAACTATTGGCGTAATCTGCAGTGAGGAGGTGAGGTGGCTGGATGGTTACATTATCCCCATCTGGATCGTTGGTCCTACGTCAGTGTCATTATGGTTCTTCATGTCGTTTGACTGCCATCACCTCCCTCAATCCCGTTATACGCCGCCACCACTACCAGTTATGAGCTCTTTCTTCCCGAGTTGACGGGCCACACATGCTGACTGCGTATCTGATCTGTGGTTTGAATTTGGACGAGGCTCATTTGAACTCCACGAGGGTGTGTGAACTGAACTAGGGTGGCCAGTTAGCTAGCCACTGATTCCATTTAATTAGGACTATTCCCATAGTTCATGCAGTTTGTAAATAATATTCATGCAATCGAGGAATAGGTTTAGCCACTTACCTACTAATCACTGTTGTGTTCTGCATGCTTCGGACTTTGGCACTTTATTTCCTCATTGTTGTTGCTGCTGGTGCTCTACATGCTCAACCTTTGGCTTATGCTGATGATTTCTCATTCAAGCTCTACTCCTTGCATGCTTCATACATCCTGCTGCGCTAACCCTGTCTCTGGAGTTTGTTTTTCAAAGGGATCAGCTGCTACAGGAATCCTGTAGGATTTCCTATAGCTGCTTCTCCTTCTGAAATTCAGGCTGATGCTTGAGTAGGGGCTAAAAAACTGCTGAAGAAGGTCTCGAATGAAAATAAATAGCAGCTGGAAGGTATCAGGTAGGAATAATCAAAGAACACTGCTACTTTATTTGTCACCCTTTTCTTGTGTTTACAGAATGGAAGAAACAGAATTTTTGTATTTGTCTGTGCAGGGAAAGAAAAGTGAGTGGACATGTGGGTGTGCAGGGATGGAATGGAGAAATAGAAGATGGATGGTGGTAGGGAGGTTCACAGGCCTCATAGACAAATTTCTAGCCCTCGGGTTCTTCTCTGATCTTGATTTTGGCCTCTCTGTGATTTCTACAGGAGCCTCCTGTAGAACACACAGAGTTTCCTGTAGGATGCAAAATTTTTAGAACAAATGAGACCAAGGCCTGGGAAATGATAACGGAAATGGAGGGATGGACTGTGAAGGGTGTATTCAGCTTGGCCATGTCTTTTTCTTCTTGTGTGACCCTCTTGCAACTTGCAATTTATTCAAAAGAAGTTAGGTTTTTTCTTTCTTTTTTCTCTCTTTTTTTTTTTTTTGAGACAGTTCGGGTGCCTCCAGAAGGTTTTCATCCTCACTGCCTGCCTTGGGTGCCTCCAAGAGGTTTTCACCCAGGGATCTTTTATTCCTTTTCTTGTTTTTCTATTTATTTTTTTTTATTTTTTTTGTTTTGCTCAGGGTGTGGGTGGAGTGGAGACAGGGGCCTACTCCACTACCAACACTGCTTTACCCATATTATAAACAAACTCTTGCTTGGAAAGGGGCTTCTTGTAGATTTTCAATCTATGCCCATTTACGAGCATGGGGATGGCTTCTTCATCAATGGTTCGGATAAGGATTGAACCATTGTGATTGCATTTTTATACTGTGTATGGTCCCAGCCATCTTGTCCTAAGTTTGCCCTTGAAATCTTTATATCTTGAGTCATACAACAATGCCCAATATCCTTGCTAGAATTGTTTTTCTTTGAGGTGTCTGTCATGCCATATTTTTCTTTGAAGTTGGATTACCTCTGAGTGGAGAAGGGCCTGCAATCTTTGTTCATCCAATCCATTTAGCTGAAGCAATCTTTCTTTTTGTGCATGGTTGAGATCTAGGTCCAGCTTAGCTGCCATCCTTAATGTGTTATAATGAAATTCTATGGACAACAAAGCCTTCTTCCCATAGACCAACTCATAGGGTGTGAAACCTGTGGTAGTTTTCCAAGTAGTGTTATAGGCCCAGGTGGCCTCAACCAATCGATCTACCCAATCTTTTTTGCTATTGCTCACTACCTTAGTCAAAATCCCTTCCAAATCTCTGTTAGTGACTTCCACCTGCCCATTTGCTTGCGGATGATAAGGGGTGGAATTTCTATGCTTAATCTTGTGATGTATGAGCAGGTCTTCAATCAAATTGAAGGTAAACTAGCTTCCTTGATCTGTGACTAATTCTCTTGGATAGCCAATCTTGTAGAAGATATTTTCCCTCAAAAACTCAACTACTTTTTCTTCTGTTTCTGCCTTGATTTCCTTTATTTCTTCCCATTTTGTCAGGTAATCCATGCACACAATGATGTAATATTTCTATTTTGAAGGAGGGTTGATAGGACCCACAAAGTCCATGCCCCACTTCTCAAATGGCTCGAAAGTCACATGAGGTTGCAGGGGCATCTCATCCCTTGGAGTAGGTTTCCCCGTCCTTAGACATCGGTCACATTGGCTTATGTATCTCCTGACATCTTGATGAAGAGTGGGCCAATAGTAACCTGCCTGCAGAATTTTGAAGGTGGTTCTCTTTGTTGTAAAGTGGCCCCCATAGGACCCATCATGACAAGTTATGAGGATGTCAAAAACTTCCTCCTCCCTGACACATCGCCTTAAAATTTGATCTGGGCCAACTTTAAAAAGATTGCCCCCAATCTAAGTGAATGGGGCACTTTTTCTCATGATCTTGCTCTTCCCTTTGGAGGACAGGTGTAGCGGAAACTGTGATGAAAACAAATAATTTGCTATATCAGCAAACCATGGAGAGAGTACTGAAATAGCAAATAGGTGTTCATCTAGCATTTGAGCATCCACCATTCCTTCTTCACCTGCAGACAGATCTAGTCTAAACAGAAAATCAGCAACAACATTTTTCTTACCTAGCTTATCAACAATGGTTGAATAAAATTGTTGCAATAAAAGTAACCATCTAATGATACGAGCATTTACGTCAGGTTTATTCATCAAATACCTAATTGCAACATGATCAGTGTGTACGAATGTTTGATAGCCAGTGATGTAGTGTCTAAACTTGTTTAGGTAATGGACTATAGCGAGGAGCTCTTTTTCGATTACAGTGTAGTTTAATTATGCCTTGGATAGGTTTTCACTGACAAAATTTATGGCATACAACAACTTCTCTTCAACTTGTGCTAAGGCTGCCCCTATAGCTTTGTTCAAGGCATATGTGTGAATGTGGAAAGGTAGGGCCCAGTTTAGACCTCTCAAAATTGGGGAAATTACCAGCTTATCTTTCAAGGTATCCAGAGCCTCTTGACAGTTGTTAGTCCATATGAATTCGGCATCTTTTCCCAAAATACCAAACAATGGAGAGGCTAGCTTACTAAAATCCTTAATGAATCTTCTATAATACCTTGCTAAGCCTAGAAAACTCTGAACATCTCTTACCTTTTGAGGAGGTGGGACCCTTTGGATGATAACAATCTTGTTGGGATCCACATGTAATCCTTGCTGAGAAATTGTATGACCTAGCATGGTCCCTTCAGTCATCAGGAATTCACATTTTTCAGGACTGAGGGACAGGTTCATTTCAATACACTTGGCTAAAACTTTTCCCAGGTTAGTCAAAGCTTCCTAGAAGTTAGCACCATAAGGGGTAAAGTCATCCATATAGATTTCCACTGAATCATGAACCAGTTTAGCAAATATGATCAGTACTACTCTCTGGAAAGTGGCGGGAGCATTGCACAACCCAAAAGGAAGGACCCAGTAGGCAAAGGTACCCCATGCACAAGTGAAAGTGGTCTTATCTTGCTCTTCCGAGCTGATTTGGATCTGGTTGTACCCGCTAAACCCATCTAGGAAGGAAAAGAACTTCTTCCCTGCCAGGCCATCTAACACTTGATCTATGAAAGGCAAAGGGAAATGGTCCTTCTTGGTGGCCTTGTTTAGTTCCCAATAATCTACACGGATTCTCCATTTCCCATTTTTCTTTGGCACTAGCACCAAATTAGAAACCCATTCACTGTCAGAGATGGGGTAGATGAATCCTGCATCCAACAACTTTTGCAGTTCTTCTTTGACAATGTCCTTAAGGGCTAGATTCATCCTCCTTTGAGGTTGCCTGACTGGTTTACAATCTTCTCTAATGTAAATGTGATGAGTACAGACTGAAGGGTGGACTCCCTTCATCTCCTTATAGCTCCAATCAAAAGCATCCAAGTGGTTGTTCAATAAGCTACACAGTTCTTTCTCCTGAGGGGTGGATAGGGATGAGTTGATCTTCAAGGCTTTTTTTGGGCTGAATTCCACATTCTTAACTCAGAGAGAGGTCGGATCAGCCACACAGATATCAACTAAAGCATTGGCTTGGGTTTCTTCCACCAACTCTTCTAATGGAAACACATTGGGGGGTGGATTCTGAATCAAGTTCTCAATAAGATCATCCTCGGTTTGTGGCCCCCCCATGGTAACCTCTACTGTACACAATGGTGTGGAGTAGACTTCATCCTCATCTTCCTCCTCCAACCAAAGAGGTAAGTCATGCTCTAGCAGAGGTTGGGCAGGCGGATATAGGACTAGCTATTTGGACATATGCCCATTCTTGATGGTCATGCTCCCAGCTCGACAACTAATGTAAGCATCGGTAGTAGCTAACCAAGGTCTTCCCAGGATGAGAGGATACCTAGTGAGCTTTGCCTTTGGCTGAAGAACCAGGAAGTCAGCAGGGTACTCCCAGGAGTCAATAAAGACCATTACATCTTCCACAATCCCCTCAGGGGTCACGATGGAGTAGTTTGCCAACTGCAGTACTGTTGAGGTCTTTCTTAGGGAACCCTAAAGGTTCAGTTTGAGCATAGTGTCCCTGGTCATCACGTTAATGGTAGCCCCTAGATCAATCAAGGTATGGGGGATTATGGTGCCATTGATGTGGACATCGACTACAGGATTCCCAGGGTCTAGATATTTTGGATAGATCACCTACCCCAACATCAGGTCGGACAGTTTCCCTATGACATTGATAGTTGGGGCATCTCTCTTGCACCTGCCTGGGTGCCTGAAGAACTTCTCTTTGATCAACTTGTTATAGATTGGTACATCTTTTATGGCTTGGAGAAATGGTATTTTTACACATAACTATTTTAGTTCTCCCAGAAGTTCAGTTTCTTCTGGGGTCGATTGTGTGGTTCCAGTTAGTCTCTTAGGAAAGGGTGGAATGGTTTTTGGTTCACTTTCCTATTTCTCTTCCTCATCCTCCTTAGGAGGAGGTTGGCTACCTGGGATAACCTTCCCAGATCATAGGTTGATCTCGTGAATCTCCACAGCATAGGTAGGGCATGTTGTTTCTCCAGTATATACCTGCTAGGGCTATCTATTATTGGGGTTTGGGTTTAGTTGAGCAGGTATTTGGGGTTGTCTTGGAGGAGCAGGAGGTAATGGTTGTGGTTGAACAGGTGGTGGAGGCAAAAAAGTAGGAGGAGATTTGTATTGGGGCCTCCATCCTTGATGAGGTGCATTCCACTAAGGTTGTGGCTGAGCATAAGAGTGGAATGAATGAGCAATTGGTTGAGAATGATATTGAGATGGATACGACCAAGGAGGGAGTGTGGACCAGGAAGGATGAGCAGGGGGACCCCAAGAAGGCACGAAAGTGGCTTGATTGGGGTTGTAATGAGTCTGGGATGTCCCTTGCATTCCCTGTTGGTAAGGTCTAGGTCCATGTGGCCTCCTTTGGTTCATGAAATAGAGTGGTTCAGTGGCTCCTTTAGCCCCTTGGTACATAGCTTTGAATTCGAGTAAGGAAGGGCACTGATTTGTAGGATGGTCTTCTTCACAAACAAAACACACTTCTACAGAGTGTAATGGACATTCATTCCTAGGATGCTTTCTAGTGCACTTAGGAAAAAAGATGGCCAAAGCCCTCTCGACTTCCTCTTGCTTCCTTTGGATCCGCAAGGTATCCATTTGCATGGCAAGAGTTTGCCGCATCTCGCTCTTGAAATCTTCCATCTGATTCACAAGTTCATTTTTAAGGGATGAACTGGATAACGGGGTACTGGCTAAAGGTTGACTTCCCCTACCTCTCTTTCTAGCTGCCCTAGAATGGTTTCTAAACATAGTCTTTATGTCATCATAAGGTAGCTGGTAGATGTCTCCCCCAGCCAGCAAATGGAGGGTATCTAGAAGGTCTTCAGGGACTCCTCTGAGCAGAACCAACTTCAGAGATTTGGGGTCAAGTGTGCACCTGGCCCTTTTATAACTGAGTTGAAACCTCTCTTCATAGTCTTCTAAAGATTCATCACTTCCCATGGTCATTCGGAAGATTTCTTCCTTGGTATCCTTTGACCTACAGTAGTCCCAGTACTTGTTGTTAAAGGCTTGCTGCATCTGAGCCCAAGTTGTGATACTGTTTCCAGGTAACCCCATGAACCAGTGTAATGTTGCATCCTTGAGGGTAGAGGGAAAGAGTTTCAACTTCTGCTCGTCTTCTGCATAGTCATAGGTTCGACAAAGAACAACAAACTCAAACAAGAAGGTATCAGGGTCTTTGGTAGTCAATCCATGGAAGTGAGGTAAGGCTGAGGGACTTATGTTTTTCATTTTTGTGTCTCCATTGGTCTCTCGGATAGGAAAGGCACCTTCTATTCTTTCCCCATTTCCTCTAATATTTATGTTTTCAACCATGGTCTCAGGAGGAATGGTTTCTTGTTTTTCTTATGTTATAGGATTTTTCGTATATCTCTAGAGGTTCAGCTATAGGTTCTTCTGGATCACTGTGACCAAAGAAGAGAGAAGGGTGACTTAGTTATGTGGTGGGGGTGTTGGGTAGGAATTTTCCTGAATTATCTCTGTTCTTACGAGGCATGAAAGGAAATATCTTTTTGGGTGATTTTTGTGTTTCTTTTTCTGCTTGTACCTTCAAAAACTGAAATGGATTGAACAACAAATTGCAACTAACTAAAATAAACCCTGCTAAAATGAAATTTGCAGAATTGAAATGAAAGCAGGAAATGACTAATCTATTTTACTGAAATGAAATTGCAGAATTGAAATGAAATCAAGAAATGACTAATCTATTTTGCTGAAATGAAATTGCAGAATTGAAATGAAACAACTACTCTACACTTCCTGAAATAAACTACTTAGTAGAATGTTGCAGTAGAAAATAGAAGAAAAGCAGTAATCACAAAATACTCTGACGCTTCCCTAGCAACGGCACCAAAAAGATGGTGAGCTACATTATTTCAGCAATGATGCAGCAACTCTTGGGGCTCCCTATTTTACTTTTATCAACCCAGAAGTTCGTAACAAACTTGGAAGTGACAGTGCTATACGCATAAGTACTAGCTCTTACTACAGGCTATCATTTGATCAGCTGGCACAAGTTCACTAGGAGCTTAAGAAAACTTCTATGAGTTCTTAGAAGAAGCCTTTAACTATGATGAAAGAAAGCTAACTTGAAAGAGGCTATTCTACTTGCAGAAAGAGAATGAAAACTGAAATGAAACACAAACCCTAACAAACCCTAGTTTTACCCACTAACTCTACTTTTACAAGAAAAGAGATGGAAACTACTGAGATGGGTGCCATTGACTACAGGAAAGGTAAAATGCATGTATTCAAGCTACTTTGGAAGAGAAATGGGAAGAAACCATCTTTTTGTACTTTTGAGCAATTTTATGTGGAATTATTATGCTTGTGTTTTAACTAGTTGTGATTGTGCAGAGGTTTGGTGGCAAACAGAGTTGGAGTTGGCTTTTTCAAGAGGTGAGGAAGGTGTGGAGGGGTCCTAAGAAGTCCCTAGTACCCTTCTGGAGACTTCCATTGTGATCAGACTTCGAAAAATCACTCGCATGAACTTCTACAGGAGGCTGCAGGGGATCTACAGGAGGTTCTACAGGAGGATCTACAGGAGGAGGCCGAAAGTGGTTTTTGGAGGTTTGAAGGTGGAAAAATGATGGGAAAAGGGAAATGAAGGCTGGATGGAGGTTTTGAGGGGTCTAGGACTCTGTCAATGAAGATCAGGAATGAAGGAGATGGTTGGATTTGTTCAAAGGTCAAGAAAGCAATTTTGCACAAAAACGCAAAAATTAGGGCAGTTTGGCAAAATGAGGCGAATGAGTGGGGAAATCTTGAGAGATGAATTGGTACATGATATGCTATAGAGGAATGATAAGCTAGAGTGGTATACAAGTGAGCTGCACACTTACTCTTCAAAACTGACCCAAGCAAAAACTGAAAAACAAAGTTTTGCCTATTTTGACCTAAAATCTGACCTAAAACTAGAGAAATGTTGAACAGAACTTGATGGACAGAAAATTGTGTGAGAAAGCCATGGTAAATGAACAAGAAAGGAACTAAGCATGTGAATCCAACTGATATCAACTTCTCCAACTCAAAATCTCACACTAGCAATTGAATTGGGAAAGCAAAAACAATGTTTTTGGTGGTAGCAATAGTGCCTTGACCTCAAATCATGGTCCCAAAGGAGGGAGAAAGGAGTTCAAGACCTGCTTGTAGCCTTTTTGGATCTCTTTCTGTTATTGCAACAAACTATCTAATCAACTTGGAGCAAGAACAACTATTCTAACTATCAAAAGTAACCTAATTAACAAAGCAAGATTTAACCTAAACAACATAAATTATCTCATGAATGCAAAAAGAATCATATAAATACACAAAGGAGGTGTTGGGTAGCTTGGGTTGGGCCCTAATCCAAGAGCTTCAGCCCTCTAGGAAAGATTAGTGCTGGTTCAAAACTAGATTCAGCCTCATTTATCCAAAAATAGCAATTACATCACAAAATTGTCTTCAAAAAGAGCTCGAAAATGAGTTGAGTACAAAGCTGCACAAAAGTGCGAAAATCTACTATGAAAATGGCTAACCTGTTGAGGCTTGAAGCCTTCTTATTTATACAAGTGGGGACTCCTAACAATCCTCCTAAACTTAGGGAACACAACTGCGTAAAACTGAAGATAACAACAACTTTACTAGACTTGCTCGACTGCCCCTTGGAATCATCATTGTGGGCCTTTGTACTCCGAGCTGCTGAGGGAGAACTCGAGGAAGGGGTCATTAATGAAGGAGACACCCCTCCTATAAGTCCTCAGCCCTGTTTCTTCGATTTTGGCTGCCAATCTGCTCATAAATGCCTGGTCTTTGTCCAAAAATGTCCAAAAATATACATTAAACACTCATTAGACTATGTGGCAATGTGACTATCCCCATTCACTCTATTGACATAAATATATTCAAAAACATGCACAAAACTATGGAGAATGGTGGATTAAATGAAAATAATAGGTAGAATGAGCCCATATAGTTACCCATTTCTGGGGCTCATCATATCTATAGACATGAAATTGAAAACATGAAATAGCTAAGTTTAAACATTTTCACTATCATGGATTGTGGCAAGGATCCCAAGATGCACACAATATTTTATTATGCATAAAAATAAATAGGAGTGGCATTTTGGCTTGCTCACTTTCATGGTCTTTTTTCTTTTCTTGGGGTTCATATTTTTTCATCTTTTTTTACCTTTTTTATTCTTTTTGTCCTTTGATTATTCTTTTAGGACATACCCTCTTTACATTTTTTAATTTTTTGAATATGGAAAACATTTTCAAAAGCAAAGGTATGTACAATATTACAAGGTTTAATCTCAGTCATTCAAAATTATGACTCCTATTGGTATAGGAACCTAACAGTGGCTCCACTTGGGGATGGAATTTCCTGGTGAAATGTCAAGAACTTTGTAGATCAATGGCCTTCTGAATTGCTATGATATTACCCTGCAACATTTCCCTTTTATGCTTCTGCATTATTACTATTTATGACAGTAAAAATTTTAAAGCTTAGGGCCTTCTCTCTGGGCTTCAACTTCAAAAATAACCATCTAATCAACTATAGACTTTTAAAAGTAAAGTATGTACAAATGATAATTGAAATTAGTAACTAGGTTCAATATATTGTTTGAGCATTCGACCATTCACTAGTCCTCCTTCTGCTTCTGTGCCATCCATTTCTCTCAGGAAAAAAACATTGTTACCTCTGAAAGCATGAATGACATATGGGACTTTCCACAAGAAATCAAATTTCCCATGTTTACCTTTATCTTCTCTCCTTGAATCTCATTTTAGAACTTTTTCTCCTAGGTAAAAATCTTCAGCCTTGGTCCTTTTATCAAAAATCATCTTGGTCCTTTCCTGCACAACTGGAGATTGGATGTACACCTCTTCCCTGGTTTGTTGCAAATGAATTGTTTGGTTGATTCTTCTTTAGATGTCATTTGGTTCAACCTGCAACTCTTGGAGTAGCTTCATCACTGGTGTTCCCAAGGAATATGGGAAAATAGCTTCCATTCCATAAACTAATTGATAAGGAGAAGTACCAATTGGTTTCTTTGTGGTTAGCTTGTCTGCCCATAAGGCATTTACTAGCTTTTTGTTCCATGTTTTCTTATCCTCTAACAATTTTTTGATGATATTTACTAGACTTTTGTTTGAGGATTCTGCTAGTCCATTTCCTTGAGGGTAATAAGCTGTGGAATGGCCTAGGGTTATATGATACTTACTACAAAAATCTATCATTTTTCTGGATTTGAAAGCTGCTACATTATCACTGATGATCTTGGTTGGTCATCCAAATCTTGATAGGATGTTGGCCTCAAGGAAGGTTATTATAAGAGTGTCAGTGGCTTGCCTTGAAGGTATTGCTTCTATCCATTTCGTAAAATAATCTGTGGCAGTAAAGATCCATTTGTGTTGGGCAGAGGAAGGTGGGTGTATTTCACCAATGAAGTCTAGACCCCATTGTTGAAAGGGTGCTTCAGCAGAGATTGGTTTTAGGGCCAGGGGTAGAATCCTTTTCTTTCCTTCAAAAATTTGACACTTATGACAGGAGGTTACATATTTCTTTACATCAGAAAACAATGTAGGCCAATAGAAACCAAATCTAAGAATTTTTTCAGTAGTGGTTTTCCAGTAAATATGTTTTCCACAGTCACCTGCATGAAACTCTTGTAACACTTTGTCAGATTCTTCTTTCAATAAACAGTTGATAAGAATACCTTCATGATTCCTCCAAAACAAAGCATTATCTACTATGCAAAATTTTAAGGATTTCATTTGTAAAAACTTGCTTTTGGTCCTGGATAATTTAGGAGGAGCTTGTAGATTTAGTAAAACATATATGATATCATCATACCATGGTGATTCAATAAAGGCCTAGCTTATTGGTGGAGTCACAATCTCCCTTCATTATCCATTTCTGCAATAAAATTTATATCTAAGGCCTCACAGTTCGATTCAGCCATGAGCTTGGCTAAACCTTGGCCTTTGATTAACTTTGTTGGTTTGATTTCTAGGTCACATTCCAATATAGTAGCGATCCATTTCCCTCTCTTTCCATCTGAACCTTCCTGATTTAGGATGTCCTTGACTACCGAATTTGGGACATAGGCTACTATATGAGAATATAAAATGTAAACTCTGAAATCTTTGATAGCTTTGACCAAAGAAAAGGCTTTTTTTTTCCATTATGTTGTATTTTAAGGAGGCATCTCTGAGGGCTTTGCTAAAAAATGGGTTGTTCATAACCCTAATCATTTTTTTGCAATAGAAATACAACAATTGTATGTTCTAAAGCTAAGGAAAATAAAATGAAATCTCTATCAAATTTTGGACTGATGAAAATTGGTGTTTTAGTTAAGGCTAGCTTAATGTCTTCAAAGGATTTCTTAGCCTCAATGGTCCATTTTATGGTTGAATCTTTTTTCAACATATTGTTCAATGATCTAATTAATTCTGCTAGGTTAGAAATAAATCTCCTAAGAAAGTTAATTTTCCCTAAAAAGGCTTGTAATTCCCTAATGTTCCTAGGATGTTGTATCTGTAAGATGGCTTCTATTCTTGCAGGATCTATTCGGATACCATCTTTTGAGATTATATGCCCTAATAACTTTCCCTCTTCTAACCCAAATAAAGATTTCTTGGGATTTAAAGAAATTCCATACTTCCTGCATTTGATGAAAACTTGCCTTAGATGATCTAAGTGTTGATTATCAGATTTTGAGAATACAATGATGTCATCTAAATATATTACTAGGAAGTCATGAATTTCCTTAGCAAAATCTATGTCCATGGCTCTTTGGAAAGTGGCCCCTGCATTCATTAATCCAAAAGGCATCTTCACATACATGAATGTGCCCCAAGGAGTAGTAAATGCAGTTTTGGCTTGGTCATCTAGGTGAACTAAAATTTGATTGTAACCAGAAAACCCATCCAATAATGAGATTCTGGTTGACCCAACTACCCTCTATAAGATATGATCCATTTTAGGGAGAGGGTAATTGTCTTTGAGTGAAACTTTATTAAGATTTTTGACATCAACACAAAGTCTGCTCTCACCAGTTTTCTTCCTTGTTGGCAGCAAATTCGAAACCCAATCAGAGAATCTGATTGATGCTATTATCTTGGCCTCATACATCCTTTAGATTTCTTTTCAATAGAAGGTAATAGGATGGGAATAATCCTCCTAAGCTTTTGTCTGAAATTTTTATGATTTTCTCTTATGGGGATGGTGTGTTGTATGATGCTAGTGTCATAGGACTTGAGGTCCTCATAACTCCAAGAAAAGACATCTTGGAATTCTTTTAATAATTCAAGGTATTTCACTTTTTTGGTAGGAGGTAATGACTTCGAAAGTTTGATTAATTTTGGATTTTCCTTAGTGCCTATATTACACTCCTCTATATCAGATTTTAAGGGTTCCATCTTTGGTTTTCTAGGGACATCATTTGAGTCAAACAAGTCTTCCAAAGGGGTTAATCCTTTCGGCAAAAAGTTGTCTTTGAGATTAATGACTTCAGAGTCTTCGTTAATTATCTCATCAATCTCAATTTCCTTTAGGTTTTCTACATCTGATCTTGTAAATTTAGTGGGATGAAATCTATCTATGTTTTCATCTTCTATTTCATCTTTAAAATTAGGATCTGATGTTATGTCAATATCTATATTACTATTTACAAATTTTTCTTCTAAGGTTAAAAAATTGTTTATCTGTTTGTCATTAACAAATACTTGCCAGTTCTTCAAGTTATCTGGGATAGCATGTCTGTGCCTGACCTTAGCAGTGTATTGATGGTTAGGTTGAAATGGTAACTTACAAGTGTTGGCAAACATTGCTAAACTATGAGCCTGCATATTATGTTTCCTTGGGATGACTACAAGCTTAGTTTCTAGGAAAGTATTTATTAATTCTTCAATTGTCCCTCTATAAAAACTTAATATAGGGTCTTTGGTCATATATACAACATTAATTTGTTTTATAACTAACTCAGAGTCTCCCATGACATAAACTATTTTGGCTCCAAAATTCCTAACTAGTTTGAGACCTAAAATTAGGGTTTCATACTCAGCCATGTTGTTAGTGCATTTAAAATTCAGTCTATAAGCATGGCCCTCTGAGTGATCATTCTCCAGATTGTATATCCATACTCCTGCTCCTGCTCCTAACTTATTTACTGATCCATCAAATTCAAGATGCCATAGTATCTCATGTTCATAATTTTCACTATCTGGTGGAACAAAATTTTCATTGTCTATTGTATTTTGATTATCTTGTTTATTGGAAAGCTCTTGAGTTTGGACAGTTTCATTTTTAGTTGTAACTGCAATTTCTTTTGGTTTTGAAACAATACTGTTTGAAGTAGTTTGTTGTGTTTGTTCAGCATTATACAAAATAAAAGAATCAATGTCCGAATGCATGGAGTAGATAGGAAAGTTTTGAGGCCTATCCTGGCTACTCACCACATATTTCATTAGGGTCTCTCTATACAAATTTTTAGGTTGTCCAAAAATAGAGATTGTGGCATATGACATGTCAAGTTGTAAAGATCCTTGGAGTTTAGCTCCCCATGATCTAGACAATAGCATGCCATATTTGGGTGGGATGTCAGCGACTACTATATCCATGAGAATTCTTTTAGCAGGATATTGTACTAAGGTAACACACATGTCTTTGATTAACCCTAGACACTTTAATTCACTTGAGTCAAATGAAAATAAGTCCTTGTAAGGTCTTGTAATATCTAAGTTTAATTTTTCCATAACTGATTTGGGCATTAAATTGTGTGAGGCCCTAGAATCTAACATCGTGTTGTGTAATATTTTATCATGAATTCTAAGGCTAATATAAAAGGGTGGTACCCCTCCTTCTAGTGGTTTGTCGTTAACATCAAGACTAAATATAAGCTCTGGTTGATCATCAAACAAGTTGACAGCATCTTCATTCTCAATAATGTTTAAGGTTTGGTTTATTTGAGACTTATAGGTTTCACTTTTAATCAATTCTGTTAAGGGAACTGAAATTTTTAGTTTAGCTACCTCTACTCCCAAATTGAAAGGCAAAGGGGCTTTTTTTGTTTGAGGGCTTGGAATTTTCATAGCAGGAATTGGAGTAGGTTGCTCTTCTTTTTCTGTATTTGGGGTATTTTTATGTGGATTTTCTAATATGGTGTTTGGAGATTTTTCCACTATTTCCTTGGATGGGATTGAAGTGGATGGTTGATCATTAGGGGGTTGATTAGGGGTTATATCTACATTGGTGAGACCAGGAGAGTTCTAGTTTGGTCTAGGGAGTATTTGGAGAGTTTTAGTAACTGGAGCTACTTTGATTTTCTTGGGTTGATTTGGCATTGTTTTCTTGGTTTGGTCAGGAGTATCAATATTCTTTTTACTCCTTAAGTTATATTGTTTGTGTACTTCAAAGATGGCAGAATCATATCCTTTTTTATAATCAAATGATTCTTCAGATTGGGTCTGCAATTGTTGCAGCATATGCAGTTCCTGCTCATCTTGGGTCAAGAAGACAGTATCCTCATCATCCAATCCCATCAAGTTAATCTATGTGTCTTGTTCAGGGTCATCTGAATGAGATGTTTCAGCATAGTTTTCTTGAAAGGGAGGCCTAATATTCTGATCAGGTCCATTCTTTCCAGTATTTTGATTCTGATTCTTTCTAAAGTTTGGATTTCTAATTGGAGGTTCCTGTTGATTATCCCATTGAGGCTTCCTCTCCATATTATCTATCCTATCCATAAGCTTTTCCATACTCTTGGCCAGAACATCTATTTTAAGGTCAGAGGGTAAGGCTTCATCTTTCATAGATCCTCTCCTTTCATTCCTAACTCTAGCTCTTTTTTCTAGCAAATTGGCTTCTACACTAACTGCTACAATCTGCATGGCTTCTAAAGTTAGGGGATTTCTCTCTCTGAGTTGGAATTCGATATCAGTATCAAACCCATCAGGAAATTTTATTAATCCTAAGTCATGTGGAGGTCTAATATTAACTAGTATTTTATTGTATATATTGTTAAATCTGGTGCAATAATCCTGGACTGTTTCATTAGGTCCTCTTTTAATATTTTCGTACTCTGAAAGGATCTACAAAGGGTTCTTTTTCTTTCCCCATATATTTAAAAATTGATGATAAAATATATCTATACTATCTATGCTATTAGCAGGTAACGCTCTAAACCATTTCCTAACATCACCGGCTAGAGTCTAAGCAAAAAGTCTCATTTGAACATCTCCAATATCAATTTCATGCAATTCAAAGTATTCAGTCATTTTGTTTACATGATGCTGTGTTGTATAAGGTCTTATGCCATCAAATTGAGCAATTTTGTTTTGGTAGTCTTGTGGCATGGAACCAAGTGGGGCAGGTAACACAAGAGGAGCATATATATTTTCCATGGCTCTAAGTTGGGTAGGGCTAAGACGTGGGGTTGAGGTACTTGGAGGTGATAGAGTAGTCGATGGAGAACTAGGAGTAATAGGTGATTGGTGGGTAATGGTAGGTTGGTAGGGAAGTGAAGGTATAAATGGAGGTGGGGAATGAACTTCAGAGGTTGAAGGGAATAATGGTGAACTAAGAGTAGTGGACATTGGTTCAGAAAGCTCAAGGATCTTAGCAGTAGTAAGGGATGACTGTGGGGAATTCAGAATATATTCATCAATTGATTGCTTTACATTTTGGACTTCGACATTTACAATAAACTCTGGGATCTAGAACTATGCCATCAAGTGAACTTTCAGACCTAGTTCTAAATAGGGAAAGGTCAAATGACACATCAAAGGGAAGGTCTTCTAAAAACAACCACTCATCAAGGCATGAATCTGCTTTGATTGAAGGTGTTGGACTAACTGAACTTTCTTGTCTTTTGGGTCTTCTCGAAATCAGGTTGGGATTATCCACTACTGGGGCAGGGTTTGGATCTAGATTAGCCCTAGTATAGTGAGTTCTCCTTGAAGCCAGAATTTCAAGCTTTTCTAATTACTTTCTTTTTTGTGAAATTTTTTAAATAACTTCTAATGAACCATTCAAGAGGCTTGAAATAAAGATTTGAATTTTTCTCAAAGGTTTATTAAGACTGAGGATTTGAGCTCCCCAGTGGAGTTGCCACTATGTTATCACTCAGAATTTTCCTTAGAAGTTATTAGAAGGAGGAATAAAGCGAGGTAACCACAAACCAATCTTTTAAGTATAGGGTCTAGCCAACCTATGACTCAGAGAGGTCTCTCTCTATATAATTTAGCTTTGTTTTTATTGGATTTTAGGCTAGTTCTTAATGTTTGTTGGGGTTTTGGTTTTGAATTGAAGGTTGGGTGGTGGAATTCTTGGAGCAGATGGATAGAGCTAGGTCTTCAAGCCATTGGGCTATGGAGTCAACAAATGGATAGCATAACTGGACCAGATCATTAAAGGGAATGTTCATAGGGCAGGCTAGCAAAGAAAAATGCAAATCTTTAGGCCTAATGGGTGAAGTAATTCTAACCAGGGTGAAAGGGCACTTAAGAATCCTTGTACTGGGATCAGAATGAAGAATAGAGGATGATCATGAAAAAAGGGCAATTAAGAATCATTTTCTATATATGGCTAGGGTTTATCTAAACTAAGGATTAGTCAAGAATTCCTTAACTTAGATTTGTGAAGAAAACATACAATAATGCATAACAGTCAAGACAGAGTGCATTTAAGCAATTTCTAAAATATCATTCCTTGCTATACATTTAGATTTTAGAAATTTACACAAAAGATTATGGAAAAAACATAAGGAAAAATGACATTGAACATGATAGAATACTTATTTGTATTTTGCTTTACACAAGAATCTTGTAAAATATCTAATCTTTATTCCTTGATCCAGCAAGCCAATCTAGTCATTGATACAATAAAATTTTGATTTGAGAGAAAAAGTCTATAGAAATGTCTTGGAATCCACCCTACATACTTCGAAATGTGAAGTATTTATACAAAAATATTTACAAAATATCTCAAAACAACTTGAGACTTAATCTAGGGAATACAAATATCTTCTTGCATGAAGATAGAGACAGATGTTGAACTAATTCATGTTGTCCCTTTTATTGTGGTGTTGATGGTTGTTTCAGTTGAGTTGGAGCCGTTTAAGCTGGTTGATATTTGTAGCATTTCTACACTAGAATCTTCTTTACTTTCATCTTTCAACTGATACTCTTTGACCCTGCTACTCTTTGACCCTGCTGCTCTGCTTTTACCTGTTTTAACTGGTTGCCTTCATTTATTGTGCAGTAACTTTTTGATGTAAATTTATCAAAGTAAATATATCATTTTTTCCCACCATTCCATATCAGGTAATTTTACATTCACCATCCTTTTGTAGATTTCATCTACCTCTGTGTATTTTGCAAAATTTGGCTTGGTGAGGAACAAATGTTTCACCTCATGCTCTAGGAAAAATAAGTTCTCCAATGTATCATATAACACTTCGCCTGTTGGCAGGGCTTTAATGGCTGAAGAACTTGGTTGTTCCTTAGCCAATTTTCTTAGTCTATCTCCATAGTCCAGCTGGGTCATGAGTTTTTCATTGATGACCATAGGACTAGGAAGACCCTTCTCCCTCAAAATCTGAAACATAGCCATGAACCTATCAATGGCTACCTGCGTGTTATGACTCTTCTCTTCTAAGTTAAGCGTAAGGTTTATTTTGGAAAGAACCTTCCTAATCTCCAGAATAGCCTCAGTCCTATCTTCTATGTTAAGCTCAAGGAGCTCATATCTGTTCTTACTGTTTAGGAAGTGGATGAGTCGATTGGCATCCTCTGGTTTATCCCCTAGTTCTTCCTTTAATTTTTGGATAGCTTCAATGTCTATCTTTACTAATTCTATCTACTCAAATATATCTTGAATTGATAGCCAAATATCATTGACAAAGTCAATGATATTGGCCCAAAGCATTTCTTTGGTTTGTCCCAATGGTTTCTGTAGTGTTAAATCCTTCTCCAAGATTTTGATTCTCTCACCCACTCTCTAGGCCTTTTGTGTTTCTTCATTTTGCTTAAGCAGGGCAAGTTTGCAGTTATTTTCCAAACTTGCCACCTTCTCCTTTAATCTTTTCAGCTCTGTAGCCTAGATATACATATCTTCCATGGCTTTGACAAGTTCTACTACTTTATCTACTGGTGTACCTGTTGTTGGAATAGGCTTACTGTTACTGGCAATACTATGGTAGGTGGAGCTGTGGGTGCCAACGATGCTACTAGTGTGGAAGGAACTATTGTAGATACTATGGGGATCACAGTTCTAGAAGTTGTGGCTAAGTCACTTTGCTTTGACTAAATTAACATGTCCAACTCCTTCTCTGTCTCCTTGAGTTGATCGTTTAGGCTCAGGACCAAGTCCATGAGCTATTCATGTCCTTGTTATGCTTCTAGGACTTCCCTTTTCTGTGGGTGATGTAGCTGAGGTATCTTAAGATGCTTCTTAAGTGTAGCAATATCTTCATTTTTCTTTTTAATCAGTTGTTATGTGTCCCAATTCAATCACTAAGTCCTCTAAGGACTTGATTCTAGTATCCTTGGCCTGTGAGGACGCCTTCTCCAACTGAAATTGTGCTGATATATTGTTTAGGGAGTTCTGTAATTGGTGGGCAGCAATGGCCTTCCCTGTTAATGTGGAGTATATCATCTCCCCTATTTTCTTGTGTAGTTCAATCTGGTCAATGGGATGAATATCCCTTGCCAGTACTTCAAAATCCACCTTTTTAAAATCTAGTGTTGCTCTTGGCTACTGAGTGGTTGGCTTGATGAAATTCATCTGCATTTTCCCCTCTTTGATATCAAAGGATGACATTAGCCTTGTTTGATTAGTGAGGATCATCTTCAGATATTGGGCATATGCTTGGGCCTTAAGCCTCTCATTTCTAGCTTTGATATCTTTGTATCTTTCCTTAATATCTTGGTCCTTATCTGTAGGCATTCTAAAGGAAGATACCTCAACACTTTGATGCCTCAACAACATCTGATTTTGTGATGTGGAAGGCTCCTGCACACTCCCAGATGGAGTGGTGGTCCTGCTTCTTTCAACATGTGTGTTGGTGACCTAAGCTTAGTCTTAAGTAAATTCTTGCTCAAAGGCTGGATTGGGCTTTTTCTTTTTGTTTGATTCTTGCTGTACATCAGAATTAGGCATTCCTAAAGTGGAATCTCCTTCTCGGTTCCTTTTTGGGACCTTCTCCTCATTCTAAGGAGTTTGCATGACTGGATGGGCACTTGAAGTAGTTGCTGGTTCTTCTGATGGTTTTGTCCTAGTTGACTGTTCTGGCCTATCTGACTGTTCTAGCCTGCTCGACTGTTCTGGCACCCGTAGGAAAGAACCCTCACTAAGTTGTTTTTCTAGGTTGATCAGAGCATTTTCTATGTCTGTCTTGGTGTTGCCCTGATCAATTAAGGTTCCTTCCACCCATTCTGATTGGTTGGCATAGGCTTCAATTTCAGGTATTGGATGGTGGATGAAAGGTGCTAACTTGACCTTTTGCCTCTTCTTGGATATGAATTCCAAAGGTTCATATCACCAAAAAAATCTCCTTTGGAATTTCATGCTTTGTAAAATGGCATCTACTTCCTGACCTTCTTACCTAGAGTTACATATGAAGGGGCCTAGTTGGTCTTTTATTTTGAAGTTGGCCTTCTTCTTGGCATTGAAAAAGTTTGTTTCATCTGCACTGATAATCTACCTGTAGTACTCTAAAGAAAACAACTTCATTGGGAGGTATTTTGGGAGCTTGTATGGAGCCAACATGCAACCATAGATTCTAATTTTTGTATGGTTTTGGTACAAGTACCAATCTCCCACCTTGGTCTGTTTTGACAATTGAAGGACCCTTTTAATTTCTGCACTGATTCTTCGAGGAGGGCTTCCTGCTAGCATTGTTATAACTGCATGTACAAATAGGTCAATGAAGTCAGCATATGAATATGGGGATTGATATTTATGGATCAAAGGAGTCCAGAAAATTACTGATCTGGGTTGACCTTTTGTATCAAGCTTCTGCAAGGTGAATGGGAATTTGTCTGACTAGTAATATTGGAAAAGGTGATACACGATGGAGGAGTATTTGAAGACTCTTTCATTACTCATTCTGAGGAACTGTTCATGCATCCTATCAGCTATGAACTGAGCATAGTCATATATGACAACAAGAGGCTGCCCTGGAGTGTATATGGACATGAAGGCTAAAATAATCTCATCAATATATTCACTGGTGGTATAGCCTAGGACACTGGATATCATGGCCACAATATTCCTTCCCCATGAGGAGAAAATGGTAGATACATATGGAGGAGGATCCTTTGGGATGTGTTTTTCTTATCTTATGAAAGTTTGGAAAATTTCTGACAATTTTGCAGTAGTAAGCTTAGGGAACTGGTCTAATAAGGCTCCAATTGAAAGAAGAGTCAAGTTTTGGCTAAGATGGAGTTGTAACATCTCATTTATAGATTTTGCAATGATAATGAAAAGTATAGCCTGGTTATGGGACATGACTGCTCTTTGACTGGGGACATAGTTGGCATGGAAATAACGTACAATTTTTGGGAAAATGTGGACTCTGGGGAACTGGTACTTAAGTAAATTGGACTCCCACAGACCAATTTCATCAGCATGGTTCAAGTATCTATCCCTACTTTGACAGTATACTTTGAGTGGGGATTCTTGGACAGAGGTGTCCTTTATCTGGAAATCCTTATCAGCCAGGGGGAGGTGGTCTAGGTCTAAGTGGGGTGTAGAGATGGGTCTCACATCCATGGCAATTGGGGTAGCCATTCTCAGTTCTTGTGGATTTGAGAATAGGGGAGGTAATTTGTAGTGTTTTTTAGGGCAACGGTGGTTCAACACAAAGTAGGCTTAGGTTGATTGAGTTTCCTTAATTAATTTTAAACTTAACTAAGAATACTCAATCACTGGTTTCTTTGAAATTGACAGGGTATTTGATGAATTGTGGCTTAAATACCTAGAACTAGGGTGAAATGGTTCTAATTAGGGCAGCTGGCGACTGCAAATGGTTGAAGGGGTTCTGTATAGGCTGCAAGGTTGTCTAGCTAGTCTGCAACGTCTTTGGAGTGCAATTGGACTTGGGTTGACGGCTTCGACGTTTGTAGGTGGTGTGCATGCATACAGAGGTTTACAGTTGAAATTTCAGTGAAAACAAGTGATTTGGGGCTTTTTGGCTTTTATGCCCGAGAAGTTAGCTTTGGCGGGTACAGGGTGAATAGAGATCATTTTGTCGTGTAGAGGCCGGGCGGTAAACGGTTTCTATCACACCGCTTTTGGGCGCTTGGTGGTATTTGGGAGGGGCTGCCTGATTTCATTCATTGAATGACACATAGCATTAGAGGCCGGGCGGAAAACCACTTTTTCGGGTTGGTATCATTGGGTGGATGATCCCACCCAAAATGGCTTATGAGCATTGGATGTAGGCCTTCAGATCAGATGGTGATCATGCTCTGAACGAGCGCGAAGGGTAATGGGGGGGGGGGGGGGTGATGGGTTAATTGAGGCGGTATGGTGATTAAGCATGGGTTAATGACAAACTTAGGCGGCGGGGGTGATTTCGGAGTTTTACTTAACATAATCACAAATCGATCAGTTAATGAACTTTGTTGGGGTTTGGGTGAAATTCATAGTTTCATAGTTAAAATTAGGTCTAGGGATATTAATGTAAGGGATTTAATATATACATATGGGAAAGGGTATTAATGGGAATTAATATATAAAAGTTAGAAGTTAATATGAAAACGGTGGAAATGAATTGCGCTAAGCATAATGTATATTTTGTGATTTGTTTACTTTTCACACATCTGCATTATAACTTAGGCTAAAGTCTTTTGTAGGTTTTTTGGGAAAAATGGGTTTTACATGGGGGTGATTACTTTCCCTAGGCGAATAGTGGTTTAACCTTAGGAAAAGGGATTTTATTACGGAAATGAGGGGGAATGAAGAGAGATGAATTTTTTTTAGGAGAATTTAGTACTTAACATCCATAAGTCATTGAGCTGAGGATCTGGTCCCTCCAAAAGTCAGAGAAATGCTCTGAGCCTCTTTGAATTAAAGGTTTTTGAGCACTCTGAACTTTATTATGGGAAATTAGTTAAGTAAAAGGTGAAATGAATGGAGGAGGTTAATTAATTGACTTTGAAATCCATTTGCATGCTTGATTGTTCATTCATATCTAGAACTTTTATTATGAGAATGATAAATATGTTTTTTTCTCTAACAAATCATCATACTTCTGCAACCTTTCTTCTACTCACCCATCTACTTTTTCTACCATTTTTTCTTCACTTTATTAGGGTGCATTTGAGCTAGCAAAACCTTATCAAATATTTTTCTTTTTCTTTACAATAGTGAATTAACTAAATCTAACCTTATTACATCCAAGGGCTCAAATTAAATAGTTGAACTCCTTTTATTTACTCTACCTATCTAATTATCTCCCAAGGTTACATTGTTTGGCCAGATTTATATTCTCTATCTATAGACATGAAATTGAAAACATGAAATAGCCAAGTTTAAACATTTTGATTATCATGTATTGTGGCAAGGATCCCAAGTTGCACACAATCTTTTATTATGCATAAAAATAAATAGGAGTGGCATTTTGGCTTGCTCACTTTCATGGTCTTTTTTCTCTTCTTGGGGTTCATATTTTTTCATCTTTTTTGACCTTTTTTATTCTTTTTGTCCTTTGATTATTCTTTTAGGACATACCCTCTTTACATTTTTTAATTTTTTGAATATGGAAAACATTTGCAAAAGAAAAGGTGTGTACAATATTACAAGGTTTAATCTCAGTCATTCAAAATTATGACTCATATTGGTATAGGAACCTAACACCAGCAGAATGTGACATCTTTCTTCAAAAAAAATTCCATCGGCGGGGTGATCTAGGCATAACCTTTGATAAACGTTCTGTAATACCCCATATGTACCAAAGTAGCACACAACTATTTCACACTTCTTGGCGCTTCCAAGTTCAGAATCACCGCGATTTTGCGGGGTCTACTATCAGCCCTTGCTTACAAACCACATGCCCCAATAGGTTCCCAAAAGGATCAAGAAACACACACTTCTTGAGGTTGAGCACGATTTGGTATCTTCGATAGGTATCCAGCATCAAGCGCAGGCTCACTACATGGTGCTTAACCAGCCGAAATACAGTCTAGTCATCAAAATATATCTCCAAGAACTTATGAATATACACCTTAAATGCAGCAACTACCATGCGTGAAAAGATAGCCGACACATTCTTCAATCCAAACGGCATGATAGTATATTGAAAGCAACCCCACTCAGTCATGAAGGTTGTCTTTCTCCATTCCTCCAGCGTGATTTTGATCTGGTGGTACCATGAGAACCCATCAGTGAAAGAATATGCTTCCTGACCACCTACATTGTCCAACACCTCATCCGTGAACGGAGTTGGGAATGGATCATGCACACAAGCGTCATTCAATTTTTTGAGATCCACGCATATTCTTATTTTGTCCTTCTACTTCTTCTCTTTCACCACCATCGGGCTTACCCAATCGGATTCTTCCACAAGCTCAATGATGCTTGCCATGAGAATTTTGTTTAGTTCTACGTGAACCTTCTCTTTGTATTACAGATTTAAGCAGTAAGAACTCTGCTTAACTGGATTCACGTTGGCCTTTAACGTGATCTTCATCACTCCTAGATCTCTGATTATTCCTTTCAAATCCATAAACTTGGTTGGGAATAAGTCCTGATATTCACAGAGTAATTCAGTGACCTTATCCACCGTCGCATCATCCCAGTAGTCTCCGATCTTCGTGAACTTGGGTTCTACCTGTATACCAATATCACCTGCTTAGTTTTCACTGCCGCGGTTATATCAGGGTTCTCAATCTATGGTCCTTGAACATCGTGGTGGCCTTCTGTCTCTAGAATGTTAATTTTCATGGATCTTCGTCCTCTTCTTCAGTAGTTACATTATAACATTCTAGTGTGCAACTCAGCTGAGTAGCCCATTCAAGCTACGCCAGGTCTAAAGGATCCTGCGGAATCCTAAATATGGCTACTTTTACTTCTTGTAGCGCTTCTTCAATACCATCAAACCCATCCTCAAAACTAAAGGTCATCATGAACCCTTCTCGTAGGATATCCCATTCGCTTGTCCCATGGCGAAGCTCTATTTCTACATACCAGTTTTGTTATCACCTGGATTGAACCTCAGGCTGAAGGAAGGTAATGCCAGGGTAACCACAAACCACACTTAGCCAATTAGCTATCCCTACTAGGCCAAGAGAGGGCTCTCTACATAAGGATCTCAGCCAAGATGACTGGATTAGGAAAATGATATTAGGCTAGGTATAGTAGCACAAGGTTTGATTTGATTTTGAAGGGTTTTTCTGGATCAGGAGGAGATAAATAGTTAGGGCAAGGAAATTAGGTCAAAATTACAGGGTTTTGATGGGGCAAGGTAGGCACAAAGCTCAGCACTCTAGGGTTTGATGGGTGAGGTGATTCAAGGTAGGTGAGGAGCTAGAAAGAGCATGTAAGAAACATGGATTCTTCCTAAACTAAAGAAAACATAGACTCTGAATATTTTTCCAAAACAGAGCATAAATATTATGGGTTCTTCCTATCAACTTGAAAAAATCTACTTAAAAGCAATGAAATGATTGATGAAGTAAAAAAAACATTTTAACATATGATCACAATAAAGAAAACTGAACTGAACATCATACCACATGGATCCCAAAGAAATAGCTGCAAATTTTTATTAATATCCTACTAAAACTGATACAAAATGATGTCTAATCAAAGCATAAGCATCTCACTGAGTCCAACCCTTTACAATGAGAAAGAAGAAGAAGATATAGACATTGATTCAACCTCCTCGCATCCTCAGGGGTTGAATCCCTAGGATGAGGAACTAATCCATCAAAAATTGAACAAGAAACTGGAATCTAGGCAACCTAACAACTTGCCTCTAAAAGGGAGGAAACTAATTCATTTGTCCTCAAGATAAATTTTGATCTAATGAATCTACCTAATAGTAGCTATTATCCATCCTATTTACATGCCTAGTTACCATTTACATTAGTAAAAACATCATCCATGAGAGAAAACTCAAAATTACAGTCATGGCACAGTGAAGTGAAAATTCAGGATAAAATTGCCCTATGTGCAGCGCCCAAGCTCTATGCACAACACCGTTTAAATTTGCACTCGAGAAACAGTCCTATGTAGAGCACTCCATCCCTATGTGCAGCACTCCAGCCTCTATGCATAAAACCTCCTCAAACTGCTCTGTGCGCAGTGCCTCCTACCCTATGCACAACACCTCTTCTCTGTTCAACAACCAATTGGCTTTAACTCCCCTCTCTTCTTCAATGCTCTTCCTTCTCTTTGTCAAATGAAAGTGATGAATTTGGGAAAGGATTTTGACATCTTATATAGAGGTTTATTTTTATTTTTTCATTAGAAAGACCCACTTTCTAATGTTTTGGAACTTTTTCTTCTTTCCTCCAAATCTCTATTTAATACCTTTCTCTCTTTGTCTCTTTTCAGGTGGATGATGCTTGGATTGAACTGATTTCTTCAATGGTTTCATTTTCTTACAGCAAGGAGAAATTTTTGGGGCAGCTAGGAACACGTATTACATAAAATGGATTGAACTAAATCAAAATAATATAAATCAACTAAAAATACTCTGTTTTCATCTCAAAAACATGTTTTTTGAGATGAAAATTACATTAGTGACAACAGATCTTTGTACAATCACCATAACTTACTGGAAATCACTCTTTGTTTATTTTTCATCCTCATACCTTTCCTACCCTTTATTTACACTTGAAATCATGCTTTTGACCTTGGAAATGAACCCTAAGACCTAATAGAAAAAACCTTGGAAATGAACCCTAAAACCTAGTGTAAAGACAATTACCTTTACACTAAAAATAACATATTTGATACCACAATTAAATACAACATGGAGATGGGTCAACAAATGCACCTCATGAGGGAAGATTTTATTTTCAAAGAAGAAGAAAACCATCAGTGGACCATTTTTACATGACCTAATGGAATGATCCAAAATTTCAGTATGAGACATCTAAAATAAAAATGCAAAGAGAAGATTATGATCCCTGATGGAAGTATGCATATACTGACACTAACAAGTTCATCGGTATAACATCTAGGGTATAACAGAATAGGTGCACCCACTTAGGTTGTGGCTTTTCTCTATATGCCTGCGCCCACTTGGCTAGATGTGCATGCGGATCATCCTTTCCATTGTACTTGCTTGCCAGTCACACCTTAGGCTTTCCAAATTGTACTCGCATCATTCTCCTACATTTGCACCAATTGTCAAAGCTTCCTTTGTGCGTACCCCACCATCTCGTGGGCGTAGTGCACAACACCCAGTCCAAGACCTAGAAGCATTACTTTTCCAGCACCTCTATTTCAAATGCATCCAAGAAGGTATCTACCTCATTCAGTCCATCATAAGTAGGCAGATCGCTTACTTCTGTCGATATGTAGCGCAGCGACCTAGTCATCATATTGCAATTCAATGTAGTTACCTCATGTAACCGATTCTACAATCGTTCTATTTCTTTGTTAGAATTTGAAGTGCAAGAGCTCTCGCACTCCCATGTAATCCACCCATCCGTGATGGGATTTACCCAGTCTTGGTCTCGCGCTCTTATCTTATAGATGTAGTCCAGATAATCATCACTCTCATAGTCATGGACCAGTTTCATATAGCACGATTCTTCAGCAGGGTCCAGGGGTATTATTACGTGTAGTGACTTCTTCTCAAAGATCATTTTCCTCTTCCTCAGATTAATTACCCCATTCATGTCAGTAGCCCAGTCAATTCCCAAGAGCGTGGGGTAGGGATTGCTATCATTAACAATCTTTATCACTTCAAAATCTACCAGTTCACTCTTTCCCTCAATATCCACATTTATTCCCTGCAATTGCCCCACGGGCATTATTTTCTGCTGGTTTCCTTAGCTGAATTGGAGACCATTGCAGTGCAAGTCACCCCATTCACTCTCATGTCTTTTTCGGCAGAAGCTTTGCATCCGATCCCAAATCCAAAATGACTTGATCCATCTCATATTCTATGATCTGTGTGGTTAGTCTCATTTCTTGTCCCGTTCTTGTCTTATGCTTTCCGATCTTCCGGACTACGCATGGTTCTCCTAGCATAGTCCCAGCGCATCTGTTGATGAGTTCCTATAACCCTTTCATATGCTTACTATCATGCAGTAACTTCATATAGGTTTCCTGGAAGGTTGTGAGCATATATGGGTGCATTTCTGGCTCCAGTTTATCTTTGCTTCCTGAAGTGGAGGCATCAGCGAAGCTCTTCTTAGCTTCCATGAAGGTTTCCCAAGCGCGCTCCAAATCAAACTCATCTTCTTTTGTCGGAGATTTGCGAACCCAAGTACTCTCTTATGGTTGTTTCCCCTTGTCATCTCCTATCGCGATTCAACTTCAGAGCATAATGTTTACATTAAGGTCTTCCTCTTTCGACTCAGACCTCATCGTTTGCAGGTTCTGAGTCAGGGGAGGTGGTAGTGCTCCTTTGTCACGTATCCTAGCTATTAGCGTAGGACAAACTTCTATCTCATGATCAAATAGTGTGAAATACTTGCACAATGAGCACGTTGGATTCATGCAATCATGGGCATAGTGTCCTAGCCCTCCCCAATTGTAGAAAATCAATAGCCCACGACATCTTCCAGGTCTTCCTCCACCTCGACCTCATCCGTGCCATTCCTACATTCTGGTCAAGGGGCCACATTTCGGCCTAAACTTTGTAGGTGGGAGTTCTATCCATCATCAACTCATAACTTCTACAAGTATGCTCATGATGTCCCATCGACCTACAAAAGTTGTAGAACAACTGTTGCGAATTTTTCATATACTTCTATAACAAGTGGCAGTTGTTCATGGCATGTATTCCTGCTATTTGACAAATCGTACACCACAAAGTAGGCATCGTGCTAGGTCCTGCTTGATCTTCCGGCCTTAAAGGCATCAGTCCTCCTCTTGCGAGGTAATTTGTAAAGACTGGGAAGTGGTCTTTGTCATGACCCCGACTCTTGCATTTCGCACACCACACTTCTTCGCGCACTTCTGGTCAGACCGTCCTATCCTGTTTCAGACTCTGCATCTCAAGGCACAGATTCTTCAGCTGCGTGTGGATCTACTGAACTCATAGGTTAGGATCCTGCATAGGGGTCTCATGAAGCCTCATAGCAATCTCGAGGGCCTCTGTCTGAGTTGTTATCTTCTGCTACGCTATGCACCTTAAATGTGGTAGTAGTGAAGCTACAAACCACTCGTGATGCTTTCCATCTGTCAATTTCATATTTGCTTCTCGAATTATACATTTTAGCCTCTGATCTAGCTCCCAAGGAGTCTCACCTGGTAGCATCATGATCTCTTTAAATTCCACAATCGACTGCGATTCAGATTTAGACCTACTAAATTCTCTATTTAGTGTTGTTTGGATATCTGCGACTCTCGTATTCGGGTTATCGTTGGAATACTTAATATACCAGGTTAGTGCGTGATCCAGCAGAGTGCTAACCAACATTTCTCTCTTTATATGGTCATTTTTAACTCCTTGCGGTTCCCATACAACCATTACAACAAACTAGAGTTGGTCCGGATCCTCATTTCCCAAACCTTTGAACACATGCAGCTTTACTGTGCTTCCCATACTGAATCGCTGTGGTGGTGGAGTTGGTACTGTTGAAGATGGAGGTGATGATGGTGAAGCCAGTGGTGTTGTGGGTGGGGGTGGTATTCACAGAATTGTTTTTCTTATCAGCTGAATAGCACTTCGCAGAGAGACCTTCGTGAGCTCTTCCTCATCCCCTCGCAGAGGTGAAATCAAGGGGATATTTTTTGGACCCTTATTTCCTTCGTTCCTGTAAACCTTTCCACTTCACGTAGCCCCAAACATCAAGGTAACTGCATAACCCATTTTTCACACAACAAAATTTTAATCCAAGTATTCAAATATTTTACGTACTTATGTCACTGTCCTTTGAGAAAGCGCAGCTCTGCCTCACTGTAGCTCCCTGAGGTGTCAACCACAAACTCAGTAACAAATCCTCCTATAATATGATCGAGCCAATGATCAACGATGCTCGCAATCTTATCCTCCGATGCTTCCAACCTTCACACTAGCTTCGAGGTCCACACAATAGGACCGTCAAGTTTCCACCTTCCTTGGCTATCTGCTAACTTCGCAATCCACTCGTATAGCTTAGTAGGGAAGGATGCAAAAATGATTTTGTGGATCTCCATATATAGTTAGCTGTCTAACCACTCTTCTTTTGACAGTCATGGGTTTATGTTTTCCTGTGCCGCGAACTCATGAATTCTTCTATCCAACTAGCCTTCGATTTCTTTCTTAGTTGGATTCCAATGATACGACATCACACATCTCTTATGCAGATTCCGCTCACGGAAACAGAAAAATTTGTTGCCTTATGGGGGCCTGACCTAGGTTCAAAGTTATTTAGCCAAACAAATCCCTACATTATTGGCTCTTTCGGCATCAGCCCGCGGAGCGCAGACTGAAGTCTCACCCGAAGCAGTATGGGGGGATGCTAGAACCAAGTTTCCGCACCCTTGAGATGGATGTGATGTCGTTTAGTCCAACTATTCCTGGCCTTCGTGCAGGTTTCTTTGCACTCTATTCTAACCTTCAATATCTTCACGATCTATTACAATTGGCTTTCGCACAGCCCTAACCAAGGGCTAGAGTCCTTTCGTGCTGCTAGGGCAACAATTTGTGATATTTCCCCAAACTACGCTAAGTGTCTTACTTATCTTCTTAACATATATTTAGTTAACTTCACATAAACAGATGTTCGTACTTGCGTTCACTTAAACAATACAATTATACACAGTTGCGTACCATTTAAGCATTAAAAGTGAAATTCATACCCAATATAATAGATGCATAAAATAGGAAATAAAAACGCAAAATTGATAGAAACTTCTCTTTATTAATGCTCCAAACTGTTACAGACTCGACTTGCCCTACGCACTCAGTTGCAGGGGTTCGTGCACTCAGTTACAGACTACTAGGCCTCTGCACACTCAGCTGCACAACCTCTACCTACACTACAACCCAAAACTATATTTTCACATCAGATATGACTCAATTCTTCTCATTGATTAGATTTTATCTATGAATGCTTTAACTACTTAAAGCTTCACTCTATTTACGCGGACCATGGGTAGATCTTCTACAGCCGAAATTACATTATCAAAATTAAGGGCAGACAACCCTATGACTCTTTAACAAACTATGCACTCCGCACCCATAAAATGCGGAGTCTTTACATTGGAATTACAAAATTGACCAAAATCTGGGCTTTAAGCCCCAAAACTTCACTTGGGGAATCTCGCGCCCAACAAAGATGATGTACTGGCCATAGTTGACTACCCCTAACCTTTTTCCTAGCTTCCCTAGAATCGTTTCTAAAGACAGTCTTGATATCGTCATAGGGTAATTGGTAGATATCTCCTCTTACTAAAAAGTGTAGGGAATCCAAAAGATCTTCTCTTACTCCCCTAAGTAGGACCAGCTTTAGTGACTCAGGGTCAAGTGTGCACCTAGCCCTTTTGTAACTAATCTAGAATCTTTCTTTGTAATCCTCTAAGGATTCATCATTGCCTATGGTCATCCTGAAAATTTGTTCATTAGTACCCTTTAACCGACAATAGTCCTGATATTTTTTGTTAAAGGCCTACTACATCTGAGCCCAAGTTTTGATGCTATCTCCAGGTAAACCCATGAACCAGCACAATGCTACATCCTTAAGGGTAGATGGAAATAATTTTAAATTTTTCTCATCATCTGTATAGGCATAGGTTTGGTATACAACAACAAACTTAAATAGGAAAGTTTCAGGGTTGTCTGTGGTTAGGCCATGGAAATGAGGTAGGGCAAAGGGGCTTATATTTTTCATCTTAGTGTCCCCATTGGTTTCCCTAATGGGGAAGGCACCCTCAACTCTCTCTCTATTCCCTCTATCATTTCAGTTTTTAGCCATTGGTTTAGTAGGAATGGGTTCCTCTTCTTCTTATTCCCCTGTAGGTTCTTCAAATATATCAGATTGCTCACCTAAGGGTTCCTCCAGTTCACAGCCACCGATGAAGAGAGAAGGTTGGTTGTTGGATGTAGTGGGGGTATTTGGAAAAAAATTCCTTAAGTTGTCCCTATTCCTATGAGGCATGAAAGGAAATATTTTTGGTTTGGTTTTGTATTTTTTTTAAAACTTGGAAAGTAATTGTAGAATTGAAATTGTTGATTGAAGGAAAATTACTTACAGAATGAAAAATCTACCTGCTGAATTAAAACCTTACTTGTAAAATGGAAAGGAAAGCAGACAATGAAAAATGAAAGAAAGGAAACAACTAGATTACTTTTGCAAATATAAACTAATGGCAGAATATTGAAGACAAGAAATAGAAGAAAATAATGCAGTAAGCACATTCTAGTTAGACACCTCCCCGACAACGATGCCAAAAAGTGATGAGTGCCAGTATTACAGCAAGGATGCTGCAACTCCTGAGATACTAGTTTTACTTATCAACTCGGGTTTGTACAAACTTGGATGTGATAGTGTTGTATGCACAAGTAAAAGTGATGGTTCTACCTATTATCATTGTTTAGCTGGAAAGATACCACTAGGGTTCCAAGCTAGACTTCTATGGAGTCAGAAGAAGCTTGATTCTTTGATGGAAGAAAGGTAAATCTATTCTAAGAGAGTTACTCCACTGCATTAATGGAGAAGGTCAACATGTAATGCTAAACCACACCATACCCTAATTAACCATTTAAGAAGCTATGCTAGGCAGAAATGCTAAATCAACATAAAAAAAAATGCTACTATCTAAGTTTCATAAGTAAGAAGCATCAAGCAATACTAATGTGCAAGTAAAGAGAATTAACTAAATTTGTTTTTGCTTTTTTGGTCTTTTTATGGAAAATCAAGTATGCAAACTAATTGTTCTAGTGGATGTGGTAGGTGGATTAAGGGTGTTTGAGGATGGCTAGAAGATTTATGAAGTGGTTGGGTAGTGTGGAGGGTCCCTAGGAGGATTTTGGTGACTTCCTAGAGGTTTTCCATCAATTACGCCTCAAAACATGCCATTTCAAGAAAACCTACAAGATGTACTAGAAACAGGAAACCTACAGGATACAACCGAGAGCTAAATGTGAGGTGTTGGAGGTGATGGGAGGCTTAGGAAAGGTGTTTGATGGGTGGAATGGAGTGGTAGAAGGTCTAGGATCACTCAGGAGTCAATATCCAAGATAATAGATGGCTAGATTTGCTCAATGTGTTTGGGAGAATTTCAATGAAAAATGATGAAAAACTAATGAAGGTGATGGTGAAAACAATGGATGGATAAGGTGGATGAAGTGGAAGGTGGCTACTGTCTATGAAGTCTTAATCTCCTCCTGAAGCACCTGCTCTGCATGAAACATGTGTGTCTTCCAAAAATCTATGCAACAAGATACATTTTCATATACTAGAAAAGTAGAATTAATGAATCAACTGCCTATACTATGCATGAAGAAAGTTGCTGAAAGGAATGAAATCATGATTGAGATCTACTGCAAAAATGGAGATGAGAAATATGACAATGAAATCTACCCTGCAAATTAACCAAATATTAAATTAAAGACAACAAACTCCAAAGCTCATAAAAGAACTAGAAATCTGTGTTTTTAGGGTTGTTTAAGGGTCCCTTCCTCAAGTCATGGTCGCAGAGGAAGGAAGTGAGGCCGAGACACCTGCTAACAACCTTGTGGTGATCCTTTTTCTCCTTGATAACCTTCTACTTGAAATAAGGTACAAATGGAAGCAAGCTATCACACAACCAATCTAATCTACACTACTTGTAATGGGAATGCATCTAAATGAAAATTAACAATGAAGCTATGAATCTACACTAAACATACATGTACAATAAAGAGGAGCGTTGGCTGGTAGGGTTGGGCCCTAACCCAAGAGCTTCAGCCCTCTGAGTTAACTCAGTGATGGCTTAAAACAAAAATCATTCTTATTACCAAAACAACAAATTACATCAATAGAACTATTACAAGTTTTGCAGCTTGAAAATAGATTAGAGTTTTACCATAAAATACGAATCCTACTGAGGTCCTAGGCCTCTCTACTTATACATCTTATGTCCCCAACGAATTCCTTAAAATTAGGGAGGCTTGGCTCCCAAACTCGAGATAAATTGGTGCTTTGTCTCTCACTTGCTCGGCTCCCTTCTAGTCCTCATGATTTGGTTTTTTTCACTCCGAGCTGATGTAATTAATGGAGGAATATTCGAATGGAGAAGTAGTAAATGAGGAGGATTTACCTCCTACAATCACTCTCCCTTGTCCCATTCGATTTTTGACCTTAGTCTTTGCCAAAATTCCTTTATTTTCTCCTTTAATCCTGCATTCAATGCATATTAGACCACAAAGCATAATATCCAACTCTAACTCACCTCATAAACAAAATATAATAAAAAACATGTAATAAGTTATGAGAAAAGTTGGCTTGACTAAGCTAGGAGGTGAAATAAGGCCCATATAATTACCTAATGATGAGGCTCATCAATGAATTGAAATCTTTCTTGCAAAATAGAAAGGAAAGTAGAAAATGCAAAATGGAAAAAAAAGGAAACAACTAAATTACTTTTGCAAAAGTAAACTAATGGCAGAATATTGGAGACAATGAATAGAAGAAACAAAAGCTGTAATCACATTTTACTCAGACACCTCCCCGACAACCATGCCAAAAAGTGATGAGCACCAGTATTACAGCAAGAATGTTGCAACTCCTGGGCTACCAACTTTACTTTATCAACCTGGGGTTCGTACTAACGTGGAGGTGACAGTGCTATATACACAAGTAAAAGTGATGGTTCTACCTATTGTCACTGTCTAGCTGGTGAGAGACTACTAGGGTTTCCAAGCTAGATTTCTATGGAGTCAGAAGAAGTTTGATTTCTTGATGGAAGAAAGGTAAATCTACTCTAAGATAGAGCTACTCTACTACAATAATGGAGAACACCGAAATTCAGTGCTAAATCACACCATTTCCTAATTAACTACTAAGAAACTATGCTTTGCAGAAATGCTAAATCAACATGAACCAAATGCTACTATATAAGTTATAGAAGTAAGAAGCATCAAACATCACTAATGTGCAAGTAAAGAAACTGAACTAAATCTGTTTTTGCCTTTTTGTCTTTTCATGCAAAATCAAGTATGCAAATTAATTTCTTCTGGTGATGTGGCAGGTGAATTAAGGATGTTTGAGGATGGATGGAAGGGTTAGGAGATGGTTGGATTGTGTGGGAGACCTTTGGGAGGATTTTGGTGAATTCCTAGAGATTTTCCCTCAATTCGGCCTCAAAACAGGCCATTTCAAGAAAACCTACAAGATGTACTAGAAACCTACAGGATACAACTAAGAGAAAAATGTGAGGTGTTGGAGGTAATGGAAGGCTTAGGAGAGGTTTTTGATGGGTGGAATGGAGTGGGAGAAGGTCTAGGATCAGTCAGAAGTCAACAACAAAGATAGGAGATGATTGGATTCGCTCAATGTTCTTGGAAGAATTTTTATGAAAAATGATGAAAACTAGTGAAGGTGATGGTGAAAACAAGGGATGGCTAAGGTGGATGGAGAGGAAGGTGGCTACTGGATATGAAGTCTTAGTCTCCTCCTGAAGCACTTGCTCTGAATAAAACATGTATATCTTCCAAAAAGCTATGTAAACAAGAAACATTCTCATAAATTAGAAAAATAGAATTAATGAACTAACTGCCTACATTATGCATGAGGAAAGTTGTTGAAAGGAATGAAAGAATGGATGAGATATACTACAAAAATGAAGATGAAAAATATGACAATGGAGTCCTACCTTGCAAAACTAACCAAATACTAATTTAAAGACAACAAACTCCAAAGCTCATAAAAGAAATAGAAATTTGTGTTTTTGGGGTTGCTTAAGGGTCCCTTCCTCAAGTCATGATCCCAGAGGGAGGAAGTGAGGCCGAGACACCTACTAAAAACCTTATGGTGCTCGTTTTATCCCTGTTAGCCTTCTACTGAAGTAAGGCACAAATGGAAGCAAACTAATAAACAACCAATCCAATCTACACTACTTGCAATGGAAATGAATTTAAAAGCAAATTAACAATGAACCTATCAAACTACACTAAACATACATATACAAGAAAGAGGAGCCTTGGCTGCTAGGGTTGGGCCCTAACCCAAGAGCTTTAGCCCTCTAAGTTAACTCAGTGTTGGCTCAAAACAAAACTCATTCTTATTACCAAAATAGAAAATTACATCAATAAAAATTTCACAAGTCTGGAGCTCAAAAATAGCTTATAGTTTTATAACCAAATCCCAAATCATAATGAGGGTCTAGGCCTCTCTAGTTATACAACTGAAGTCCCCAACGACTTCCTTAAAATCAGGGAGGCTCGACTCCCAAACTCGAGATAAAATAGCTCTTTGTCTCTCACTTGCTCGACTACCTTCTAATACTCATGGCTTGGCTGCTTGCACTCCAAGCTGGTGCGATGGATGGAGGAATATTCAAATGGGGGATACGTAAATGAGGAGGATTTACCTCCTACAATCCCTCTCCCTTGTCCCCTTCAAGTTTTAACCTTAGTATCTGTAAAAATTCCTTGATTTTCTCCTTCAATCCTGTACTCAATGCATATTAGTCCACTAGGCATAATATGCAACACTAACTCATCTCATAAACAAAATATAATAAAAAACATGTAATAAGTTGTGAGAAAAGTTTGTTTGACTAAGCTAGGAGGTGAATTAAGGCCCATATAATTACCCAATGATGAGGCTCATCACGGATCACGTAGATAGTTAAAGTGTCATAAATGGTTGTATCCTTCTTTTATGTAAGTTGAGTTGGCTTTTGAAGATCTACCCATGGTCCATAGACCATGGGATTATATAAATAGGTGTGTCTTAGGATGTCTAAGGGAAGGGAAAAATAAAGAAAAGAGATGGAAATGAATGTAATGGGTCAGTAGAAAGAAGAGCGTAGAAGTCTTAGAGTAGAAGGAAGGATCTGCAGTTGTGTGCACAGAGGCCTAGAGTAGAGTCTGCAACTAAGTGCGCGGACCCCAGCAGCTGAGTGTGCAAGGAAGCATTGAGTCTGTAAGAAGAACTGAAGTATTAATAAAGAGATTATTCTAGAAACTCCTGTGCTTTGTCTACTCACTCTATTTTATATGAATGTGCCTTATGTTATAATGGGTTTATGAAATAATTATGTATTAATGCACGGCTTTACACGATTTATATTGTTACATGAACACAATTAGTGTTAACTGTTTACGCAAAGATTATCTTATTGTATGTGGGAGTTATTAAACACTTAAACCTATCTGAGTAATTACTAGTTCAAGAGTAATATTTGATGTGCATAAGTAGCTGATTCACATATTCAGGGTTTGTGAAAGATAGTCGTGAACATTCACGGAGGTATAGAAGTTTATTAATGGTAGTTACATCGATAATCCCTAAAATCTTATCGATCTTCACAAAGGCAGATTTATGGAATAAAATGACATCGCACTCATCTCTGGGTATGGAAACTTGGTTCCAACATCCCCCCATACTGCTTCGGGTGAGACTCCAGTCTGCGCTCTACAGATTGATGCTGAAAGGGCTAGTAATGTAGGGATTTCTTTGGAAAAACTAACTCTGAACCTGGATCAGAACCCACTGAGCCAACAAAAATTTTGGGTCTTTAAACAAACACTTAAAATAGTTAATTTTTAAATGAAGTTAAAGATGAAATAAAATTATATGAAATGCAACATGATAAAAATTAATAAGAGAACAACCAAGTGATAATGAGTTTCATCTAGTGTGTACTATGTCTCTGGGCCCTACTCCAATGGCTAGGCCACTTTATTGATTTGAACAACAAAAATAGTATATTACAAATATTTGAATCATAAAGTAAACCTCCTTCTGGAGTGACACTATTTCTCCTCCAAAGGAACATTCTCCTTTAGAGAACTCTCACTCATAAGTTGACTCATAGACTAAACCTCTTTCTAAAGTGACACTATTTCTCCTCCAAAGAAAAATTCTCATTCTGAGAACTCTCACTCACAAGTTGACTCCCTTTAGCAAAGAGATGATGGCACCAAAAGAAAAGGACACTCTCATTGAATGTGGCAATAGGTCTTCATACTCATTCTGAGATCAAAATGAAAAAATTCAATTGCTTCATAATAAAGTTTCTAAATGGCCATTCTCCATAATAATACTAAGAATCGACTGAAACTAACTACTCTAATGAAGAAACAAACTCTATAGATGTGTCTAGAAAGCTAAAAAACCGTTATGTATGATCTTCTTAGGCTCAAAAAGGCTGAAAAATGACCAAGTTAGGCCTCTTTCTCCATTTCTCTGTTATCTATCCTACAAATTTTCCAAACTGGCTAACCACACAATGAAACTCACATTTGGTAGAACCACTAGGTGACAATTTGGTGCAGGAGCGATGAAATTTCCGCTAAAAAAGGTGCATTCTATCGAATAGGTAAACATGCGAATAAGGCTTCTGCGCCGATGTTTTAGCTCTTAGTGTTGGTCATCTAGTGGTCAATGTGGTGAGGGGCATGGGTCAAAGGCCACACACCTACCAACACTCCACCCCTGGTAATTTTGATTTCCATGTGGTCATTGGCTAGGCCACGCACCGGCTCCAACCTCCAAAAATGCCACCGTCACTTGCGCTCTGGTCACGTTCATTTGAATGTGTCCTAGGGCTAGAGATTCCCGCTCACCCCTCTCCACTCTATTTATGGGCATATGTAACACTGTGTAACCAGGGGTTGAAGCCATGTGCCCCACCCCCTACCCTAATCGCTGAACCATTAAAATTTAAATTTAAATTATATAACCTTATTTAAGAAGTCAAACTCATGGTCCAAAGATATAATGAATGGTTCTTAAACATGAGGTCATGTTTTTGAATTTCATAGAGACCTATTGGTTGACCCATTCAATTTTTTGCACGAATCTTGAGGGCTAGGGGGCACCCTCCCACTAAGCCACGTGTCACCTCCTAATTGGTCCACCAAAAAACTCACCAGCCAATCACAACTCACAAAATCTCTCTGTACAACCATGACACATCTTAGCATGGGATTGGCCCTTACTACACATCGTACCGCTCAATCAGTTGTTGACATCATCGTACGACTTGCCCAGTCAGCTACCCAGTGAACCCTGCAAGTTGAATTTTTGGTTGTTTACCAAAAACTTCAGAATGCGATAACTTCAACATATACTGTCAGATTGAGGTGATTCAAGCATCATTGGAATCAGAACAATGAGATCTCCGATTTGAAGCTAGTTTTGAGTGATTTTGAGCACTTTTATTTTTGATCCCTTACATTAGAAGCGAAGATGAAAAAATAAATATACAAAACAAAAGTTATGAGCTCATAATTAAGAAACAATTGGGCTTGAACTACATAAAAATGTACTTTTACATAGCTATAATACTCCAGGAAATTTGAGATGTTGCTTTATCATTTTCCATTGAATTATGATTATAAAATTATTTATGAAAAAGTGTTGGTTCAAAGTGAAAAGGCTTGTCAAACTTGTGTGATATAAACCAAAATTATATTTTCTACCCTACATTTATTACTATTTGATGTCTACTGGAAAGGTGGTACAAAAATGTCACTAATGATTACCTTCACATGTCTAAATAATCACCCATGTATACAATATTTATCTTAAATATTTAATTAAAAATAAAATTATTTTTAATTTTTTTACATATAACTTCTTATTAATGAATATAGTTATATACTTATATTTATAATTATATAAATATAATTCTAAACCCATCAACCCTCCTCCCTCACCGCCTCAGGGTCAAGTTTCTTTCCCTTACATAAAAGGGACTACTGACGTCATAGCAACAATATTGGTTAAAAAGAACATTAAGACCATTTTTAAACCCCATAAAACTTTGAAGCAAATGTTCTGATCATCCAGGATAATTCTCTCCCCATGTTGAATTCATGGGTTTATTAGATCCCCTGTTGATGTGGAAAATCATACATTGGTCAAACTGGGTGTCCCTTCAAAGCTCAAATTATATAATATATTTCTGACGCCAATCATCTCCAACTATCAAAGTTTGCCATAGTCAAGCACCTTTTTAGTTCGAAGCATCTAGTCTACTTTGATCAAATACAAATACTTGTCTCTGTTCTATTCTAGAACTCTAGAATCATTAGAGAGACCCTTGAAATAAACAAGCAGTTGGAAAACTTTAATCCAAAATATGGCTATAAATTAAGTCATTCTTGGAAACTGAGTATCCACCATCTAACTCATTTTATCCCTATCTTTCTCTCTTCACCTTTATCTTCTCTCCTCCATTTTCCGTGCCTTCTCCCCTTTCATTTTATTTAATAATTTTTAGTTTACATTATTTAATCATATAATTAATTTATGTATATTTGTTTCTAATGCAATATATAATTTTTCATATTATTTTAGGGGTTAATATTCGTAGGTGAGCTAATGTTCCATGCTTCTTCCAAAAAGCAAGATTTGCCAATTTCCATTTTTTTCTAAAGTGGTTCGCCCAAATTTTATAGTCCACCATTATTTTACCTTAAAAATTGCCAAAATATTATATCGAGTAATATAAAATCATTGGAAATCTAAATATTTCTACAAAAATATCACCAAATTTTTTACAATTTACACCTCTCACAATTTTTTACAATTTTTTATAAAATAGTAATGAAGACTTACATTTACACATCTTAAAAATAACCATATAATATATTCCTATTTATAAAAAATATAAAAGATTTAATTATTTAATAGAACAAAGTGTAAATAGAAAACATGAATTAGGTATATAAATAGTAATATGGTATGATTGGACATTTAATATGAGAGCTTAGATGGCGATAGTTTGTTAGAATGATAATGTTTTTATTTAAAATAGCATAGTTGATATAGAATTTTATCAATGTTCCAAGTTTATTACTTTAGATGTAAAATCAAAAGATGAAATAAATGTAGCATCATTACTCTGTAGTCATTACAATAATTTATAAAAATATTATTCATGATAATAACCCATAATATTGTCAAATAGTTATTATATTAAATTTAAGTAACTTATAATGAATCTTAAAGCCATCATACTCTTAAACCACGCTACGAGAGAAACCCTAAAATGACTGGTGCAAAGGAAGAATCATGCATTTTGATTAAACACTTTAATCCTTAAGTGCACCAGGATAAATAAAAGGCTAGGAAGATTAATTATTATTTATTCAAGGTCTAATTATCATTATATGCCGACATGGAATAGATGATAGAGTCAACTTCTTAATGATAAAAGAGGCTTTAGTGTCTCATAGCATATCAATCCAAGGGGTTTTTTTATTTCAATATCGAGGCTTTTAGAGTTACTAATATTTTATTATCGAAATTGAGTATCTCAAGAGGATTTTGTTTATAAAAAAACAAAAACCTGAAAAGAAAACATGTTTTTAGCCCAATATAATATTATATGAAACTAAGCCTACCGACAATGTTTATTTAATTAAATAAAATATATATGTAAACCACAAACCACACAGACCGAATCGTCCGTGTTTTTTGGCAAGCAGTTATGTAAGATTTGCTGGCCATTGCTGTATATTTGAGAAAATCATTAACATTTTAGCGACCGGTGGAAACGAAAGAGCCTTAAGTCAATGGGCTGTTTGTCATCTTGTTGCTTCAGCCATTAGGTTGTCGGTATTTTAGCTGGCTTTTCTCTCCTGTTTCAAATATTTTAATGGAAAGGTTAATTCCTTCCATCAAGGCTTTTTATTGCATTGTGGATGAATGGAAAATATACCTCATGAAGAAAGGAAATAAAGAGTGCCCACCTTGAATTATAGGATAATGGAAAATCAATGGCCGAGAAGATTCGTTGGGATTCTTTTTGATGTAGGGAATGCAAAGTTTTGAATATTTTATTTTTATTTATTTTTTTAATAAGGAAAATTATAATTTAATTATATTAATAATGGAGATAGTGATTATGGGTTATTTTTCATAAATGTAAGTTTATTCATCATTGTTATTAGGTCCTTTTCTTAACAGTCGAGCCTGCTTACGCATCCTTATGGTCGAGCGATAAATCGATGGCGGCGATGGCGGCCCTTATGGTCAAGCAACTAAAGTTTCAATTTACTTATTGGGTGGGGGGGGCTTAAGGTCGAGCCCTGTTGCCGGTCCTCTCCTCTCGATGGCGGCCCTCTCCCTCTCCCTCTCCTCTCCCTTATGGTCGAGCACCTAAAGGTCCTTAACAGTCGAGCACCTAAACATCCTCTCCTTAACAGTCGAGCCTGCTTACGCATCCTTATGGTCGAGCACCTAAAGGTCCTCGACTGTTAAATGATTAGTTGATGGTTGGAAAGATGTAAGCTTCATTCCTGCAAGATGTTTTTGGGTCTTAGACCATTAACCTGTTTTCCTATATTCAATAAATACAAGCTCTTAGTCAAGCATAAGAATGTTAAGTCATACTCCAAAACCAACATCTTGAATAACATGATTGTAGTTGAAATAAACTTTTATTATTTTATTTGGTTTGTTATGTAAAGAGTCATACCATTCTTGATTGTAAACTTTATATTCTCTATATTAAATCCATAACCCTCACATTATTTATGATCCATACATACATAAACTATATAAATAAATGCAAAGCAAGACAAAACAAAGGGAAGACAAAGTAATGGAAATAGTGAAATGCAACTCACAGGTGAGTCAATACTCACATTGGAGAACACCCACATTTTCTCTCACATTCATCAAACTAATGTTTGCTTACATTTATAGGAATACAATATTGTTCAACAATGTGAACAAATTCCTAAAAAGTAGGATTTGAAAGCTAGTTAAGACAATCAATCCTAGTGACACATTAACAAAGCCTAAATAATGCATAACAAAGTCTAATAATGTTCAATTATAAAATTTCTCCATTATTCTACGAACACTCACCCTTAATGGAGAAATGTGTTCACTACAACACCTAATTGATTTCAACATGTTTCAAACATTGTCTTTTCAAGAGGCTTTATGAAGATCTTAATCACATTTTCATTTGTATTACAATAAATTAGATAAATCTCCTTTGACAACATCTTTTCCTTCACAAAATGATGATGGGCCTTATTGTGCGTCAATATTTCATGATACACTAGATTGTTGACTAATTTGGTGGAGCTTTGATTATCACATTTGATAATCGTTAACATTTTCCATTCTTCTCCCACATCTTCAAGAATCCACCTCAACCAAACTCCTTCACAAATAGCACTATGTAAGGCCTTGTACTCAACTTCAGTTGATGAAAAAGAAAGAATTGGTTGTTTCCTGCTTCTCCATGACATGATCCTAGATCCAATGTTGAATGCATATCTTATGTTTGGTTTTCTATTATTGAGATTTCTAGCCCAATCTGAATGAGAATAACTTTAAACTCATCAATATATTTAATACCAAAATTTATTATGCCTTGTTGAAATATGTAATTAGGTTCAATCTTCATAATGACATATACAATCTTGATTTTATGGATTTAATGAAAAGAGAAAAATAAATTTATTTTTGTTATTCTTGAGGCATGAGTTTCATGCTCAAGGGAAATTTATTTTTAGGTCAAGCTCCCATTGAGAGCTTCTTGTTGAATTTCCATGATCTTGTGTCTAGGTTAGAATCTTAAAATCTTTGACGTTACCAAACCAAGAATCTCAACAAGAACTACTTTGCGCAACGGAAAATATAAAGCAGTAAATCACATATGCATAAGTATACACTATTTTTAACAAAATTGTACAATAATGTACAACCCAATCTTCGTTATATTAAGTAAAATATGAATAATACAATAGTCTATGGTATACAAGATACAATGAAAAACTTCATTGCAACTTCTATGTCGTATGTTGTCCTGTCGGTCCTTCACTTTCGTACTGCTCACCAGATGCCCCTTATTCCTTCAAAGGATAACACATCGAGACTCCAAAAGGGATGCCACCTAACATTGTTGCAAGTTATTTTTGTTGCATGTACATGGGCTCATCAATCTGCTCTTTAGGTTGGTCAATTCCTGAGCTCCAATCTGCAAGGCTAACAGTCACTTTTGTCCATCAAAATGCTCCACTTTTGGCACCAATCTTCACCCAACCTTCAGCTCTTCTTTGTCATGTCAAGATAGCGTGTCTAGGGCTACTTTCGACATCCACATGCTGCCATCCAACAGTCCAAATATGCCCAATCCTTCACTACAAGATTTGCACCTAGTTAGAGTTTCTTTTCGCCCAAGACAACTCCAACAATTGGCTCCCATAGGTTGCACAACAATCTGATCGAAAACTGGTCAACACATTGACCCAACACACAACACAAATGTTGCTCCAAGTCCATTGTAGCCTGTTTCCTTTGACTGTTCTGGTTAGGCCAATTTGTCACACTGCAACAACCCTAAAATCCTCACCAATAGTCTTCAAACAACCTTCAACTCCAGTGGCACACCTTCATGGGACAACTCCTTTATTATGTTGTTTTTATGGGCATGTATAAGCCCTCAATTAGCCCTACACATACCTTAACTATGGTATTATGGCCTTCATCCTAACACACAGTCCTCCTGTAGCATACGACCAACATAAAACAAGTCATATGTCCCTTAAACAATGCCCCAAATGACCTGCATAAGAGGTATCCTAACTCAACCTTCCCAGTAAGGCTACTTAGCCTTCTTCCAGTAGCTCGGTCTCCTTAATTAGCTCTGAAAACAATCCTTATCTCCCTTGTTGCCCTAGCCTTCTCTTATTGCGGCTTCCATAGATAGTTATCTCTCCTCCATGAGCTTATCTTCAAGTGTGTCTTGCACAAATGGATGCCTAAATGACCTCCACTCACCTCCTATTTATACACAAATCGAAGGGCTCCACAAATTGATGAAGCGTCATGTCTATTGGACCAATTCCTTAAGCCTAGATAACTTGTCTTGTCCAAATATTAATGACAACTTCAAAAATTCATAACTTCATTTCTAGAGCTCTGATTTGAGTGACCTTAGGAGCGTTGGATTTGGCACGACAAGCTCTATCACCTCAAATTTTCTCAAGCTCACATTCTTCATGGTTTTGGCCCAAATCCTAATGGGTGAAAAACCCCTACCTTGGGTTCCAACCCACAAGTGACTCTTGTGGCACTATGTCCTCCAATCCCTGAACCCTAGGGCTTGGAGTAACTCCCAATATACTCAAAAAATCAACACTTATAGGGCTTTTCATTGAGTCTACAAGTCAAGAAAGTCATTGTCATGTATGAAAGACCCATTTAGGCATGTTACATATTGTTAAAAGAATTTATGTGGGTCAAAAGACCCTCCAAGACACTGTCATAATGCAAATATCAAGTCGTCATACATGAAGGGACAAGTCAACCTTAAGATAGAAATTTGTATCCCTCACAAGCCTATAAATAAGAAATAACTCAACCTCATTTGGAAACCCCCTCAATCAAGTTCGATCTCCTCAAGATAGGATTTGGAAAAGGATGATGAAGAAGAAGAAGATAAAGATCAAATTTTTGGGCCTCTATCTCTCTCTTGTGTTAGGGTTTCTATAGTTGCTAGGAAAGTTGAAGTGCTAGAAATTTGTTGGTAAAGTCAAAGTGCTGGAAAGTTGTTGGGCAAGTTGAAGTGCTAGAAAATTGTTGGGTCAATGTTCCAGAAGAATTTGCTAGGTAGGTCGAATTTCCAGAAGAATTTGCTGGTCAGGTCGAAGTTCCAAAATAATTTGTTGGGCAAGTCGAAGTTCCAGAAGAATTTATTAGGCGGGTCAAAGTTCCAAAAGAATATCTTGGGAAGGTCAAAGTTACAAAATAATCTTCTAGGAATTGAAATTTTAGAAATTGTTAGAAATAGAGAAAAGTTTGACTTGGCCTTGGAGGGTCTTGGTCAAGTGTCATAGGTCTTGGAATTCTTCAATTGAAGTTTTATAAGAAGAGAAGAATTCTTGTGGGTTTTCCTCTCAGTTGGAGAGGTTTTGGCCCTGGATGATCACCTATATCTTATGTCCTTTCTCTTATTGTTATTTATTGTTTCATAGTTATTTTAGGAAGAGAATACTAATAATAATCATGTGAAAGAAGAAAATAATGTTCAGTAAAAATACATCACAAGTTGTTATCAAAGTAATAGCAATCATATACTCTAGTTGCCCCTAGATTTCTCAACATCCCTCTGGTTGTGGATTCTAAAAAACAGTGCACCAAATTCAAGTATTCTTTTGCACTTTGGTTTCAACCTAAAAATGAGCTCACAATCTAATTGATTAGAAATAAAACATAAACACAAATGCAATGTAGCTAAGTAAGAAACAGAGCATGAGACACATAGAAGACACTTAAGAAAAATAAAACTCAAGAGAACAAGAAACAAATCATCTTTATTTGCTATTGTAGGAAGATACAACAGTAGCTGATTAGAGACACTTAAGGGTATCTTTTGGCGAGAAATGGTGTTATTAACTCTCCAAAATGATGTCCCCTCCCTTCAATCTAATGCAAGACACTCTTCTCTCAAATAAGCCAAAATAAAATCCTCTAATAATGAATTCTCTAAATGTAAGATGATGTCAATCGCACTAGCAATTTTGGCAACATAACCTTGCTCTAACTGCTCCATTTTCTTACCTCTAATTCATCTGATATTTACAGGCCCAAGATCACTTTGTAGCTCCCCTTGGCCCATTAATGATATTAATATGGTTTGGATACATGAGGAGTCCATTAGGGCCTCCTTAACTCCCATTTAGTATTGGAATGGCTCTAAAACAGGTTCTTGAATATTGTGTTTCTAGAAACAATAGCCTCATTTAATGCGATGTGGTCCATGGGCTATTTACTTGTCACTTTGGAAGATCTACATAACTATCAAAGAAGCAACTGCGAAGATCCATGCAAAACGTCTTTGGCATTCTTACACAGTTTTATTTTTGAAGCAAACCTTTAAAAACCTTTAATTTTTTTCTTCACGATGCTTCCAATGTTAATTGGTACATCTGTACATATTTTTTTTGTTGGTGAGTGCAACATGACTTGCACAATTGAATGTGAGACTCTTATGTGATAATAGTGTTATAAACTAGGACCATACTGAGAGGGGGAGTGAATCAGTATTGTAGGAATTTTATAAAAAATTATTTTACTTACAATGATACTAGTACAACAAGAACTACTTCAACAATTAATTCAGATGAGCATGACAAGAATCAACATAATTGACACAAATAGTACACATATATTGTTCAAACCTTTATTTAATATATTCGCAAGGAAAGATACAACTTGTTGCAAATTTCTTTGCCTATAACGAACAGGAAGCTTCTACTCCATAATTTATCATCTACAACTGAAAAGAGACACAACCCCTAAGTTTATCATCTACCATTGAAAGGAGTGTCAACCCCTAAGTATTACCAACAACCACTAAAAGGAACCATAACCCCTAATTTGCAAGCTACTACTTGCATGACCTCAATGATTCATCTTTCATACAATTTTCATACTCAAATCATGAAGCCATTCCGTTTTTACAAAACAAATAAATTTGTCACTTTACATAATCATCACAACCACTTTTACAAACACCTTTAGAAATCTTTGTTTATTGAAAAATTCACCATACACACTAGCAATAATTTCACTTTTGCACCAAAAACCTCTCACATACATGTTCTTTTCAAATTTGATTATGCTTATAAAGAAATTTGGATTGATATTTTTGGAATTCAAGGTTTTGTTATCTTCAGCTCTTGAATGATTGCAGGAATCTTTTATTTTTGTCTTTGTCTTACTTCTGTCAAGTCATATGAAATTTTTCTTCAAGCCTTCAAACACTCCTTTCCCGTTTTTGCAATAAATTATGAGTTAAACTACTATTTTTCTCCATTCTAGTAAGTTACAGATTTTAGCAGAGGCTTAAATTTTGCTAGGCCCAAATTTAGCTAAGCTACTAAATTCTCCTTTAACTTTGTCCATGCTTCTCTATCTGTCTCCAACTCGTTCATTCTTTCCTTTTTGCAATTTTAGAATTACCAGTGTATTTGGCATACATTCCAATTTTACATTCCCTTCTTATTCATCTAAATATGGCGTATAACGCAAAATTCTAATGCCAAACCTTATGTTGTCGAGTCATCCATCCACAAAATACTACCTCGTTTACCTTTGCGGCTCATTGATTTTTATTTATAAAACACTTCTAGTCAAATTTTTTTTATGTTGTAGCCACAAGGGCTTAACTCATAGCTATCGACCTGCTCATATTTAAGGCACTAATTACTTTTAATATTTTCATGGCGCTTTTGTATTATAATTAGCCTCAAAGCCCATGGTTCTTTAACACATGAAAACTCCACAAAACCGTGACCTAGGTGCACCCTTCATTAATTGACGAAATTGTTAAACATTGGAAATATTTTTTTCTCTCAGACCCCTTATCCAAAACATATTTCCCTTTGTGCCTTTTGATTTCTCCAAGATAAAGCCTCTAGGATGACATTTTTAATGTGTGGCAACCTTACTCCTTTTTACTATTGGTCCTATCTTTTGTCTTGTACACCACCTGTGGTCCACTTTGTCTAGGTGCCTCATCTGCTCGACATTCCTCCTTTGTGAAAATCCAAAACCTTCCCTATTTAGGGCACTGGATTGATGTATCATTTGAGAGCCACCACTTATGTTTGCCAACCAATTTCATGCCCACCGGGGTGAGTTTTCCCTTACAATTGTCGCATCTTAACATTGCCTAGTGAGCCTAAAGCACTTCTTTGCGCTAACTTTCAAAATTTCCAGGGATGCCCTTTTGGGATATCATCATGCTAATGTCACCAACACGATGTGGTGCCATCTGAGTGTTTACATGTGTCACTCATATTTTCCTTCTCTGACCCCCTCAAAATGTTGAATATTCCTGCAACTTAAAATTCCTAGGGGCTTCCTCCATTAGGATGATGTGTTATAGGAGCTCCATTATGAGCCAATAGTAATTCCTTCCACCACGCTAGTGTCTACCACATTCACCCAGCACTTTGGATAGCCACTTTCCCAAATCACTCTGCTACGTTTGGCAATGTCGCTAAACTAGCTTGTTCCAAATGGTTTTCCAACCACTATAACTATGAAACTTTGACTTTGAGGTACCTGACTTCCACTGGAAATAACTTATGATCCATGAGGCCATTCTATAACTTCTATGTCACTTGAAATCTATTTTATAGCTCTATCCATTTGAGTGGGTCCCAACTACATTTGAAATGATCTTCTTAATTGAAAATAACTTCAAATTATCCGCACCATATCCACCTTTGTTGATCTTCATTCCTTTTGTAATCATCTCTATTTTTGACTTCAACCTCATCACCTTTGTCATTACTGACAACACATTTCTAACATTCTCCCCCTTTGGCATTGACGAAACACATTGATCAAATGAAATCAATACCAATAAGAAATCAACACCTTGATATAAGTGTCTTTCTTATATCTCATCTTCTCCTCCTTTGGATGGTTCTCCACCTATGATGCACTTCTTTTTTGTTGTACTAATGTTGTGGTATGCTTCTTCTATCCTTTCAATAAGATTCTCTTAGATTATCTGTTTTGGTCACTAATACATCTCCATTCTGTTTGTTTCATCATCAACACATCTCGCCCTTGGACATTAATGACAAAGACACAAATGGGCTCCCCTACAATATTACTCCCCATGTCAACAATCTCCCCCTTTCACGTGGATCCTGTGGACTTGGAAACTTCGTCTCATATACTGAGTGTGGGTTCAAGTTGTCTTTCTTCCTTTTTAATGAAGATCTAGAGGAGGAAGGCAAGAGGAGTTACTCCCAATATCTACCTTAAATATTGAAACTGATCTCTTGGGAGAGATTTGGTGAAGATATAAGTTACTTGATCTTTTGTAGGTACTGTTGAAGCCCCGAAAATCGGGTTGACAACAAGGGGGATACCCGCCTGGTCCGGACCTTGGTTGGTAGCTCCTTATCCGTTTGGTATAGCGGGTCCGACTGGGGATAATGGGACCCGTTTCCCAACCTATGGGTGTGTGTGTGTAGAATTGGATGTTGCTGATATAAGTGTAACTATCTAGGCTATTCTAATTCAAACTTTTAACCTAATTCTATACTATGGTAATCTAATAAAAACAACACATCTAATCTATGCTAACCCGGGGTGTAACTCTTCTATTATGCGAACTAAAGAGATTTCAAATAACAACTGGTAATAAAGATCATTCAGCGATTATAAGAAAGGAAATCAATTAAGATGAACTATTTCGCATAAGAAGTTAGGAAAAATAGTTGTGAACAACATATCGCATAATAAGCTATTCATACATTAAACATAAATAAATAGCTCCACCGTACAAAAGTGCCAAATGGTAACTCAAGCATTCATGCAATAACGCATAAATAACTAAAAACCATCTATCACTTTAACATATAAGCAGAAATGGTCAAGAGATAAAAGTACCATTTATGACTGGTCCTACTCATAAGCTTCAAGCAATAATGATTTATTTCTCCTTGCTCTAACATCTACTAAGAGTACAGAAGTGCAACATCAGTAGCAGATATCAAATGCAAACATCAACAAATCTTGATCCATTCATTCACCAAAACCTCCTCGGAGGGTGCAAAAGTGCATGTTCTGAGGACAAGTTTTTGGTAAATTTCTGGACCCTTCTCTAAATGCACGAGAAGGGTTTAAATACTACTAACTAAATAACTTAATTACACATATTCAAGATACGGTTTAAATGACCGCCCTTTTTCTAAGAAAAATTATTTCTAAAAATTAAACCTAATATCTAACTATTTCTGCATTTTCTCCTTAATGTTCCGAGCATTCAATATTTGCCTGGGTAGAGTTGGCTGACTGTCTTCTGCTTTTGGTTGAGCTAAGAAAACAGAAATGGCAAGCGCTGGCACCATTTTTTCCAGCAAAATAGCACATATACTTGAGAATCATCTCTGGCTATGTGGATTTACTGTATATGCTCAGTAATAACCAAATTCCACTTGGTTAACCCTCAAATTGCCTCTGCCTTTGCTTTCTTGCGTTTCCGGGCTTACGAGTGACTAAGCAGTTAAGGACTTTGCTTTTTGAGCAATTTTCTCAGCGATGCGCGATTAGCGCTAGGTGCTAATCGCGCATCGAAAACTGCCTCCGTTCTTTGATCCGGGCCTTTCTGGTGCGTTTTTCGCCTTTAGCGCCTTTCCTTCATCGGGTATAAGCTTCAAAATTTTGCAAACATACTGCTTTTGTGAACTTCTACCCTTGAGCGTTAAATCGCCTTTGATATCAACATTGTTCAACTATTCTTTGAATCGTGGATCTGACTGATAGATCTGTAATGGATAGCTCAGCAGCGCTCTGGAATTCGCGGCTCTGTTGCATGCGGTATGAGTTCATGAGGGAATTTCTTCTCTTCTTTCGAGCTTTGGAGCTTTATCCTTTTTCCTTAATTGCTCCTTGCACATTGCTTCATATTGTTTCTGTTTTTCCTTCCTGCAGTTCACACATAAGGAGAGCGTAATGATAATAAAAATTGACAAGAAAGCTTTGAGCTCTACGGATGTACAAAAACATGCCACCTGACGTGAACTAACTCTTCGAAAAACACAAAACTGTCTTTCATTAACACTTGGCGTACATTCATTCATTTTCATTAACGCGCGTATTCAATTTTTCTTGAATGTTGAGCCGGGGAAAATCTGCGATGGACGATCTCTGCGATTCGCATCGCAGCATCGCATCGTCGCATTATCGCATTTTATCAATATGTGTTATTGCAGGGTTAGTGATCATGCCGATCGTAGGATTATAGGTTGCTGTTTCACGCGATCGCAAGATCGCCGATCGCATTATCACATTATCGCAAGATCGCATATTGTTACAATTTGTTAAATAGTTACGTGCTGTTTTTGCGATGTTGCGATATGCGATGTCGCATATCGGTCGTCGGCGATTTCTTAAAGTTTTCGTTTATGAGCGTTTCTTAATGCATGCAATGCAATGGATTTTGCGTCGCATTCTCGCAATTTATCATTTTACTCACAAGGAAATGTCCTATCTTCTTCGCGCGATGCGATATTTTCTTAAGGAGTATAATACATGAGTTTTAATTAATTTTTTTTGAATTTTTTACTAAGCGTCCCCACTTATCTAGTGTTACTACTAATACTAAATAAGGAGGGGGGTTGTTGGTGGCCACAACAATTGGCGATTCACTTGGAAGAACCAGTTATCTCTGTTTTCCTATTGAATTTTTCAAACTTCCAAAACAGAATTTTTTTTAGAAAATTAAACTTTGTTATGGACAGATAGAGTACATTATGCTTTAAACTATCAATGATATTTTGTTTCAACCTCTTTTCATTCTAATTATTTGCTTCCTTAGGCTAGTCCTTGTATTTACATCAGTCATTACTTGGTCTTGTAAAGATAAAATAAAGTCTCCTTTGTAAACCAGTTTTTAAATATGTTCATTTGTCGTAGGTAGAGCCTCTGCTGCCAGCAGGCATTTATAGCCTCGACAGGGTTACCTGTTACGCAACAATGATCCTGTATCCTACATAAGGTGACCTACAAATTTCAAAGAAAAATCCATATTTACTGCTTTGATTTTCTTTTCATTCTTAAAAAACAATGTCTTGGTTTGGTAGCCAAATTATGACACAGTCACTCACTTGATTCATAACTTTGCTGAACAAGCTAGCTCATGATGAGACCCCTTGTCTTTTGATTGCAACAATCTTGAGTCATTGCCCTGTTGTGGTAGACAGTATTGGCAAAGTCAGCAAGTTATGATATCCGTGATCATGATAAGCTGGCTCGTGATGAGACCTCTTATTCTTCAAGATATAGTGTATCCTTGGATTATCCCTCTGAAAGCTGCGATTTTCCTTTACCAAGGAGGAAGTCATTGTTTCCTTAAGATGGCCCTGGACGACAATAATAGAGTTTTTGGAAACAACTGTTCTATAGAGAATCTTCATTTTGTTATTGATACCTTTCATTATGCTGATATAAAACAATTTCTTCACTAAAGGTTGCTTTCATCAAATTCCTTGAAGTTGAAACTCATATCATATCTAGGCTAAAGTTTTTAACTGTATCTGTCAATAATAAAGATCAATTTTCCAAAAGATTTGCTATTTATACAAGCGAAAAGCTCAAAATCTGAAAGAGAATTGGTGTCTTTTTTGTAGATACCTAATGTAACTACTCACAACTGGTTTTATTATGAAAAGAAAAACTATTCTACAAAAAATAGAAGAATAATCTTCTATGGAAAATATTTCTTGAAAATTTGTCCATTAACAGGTAAAGGATCCCTCCTACCTACTAAATCCTGTAACACAAATGTTGATGGACCTATGACTTCAACAATCTGAAAAGGACCAAGCCACATCCTTTGAAATTTTGTGTGTTTTCCCTTTTCTTCATGAGCCTTATCCCACTTTAAAACTAAATCTCCCATCTAAAAATATTTTCTGGTCATTATGTTTGAATCAAAAGAGGATTTTACAAGCGCTTGATGATGAGCATGCGTTTTCTCAGCTTGTTCTCGCTGTTCTTCTAATTTAATTATTTCCATTTGTCTCAGCTGTAAGGAGGAAGTGTGTACTTCATCAATGTATTGTACTAAAGACAAAGAGGGAATGGCTAAGTGAGTTGGAAGAACCACTTCTTTCCCATAAACTAAGTTAAAGGGAGAAGTGCCGATTGAAGCTTTTTGCGTTATCCTATCTGCCCATAAATCATATACCAAAGCTTTGTGCCAATTGTTTTGATTCTGGTCAACTGTTCTTTTAATAATCCTAATTAGGTTTTTATTTGTTGACTCAGCTAACCCATTACCTTGTGGATAGTAATTGGCCGAATATTTAAGTTTGAATCCTCTTTTAAGTGCAAAATCAGTCATTGCATTTCCAGAAAAGTATGATGCATTATCAAACATTAAAGCAGATGGCAATCCAAACCTAGTGATTATAAATTGATCAATGAACTCTATAATATTTTCAGAGTTAGCTGTCTTGAGCGGAACTTCTTCTACCCATTTTGTGAAATAATCTGTCATCGTGAGGATGTATCTATGCTGTTTAGAAGAGTGAGGAATGATCTCACCTATTATGTCTAAGCCCCACTGACTAAAAGGTTGCTCGATGTTTTCCAGTTGTAGTGGCAGGGACGACTTCTTTTGTCTCCCAGTAGTAGTTTGGCAGACTTGACATCTTCTCACGTAACTGTGTGAGTCTTTGAACATCGTGGGCCAGTAATATCCTGCACGTAAGATTTTATGTGCAGTAGCATCTCCAGCATAGTGTCTGCCTGCTGGCCCATCATGGAGTTCCTGCAAAACTTTTTCAGCTTCAGTTTTTTCAAGACACCTAAGAAGAACAGAATCATAATTTTTTCCGAAAAGAATATCATTTATGAGCTGATATTGTTTAGCTTTCAATCTTAGAGCTCTTTTCTTAGTATGATCAAGGTGTGAAGGAGCATACCCGTTCTTAAGATAATAAATGATATCAGCATATAATGATTCTGTATCATTTAGGCTTACCTCACCCATTTGTACCTCTTCAGATGGAGTTTCAGAAATTTGCGATGCTCCGGCCAACATTTTGCAGAAGCCTTGACCTCTTACAATGTTTGCTGGTTTTATCTCAAGGTCGTATTCCTGTAAGGCAGTAACCCAATTGGCCCTTTTCTCACCCACATCCTTCTGTACTAGAAGATTCCTTACCACCGAAAATGGTACAATGATCTTAGTATGGGTTTTAAGTAAGAAAGGTCTGAAGTATTTGACCGCTTTGAAAACAACATAAGCTTGTTTCTCCATGTCTGAATAAATGAGTTCAGCACCTTGTAAATTTGAGCTAAAAAACGCAATTGGAGCTTCCGATTTTTCCTGATTCGCTTGAGTTAGTATCATGGCATATGACTTATCTGAGGCAAAGGTGTATAAAATAAAAGATTCTGAAAAATTTGGGGTTGCTAAAGATGGAGCATTAATAATAGCTTGCTTAGTCAGGTTAAATGCTTCATGTTCATTTTGACCCCATTTAAAATTTGAATTCTTTTTAATCATGGTCTGCAAAGGAGACACGATTCGCGAAAAATCTGGAACGAATCTCTTTACAAAATTGATTTGACCAAGGAAATATTGCATGGCTTTTTTGTTATGGGGTAGGGATATTTCAGAAATTTCTTTGATTCTGTCAGGATCAATGTGAATACCAGACTTTGACACTATGAATCCTAGAAGTTTCCCTTCACTTAATGCAAAAAAATATTTCTTTGGGTTAAGTGAAATTCCATACCTTAAACACCGTTGAAAGATTTGTTTCAGGTCTTTGAGATGGTTGCTTCGCTTCTTGGAGTACACCATTATATCATCCAAATAAATTACTACAGATTTATTGACTAAACCTTTGAATGCAATGTCCATGTCTCTCTGAAATGTAGCACCAGCATTAATCAAACCAAATGGCATCTTCCGATATGCATATGTGCCCCATTTAGTTCTGAATGTGGTTTTCAACTGATCATCAGGATGTACCAACACTTGATTGTACCTTGAAAATCCATCCAAGAAAGACATTAGTTCTGAGCCCGCCACTGCATGCAGTATTTGCTCCATAGGTGGAAGAGGAAAATTGTCTTTTTGACAGGCTTTGTTAAGATTCCGAAAGTCAATGCAAATCCTAATGTCTCCGTTTTTCTTTCTAACGGGTACCATATTGGAGACCCATTTGGAATGTCTGACGGGGAAGATTATCCTGGCTTTCAGTAACTTGTTGAGCTCGGTTTTTATCTGATTTTTTAGATTGGGGTGGATCTTTCTCAGTTTTTGTTGGACAGGTTTTTCGTTATCAATCATAGGAATAGTATGCTGGATGATAGAAGTGTCGTATGTTTTCAACTCATCGTAATTCCAGGAAAAAACATTTTTATATTGTCTCAAAAGACGAATATACGCTAGTTTCTCTTCGGGGGCTATGCCGAGGCCTAGATTAATGCTTTGTGGTTTAGCATCGGTTCCAAGGTTTACTAATTCGTAGTTCAAAGTTGAACTATAAAGTTTTGAATTGGTAGACCTCTTAAACCGATCTTTCAAATCGTATAAGTCTTCTAACTTAACCACCGACTTTGGTATAGCATTATTAGTGCTATTTTGCTGCAATTGTCAATCATGCTGGTCTTCGTCGATTATTTGATTGGAGTCAGGTCCTTCAGATGTGAGGAAATTTACGATATCTGGATCATCATTGAATACTCTCCAATTTGTGATGTTGTCAGGAATGGACGGTTTAAAGATTAATTCTATTGAGAATCTATCTGGACTAAAATCTTCGGAGGGAATAAGCTTAGAAGCTACATTAGCCAAAAGGTATGCACTTGCATTTTGGAGTTTGGGGATTGAAGAAATATTAAACGCTATGAAATGCTCAGTCAGATCTTGTACTAAAGATTGATAGTGTTTTAAGTGACCTGATAAGCAATGTATAGTGTTACGTACCTGCTTAACCACAATCTCAGATTCTCCAAAGACTTGAAGATATTTGACATCTAACCTGATTGCCTTGTACAGGCCTTGAACCAAAGCCTCGTATTCTGCTGTATTATTTGTGCAATCAAATTCAAGTCTGCATGTGAGCATGATCTTTTCTCCTTCTGGACTAATCGGAATGCATCCTGCTCCTGCTCCTTCGCTAGATCTAGAGCCATCAAAAATAATTTCCAAAACAAAGATGTATTTACAGGTTTATCTAAAAAATTAATACATTTCGAACTATCAGTTCGAGAAAAATTCTCAACTTGGGACAAAACAAACTTTTCTAAATAAGGTGACGCATGAGCATTGAAATTGCCAAGGAAGGAATCTACCAAGTAATTGCCAATGATACTGCTGTTATACGCTACCAGTTCATTTTCTCCCTCTAACTCCGTTACTATGTACTTCTGGTGTAGCTCTCGTTCAACTTTTATTTGATTCGGTTTACCGTTGTAGGGCAGCCACATGTGCGACCAATCAGTTGCGAAGTATCCATGGAGTTTCTTTGACCAATCCCTGCTAAGGATTAAGCCATAGAATTCTGGGATGTCAGCAAATAGAATGTCAATAACCTGACATACCTTCGGGTTGGATGACAATCTTATGGTTACTTGATTTAGTTCGCCGATCACTTCGACTTGAGATCGATCGAGCTGAACTATGTGTACTGCGGATTTCTATGGTTGAACATTTAATTTGGCACATATAGATTTTGGTAAAATATTTGATGAAGCACTAGAATCTACTAAACAATTGTGCACATTTTTACTAAAGATTTCATAAGTAAGGAGAAACGGGGGAGTGTGAGATCTTGATCCTCCTCCAATCAAGGTGATGTCATTTGGGTCAATCTTACTGATTGCGTTTTTTGGAGGCCTTCCCATGTTGTGGGAAGCTTGAGAAAGTACAGCGGCAAGCAAAGGTGCAACTGGCACGACATGTAATTCTTTCATCATTATCTTCTGTTGATGTTTCAATTTGCTCAGTTCGTAAAGGGTGATATTATCCCTAGTCTTTTTCTTGTCATCAATAATATTGTACTCCATTTCATCTGACACTATCAGTGTTTTTGATGGAGTTGTTTCATCTGCTTGGACTGGGCTAGTTTGAGTCGATTTGGATGTTGTTTTCTTTGTTGCGACTTTATCTTTTGTTGGAGAGCTTGCGCTCTTCTATTTAGGGGTAGTTTGGGGAGGATCAAGCTGATTTTTACTTCGTGTGCTAACTGGAAATACTTCTTGATCTTCCTCTTGTGGGAGGATGAAGTCCCACATTCCTTGTAATTCCACAACTTCTTTGTCATCGGTCTGCCCTTCAGTGGCAATTTCCTCTTCTTCTTCCTTGGATTTAGCATTGAAATGGCATTGGGTGGCTTTGCATCCATTGAAGGACCTCTTTTAAAAGTTCCGTAGGTTTTTTTCGAAGAAGTCTCCGCTACTTGCTTTTTTATGTCGACCATCTCATTGGACATGGTCTTTAGAACTTTCTTCAATCCTTCTAAATCAAAAGGATATTTTGGTTGTTTCTTCTTGGAGTCTACCTTGAAGGTGACTTTTTTGGACTTACGTTCCTCTATCGCGGATCTCGTTTCCAGGGCTATTATTCATTTTTCTACTGCTATCGCCTCTTTCATGTTTTCAGCTAAGGTTGTTTTATTTGCCCTGTCCACGAAGATGGCTATGTTCGATGGCAGAGCGGTAATATACCATTCACATCGTACTTCTTCGCTGGGCTGAGAAGCAGTAGGAATTTTGTTGAAAATTTTGTTGAACCGTAAATTGAAATCCATAATAGGCTCTCTAGCTTCGGCTTTAAGATTGGATAGGTCACTGATTAACGTTGCCGTTGATCTGTCATCACCAAACCTGGTTAGGAATTGGTCCTGGAAGATATCCCAACTTGTAATGGATCCGGAGGGTAATGAAAAGTACCATGACCTGGCTGTCCCTTGCAGTGTATAGGGAAAAAGCCGAAAAACAACATCTTCATTAGTAACCCCATTGAGATTAATGGAAAGCATGAAGTTATTTATGTGTTCTTCTGCTAGCATACCTACCTCGAGATTGAATTTGGGCAGCCATTTCTCAGGATGGGCCGGTATTTGACTCAAGGGTGCAGGCATTAAGACTGCCCCAGGGTTGTTCCATGGAGACTGGGCCATCATTGAACTGCTAACAGAGGAAAGTGCAGAAGATGATGCCTGTGGCTGGGAGGATGAGGATACTATGATCGTAGATGATTGAAGAGGGGTTGTGGGAGTTCCAGTGGACAGATGAACGATGATCTGGAGTGGAGGTGTGGATGGTTGACTTCGTGGTGAAGTAGTTGAGATGGATGATGCGGACGAAAGAGTCTCACTGTCATACTCTTGCGGTGATTTCCTTGCTCTTTTCCTAGTGTGAAGAGGTAATTCGGTTGGCTGAATGCCAAAATTTTCATTCTTTAACTTGGTCAGGGGATGAGCAGGGTTGTACTGCGAAGTCACGCTACCTTGAGATTTATCAGACCTCTGAGGGGAGATGGAAAATCTCTGAAGTTTGTGAATCAGGGATTCGACTTTAGGAGGTTCAATGGTAGATTGGTCTGAAATATCAGGGTGTGTAGCAGCAGTTGATACTCGAGTGACTTCTGACTCAGGATTTAAATGTAATGGGGAAGTCGGGGGAGATGATGAGGGCGATTTACTCTCAGAATGGTATTCAAATTTGGATTTACTTACCATTCATAGTTCAGGCCCTCCTTCTAGCGCCAAATATGTTGAAGCCCCGAAAATCAGGTCGACAACAAGGGGGATACCCGCCCGGTCCGGATCTTGGTTGGCAGGTCCTTATCCGTTTGGTATAGCGGGTCCGACTGGGGATAATGGGACCAGTTTCCCAACCTATCGGTGTGTGTGTGTAGAATTGGATGTTGCTGATCTAACTGTAACTATCTAGGCTATTCTAATTCAAACTTTTAACCTAATTCTATACTATGGTAATCTAATAAAAACAGCACATCTAATCTATGCTAACCCGGGGTGTAACACTTCTATTATGCGATCTAAAGAGATTTCAAATAACAACTGGTAATAAAGATCATTCAGCGATTATAAGAAAGGAAATCAATTAAGATGAACTATTTCACATAAGAAGTTAGGCAAAACAGTTGTGAATAACATATCACATAATAAGCTATTCATACATTAAACATAAATAAATAGCTCCACCGTACAAAAGTGCCAAATGGTAACTCAAGCATTCATGCAATAACATATAAATAACTAAAAACTGTATATCACTTTAACATATAAGAAGAAATGGTCAAGAGATAAAAGTACCATTTATGACTGGTCCTACTCATAAGCTTCAAGCAATAATGATTTATTTCTCCTTGCTCTAACATCTACTAAGAGTACAGAAGTGCAACATCAGTAGTAGATATCAAATGCAAACATCGACAAATCTTGATCCATTCATTCACCAAAACCTCCTCGGAGGGTGCAAAAGTGCATGTTCTGAGGACAAGTTTTTGGTAAATTTTTGGACCCTTCTCTAAATGCATGAGAAGGGTTTAAATACTACTAACTAAATAACTTAATTACACATATTTAGGATACGGTTTAAATGACCGCCCATTTTCTAAGCAAAATTATTTCTAAAAATAAACCTAATATCTAACTATTTCTGCATTTGCTCCTTAATGTTGCGAGCATTCAATATTTGCCTGGGTAGAGTCAGCTGACTGTGTTCCACTTTTGGTTGAGCTAAGCAAACAGAAATGGCAAGCGCTGGCACCATTTTTCTAGCAAAATAACAGATATACTTGAGAATCATCTCTGGCTATGTGGATTTACTATATATGCTCAGTAATAACCCAAATTCCACTTGGTTAACCCTCAAATTGCCTCTGCCTTTGCTTTCTTGCGTTTCCGGGCTTATGAGTGACTAAGCAGTTAAGGACCTTGCTTTTTGAGCAATTTTCTCAGCGATGTGCGATTAGCGCCTAGCGCTAATCGCGCATCAAAAATTGCCTTCGTTCTTTGATCCGGGCCTTTCTGGTGCGTTTTTCGCCTTTAGCGCCTTTCCTTCACCGGGTATAAGCTTTAAAATTTTGCAAACATACTGCTTTTGTGAACTTCTACCCTTGAGCGTTAAATTACCTGTTGATATCAGCATTGTTCAACTATTCTTTGAACCGTAGCTTTGACTGATAGATCTGTAATGGATAGCTCAGCAGCGCTCTGGAATTGGCGGCTCTGTTGCATGTGGTATCAGTTCATGAGGGCATTTCTTCTCTGCTTCCGAGCTTTGGAGCTTTATCCTTTTTCCTTAATCGCTCGCTGCACATTGCTTCATATTGTTTCTATTTTTCCTTCCTGTAGTTCACACATAAGTAGAGCGTAATGATAATAAAAATTGACAAGAAAGCTCTGAGCTCTAAGGATGTACAAAAACATGCCACTTGACGTGAACTAACTCTTCGAAAAACACAAAACTGTCTTTCATTAACACTTGGCGTACATTCATTAATTTTCATTAACACGCGTATTCAATTTTTCTTGAATGTTGAGCAGGGAAAATCTGTGATGGATGATCTCTGCGATTCACATCGCATCATCGCGTTATCGCATTTTATCAATATGTGTTATCGCAGGGTTAGCCAATCACGCCGATCGCAGGATTGCAGGTTGTTGTTTCGCGCGATCGCAAGGTCGCCGATCGCATTATCGCATTATCGTAAGATCGCAGATTGTTACAATTTGTTAAATAGTTATGTGTTGTTTTTGTGATGTTGTGATATGCGATGTCGCATATCGGTCGTCGGCGATTTCTTAAAGTTTTTGTTTATGATCATTTCTTAATGCATGCGATGCGATGGATTTCGCGTCGCATTCTCACAATTTATCATTTTACTCACAAGGAAATGTCCTATCTTCTTCGCGCGATGCGATATTTTCTTAAGGAGTATAGTACATGAGTTTTAATTAATTTTTTTTGAATTTTTTACTAAGGGTCCCCACTTATCTAGTGTTATTGCTAATACTAAATAAGGAGGGGGGTTGTTGGTGGCCAAAACAGGTACATACTCTAAATTAACAATCTGAGTTGCAACTTTCCCTCTCAATAAATGGTACTTGATTAGAATATGCTTTGTCTTTGAGTGAAAAACATGATTCTTTGACATGCCGATGGAACTTGTATTATCAAAGATAATAGGAACATGCTAATCATAAAACAGTTGTACATCCTATAGAGTCTATGTTGTCCATAAGAGATTAATGCAACAAGAAGATATTGTTATATATTTTGCTTCAGCCTTAGATAAAGTGATTGAAGCTTGCTGCTTGCTCAACCATGAAGCTAAACATTCTCCAAGAAATAAAGCACCACCACTAATTCTCTTTCAATCATCTACATCACCTACCCAATCAACGCCGATATAAATAGTTAGTGAAAAATATTTAACTTTTGGGCATGAAAGGTCATAGTCCATTGTGGCTTTGAGATATATGAGAGTCCTCATGGCTACTAGATGTCTCTATAAGGGGGTTGATTGGAATCTTCCAACAATACCAATTACCTGTATGATGTTTGGTCTTAATATTTTCAAATATAAGAGGCTACCAATAATATATTTGTATAAATTCTAGTCCAATTTTGGTGACTCATCAATCTTTCTCAGCTTGCAACCTATAATCATTTGGGTTCTCACCAAAGAATAGTCCTCCATTCCAAATTTCTTCAATACTTCCTTGAGATACTTACTTTCTGAGATAAAAATACCTTTTGAACTATGTGTAATCTGCAATCTAAGGAAGTATAAAAGATCTGCAAGAATAGACATCTCAAATTCAACCTTAATATCAGGTACAAACTGGAATGTTAGTTGATTTGAATCACTAACAAAAAGAATGTAATTAACATAAACAACCACTACTATTAATTTTCCGTTATTAGCTTTAACATACAAATTACTATCAATTTCACCTCTTTTAAAACCACACTTGAACAAGTAACTATACCACTTGGAATAACAAGCCCATGGGGCTTGCTTCACACCATATGAGGCTTTCTTCCACTTATAAACATAATCAATCTGATCTAATAACTAAAAACCATCCAGTTTCTCTATGTAAACTTCTTCTTGCTGTAACGCCCTCCTCCTTGTGGTAAACATGTGATGAAGAGTTACTATGATATGATTCAATTCCCAAAGTATAGGTAAGGAAGTCGAATTAACAAATGAAAACCAAACTGACCTTCCTTAGGAGTTACAGATTCTTTAGGAGCCAACTAACTTGTCCAGATGTCCAACCCCTGAGAGAACTTGACGTTTTTTGGAACTGCACCTGTAGTCGTGTTAATGTTTCATAGGGCTACATTGTTCTTTTATTTGATAATTGAATTTCTTCATTAATACATTAAGTTCACCCCATATCATTGTTACAGTATTCATATCTACACCATTATACATCAATTTATGCAATTATATAGAAAGAACAAAAAAATGCAGCAGAACATAAAGGAACAATAGAAAAAAAGCATGCACACACATAGAGACAACAGGATTGGTCCAAGACCAGGGAAAAATCCAATATGGGGAAAACCCTTGCAAATATTCTTCTTATTACATCATCATCAAATTATTTAGCAAAAGAGAGTACAATGGTCCATAACTTTATTTATGCAATAAAACAACTATCATATCCATGAAACATATCTAATCAGGCTTGAAAACAAAACCATGATTCTGATGGTTGAACTGTGTTGTCACTAACTGTAATAAACTTCTATATACAATTAAACATTGTTGTCACTGAGCTTAATCTTTGAAATACAAAAATCTCATCCATGAGTCCCAAATGCATGGAGGACGAGATGTGTGAGTGTCTATAAAAAATATCGACGCTCTCTGCATAAGAGGATGACAGTGTCTTGAACATATCTAGATGCTCTCAAGTGAACTGGATGAGGGTGTCTGGGGGAAACATACCCAGACCTGCTTCAAGCCCTAGACGCTCTCATACGACTGTTGTGCGAGCATTTAAGGCAGCCCGAACCCTCTCAAGACCACTCTGTGTGAACGTCCAAAGACTAATATAGCTTGATCTGTCTTTGAGGCCCTAGACGCTCCCATAACACACTATGCTAGCGTCCAAGGCTCCCTAGACACTCTCATAAGCCCATGTACCAAAATCCAAGTATTGGAATTTCCAGTTTTGTGCCAGCGTCCAGGGACCAAAAAACCCTAAGTCAGAGCGAACCTTACACTTGTTATTTCAGACCCTTGCGCGAACTCCTTCCATCGAACTCGTGAGAACCAAGAAAATATGAGAAGAGGATATAGCTTGATCGAATGTGTGCAAATGAGCCCGAAGTCTCTTCTGTTTATAGGATTTCATGAGGGTCCACTTGGGGTTAAGTCCGACCTAAGCAGTTACCCATGTGGTTAGGGATGACCCATTCCATAAGACATGTTAGGAATAAATTAATTCATAACTCAACTTCCTCTTGACTAAATTGGGTGATATTTAGGTCTATGCTGGTCCTCTCGAAAAGAGGAACCTAATTCAATCATCATCTTGGTCATTTTGGTTTTCCAAGGTGGAATTTTACCACAGTTGCAAAAATTATCACTCCCTCTCAACTAGGGAGAATTCCACCTACCAATATTTGTCCATCGATCAATATGCCATTCTGGAATATTCATGTCATCACGTATAATCACAGATCATCTCTATCATGTATTCATCATGCCATATCCATCTAAAGGGCATGATCATCACAAATCACCATTGTACATCTCGATCTATCCTTTTCTAATTCTTGTTTATCTCTTGATTGTTCCTACTTGTATGCTGAAAATTCTCGGATCTAGAAGAAGAAGAATTTGTTACTAGAGGGGAGCTCAATCTACCACCATTTATCCATCAGCCTCCTACCTTTAATATCTTCCAATGGGCTGCTACTCGGAATATCATCATCGATCATCATTGGAGAGCATATCATCAAGGATCACATCTCAACCTAGAACCACATCGGGGAGCACATCTCGACCTGGAATCTCATGGGGGTGTTATACATCTACAAACCCATATTGAGCAATAGGATAAATCATATAGGGGAGAAAATACTCGACCGTAAAATCTCATTGAGGAGGTTACCATCAACCCAGAATCTCAAAAAGGGGAGTAACTCTCAACTCAATCCTATTGCCTACTGATGTTCCCAATAGTGACTCTTAGTAGTCATGTTGTAGAACACCTGCATCATAATTTCCTTAGGTTTTACACCCCCACGTACACTCTCAACTCGTTGGACAAATGAGGAGGGGTATTCCCAACAAGCCCTGCTTGTGGGTATGATGCCAACTGGGGTATACTCTCCTAAGACCAGATAGGGGGAGCAACATTCTCCAACCCTATAAAGACAAGTAACAGATAGGGGTATCGCCCTATTCTCCAGAGTTCCCTCAACCCCAAGAGCCCTCCATCTCAATTCCTCACGCTGGGATCTCAAATAGGGAGGAAGATTTGGCTCAGTGTCCTCGATCAATGTTACTCTTATCATTCTCAAATCTAGTATCAGCTTGTCTCAATAGAAGATGTTTCATGTTCATACAAAACATCAAATCAAATGTTAGATAATATATAATCATATAAATCACAAAAGGATACCATAATCATCCTCCCTCTCAAGGAGGTGCCAACCACAAGCCTGAGATTTTTTCAAATAACTGAACTGTCTCAATATATGGGAATATCTTTATCCTAGCTATAAATATGGGACTTTCTACTAATCAAATCACAATGTACCCATGTCATATCCAGATCATACTCTAACAACTCTCTAAGGAGCTTTTTCATCCTGCCTCACAGCTAGCCATGCTAGCAACCTCATGTAAAACGTTGATCATGCTATGGACCTCTCATCCAAGATATCATGGCATATCTCATACTAAAGAAAATTCCAAATGTGCTTAACAACAATAATATCAAATATCAACAATACATTCATGAAGTCACATATCATAGGAGCAATATCTCATCCTCAAAAATAAAACAGCTCACACAGATATTTCAAAGAATTCTTGGTGGAAATTATATTTGAATGAAGTAGTTCAATGATGAATTTATTCAAGTTCTATGCACATCACACATATACATATGGATGTTCAAAATGGAACATCAATGCTTCCAACAACTGTCAGATGCCATGTTAAGTTCAACAATATTTTGAACTTCAAATAGGATTGTCCAAGTATTTTCATTTCCATTATTCAAAAACATTTTCCAATAGCTTTCCAATATGGAATTTCTTTCTCAAATTCAAGAAATCGATTCATCATGGAAAGATACATCATTTCAGGCTTTAGAATCCATCTCCCTCTAATTTAGATAATCAAAGGCTCATCACCTGTTACAAGTAGATCATCAATATATAAAGCCAAAACCATAATCAATATCGAAGCCATACCTTGGAACTCATCATCCTGACTTCATCAGATAATTGTCAAATATAGACATATCTGGATTGCAATATTCTAAACATAATGTCTTGCTAAGCTAGCATAATCAACCTTACATAAGTCAATGTTGTGCCATCACATCAAAAATATTATCAAAGTCCTCAATATCATAGTATCAATTCTTTCAACCAGGAGACAGATAGATCTCATATGAAATCTATTACAATGCCAACAAGTTGTCATCAACCATGCATTATCAATCTGAACATTATCAAGTCATTCTCATAATCATAATGCAAGTCATTTCTGTTACTAGGTGCAACTGCATACACCAAAGATGAGACTTGCAGGTTCCATTTTCATGTTGAATCACAACTATCAGTATCTCAACCATTGTGCTAGGAACAAGGAGAATAATACAAAATCATTTTTGCGAATACCCACATCATACATTATGCCCACATAGCATAGACATCATGGAAAATCAACAATCATCAAATTATATCATTAGGCATCATGACATGTCCAAATTTTCTATTGTAGAGAGATCTATATTCAAAACATATATCAATCATCAATTCAAAGTTATTGTTAATCATCATGACAAAACAATGTTCATCTATATCAATGAGCCAAATCTTGCCAACCTCTTGTAGCATAAATATAGTGACACATATATATGTATGTCCTCGTCACCTGTAAACACAAGTTCAGTCTACATGTTCATATTATGGGAAACATTGAAGCTTTTCCTGCTTGCAGATCATGTTATCTGCAACACATCTGTGACCATCCGATTTCATGCATAATACCTCATTTTCACGTGATCAACAATTTCACCCAACAACTCTAGAAACTAGATTATAGTGGCAGGATATGTCAAAAACAACTTGATCCAGAGTTCTGACAGCTTCAGAAAGCTTCAGATGATGCTTAAATGTAGTCAAACCCCTAGGCATTCCATTTCGGTTAGCATGGGAGCATATTTATCTACCTGGACGTTGTTTAGGCCTCAATATTCATGCATTCAGGGATGCGATATCCTATATCTATGACCGTGTGTAGAGCGAAAAACCTAATTTATGTACGAGCTTCAGATCTGAGCCTCTGCTACAAATCAATAATGTTAGATGCACATAAATCATATTTCAACAGTACATAACAATATAACTTTCTATCAAGTTAGGACAATCAGATATGCCATAGTTACTCACCACATCAAGACATGACCATAGTTAGTAAGAGATCTACTTATCAATATTACACTTATACTTATAACATCGAGGTTACCATGCTCTTTATTATCAATAAGATCAAGTAAGTTCATTCAATCAAAATAACGAGAGTGTCAATCTCTCTTTCCATATGCTTTCATCATGCTTATCACAATCATTATCAACAGACCCATGTATATGAGCCAATGAGCTATCCTTTTATGTGAAATCCAATGTCACAAGTATAAAGAGTATCATTTACTAGAGTCAAGGTGTTATCCTTCTTTCTAGGATCAAGATATACAACAGATAGATGTTAGCTAAACATAAAGTGTACCAATGTATCAACATTAGATAGGCTCATAGAAATCAACAAGATCAAAAGTTTCAACACCAGGTGCATATTTTCATAATAGGAAACATAGATCCAAGTCACTTTCATATGCATGTATGAGCCATTAAAGAAACAAACATTCTCATCACACCATAGGGCTTACCGAGAAAATAGCTAAAACAAAATATACCATGAATACCTTGTGGTATTCAAATACTTGTGCACCTTCTCATTAGACATGAGCAGCTTGTGTAACCTGTTCATATAGTGCCTCTTCACCTTTTCCACCTCTAACCATCCTTTATGTATTAAAAATTCTCCTCAAGTAGGATTCACTCATCACATCTCATCAATGAGGTTAGAGACATCCATATACTCAAATACATATGCAGGAAGTATAATCAATAAACATAATAATCATATCTATAAATCTAGCCACAAGTAACATGCATCATAAGTCAAGAAATACTTATCTTCAATGAGAGGTGAACATCTCCCTCTTGAACCAATATTCAAGAGCCATCAATGTCCATGGTGCATATACCAATGTTGCCTTCAATTATCCAACCAGGTATGCTAAGGATTATCCCATCCATGGATTCATAAAATCTCCCACAAGTGCTTGAGCATCTTCTCATTAACTATACTAGGTTTCATATCTCATATTGTTTCCATAAACCAGGGTTTCTCTCCAACCATAAACTCCCTAATCGTAGAGTTTCCTAGGTTTTTCTTCAAACCCTAGAATTATTTTAGGTCTCCACCATCCTCTTCTTTCTTATATCAAAGGTGTCATCATCAGGTTGATCTCCTTGGATTCTCTTTAGCCCAAATCTAATACCATGTTAATTTTTCATAGTGCTACATTATTATTTTCTTTGATAATTGCATTTCTTCATTAATACATTAAGTTCACCCCATATAAACATTACATTATTCACATCTGCACCATTATTCATCAGCATATGCAATTATATAGAAAGAACAACATCATCATCAGAAATGCAACAAAACATAAAGTAATAGTGGAAGAAAGACATGCACACACATATAGACACCAGGATTGGTCTGAGACCAGGGAAAAACCCACTATGGGGAAAAACCTTGAAAGTATTCTTCTTCTTAGATCGTCATCAAATGATTCAGAAAAAGCAAGTACAATGGTCCATAACTTTATCTAGGCAACAAAAAAAATATGATATCCATGAAACAACTTTAATCATGCTTGAAAATGAAACCATGATTCTGATGGTTGAACTGTGCTATCTCTAACTCTAATAAACTGCTTGATACTGGTGAACACTGTTGTCACTAAGAAGAATATTCAAAATACAGAAAACTCATCGATGAGTCCCAGATGCAGCAAGGAGAAGTTGTGAGAGAATATATTACAGATATGGATGCTCTCTTCATAACTAGATGACAACATCGGAAATAGATCTGGATGCTCTCAAGTGAACAAGATGAGGGCATCCATGGTAAAACATTCCCAGACCTACTTCAAGCCCTGGACTCTCTCATAAGACTGATGCAAGAGCATCTATGGTAGCCTGGATGCTCTCAAGACCACTTTGTGTGAGTTTCTGGGGATTAATACAACCTTATTTATCTCTAAGGCCCTGGACGCTCCCATAACACACTGTGCTAGTGTCCAAGCCTCCATGGACGCTCTCCTAAGCTTGTGTTCCAGCATCCAGAGATTAAAATGTCTAGTTCTATGCCAACGTCTAGGGATCAAAAAACCCTAAGTCAGAGCGAACCTTACGCATGTGATTTCAGACCCTTGCATGAACTCATTACATCGAAGCTATGTGAACCAAGACAATAAGAGAAGAGAATATTGCTTCATCGAATGTGTCCAAATGAGCTTGAGGTTTCTTCTATTTATAGGCTTTAATGAGGGTCCACTTGGGGTTAAGGCCAACCTCAGAAGTTACCCATGTGGTTAGGGTTGACCCATTCTGTAATACATGTATAAATAAAGTAATTCATAACTCAACTTGTGCTTGACCAAATTGGGTGATATTTAGGTTGCTTTTGGTCCTCTTGAAAAGAGGAATGTAATGTAATCATCATCTTGGTAATTTGAGTTGTCCAAGGTGGAATTTGACCATAGTTTCAAAAATTAACAAGTCACTCCCATGACAAGCCTTCCATGTGACTGAGGCCCTCTAATTTCTCCCACAACAAGGTGTCCATGTGATTGTGACCTTTATTAGCTAGTTTTGTGCCAGTAACCCCAAATTGCGAGCCACTTTTTTAGGGTTAGGACTCAGGCCTCTGCACATAGTGATCTGAAATTTAGCATGAATGGAACAAATTATAGATATAAACTTAAATAAAGAGATGTAACATAAATAACACTTCATTTAATTAATATCAAATACTAAAATATGCTTAAAACAGAATGGAAATAAAACTAGCTCGGGTGATGGTAGCTTATCTCTGAGAAGCGATGTGGAAGCTACATGCCTCTTAATTGTGTTACAATGAGGCTCAAGGGCCTATTTATTATTGAATAACAACAAAAAACCATAGACAACAAAAAACATATCCCCAGGATATGGAATGCCAAGAGTTTGTGGGCCCCCTGGGGTTAGGTGGGCAACCAACTTCCCGGGGTTATAACTTGGTCATATTATCTTTGTTTGGTGTGTATGATACCTTGTTTGAAATATATCTCCAATTAATATATTATTTTTGGTATGCCTCTACATATAAAAATATGCCTAATTTGGACCTCAAAAAAACTCGGTTTAGGGGCTCAAAACTACTACGGAAGTTCAAGACCCTAAAAACTTCTAAAAATAGTAAATGTTGCAATAAACAAGGAAATAGATGAAACTGACTCGAGGTCTAGGTGGAATACGTGGGTGGCCACCAATATCCACCTAGATTAGTCCTCCCTCCTTAGGAAGCAATGGTCCCCATTGTGTGCAGAGCCTCCATGAGGTGAGGAAATTTCTGTTGAGCTTGATCCCTGGTGACCGACTTGCCCTAGTGAAGGCGTTTGCCTAGTTTGAAAATTTGGTATAGATGGATCCTATGTTGTGGGTGTTATTGATCTACGTGTCCATGATATGATCAGTTGTGGCATGTTCCATGCAGTTTGGGTTTAGTTCTATTGGTGTGAGTTATTCTACAATGTCGGATGTGTCCAACAATGGTGGAAAGTATGGCCGATGACGGTCTATGTTGAACATTGGGTGCAGACCAAGGAAAGGTGGAATGATGAGATTGAAGGAATTTTCCCCTACAACCTTAGCGATGGTGTATGGCCCATATTGGAGCGGCCGAAGGTTGTGGTGGGGCCCAGTGAGGCACTCCTTATGCAAATGTAGCCAAACTTTGTCACCCAGCTTAAACTTCTATGGTGCACGATGTTGATCATGGCACTACTATTGGCTCTGTATAATATATCATGGACCTGCTGGAGGATGTTTTTAATGCACTCAATGAATCTATTAGCCCTATTGGCTTCAAACTGGATGTGAGTCGAATCTTCCTAAGTGGCTGCAAATGGTATGGCCACATCAATCGGACATAATGGTTGAAATCCCAGCCATACCTAAAAGGGGATGTGGCTTGTTGAGCTATGGAGATATTTGTTTTAGTTCTCCTCGACATAAGGGAGACTTTCATCCCATGTGCATGCATTCTTCGAGTTGTACATGCACAAGGGGATAATATGGGGTACCAAGGGAGGTACCTAAGGTAATAATGTAATAATGGGATGGGCCATAGTAATAAATAAGGTGGTTAACCCATATCATGTAAGGGACCACAAGTAGTTAATAATAATGTAATGGGCCCATGGTATTAGTTGATGGTATGAGGGAACCATGGTAATGACCCATGGTATTGTATGTATGAGGCCTATATAGAGGCTAGACACTCCATGTCAAGGAAGATAGTGAAGGATTATTGTATGAACAGGCATATGGCTTGTGGAGTGCTCTCCTTCCTTAAGGAGTGAATGTATGGTGTTGCCCTACCTTAAGGGTTTGATAATAAAGAAGAATTTCTATCTATTTCTATCTCATTTCTAGGTTTATTTGTATTCTCTTATATTTTTGGATCAGATCTAAAACAAGTGGTATCAGAGCTATTTCATATCAGATCTACAACAAGTGGTATCAAAGCACTTTCTTGGGCACAAAAGTGGAGATTTTTTTTTATTTTTTGCAGGGTTTCGGGGGCGGCGACTTTGCAGATAAGATCTGTACATTTTTGTGCAAGATCTACAAAATCTAATTACAGATCTGTATTCTTTGTGAAAAAATATCCGATTTCAAAAAAAAAATCGGTTGAATCGGAGTCCGGATGAAGGAGATATCGCTGATCTAAAAATCAGTGGGGTTGCAGACAATTTTCAGGGCAGCGATTTTGCGGCGCAGATCTAGACGTCCTAGTACAAGATCTAAAAAATATAATTGCAGATCTGGATTCTATGTGAAAAAATACCTGATTTAAAAAACAAAATCGGTCGAATCAGAGTTCGGATGAGAGAGATATCGCTGATTTAAAATCAGCTATTTTTGCAGAAATTTCGGTGACGACGGGAGAGTTGCAGCGCAGATCTGAAATTTTAAGTGCCAGGATCAAGATTTCTATCACATTGGTAGATGCAGAATGATTGTTCCATTTCTGAAAATAGGTCATAATAGGGATTTTGAGCAATATTGACAAAACTGTGACAATTTCAAATTTTCTCCAAGTAAGTGAATTTTTCTCAAACCCTCTTCATGGCGATTCTATATTTTACAGGAAAAGATGATGGTCCTACTATTGAAGAATTCATACAAAGATACAAGTCTACACATGGGACATATTTGAAGATTCCAATGATGATTAATATGAGAGATGAGACTCAAAAGTGGAATTTATCACTTGACTTAAAGCAGTTGCTCAAACTTTCAGATGCAGAATTTGAAAAAGTCTTTTTGGACAAATGGCTCGGGCTAGAAAAAAGGAGAATGAGACACATAAGGGGTTAATTGCTACGGTTGTCTCCTTATTGTAGGTTCATGGATTGATTCAGAAGGAGAAGATCGTTGTGTCTATAAATTCTAGTTGTAAGCATAATTTTATCAATGTTAATTTGGCAAAAAAATTGCAAGTTCCAACAAAACACATTGAAAATATACAGGTTGATAATGAGGATGTTCAAGTTTATAAAGATTTGAAGCTTTCTATGGATAAGTGTGTGTTGCATTGTGACTTTTATACTTCAGATATGGATAACATGGATGTTATTTTGGGATATCCTTGGATGGAATCTATGGGTACGGTCAATATTAACGTGCAAAAGAAATTCCTGAAGCTCTGGTATAAAAAGAAGAAAATTACATTACAAGATATTTCCATTAATAAACAGGTAGAGTCCAAGGAGGTTGAAGCAGAAGATGTTCCAAGGTCTGACATATTAGATGATGAGCCAGTGATGATAGACAATCAAACACAAATAGAGGCGGAAGCAGAAAAGGTTACAGGTGTTGATACATCAGAGGAGAACTTAGTGGTTGAAGTCATATTGGAAAAGAAGACACCACAACAGGCACCACAGCAAGGTGAATTAAAGAAAAAGACACCGTGGGTTAAAACTTCCACATATCATCACCCACATCACCCCGCAAGAAAACAACCAACAAGATGGCAACCAATTAGCCACAAGGACAACAACCCCCGTATGACGGATAGCGAGGAGCGACGATCCACCTACTACACACAGAAGAGTTGCCACGGTCAACTTCCATCTCAAGCGAGCGAGGCACCAGCGAGATCGAGGGTTCACCTTTCTCTTGGATGGTTAGATGCACGTTCATGGTACCAGTGGACTACTCTTTTGAGTAGATCTTATTATTTGTGTTCTTCCCATGTTTCGCAGACGAAACATGCTTAAGGGGGTGGAATGTTATATACCTAGGGGGGATAATATGGGGTACCAAGGGAGGTACCCAAGGTAATAATGTAATAATGGGATGGGCCATAGTAATAAATAAGGTGGTTAACCCATATCATGTAAGGGACCACAAGTAGTTAATAATAATGTAATGGGCCCATGGTATTAGTTGATGGTATGAGGGAACCATGCTAATGACCCATGGTATTGTATGTATGAGGCCTATATAGAGGCTAGAGACTCCAAGTCAAGGAAGATAGTGAAGGATTATTGTATGAACAAGCATATGGCTTGTGGAGTGTTCTCCTTCCTTAAGGAGTGAATGTATCGTGTTGCCCTACCTTAAGGGTTTGATCAATAAAGAAGCATTTCTATCTGTTTCTCTCTTATTATTCTTGGGTTATTTCTATTCTCATATATTTTTAGATCAGATTTATAACAGACATAATGGTTGAAATCCCAGCCATACCTAAAAGGGGATGTGGCTTGTTGAGCTATGGAGATATTTGTTTTAGTTCTCCTGGACATAAGGGAGACTTTCATCCCATGTGAATGCATTCTTTGAGTTGTACATGCACATAATGTGTATGATCATCTTATTGATGACCTATGTTTGGCCATCAATTTGGAGGTGGAAAGTCGTGGACTTAGTATGTTTGGTATCTAGCATCGACCAGAGACTTGACCAAAATTCACTTAGGAATATGATGTCCTGATTTGAGAAAATGGGCTGTGGGATCCCAAAGTCTACCCACAATCACTCAAAGAAGAGATTAGCATTGGCCTCTGCTATGATACTCTTCTTGCAGACTGCCATAATGACCATCTTAGAGAGTTTGTCGATGATGGCCACAAAAGCACAATCATTTCCATGCTGAGTAGAAGGAAGTCCCAACATGTAATCGATGGAGATGGATTCCCAAGGTTGATTGGGAGTAATAAAATGATTATATAGGCCTTTCTTCTTGATGGTTGGTTTGGCAATGGTGCAGACAGTGCAAGATCGAATATACTTCCCAAGATCCTGATGAAGGTTCGGCCAATAAAAATACTTTTGCAGTATTGCCACTGTTTTCTCTACTCCGAAATGTACAGTGACCTGACTGTAGTGCGCGTCTAAAATCATCTTGGAATTCTCACTTGAAGGAACATAGATGTGTCCGAGGTGACATAATAGTGCATCCTGGAGGTGAAAATTTAGAACTTGCTTACCTTCGAGGAGTGTCTGGTAGGTGTTGTTGAATTTTGGATCGCTCATGTAAAAATGCGACCACCTCGAAGTCTCATGCCCACAAGAGTCGAGCACAGTGATCAACACCATGACTGGTGGTCGGCTAAGGCACTTTTCAACATTATTGGTGCTTCCCTTCTCGTACTTAATTTTCAATTGAAATTGTTGCAGGTATATGGACCATTTATGATGGTGATTGTTTTGCAACTTCCCTTGTGTCTGTATGAACTGCAGGGGTTAGTAGTGTGTGGATGATTGTTTCCTTCCCCATAATGTAATGCTTCCATTGACAACAAACCTACACGATGGAATACATTTCTTTGTCATAGGTTGGATACTTTCAGATTGTGTGTCAAAGTGTCTCACTGTGGTAAGCCACTCAGTGCCCCTGCTGAGTAAGAACTGCACCAATAGCATAGTCAGAGGCATCTGTCTCATTCTCAAATGATTGTTGCAGGTATGCTAATGTGGGCATTGGTGCAGAGCATAAGCGATGCTTCAACTCAGAAAAATCCTTCTGTTGGGTTTCAGACTAAAAGAAATTTGCTTTCACTTTGCCCTTGGTGACTTGACTTCAATGGGGCTGGAAAATCAAGAGCATTGATGAAGAAGGTATCCCCTTTCTTGTCAATGGATATAGATTGAAAGCCTATAAAAGACTTATGTCAAGGGAGGATTTCATTAGTACCACCAGTAACAAAGTGAATGTGCGTGGAAGTGTCTCAGCTTCCAGCTCACCAAATTCTTGAAGATTGTTTTTATTAAAAAAAAAGAGAAAAAAAAAAGAAAAAAGAATAAGGGACCTAGGTGAAAACCTCTATGAGGCACTTGAGGCCAGCTTTTGGGTTGAAAACCTCCTTGAGGCAACCTAGGAGTGAAAAAAGGAAAATAAAAATGTCCTTGGGTGAAAACCTACCTTGAGGCGCCTAAGGAAGGAAAATAGGCTAAAAACCTCCTTTGAGGCGACCTGTGTGTCTTTAAAAAAACAAAAAATACAGAAAAAGAGAAAAAGAAAAAAAAAGTTCCATGGCAGGGACCTCAAAACCTGCCCACTAATAAAATTTATGATTTTTGCAGGTTTTTAAAGACAACAAAGGACTCAAAGTTCAAGGGATAGCAAGCCAAGTATCACACCAATTTTTCCTCCATTTACTTTGCATCTTCCATGCCTACCATGTCTCCATCATCCATCCTCACGTCTAGGCATCAGAAACCAATTTTTATGTATTTTTCTAGCTTCTACAGGGTTTCCTGTAGTTACTATAGGAAGATCCTGTAGTACGATAGGATGTCTTGAAAAACTACACAAAATGAGTCCTCATTATAAAATGATGAAGCAAGCCTATTCTAGTAATGAGGACCCTACACCTCACCATCTCTCACCCAACACCAGTTCATGACCATACCCACCTTTGTGTCCATATCAAATAAATAAATAAAAACTCAGAAAAATGAAAAAAATACAGAAAAAAAGATTCCAAGGGACATGCCATCGTTCGCCTCACTCACCTATCACTCCATCTACTTCATTACCATCTCTCCACTCCTACATCACCACCCATCCACCCTCCAAGTGAAAACAATAATGAATAAAAGGCAACTACAAGGTTTCATGTCGTAACTACAGGATCCCTTGTAGCAGCCTTTGTTATGATAGCAGAAGATGATCTCTGCATTCTCCGTCACCACCCATGCAAATAGAGAGCACAAATAACCCTGTAGGCATTGTCACTCCTATGCATAGCTCAACAGTAACAAAAAATACCAAGCACCTGCACACCACAGCAAAGTAGACAACTACATCAACAAGAACAAATCAACAGAAATATTACCAAGGGAGAGCACTTACTTGAACAACAAAAATCACAACAAAGTCACCCTCCAACATGCATTGACCAAGTGAAGGAAGGCACGGATATGGAACCTCATCTAAACTCTTCCCCAAGTACGATATGATAAAAGTGTAGGAATATGAAAAAGTTCATTTTTATAAGCTAGAGGTGCCTAGTTAACTTGGCCATCCTCAGCCTGAAGACAAAAAGTAAACTCCCAGTCAGCATGCCACGTTGCAATGTCACATCAAGGAGAATCAATCGAAAAGGTGGTTGTTGGCTTGATGGGGCCCAACCTAGGTTCAAATTTAACTGCGCCAACCAACAAAACCCTAAACTATTGGCCCTTTCGGCAACAACTCATGTAGCACAGGCTGCAATCTCACCCGAAGCAGTATTGGGGGATGACAAAACCATGTTTCTACATCCAGAGGTCTATGTGATAGGTTCTTGTGGCTCCTAGAGTTTAGTTCCACCTTCACGAACCCTAATCCTTCTGAAATAGATAATTATAGTAATTCACTTAAACAGCTTCCAGATCATTGCGAAGGCCTTTAATTATTCATAACTTGTATAAATCGTACTGATCTACCACATTCGCACACAAATTAAGCATTCATTCACATAAATTGCAATATAGAGTGAAAATACAGAAAACTATAGAAGTAAGAATAAATACACAGATGCATAAGTATTGGATCAAAACAATATTTATTAGATGTAATCATTCAGATATAGAAACTTTTTCCTTGCACACTTAGCTATAGTGGCTCTCGCACTCAGCTTGCAGACTTACCAAGGTCTCCATAGACTCAGCTGCCGGAGCCTTCCCCTTCGCGTAAGTATAGAAAATAGACCTTTCCTGCCTTAGCTTACTTGCCCTTACCAAGATTTATGTCAATGAGTTATCCCTTAAACTCGCTATAACTCTTCTATTTATAGCCTTATTTTTACAATACCATGGTTCGTGATGGTGGGCCCCAATATTGCAGCAATAATGCTGCAACTCCTGGGACTCCCTTCTTTACTTTTATCAACCCCGTAGTTCGTAACAAACTTGGAAGCGACGGTGTTGTATGCACAAGTACTAGCTCTTGCCGCAGCTATCACTTGATCAACTTGAACAAGTCCGCTAGGAGCTTAAGCCAACTTCTATGAGCTCTTAGAAGAAGCTTTTTAACTGATGGATGAAAGCTAACTCAAAGGAGGTTAATCTACTTGCAGAAAGAAACTAAAAGCGGAAAGGAAATGAAAACCCTAGCAAACCCTAGTTTTACCGACTAACCCTACCGGTGCAAGAAAAGCAATGAAAGCGATGGAAATGGATGTCATTGACTTATAGGAAGGTAAAATGCATGTGACTAAACTACTTCTACAGTAAAATCTGGAAAAAATATCTTTTTGTATTTTTGAGTAAGTTGGCGGAATTATTATGCATGTGTTTTAACTGTTTTTGACTGTGCAGAGGTGGATTGGCGAAAGGAAATGCTTGCAGGAGGTTGGGAAGGTTAGAAGAGGGCCTAAGGGGTCCCTAGCACCCTTCCAGAGAGTTTCACAGTGATCGGATCTCAAGAAACCGCTTTCGTGAGCTTCTACAGGAAGTCTGCAGGGGTTCTACAGGATGTTCTGAAATTTCTACAGGATGTTCCGAAAAGAGGATTTTGGAGGGTTGATGGAGGAAAAACGGTGGGAAAGTGGAAATGGAGGTTGGATAAGGATGTTAATGGGTCTAGGACCTAGTGAATGAGGCTAAGGAGTGATTGGATTCGTTCGCGATGGAGGTAGCAATGATGCACAGGAATGTAGAAATTAGGGCAAAGCGAGAGAATGTGGCAAATGTAAGGAAAGAATCCGAGTTAGAGGATGAAGCAGGTTTCATGGATGGGGTAAGGATAGATGAGGAGGTATCGTAGGTGCTTTGCAAGTTATTTCTCAAACTAAACAAACAAAGACTCGGAAAATCAAGGACCTAGCTACTTTAACCTAATCTGTCGTAAATAACAGCAAAGAAAATGAACAATAGTTTATTTGCAATGAAATCATGTGAAGTAGCTATGCAAACTAAGCAATCATGAACCTGGGCATTTAATCACAACTAGTATCAACTTCTGCAAATGAGAATCTAACACTAATAATTGCATGATGAAGCAAAGACAATGTTTTTGGTGGCAGCAAGGACACCTTGGTCCCAGCTCATGGTCCCACTGAGGGAGAGGTGAGATCATAGGTGCTTGATAGCCTTTTTCTGAAGATCTTCTCTGTTATTAACCTATCAAATCAATCTAAACATGAAAAGCCTTTTTAATCATCAAAAACAACCTAAATAACAAAACAAGATTTAAATCTAAATAGCAGATTTTCTTCTAAGAATGTAGCAAAAACACATAAAAGTAAACAAAGGAGGTACTGGGCACTTGGGTTGGGCCTAACCCCAAGAGCTACAGCCTCGTAAGAGATATTAGAGCTGGTGCAAATCTAGACTCATCTTTATTGAGCAAGAAATAATAGTTACATCAAAAACTATCCACAAGGGAAAGCTTGAAAGTGTGCTGAAATGCAGAGCTAATCTACTGCCTAAAAAATGACTAAAAGAATGACTAAAATCGAACTACAAACTAGCTAACTTCTGCCTACAAAGTGACTAACTGAAATGAGGCCCTAATCCTTCTTATTTATACAAATTGAGGACCCCAACAACCCTCCTAAACTTTAGGAACTCGGCTGCCAAAACTTGTAGTTAACAACAACTTTACTAGCCCTTTCTCGGCTGCCCTTGTGATAATCGATTTGGTGGCCCTTGAACTTCAAGCTGATGGTGGAGAATTCGAGCTAAGGCCCCATAAATGAAGGGGACACCTTCCTAAAAATACTCTCCACGAATTTGGCTGCCAAGTGCTCATTTAAACCTTTGATTTTTTCTCCAAATTGACCAAAAAGACTGCATAAAGCACACATTAGACTTGTTGGCATAATGACTAACCCAATTCACTCTATTAGCATAAATATAATTAAAAACATGCAATAAAGTAATGAGAATGGTGGATTAAGTCGAATTAGGAGGCTAAATGAGCCCATAAATTATCCATTTTTTGGGCTCATCATCACCCCCTACTGAAAGTGTTGCTCATCCTCTGAGAAACTAATCTATTTCTTCATCTTTGATGGCCTTGGTGGCCTCCCTGTCATGCCAACCTTCTAAAATGATGTCCTCTTCTCGTTCATGAAACCATGCTTTTCTCTTTGCTTCTTCCCATTGCCTATGCTCCTTTCTCTTGTAGCAGTTTTTGTAGCGCCTCACCCTTAGCCTTTTCTTCTTCTTGTGATGGTTTGGCTACCTTTTCCTCCAATTTCTTGGTCTCATTTAGCCTAGCCAGCGTTTCCTGTAGAACAGTCTCAGCATCCTATAGAGAGGTCTTTATGTCCAAAATTTTAATCCTTTCTCTCCAGATGGATGTTTTTGGGCTTCCCCGTTCATAGGTGATGGATGCCTTTGAAGGAGACCTTTCCTTTTGTTTAGCTGGGGTGTCCATAATCGTAATTGGCTCTTTTGATTGCGGCTGGGGTCTACCTGTTTTTATCTGCATGATCCTTATTGCCTTAAAATACATGGAAGGCTCCCTTTTTCGCTTCCCTTTTTGCTTTGGAGATGTGCTTAAGGCAGCCAGCACAGCTGCTGCCTCCCTGGCCAAAATCTCAGGTGATTTCTCCTTTTGCTGCTCTGTTTCCTTGCTTCCTGTAGAAAGTCCTGTGTCGATTGTTTTCATGCTTCCTATAGAAACTGTTTTCATGCTTCCTATAGAAATTGTTCCAACTGTTTCAGTCTGCTTGGATGGATGTGTCTTTCCTTTTAATTTCTATGTGGTTGCCTTGGTTGTGACAACTTTCATTTGGGCTTTCTTGGCCTTTTTCTTCCCAACCTTTTTCCTTTTTCGCCCTCTCTGTTTTTGCTGTTGTGTCCTTTTCTGTGTCATGCTCAACGGTCATGTCAAATTTCTCTTTTTCCTTCTGTTCTTCCTCTATTTTTCCCTCTGCTTGAATGTCTTGTGCTCCCTCATCAATGTTCTTCTCAATTTCTTCAGTTGGCATGGTGTTGAGTTTGTGTTTTCACCAAAAAAAAGGGAAATAGTCATTTCACTGCGACAGAGGATAGCTGAATTTTCTTCTTTTTCTAAGACCAAATAAGGAATGCTTCATGTGCTCCTTACAACATCAAATGGCAGTAATTCCCTTGTGTTAAAACTGATATCACCTAGAATTGGTTTGTCTGTTTATGAATTTTTTTTTTTCCAGAGCAGAGCATAAGGACATTGGTTTTTTTCAACACATTGATAGATATGTAAATTCAAGTTTTTCCACACACACAGGTTGGTCTCTACTGCTGCATGTCTTTCCTTGCAAGGGAATTTTTTTTTTTTCTTTATTAAAACTGATGAGGAGATTTCGGATGTAGAAGAAAAAAAATGGGTAAACTCAGTGAATCATGCAGGCAGACTTCCACTGTTCTCAATGCACAGGTAGACTTTTTACTCTCATTTTTCAATTTAATGTCGTGTTCAATTCACCATTTTGCACCAACAAATCATGCACAAAGAAGTTTCCCCGATCCTACCTTGTTTTGAGCTTGAAATTCGCTGAAAATCCCAGGTTTTCTTTCTGCATGGCTGTTTTCTGCGTTTCCTGTAGAAGCCTTCCTGTAGAACGAAACTGTGCTTCCTGTAGAGCCTGATAGGCGGGAGATTTTTTTAAAAAATGGCAGAAATCTAAGAAATCAGGCAGGAATCTTGCAGAGGACCACTGGTTAACTGATCTGGAAGTGGTGGACGTGTGCTTCAGTTGTGACCGCAGTTGAACAAAGAGTGGTGAGAGTTTCAGCCGAGCATCATTTAATTTCAGCGTGATTCGTGGTAGGGGAGTGAGGTGGCCAAGTGTACGTTGCCACATGTAGACTGTAGTGCTATGACGAATTGTATGTTCTCTTCTTGTTAATCAGTTGCACTGGAGTTCAAACGGCCAACACTACATGGTTTTTTTAATTTCACGTGAGTTGTCTATACACGTATGCTACATGATTTCTGGCTGAGCGCTAGAGAACTAGACAAGGCACTGTCAACTTAATCCCAACACTTCATTCGTTTATGCACTTTCGAAACATATTGATGCAAATAGAGGAACTGGTTTAGACACATACCTATAAGTCGACGTGCTGCTGGGTCCTTTTTTGTTGCTGCATGCTCACATTCCTTTGCTGCATGCCTGGATCCTTTATGCTATAAGTTTTTTGTTGTCTGATGTGTGGTTATTTTCCTTGTGTAGGTATCCTCTGGCCGGATCCATGCTGCAGGAGCTGGCTTCAACATTCAGATCTGCACCCTCATGCTGTTGACGCTGAATTTTCACAGGACAGAAACTTGTTTTCTCCATTGCTCCCGAACGATAGACCAGATCGATTTGAAACTTTTTGAGCATGTTCCTATCATCATTATGCACCTCCCATAGAAAAATTGTGATCAATGGATGCACAGATTTCGAGAAAAATGGAAAATGGCTAAAGATTACAGAGATCAATTTCTCGGAAACCGTGCATCGGAATTAACTGAAACTGCTTGGGTAGGTTACTATCACCCCTATTCATCTCCCCATGAAACAAATTTTGAAACGGATGCACGGATATGGAGAAAATGTAAAAATGGCTGAAGGTGATGGAGGTTGATTTCTTGGAAACCATGCACCGGAATTGGCTGAAATTGCTCGGGCATGTTGCCATCATCCCTATACAACTCCCTATAATATGGTTTTGTAAATGGATGCACGATTTTCACGTGAGGAAAAAAACAAATTTCAGCACTATGTATTTTTGCTTCCAAGCATTCTGCAGTTTTTTGCATGGTAAGAAAAATGGGCTTGGGCTATAATGCAGACTTGGAATTCGTTGATGTAGAGTCTAGATGGAGTTTAGATAGGTAGGGTGTGCGAGACTTTGTTTCTTGACTTGTCATTAAAAATTATGGCTATCAATCTGAGGAAAACAGGGTTTCTTGTATGACTGTGCAGGAACACATAACCAGGTGGGTGACGGAGGTGTAAAGAGATGGAATAGGGTGCCATATGATGATGGGTGGAAACGGGGGTGGTTGCAGGCCTAACAAACAGATTCCAACATTCAGATTCCCCTCCAAAATTGATTTTGGCTCGCCTGGAGGTTCTACAGGATGTTTCCTGTAGAAATACAGAACTCCCTGTAGAAAGCCCAGAACTTCCTGTATAAAGCCTAGAACTTCCTGTAGAGGGTGGAATCTCGACCTGAATGTGATCAAATCCTAGGAAAGGTGAGTGGTCATGGAGGGAGTGTCTGTAGGGATGTCCTGTAGCTTGGTATAGACCCCTATCCTTGTTTTGCATGACCCTCCTTGCCTGCAATGTATTCCACAGAGGTTGGGCCTGTTTTTTTCTTCTTTTTTTTTTTCTGAAAACAACTAGGGCGCCTCATGGAGGTTTTCACCCTAATTTCCTACCCTAGGCACCTCCAAGGGAGGTTTTCACCGAGGGATCTTATTCTCTTTTTATTTTCTCTTTCTTCCAACCCATTGACCACCTCATGGAGGTTTTCAATCAATGAGCCAATCTAAGGCGCCTCCGAGGAGGTTTTCACCTTAGATTTTTATTTTCCTATTATTTTCATTTTTTTCCCTCTTTTTTTTTTTTTTTTTCTACCCTACCCTACTTGAAAAACAAAATCATTTTCAAGTATAAGAATACTTCCAATGGAACCATTTGCATATCGAGATTAGAGACAAAATGATGTGGAGGCTTGAAATGCATGCTTTGACAGCTATCCAGATTTCAGAGACCAAATTATTTGACTTTGAAGGGATCAGACATAGCTAAGGAAGAGAGTATCGCTGCAACTTAGTGACTGTCTGGAACCATATCTCAATATAGCTATGATATCCTTGGTCCTCTTGCTGATCTGGATCATTCTTCATGTCACCTTCTATCATGACCTTCTCATCTTCCTCTTTTTGCTGATTTTTCTCTTGACTACATGAAGGATTTGATGGTAACCATGAGGGAGCTTTCTTGATATCTGATTCTGATCTCTTCTCTTCATCAAGTGCAGCCCATGGTTCTTTGATCTCCTCCCTTGAATCTTCTTTTACTGGATGTGATCCTTCAGTGCTGTCAATATAATCTCTTTTCTCCAATACTCTTCCTGAGCTATGGTGAATATCTTGGAGCTCAAGAGGAGTTGTTTGGACATGTTGTGCCTCAGCATTATAATGGAGTTGAGCTACTCCAATGTGTGGATTTGGAAATGGTGGTACAGGTAGTTGAGTGGGGGTGTATATTTGAGATGGATGTGGATGGGGTTGTGGTTGGGCAGGCATTTGGGGCTGCCTTGGTGGAGGAGGAGGCGATGGTTGCGGTTGAGCAGGTGGTGGAGGCAAAGGAGTGGGAGGAGAGTTGTACTAGGGCCTCCACCTTTGATGAGGTGCATTCCACTGAGGTTGTGGCTGAGCATAAGTGTGAAACGAATGAGCAATTGGAAAATCATGGTATTGAGGAGGATATGACCAAGGAGGGGGTGTGGACTAGGAAGGATGAGTAGGGGGACCCCAAGAAGGCATGGAAGTGGCTTGATAGGGGTCGTAATAGGTCTGGGATGTCCCTTGCATTCCCTGCTGGTAGGGTATGGGTCCATGTGGCCTCCTTTGGTTCATATAATAGAGTGATTCAGTGGCTCCTTTGGCTCTTTGATATGCAGCTTTAAGTCCAGGAAAGGAAGGGCACTGATTCCTAGGATGGTATTCTTCACAGACGAAACACACTTCTAGGGAGTGCATTGGACATTCATTCCTAGGATGCTTTCTAGTGCACCTGGGACAAAAGATGGCCAAAGCCCTCTTGGGCTCCTCTTGCTTCCTTTGGATCTGTAAGGTATCCAGTTGCATGGCAAGAAACTGCCTCATCTCACTCTTGAAATCTTCCATCTGATTTGAAAATTTGTTTCTGGATAAGGTACTGCTCCCAACATTTCTGCTTGTAGCCATTTGCTCCAGAGGAATGTTTCCTTCTTCTTCCCTTGAGGTTCTTCAAATATGTCTTGCTATCCACCTAAGGGTTCTTTAATCATAGCCATCGAAGAAGAGAGAAGGTTGGCTATGTGAAGCAGTGGGGGTGTTGTGCAATAATTTTTCTGAATTATCTCTACTCCTACAAGGCATGAAAGGAAATCTTTTTGGTTGATTTTTGTTTTTTTCTGCTTGTACCTACAAAGCTAAAATAGATTGAACTACAACTAACTATCTTGCTAAAATGAAAATGCAAAATTGAAATGAAAGCAGGAAAGGACTAATCTATTTTGCTCAAATGAAATTGCAAGAATGAAATGCTAGTTTACACTTGCAGAATTGAAATTGCGGAATTGAAATGCTAATCTACGCTTGCAGAATTGAAATTGCGGAATTGAAATGCTAATCTATGAAAGCGGGAAATTCTAATCTACTTTTGCAGAAACGAAATTGCATAATGGAAATGAAATAAACTACTTAGCAGAAGGTTGTAGTGGAAAATAGAAGAAAAGCAGCAATCACCAATACCCTGACGCTTCCCTGGCAATGGTGCCAAAAAGATTGTGGGCCCCAGTATTGCGGCAATAATGCTGCAACTCCTGGGACTCCCTTCTTTACTTTTAACAACCCTGTAGTTTGTAACAAACTTGGAAGCGACGGTACTGTATGAACAAGTACTAGCTCTTGGCGCGACTGTCACTTGATCAACTGGCACAAGTCTGCTAGGAGCTTAAGCCAACTTCTATGAGCTCTTAGAAGAATCTTTTTAACTGATGGATGAAAGCTAACTCAAAGGAGGTTAATCTACTTGTAGAAAGAAACTGAAAGCGGAAAGGAAATGCAAACCCTAGCAAACCCTAGTTTTACCGACTAACCCTACCGGTGCAAGAAAAGCAATGAAAGTAGTGGAAATGGATGCCATTGACTTCTAGGAAGGTAAAATGCATGTGACTAAGCTACTTCTACAGTAAAATCTGGAAAAAACATCTTTTTGTATTTTTGAGTAAGTTGGCAGAATTATTATGCATGTGCTTTAACTGTTTTTGACTGTGCAGAGGTGGATTGGCGAAAGGAAATGCTTGCAGGAGGTTGGGAAGGTTAGAAGAGGGCCTAAGGGGTCCCTAGTACCCTTCTAGAGAGTTTCATAGTGATTAGATCTCAAGAAATTGCTTTCGTGAGCTTCTACAGGAATTCTGCAGGGGTTCTACAGGATGTTCTGAAATTTCTATAGGATGTTTCGAAAAGAGGATTTTGGAGGGTTCACGGAGGAAAAAGGGTGGGAAAGTGGAAATGGAGGTTGGATAAGGATGTCAAGGGGTCTAGGACCTGGTGAATGAGGCTAAGGAGCGATTGGATTCGTTCGAGGTTGGAGGGAGCAATGATGCACAGGAATGTAGAAATTAGGGAAAAGCGAGAGAATGTGGCAAATGTAAGGAAAGAATCCGAGTTAGAGGATGAAGCAGGCTACATGGATGGGGTAAGGATAGATGAGGAGGTATCGCAGGTGCTCTGCAAGTTATTTCTCAAACTAAACAAACAAAGACTTGGAAAATCAAGGACCTAGCTACTTTAACCTAATCTGTCCTAAATAACAGTAAAGAAAATGAACAACAATTTATTTGCAATGAAATCATATGAAGTAGCTATGCAAGCTAAGCAATCATGAACCTGAGCATGTAATCACAACTAGTATCAACTTCTACAAATGAGAATCTAACACTAATAATTGCATGATGAAGCAAAGACAGTGTTTTTGGTGGCAGCAAGGACACCTTGGCCCCAACTCATGGTCCCACTGAGGGAGAGGTGAGATCATAGGTGCTTGATAGCCTTTTTTTGAAGATCTTCTCTGTTATAAACCTATCAAATAAATCTGAACATGAAAATCCTTTTTAATCATCAAAAGAAACCTAAACAACAAAACAAGATTTAAATCTAAATAGCATATTTTCTTCTAAGAATGTAGCAAAAACATATAAAAGTAAACAAAGGAGGTACTGGGAACTTGGGTTGGGCCTAACCCCAAGAGCTACAGCCTCCTAAGAGAGATTAGAGCTAGTGCAAAGCTGGATTCATCTTTATTGAGCAAGAAATAATAGTTACATCAAAAACTGTCCACAAGGGAAAGCTTGAAAGTGTGCTGAAATGCAGAGCTAATCTACTGCCTAAAAAATGACTAAAAGAATGACTAAAATCGAACTACAAACTAGCTAACTTCTGCCTACAAAGTGACTAACTGAAATGAGGCCCTAAGCCTTCTTATTTATACAAATTGAGGACCCCAATAGCCCTCCTAAACTTTAGGAACTTGGCTGCCAAAACTTGTAGTTAACAGCAACTTTACTAGCCCTTGCTCGGCTGCCCTTGTGATAATTGATTTGGTGGCTCTTGAACTCCGAGCTGATGGTGGAGAATTCAAGGTAAGGGCCCATAAAGGGGACACCTTCCTAAAAATTCTCTCCATGAATTTGGCTGCCAAGTGCTCATTTAAACCTTTGATTTTTTCTCCAAATTGACCAAAAAGACTGCATAAAGCACACATTAGACTTGTTGGCATAATGACTAACCCAATTCACTCTATTAGCATAAATATAATAAAAAAAATGCAATAAACTAATGAGAATGGTGGATTAAGTCGAATTAGGAGGCTAAATGAGCCCATATAATTATCCATTTTTGGGGCTCATCACGCAAACCATGGGCGAATCTCACAAAATTTCTATCACCTACCCACCTAAGGGACTAAAGTCCCTTTTGACTTTTACTACCTTCACCCTCTGCTTCCTCAAATTGCGAATACTTTACATCTTTACAAAAATAGATTACAAAATTTAACAAAATTTACCCCAGGGACCCTATCGCAATAGCCCCCCAACACAATTTGGTGAATCGTCCTCGAGTCACTCATCCGGCACGTCAATCTTGGCCTGGAGTTCACAGAACTCCATCTTCAGAACCTGCAAATTAGTTGTTCCCTACATTGTTGCCTGCTGCACTTCTTCGACTAGCTTCTCTATAGTGGGGCCTTCCACCACGAGGCCCATTGTCCTTTGTGTATGTTGGCTACTAGATGGATCGAAGTACACCATGTAGGGCCAATTTTACCATATGGTAAAATTGATTTCACTATAAGAAATTACTTAATAAACCACATTCGTTAAGTTATTTTTGGTTTAATCCATGAAGAATAATTAAATAAATCATTATTTATTTAATTATATTCTAAGAATAATTAATTAAACCATTGTTTAACTAATATTCCTTGTCATATTTGACCCAAGTGTGAGAAATAATTAGATAAATCATTATTTTTCTTATTTTTCTCTAGGAATAATTAATTAATCATTATTTAGTTATTATTCCTTGTCAACTTTGACTAAATCCTCTAGGAATACTTAAACAAATCATTATTTGTTTATTATTTCTTAACCACATTCCTTGAGATGATAAATAAACCATTTATTTATTTATAATTTCTAAATAAAAGTATTTAACCAATTTAAATAATTTTTTCCTCCAACCAAATATAATAAAATATTCCAAACGATTAATTCTAGAATTTGGCTAATAATATTTTATTATTTTCCATTATTCAATAATAACCTAATATTTTGTTATAAATTGGAGGGTTTTAGATCCATTCTTGACTTTTTATCATTTTCATTGTTGCAGTCATTATTGTAGCTTTGATTATTATCATTGTTGCTCACCATTTGCCTTTTTCTTTTGATTTCCCATTGAGCTCAAACATTTTGTTTGCTGGGTTTATGCATTGTGGCAAAGAGAGAGACTCTACAAGGGTGAAGACATTGAGGATAGCTGAACCCATCCCACAGAGGGGGAATGGTAGAATTATTTGTTCTCTTCATAGGTGTCATCTAATAAAACATATTCTTTATATCTGGTTTCAATTGGATTATTGGAGTTATTTGTACTTATTTTACTATTGCATTTTGTTGTTTAACTATTTCTGCTGAATAGATCATGACTTTGGCAGGTTTTGTTTTTATCGTTTTCTTTAGATCCACACTATTTTACATCCATTTTTACTGTTAAGTTTTTTTTTTCATCCACAGTATAAAGTGGTTTCTTTTCGTACACCTTCGAGAAGAACTCTACTTAACTGATGACGACTCCACTGGGTAATTAGTTACACATTTGTCGACCAACAGATGATGACTCCACTGTGTTTTTAATTCTGATTCAGAAACTTGGGTGACCTTCAGTTTTCATCTTAGGGTTTTTATTTTTTTAATCTCTTAATGTTGTTTTCCAGCATTCTAACCCGAGATCAGTCAAATTTCTAACTTCCATAAATTTTTCTAGTTATTTCCACAGGTCAAAGAAACTAACCGCACTAGAGACAACAAATTTTTCTGCGACTTGCCGCTTGAGAATTGAGGAGAAAAAATCACACTTTTCATATACAAACCTATGATATGGAGGTCTAGAGTGCACTTTCAAGAACTGAGGAGAAAAAATCACATTTTTCATATACAAACCTATGATATGGAGGTCCAGAGTGCACTTTCTGGGTTTTTCCGAGATCACTTTGCTAGGTTGGTTGACCATTGTCTTCGCCCACTTAGGCCTTGATCTACTCTTTTTTTCTCATTGAAGTGGAATTTATCCCCCTAGGACTTCTAGTATGCATCCACCTTTGTAGGAGGAGTTCAGCTAAGTACGAAGTCTGAGTTTTTGCAGATCTTTTAGCCATACATTTCAGATATATACCTTCCTTTTTCAAATATTTAAAGATAGGTTGTTCGCATCCAAAGTTCCCTCTTCAACCTCATTTGGTCATTTGCCTTAGGGTGCCACTACTTGACGTAGGTTCCACACCCATCGCCCTATAATTTGTAGTGATTTTCCTCACTAGTTTTTTGTTGTTGTTGCACCACTTTCTAGCAGCATAGTGTCATTTGATCCCAGTCACCCCGATGCTTAGATCTCTTGGCCATTTTAGTGTGCTTTTAGTTGATTTCGTCAGCAACCAACATAGTGTTTGCAAACCCAGTTTGGGTGGGTTTCAGATAGTTTATTTGCTATTTATTTTCTATTTTTAATTTCAGTTTATTTATCATATTTCAACAATATTTTTCTTTTTCTTTTTTCAAACATGATCTACACTTAAGTAATAAACACACATATTTGCACACAAAAGCACACCTTAAGCGAAGGGTGCTTGGTTAACACCAATAAGCTAAGGCTTAAATTAATTAATTTATCTCCCCAACAGAGACAAAGACATTTTTTTTATCTCCCTTCACCATTTTTGTGTCACTTGTGTCTTGCAACCATTGCACCACCAAGGTGTTTGTCACGGAGACTGTTAGGTCTACATCCCTAGTTTCCACTTGGATGTATTACTCCTCCCTATTATAGACATATTTGGGCACTGCAACCCCAATCACATATGTCCATAAACCAAGGGCTTCTAAACCCCTAAAAGTGTTGTTTCATACCCTAAAGGAACAAGGTCAGCTGATTACATCATTTCCCAGAAGTTCTCCCTGAAAAGCTGCACAGAACTGGTCAAAACTGGACCATACAGACTGCTCCATGCTAAGGGTGCGATGCATCTCACCTATTACACACGGGGGGTGCAATGCATACTGAAAAAACCCTTCTATAGGGTGTGATGAGTGAGAGCAGACAAATGGCAGAAGCAGTTTGCTAGGCGGAAACTCAAAGAATCTTCTAGAAACTGCTCATATGACACTTGCCTCTTTGAATTCACCCAGGGATGAGTAAGAGATCATGAAATCTTCAAGTGGAACCAAGAACTATCAGTGAAATGACACTAATCAAAATGCCAAAAGCTAACTCACTCTCCTGTAAACATCTATATATGGATCCCTCATCCTAGAGATCCAGAAGCTTGAATTTTGTACTTTGGAAGGAAGTGCTATTGGTTTCTCTTTGAAGACATTGTTGGGTGATCTTGCTTTGTATGAGGTGAAGAGGGCTTTCATGCTGGGAGGATGATGCTGGATTAGACAGCTTGGTTGTAATCCTCTCTTCTACTACTTCTATCAATAAAGCTATTTGAGTTTTCCTCCATATGCTTGTATATCTCTGAATCTTGTATTTGTATATGCATTTATATGGTTAATGTACATCTGATCCTACATTGTTTATGGTTAGAGATCTCTATGCTTTGATGGTATTTTGCTACTTTGACTCTAAAGGTGTTCTTAAGCAGGACAAGTGAGAAAGGAGTGACGAAAGCTCTATCAAAGGAGAGAGGAAACAAGCAAAGAGACTAGCGAAAGACTAAGGTTGGTACTCTCTGCTTCTCTCTCATCTATCTCTCATAAAGGAAAACACAAGTAACTTTAGTTTGTTTGTTTCTAAGATAGCTACCCATCTTAGTGGGACTAGCAGCTCTGAATGGACACTAGTTTTCCCGATAACAAAATGGCGACTCCACTAGGGAGTGAATAGTTTGTTTGTTTTGTTATTGTTGTTTTCTTTATAAACCACAGACAGAGCCTGAAGTTAAGCCAGCTAGCCTTCGAACTTCTTTTTTTATGTAACTGCAAAGAAGATCAATGGTGCTTCAGTCAATCTCCAGGTTGGTTTATGAACTAAACATCTAGCTTGCAAACATCCTAAGTGCCCTGGTGGTAGCTCAAATAACCTCATTAGATCAGCCCATATACTTTGTGTTTAATGACAATCATTAACTCAGCCTAAATCCCTGAACTTAGCTGCAAATTGTGAGTGAAAACCAAGCTCAATCTCGTCCCTCGACCATTGCACTGTCTCTCATTTGAAATCTGGATGCATCGCACCTCCCGTGTGTTGCAGGTAAGATGCCTCCCTGTTTCCCTGTGTTACAGGTGCGATGATTGACTAAGACTGTTTCTGCCTCTAGATTTTGGTTTTTTCTTCACTGTCTTTAGCTTTATTCAGTAGTTTTGTTGTCTATGATTAGTATATCACTGTTGAAACCATCTTCCTTCGCATTATTTCGGCCTCCATAAGAAGGAATTGTGAATGTTTTTTATGTATCTTTCATCATTTACAGTTTCCTTTGCAAATAATAGCTTAATCGAACCGTCGTCTTTTGATTTGAAAGTGTCGCAAGTGTCATTTTCAGTCAAGAAAAAGGATGTCGTAAAGAATTCCTCTTTTAGATAGTCGATTACACTTTTGCCATTGTATTTGATTTGAATTAATAGTATTTCAAGTGTCGAAAGCAATTTTAAATTCAAAATTGCAAAGTGTCGTCTTAGCGCTCCTTTCATTTTTTGAAGAGAAAATTGTTGGTACTGTCACTTTGAAAGAAGATAATTCAGATCTATACTTAGTTTTCTTTTTGTCATTCTCACATTAAGGAAACTGAAAAACAATACATGCATGTGCATTTGAATTTAGACTGCATGTTGAAATTGATTTAGGAAAAGTGCATCTAGTGTGTGCTCTCTGCTCTATGTTGAAAGAATTTCATTTCTCTTTCCTTAGTAGCTAGGATTTTCATTGCAAAATGAAAGTAAATGACTGTTTATCATCTTAGATTGCACATTTAGGAATTGTATATCTACATCACGTGGTGAACCTTAAAGGCAAACTTCTTAAAAAAATCAACTATAAAATAAACCTCAATGAACATAAAAATGCTTTGGAACCTAACGCACAACATTTAGAAGTCTAGGCTAGAGACATATTCCAGCGTCGTAAAGCCTGGTAACTATCGCTTTCATCGTAGATTCGGTGATTCCTCCTCTTTGAGACGACAAGTACCATTACAGACTTGTGCTCCCACATACCATTGAGTATATATTGGGAGACCACAATAGGCTACATCCTTTATCCTTAGGAAGCCATGTCTGCCGCCCTATCGATCGCAATGCACTGTGTTAGAGTCGGTCTTTTCATCCCTCCATCAGAGATCAAAATCTCGTTTATTGCATTTCATCTTAGGTGTCTCATTCAGTCCTGTCAGCTGCATTCCACTAGGAGCATCAATCATCTGATGGAGCAAGCTCTTCACTCAGGTTCCTCATGTCTTGTACCTGCTGGTCTAATTTAGTTCATCAAAATCATTTTCAAGTCAGTTGCAGTCATGCTTGGTTTTCTGTTCGCTAAAGAGTCATTTTAAGGTTTTGGGGTTCATTAGGTCTAGGGTTTCACTTAATTTAGTCTGCAAAATGTCTAATAATGCTAGCAGGCACAAGAGGGAGTTTCAAATAAGATTTCATTGTAAAAATTCCATTGTAATAATGCTCGATCATGACTTTTCTTCAAAACTCTATTTTGAAGAAAAATCATCAATTTCCTCTTTTGTAATAAATGCCATGTAATTTCAAAAAAAAATTAGTTGTCAAATTCTTCAGGGGCAGCCCTAGTCACCTTTTCCAAATTCCATGTCAGCTATCCCTGCAAAAAATAGACAAGAATTTCATCATTCATCTAAAAAAAAATCAAGTTGAAACAAAATCAGAGTTTGTATTAAAAGTGAAAGTGCCAAAGTTTTGCAAACATTACAAAGTGGGTTATTCGAAATTAAAAATCAAAGTCATTGGGCATATAAGATATTTGTGGTGTTTGAAAAATCCATTGGTATGCCAAAGACATTATTATGCCGAGTCAAATTGTGGATAAGTGAAAACAGGGTTTTGAAGAATCGACTGTGGGTGAAATTCAATCGCGGCGCATAGGAAGAAGGTCGTGGCGCATTGGCAAGTAGCGGCGCATAGAGCTTCACATCACTGTGTAAATTACAACGTGTGTGGCACACTGGGTTGTGCACGCGGTGCACAGAGCCAACAACAGTTTTGTCATTGCCTTCAAAGAAATCTCAAATCTTTCGCTCCCATTTGCCCTGAGTAAGTCCGACTGATCTTGCAATTGTTACTGAATAGTGTTTGGTGTGGCTTTGAAGTTTGGTTTGGAGAATTTGAATGTTGAAATTTAAACCCTATCCTCTTCTGAGAAACTTCTCCTAGGGTTTGAATTTGAATTTTAAAATTTGACTTTGGTGCCAAAATAATCCAACTCCTGTTTCCCTTTCCCATCACTATAATCATATCATCATTTTCAATCCCCTATTCCCATTTATCCCTATCCCAAAACCCTACAGTTTCCCATCACTATCAATTTTCCATATCAAACCCCAGATTCCTAAATACAGTCAAGTGACTGTTATTACATATGACCGTAATTACATTTTAAATCTCACTTGACAAAGCTCCACTACACCCACTGTCCTTATTTCCCACAGTCCTTTCCTATTTGGCACACATTTGGCAATTGGAAACAAAACACCAAATTCTCATTTTCGACAAGTCAAACATTCACTTGGCATAGACTTGTGACACCATGATAGACACTGAGTCATCATATGAACAAGACAGTGATTCTACCATAGAGCTTCATGCACCGAGGAGGCCTCGTAAGGGTGACAAACATGTTAGAGAAGAGCCCACCTAATTGACTCAATTGCAGGCCTGCCCACTTGTCATGTCATGTTTCCAACAACAGTCATGCTTTCAGATTATTGATGCATTTCACGAGAGTGAAGATGATGAACATTCCATATTTCATGTGCGAAAACATCGAGAGGATGACTACTCTTGTACAAAAGAAGACTCCTGAACAACAGTACAACAACATTTACCACTATGCGCTCATCAAGATCATTGTTGTACATCAGCTTGGCTTGCAGGTATCACATAGGAAGACTTCATTTCCCATGAGTTCTTCACAGCTTCAGCAGCTCATCAGGAGGTTTTCCATGATGCGGGTGAACCTTCACATCACTATGGAGGTCGGGAGGCAGAGACTACTAGTGTGCCGACATATGTCACCTATTAAGAGGCACGAGAGGATTGTTTGCAGCAGCCCGACAAGTACTATCTCCACCTGGGGTGGAAGGGGTCTTGTTGCCGTCATCAGCAACACAGGTATAGGTACAGGACAAAGGCAAGAAGCCTATGCAAGATGAGGGCCCTTCAGGAGGCCAAGACACGGATTTCATATTCATCAATGATGATGTGAGCTCTCCTAGCTCAAAGCTGAGGGAGATTATTCAGGAGCAAAAGGCCAAGATAGATGCATTGACCAACAAGTTACAGAGAGCTCAATGGGTCATAAACTATTTGGAGCAGCGAAAAAAACAATTGGAGGATCAGCATATAGTCATGGAGTTGCAAAACATCCGTGAAGACCGGCAGGCTGCCCAAAGAAGCCTAAATGAGATGACACCCATTCAACAAGAGATAGAGGCTGATCGAGAGATTTGGCTTGAGAGGGACAACATTCATCTTGAGAAGCTGTTGATGAAGGAAAACAAAGAGAAGGACATGTTCAGGCACATGAAAAACCATTATTGGGAACAAAATCATGTTTGCAAAATGAGGATCAAAATCCTGAAGGCAAGACTAAGGAGGGCACTAAAACGACACAAAAGGCATGATAGGCCCCAAATCTTGGCCAAATCTTCTTTGGCTAAGCATGATACTTGATGATGGACCTTCAGTCCAAATTTCAGCAAATTTGGAGAAAATTTTGTCAATTCTGAATTTTTTTGGCTTCAAAACAGATTTTCCTGCCCAACGCGTAGTGCCACTTGGCGCGCGCTTATAATTGGGAGATCCTATGAAGGAAAACTTTGAATTTATAGATTTTATATGAAAAGTTATGCATTCTCATGAATTACCTAAGGATTTCATCAAGTTCTGGGTGGCCTAAAGGGTAAAAAACACACAAAAAAAGACCTCTCTGCCACCTTTTGCACCCACAAGAAGCAGTGTTAGGAGATTGGACTTTTAGAGAAGAAAATGGACACCAAATCTAGAAATTCCACTTGGGTTGGAAGGTAGACAGGTAGGGCTTTCCAACAAGCTATCATGAGCTCAATTTGGACTTCGCGAGGGCCCTCAGAATTAGCCTCAAATATGTGCTACGCATATAGGTTTCAGGTGTGGCGCATAGGGAAATTTGGCCTATTTTTCACTCAGCAGCTCCGAATTTCGCCCAGTTTTGACTAGTTTCAGTTTTTCATGCAAATCTTGATTTATCTTGATGTAAATTCATGACTTTAATGTAATTTTGGCACATTGTTGCTAATCCATGTAGATTCATTCACTAAAAAGTGAAAAGATAGTGAATGAATCAGTTTCCTTTTATATAGAGGCAAGTTGTTTTATTGCCTATTTTTCAGTTCCTTGTTTAGATATGGTTGAAACAGCTCCTAGAATGATGAGCTCGACCCATAGAGGCATGGGAAGGAGTTAGGCTTGTCTATATCATGTAATTTCTCAGTCATTTTCAGTGTTGGACACTTGGGATTGCTTGGCACTCCATTGTACATTTGATTTCTGCAATTTTGGCAAAGGAAAGACCAGGGTTTGTAGCACTTTTTGGGATCCTTGTGGCTCTGTGTTTTGATGCTGTTCTTATCTATGTAATTTTTGAGTTCACTGATATTTATGTGTACCATTTCCTTTCTCTTTTGCTTCTGAAATTAAACAAATGAGTGACAAAGGTAGAATTCATTAGCTTGTTGTGCTTTGCCTTTTAGTTTTGTTAAATTTTCAATGTTTTCTTCAGTTTGAAGAGGATCATTGATACCCTCTCACCCTCTTTAGCTTCTCATCAGTTTGAGCCCTCCATATTTACAAATCAAAGCATGAAAACGATTGCCTTTCTTGCCCCAATCAGAACTTTGCAAAACTGGCCTTCATCCCCGGACCCAAATTTTCCTTTCCCTTGATTCCAACAAAACCCCCAAAAAATCAAATCAAATCCTTGCACTTCATACCTAACCTAAAATCAAAAGATATTTTGGTCATCTCAAGCCCCCATAGATCATAATTTGCTGAGACTGACCTGGAGAGAGCCCTCTCCTGACCTGGTAGGGCTAGCTACTAGGTTGAGCATGGTTTGATGTTGGCCCTGGATCCTACCTTTTCAGCCTGAGGTAAATCTAGGCACTAACACAGCTAAAAAAGAGTGGAGGTGATGGTAAGAACATGACCAAGGCTCAAAAGATGATAATTTTGTGATCGCAAAGATTATTTATCGAAGGTGGGCTCATTTTTTAATGAGCTTGAACTCTGGGAGAACATTTGCTCATTACTAGGTTTATTTTTTAACAAGCTTGAACTTCGTGTAAAACTGCTCATGGCTAGGTTTATTTTTTAATGAGCTTGAACTTCACGTAAAACTACTCGTGCCAGTCATATAATAAGGATGTCTCATTGATAGGTTCATTTTTTAGGGAGCTTGCTCCATTCGAAACTTTGCTATAGAGACTTTTGTTATGCAAGCTAGGAACAACCAACTTACGAGTTTAAAGGGTTAAGAGCCTACAAACTAAGAAAATAAAAGGTTGCTTTTCACTTGCATGCAAAAAGGTTTGCATGCCCCCAGGTATAAGTAGAGTTTCTAGGTTACCATATGTTATAGACATTTTTGTGCCTTACAGCATTGAGCATGAAATGTCCATAATCTAAGGGATCCAAAGTCCCTAAACATGTTGTTCCTACCCCTAGAAGAACAAGGCTAACAAACCACAGCAATTCACAGAAGTTCTCCACCTGAAACTGCTCAAAAACAAGTCAATTCAGGATCATGTCAACTGCTCCACTGACTATCTGCGCTGAATGTCAATGGCTACACTGGCTACCTGCGCTGAATGTCAACTCCAACACTAGCTACCTGCGCTGAGCGAGTTTGGACATGTGGCAGACTCATTCCTCAAGGTGTCAGAGCCCAGGAAGCTTCCAAAATGACACTTGCCTCAGGGAATTCGACTGGTGATGAGTAAGAGGTTCCAAATCTCCAAGTGGATTGGATTGGAGCCCTCTGGGTTGTATCTCTTCCTGAACCTTGTTATTTATCAATAAAACTATCTTGGTTTTCTGCTATATACTGATGTATCTTTGATGTATGATTGCATTAGTGTATTTGATTTATTTCTAATCCTGAATCATTTATGAATATGAATATCTGCCTTTGTGTTGTGTTCTTCTCTTGTCTCAAGTAGCTGTTCTCTTGTCGCAAGTAGCTGTTCTCTTGTGATCTCGCAGGAATCAAGTAGTTGTTCTCTTGGACGAGCGAGGAGGCAAGTAGCTGTGAACACCCAAAGAGAAGAGGATCTGGATCGAGGGACAAACGGAAGACACTGGTAAGTCCATTGATCTCTCCTCTTTCACATTTCATAAAGGAAGAAACCAGAATAGATGTCTCTGTTTGTTGCTAAGGCACTGTCACACCTTAGGTGGATAAGATCGTCCTGCATAGGCATTTTTCCCCACAACAAATTGGCGACTCCACTGGGGAAATTTGTTTTAGTCATTTTATTTGTGTTTCTATCATTGTTTACCTCATAGACTCAACAGCAATAATCGAACTGCTTCTGCTATTCTCAGTTGCAAAGTAGACAGTTGCTGCCTTGATCCTTCACTGGATTTTGTCTATGATCTGAACAATGGACTCACAAATGATTTGATGATCCTTTGTGATAGATCTTAGTACCCTCTCAAAGCATCCCTTTGATTATACCTTGCTTGTGTTTCTGATTTGGCCTGAAACTATTGATTTTTGAGCAATTTGTGACCTAGAACCTGTGAGAAACGAGAGTTTCTCCTTCAGCGCAACTGCTGTGAAGGCATTCTGCATTTCAACGCAGTTCCCGTGAAGGCTACCTGCGTTGAATGTCAAAACCACAGTGTTGAGGTTGCGCTGAACCAGTTTGGCCTTGTGCAGCTGGGGTTCTCTGCTCTCTGTTGCCCTGTTTTGATCTCTGTTTTTTGCAGCCTTTAACCAGCATAGGTACCAGTCTGATAACTCCTTTTCTCTGCTTAAATTTCGCCTCCTTTTGTACAAAAAGACTGTGAGTGTTTTTATGTGTTTGTGGCATCATTTACAGTTTTCCTTTGCATGAGTGAAATAATCATCCTGTAGCCCTTGATTCAGATCTGTTGATTGTGATCTTAGGAGAGAGTTCATTGGCTATTTACAGTTGATTATACATTTACTTTTGCTTATTGGTTTGAGTTTGTCTCTTTTAAGTGTCGAAACAAAAGTTTATTTCGAAAATCGTTAAGTGTTGTAATCTCTTCTACCCTTGTTGATTTCGAAAAAGTAAACTTGTTTGTATCTGTCATTTAAAAGCAAATTCAAAGTTGTACAAAAAGCTTTCTTTGTAGGCATCAATACTAAGAAAGTGGAAAACAAACACCTGCATTGTGCATTTGCATTTTGATAAGTTTGCATGCTTGATTTAGGAACAGTGCATTAGAGTGTGCTGATTGCTCTTTGAGAAAAGATGGTGTCTTTCTTTTCCCTTAGTAGCTAGGATTTTCAAAGTTGAAAAGATATAAAGCTTGCTTATCATCTTTAGACTGCATTTAGGAATTTGTATCATACATCTCGTGGTGAACCTTGAAAGGCAAACTTCGAAAAAGATCAACTTAAAATAAACTGAATGAACCTAACAACGCTTTGCAACATAACGCACAACATAGAGGTCTAGGCTAGAGACGTGTTCCGGCGTCGTTAAGCCTAGTGACTGTCGATCTCGTGGAAGGTGGGTGATTCCTCCTGAGGGACGATAGCGCTAGTACGGATTGTGCTCCCACGTACCGTCGCGTATATATTGGGAGACCCCTATAGGCATATATCCTTTATCCTTAGGAAGCCGTGTCGGCCGCCCTACTGATCGCAATGTAGTGAACACAACATTCATGAAGATCGACCGCCCGTACCTTAAAAAGTATTCTGCGGTTTTGCAAAAAGTTTGGCACACCCTCTGCCTAGAACTCCAGAGTAGTTTCTTTTGGCCTTTTTCAGACTCTATAACAAAAAAATTCCATCCGAGCATTTGTCACTTCGGGCTCGTTAAAACATCGAAGGAGACTAGAGTCATCTTTAGCTTTTTCTCGACTCTTTAAAACTGAAAAATCATGTTGTGTCTAAAGCGTCGTTAACAATTTATTTTAAACGGAACAATCACCCTTTATTCCCGCATTGATCTTTAGGTTGAAAAGATGGAGCACACCAACCAAGGAATTCCCCTTGGTGGAAATCCTAGTCCCTTCTCCTCTTGGGGAGATGTTGGTGCGCCCCACATAGCCACTTTGTCACTTCCAGGATTGACAATTGGCCTACCAGTCTGGCTCTTTTCAACCAATGTCGTTCAGAACACCACCATTCCTGAACAGTCGAGTCAACAGTTAGACCAGACCAGAGTTTCCCACCAGCCTTCTACTTCATCTTCCTCTCCTCCTTCCTCTTCGCTTGACGAAACTGGTAAAGCAAAAAACCGAGTTCCTAAGGAGAAGAAGGAGAAGAAGAAGAAAGAAAAGAAGAAGAAGGAGCCAAAGGCGACTGGGGGCAAACAAGTGTCGTCTGACAAAAATCCACACACAGCACTGGCAAGGCCTAAATCGCCATGCGTCATATGCAAGGGAGACCACTTCCACAGAGATTGTCCATGTATCCCTCGGATACTAAGGGACTGGTCTCCCCATTTGCACAATTCGGTAGCGTCGACCTCTGATAGCCATGTTGACTGCTCACCGTCAACTAGTGGAAGTGAAGCCACAGGACAAGGAGGGAACGCTAGATTTCCCTGCAAACTGTGTGAAGGCGATCATGCCATCCACCGTTGTCCCTTCTTAGACGAGGCAAAAAGAGTTCTGGAAGATCGCCCGATTTTACGAGCGCAACTTCCTCCTGGATATCAAAGACTCCTGCCAAGTCCTTCGCTAGTTGAGAACCCGGCTGACCTGCCCAGGTGGTCAGCCGAAGCACCTGTCATTGAAGATGAACCGTCTGAATCCACACCTGATGAATGTCTAAAGGTTGAAACGGCAGTTGACCCGGTTTTGCCTTCAGAGGCTCTATCTTCGAATGACACCATCACAGAGGAGAATAAAGACGACACCGTCCAAATTATCTTCATCAGCACTGACTTTGATGATCAAGGGGGGCAATGCCACCATTCCTTTATCACAGAAAGGAAGTTCATCAGAGCGATATTTGGCCGTCTATTCGGTCCCACCACCAAGCAACCTGGTTGTGTCCTTTGACTGGAACCAACTAGGCAGACCCCGCTTGCCAGCTAGCATACCATTCAGAATTATTGTCCAAATATACAGAATGGTAATGGCTGGCACAGTTATTGATGAAGGGGCATCTGTGAGTATCATTTCCTCTATTGCTTGGAAAGCGCTTGGTTCGCCAGCGCTTTTGCCTGAAATGAGAAATCTATCAGGCTTTGATAAGGGAACCAGTCGCCCTTTAGGGATCCTCCCCAATGTGCCCATAACATTGAAAGGGAAGACCGTTCAAATGAACGTGATGGTCGTTCAAGGACCCTTGGATTATAACCTACTCCTTGGACGAGACTATATATATTGCATGGGAGCCATCGTCTCATCACTCTTTAGAGTAATGTGTTTTTCGCATGAAGGAAGAATGGTCAAGCTCATGGACCAACTTTCATTCCCCGGATCACGAATCGCAAATAGTCATGAACCATCCCTAAATGGTCTATTCACGCAAGAAGTGTCTCAACCCACGGTCCGTCCTCCTGATGAGCACGAGTAATCCGGGAGGATATGACTGGACCCCAGGGGGCATGCGTCCTGGTCTGCTTCGGCAGAGAACTTTGGGTATGGGGTAGGTTTCCGCGGGAGAATATGACTAGTTCGTACCCCGTTCGTCTAGGAAGAGGGGTTGTTCTAGAATAAGATTCTTTTGTCAAAGTTATGTGAGTTGACGGGCATCGTCACTCACCTCTGTCTATTTTGGTAGACATTGCCGAAGAAGTGTTTTGTTTGAAAGATTAACGAGACAATCTTTGGGTAACCTGAAAGAGGTAGGCCTTTCCTGCTTAAACAAATGTTTTGGCGGACAAAGTAAGGGTAACCTTGAAATCATACTTTATGCCTGGGGGCATGCAAACCTTTTGGAATGCAAGCAAGGGGTGGCTATTTATTTTTTTTAAATTTTTAGGTCCTCCCTTTAAACCTGTAGGTCTAACCCTTTAAACTCGTAGGATTAGTCGTTTCCGAACTTGCATAAAGAAAGGATGCAGAGCAAAGCTTACGTGAGGTGAAGCTCCATAAAAAATAGCATCTCCAATGAGACACTCTTATCATATGACTGGTATAAACGAGAAGTTTTAGCATAAAGTTCATGCTCGTTAAAAAATAAACGCAAGATCCGAGCAGTTTTAGCGCATAGTTCATGCTCGTTAAAAAATAAACATAAGTTTGAGCAGTTTTAACGCGGACTTCATGCTCATTAAAAAATAAACATAAGCGCCACCCGGTAAATAACCACTGTGAATGTAATATCATCAGCCATCAAAGCCTTGGTCATGTTTGCACCATCACCTCCACTTTTCATTTGGCCGATCGTTCACCTCCATATGATTGTTTACCCATTTTGAGGAACCGCTGCGAAGAGTGATTTCACCTAGCCATCCTTGTGACACTGCCGTGATTGGAAAATTCCAACCTGTACCTGGAATCAGCTGCTAACCCTGTTTATCACTCGTTCCTCAAAAGACGAGTCTTCTTTAAGCTCTTTTCAACTGACTCGTAAAATATGAAAAGATTGCCGAGTTTTGGCCTTCCAGCTCGTTAAAGCAACCGGAAGTGTTATCCCTCCTCTAGATTTTAATCTTTTTGGACCTGAGGGATTATTGCACAAAAAGATCGAGCACTTGTTTTATTCGGCTCGTTAAAACGATCGAAAACTCATCCCTTCTGTATTGTTTTATACTTTTTCGGACTTAAGGGATTAGATGACGAAAAAGGAAATTTGGAGTTAACTTTATGTACCTTTTCAGACTCTCTAAAAATGAAAAGGACCGAGTTATCTTTGTCGTTAGACTCGTTAAAATCACTAAATAGCGACAAACTTGTCTTTAGACGAGAACGAGTTTCACTATCGCTAGGCTCGTTAAAACATAGCGATGGGCTTGCCCGAAGGGCAGGTTATAGAACAAGCATATGTTATCCTCCTCAAGCTTGACAAAAATAAAGAGGTACTGGTCAGCAATGACTGGGGAAAAATTGGGAGAAAACTAAAGAAAACTTTGATGGTAGCAAGTCGCTCTTGAACATGACACTTTTCCTCCGTACCACAATCGGGTTGGGTTGTTTCATTCACCGGTCACATCACCATGGTCTCGCCATACCATCCATAATTGGGGTAATGCTACCGATCCATCGCATCAGTGTCGCCATATGTTCAAGAGAAGTCGTTCAGAAAGAGTCAACCGGGTCCCATCCACTGCCATACATTATCCTTCATCCATTCATGACCGCCACCCTGAATCATATGTCACAGATCGTTTTCACCTCCATCAAAATCATTAGCTCCGTTCCATGTCACTGATGTGGGATTCATTAAGGCCCTCCTTTCACGGATCGCTTCTTGTCGACATCAGCTCATTATCCAAGAAGTTGATCTAGGAACAACCCCTTCAGTACTTTGAAGCTTGCATGCCTCAATGGCAAGTTTCTCACTTCCGGCGACAGGTATACATCAATGACCTTCGACCAGAAGATTTTGCGTGGTGTTCGACGCCAAGTCCTTTATTCACACCACGTGAATTGTACTGCAGTACCTTGAGGGTCATTATCATTATCGGTGATTCCTCTCGCGCTTGTTAACGGTTTACATCATTGACCGGTAATCAAGCGATGTCTTTCCATGTTCGACTTCAGTGCAATTCTCACATGGATCGACTTGTACTTAGAGTGAAGATCGAACGAGTTTGAAGACCCCGGATCTAGTTTCATCCATTCGGGCTGCGATATATATTCAGGAAAGATAAAGACATTTGACATGTACATCATTGCAGCAGATGATCATCCTACTCAAAGGATGATAATTTCACCAAAATTATCAGTCTACCATCAGACGATTGTCTGTTCTATGTACAAAAATGAATTTATAAAGCTGAGCATGGGAATGCCCGCCTTAGCTAGATCATGAAAGCAGTATGAAAAATAATGTATTGTATTGTATCTTATTACAGGTCTCCTCCCAGCAAATGGATGAACTTTGGACCCTCCTGGATAAAGCATTTCACCCGAAAAACGGCCTCATACTTTAGGGGGCAACTGTTATAGACATTTTTGTGCCTTACAGCATTGAGCATGAAATGTCCATAATATAAGGGATCCAAAGTCCCTAAACATGTTGTTCCTACCCCTAGAAGAACAAGGCTAACAAACCACAGCAATTCACAGAAGTTCTCCACCTGAAACTACTCAAAAACAAGTCAATTCAGGATCATGTCAACTGCTCCACTGACCATCTGCGCTGAATGTCAATGGCTACACTGGCTACCTGCGCTGAATGTCAACTCCAACACTAGCTACCTGCACTGAGCGAGTTTGGACATGTGGCAGACTCATTCCTCAAGGTGTTAGAGCCCAGGAAGCTTCCAAAATGACACTTGCCTCAGGGAATTCGACTGGTGATGAGTAAGAGGTTCCAAATCTCCAAGTGGAAGCAAGAACCTCCAAGTGGAATCAAGAACTGATAGAGGGAGAGGACACTAGTCAGATCTCAAGCTGACTCATCCTCTCTCCAAAACATCTATATATGGATCTCTCCTCCATGAGATCCAGGGGGCTGGAATTTTGTTATTGCAAAGAATTGTTGTTGGTTTGACACTGGAATCATTGGGTGCTTAATGCTTTGAAGGGAGGTGAAGATAGGAATTCCATTCTGCTGGGAAGGAGATGCTGGATTGGAGCCCTTTGGGTTGTATCTCTTCCTGAACCTTGTTATTTATCAATAATGCTATCTTGGTTTTCTCCTATATACTGATGTATCTTTGATGTATGATTGCATTAGTGTATTTGATTTATTTCTAATCCTGAATCATTTATGAATATGAATATCTTCCTTTGTGTTGTGTTCTTCTCTTGTCTCAAGTAGCTGTTCTCTTGTCGCAAGTAGCTGTTCTCTTGTGATCTCGCAGGAATCAAGTAGCTGTTCTCTTGGACGAGCGAGGAGGCAAGTAGCTATGAACACCCAAAGAGAAGAGGATCTGGATCGAGGGACAAACGGAAGACACCGGTAAGTCCATTGATCTCTCCTCTTTCACATTTCATAAAGGAAGAAACCAGAATAGCTGTCTCTGTTTGTTGCTAAGGCACTGTCACACCTTAGGTGGATAGGATCGTCTTGCATAGGCATTTTCCCCCACAACACCATATGAAAGTTCTTGCATTAGCAAGATTGTTCTATCCACGTAGCAGACAAAATACTTCCTTGGCGATGTCCATCGAAATGGACAAAGGTGACTGTTGTCAGTGCCAATCACATAACCCTTGATGGGGGAATCCTTTTCTAGTCCAAATACATTTTCCTAAATGGACAGGGGTATCAGACTAGTCATATTCCTACGCAGAAACCTACCTTATATCTAGGGTTTTCCTACTGAAGTAGACCAGGGCGCATGCCTCTTGGGTTTCAGTCACAATCATCGAATCACTCGTGCTCATCAGGTGGGCAAACTGAAGATTGATGAGACATTCCTTGTGCAAAAAGACTAGTTAGGGACAGCATTTGACTAATAGCTATGTTTGAACCAGGGAATGAAAGCTGGTCTACGAGCTGGACCACTCTGCCTTCATGCGGAAAACACATCACTTGAAAGAGTGAGGAAACAATAGCTCCCATGCTATAAATGTAGTCACACCCAAGGAATAGATTATAATCTAGAGGCCCTTGGACTACCATTACATTTAGATGAACAATTTTCCTTCTCAAAGTTATAGGCAAATTTGGAAGGATCCCTAACAGTCGACTGGTTCCTTTGTTGAAGTCTGTCAGATTTTGAATCTCAGGCAGAAGCGATGGCGAACCAAGCACTTTCCAAGAAGTTGAGGAAAGGATACTCATAGAGGCCCCTTCATCTATGATAGTACCAACCATGATCATTCTGTAAGCTTGTACTATGATTCAGAATGGTACATTAGATGGTAGGCGAGGTCTCCCTAGAAGATTCCAATCAAAGGAAACGAATAGATTGCTTGGAGGAGGGACCGAATAAACGGTCAGATAAATCTCTGACGAACTTCCTTCCTGTGGAAAAGGAATGGGTAGATTGCCCCCATGTTCATCAGATTTTGTGTTAATGAAAAGAATTTGAACAGTGTCATTCTCATTCTCTTTGGTGATAGTATCATCTGGAGGTGGACCTTCTGAATACAAGATTGGGTCGACTGCCATCTCGACCTGTTGACTTTGGTCCGGTGCAGACTAAGAGGGTCTATCTTCAATGATAGGTGCTTCAACCAACAACAATGGTGTGTTAGTTAGATTTTCAACTAGCGATGGACTCGAAAAGAGTTTCTTATATCCAGGAGGAAGTCACTGTGGTGAAGCAGGATGGTTATCCAAGACTCTTTTAGCTTCGTCCAGAAAAGGGCAATGCTGGAGGGCATGATTGCCTTCACGCATTCTACAAGGAAATTTAGATCTTCCTTTTTGTCGATTGACTTCATTTTCACTAGTTGATGGTGTGCTCTCAACATGATCGTCAGAGGTTGAAGACACCGGATTGTGCAAGTGGGGAGACCAGTCCCTCAAGATCCGTGGGATGCAGGGACAATCTCGATGATAGTGGTCTCCCTTGCAAATGACACATGGAGATTTAGTCTTGGATGGTGCAGTGTGTGGATTTTCACCAGACGATGCATGGTTGCCCCCTTTCTCCATTGGCTTCTTCTTCTTCTTCTCCTTCCCTTTCTTCTTCTTCTCAATTACTTGGTTACTAGCTTCACCAAGTGAAGAGGAAGAAGGAGAGGGAGAAATAAACGAAGTAGAAGGTTGTGGGGTAACTCTAGTATCATCTGGTTGTTGTTTTGATTGTTTAGGAATTACAGTGTTTTGAATGACAAAGGTCAAGAAAAGCCATACTGATAGGCCAATTGTGAGTCCTAGAAGGGACAATGTAGCCATATGTGGAGCACCAACATCTCCCCAAGAAGAGAAAGTACTAGGATTTCCCCCAAGGGGAAATCCTTGATTGGTAGACTCCATTTTCTCAACCTAAGACCAACGAGGGAACAGTGATGTTATTCCAATTAAAATAAATTTTATGACGCTTTGACACAACTTGCTTTTTCAATTTTTAAGAGTCAAGAAAAAGCTAAATATGACTCTAGTCACCTTTGATTTTTAATGATACTGATTTGACAAGTGCTCAGATGGACCTTTTCTTTTAAGGAGTCTAAAAAGGAACGAAAGTGACTACTCTGGAAATCTAGACAGAGGGATTACCAAACCAATCGCAAAACTATAGAATAATTTTTACGGTACGACAGTCAATCTTCCCGAATGCTGTGTTTAGTGTGTTAGTGCCTAGATTTACCTTAGGCTGAAAAGGTAGGATCCAGGGCCAACATCAAACCATGCTCAGCCTGGTAGCTAGCCCTACCAGGTCAGGAGAGGGCTCTCTCGGGGTCAATCTCAACAAATTATGATCGATGAGGGCTTGAGATGACTGAAATATCTTCTGATCTTAGGTTAGGTATGAGTGCAAGAGCGTTTGATTTGATAAAATGATGTTTTTGCTGGCTCAGATGGAAAGATAGATTTTGGGTGTGGGGATTGAGGCTTAGTTCTACAGAGATCTCAATGGGGAAAGGTAGGCAATTGTTTTTGCACTTAAATTTGAGTGGGATGGAAGGAAAAGACATGTGAGGTGTTGAAGAGGGCTAGGGTAATCATGAATCCTCCTCAAATAGCTGAAAACATCAAATAACTAAAGCAAACTTCAAGTAGAGCACTGCAATTTCAATGGATTCTACTTACACTCTTGTTTGTTTAGTTCAGAAGAAACAAGATAGAGAATGGCATACATAACACATAAGAAAATTCACAATTACAGAGAAAAGCACTGTACCAAGACAAAATGCCACAGGGATCCCAAAGAGTGTTGCAAATCTTGGTCTCAATTCCTTAGCCAAATTGAAATATGAGTGTACAATGAAGTTCTTTTCTTTCTCAAGAGTCCAACCTTCTACCAAAATCCAACCGCTACACTATGAAAATCATAAAATATATACATTTTCTCATCCTTGTACTAAGGGATTGAGCTCAACCATTTTCTTCAAAATAGAATCAATTACATTAAACTTGGGCTGAATTTTTGAAAATAGGTGTTGAAGATGAACTCGTATCTCCTAAACCATAGCACCTGTTACAAAACTGAAAGAATTTTTTGTAGATAAGGTCATTTTGGAGAAAAACATCTCTCAAAATTGGGAAATTCGTTTCCAGTTGCTCGTAATCTGTTCCACAAAATCATCTCTAAAACAGAAAATCAGTAAAAATTTAAATCTGTGAAAATGAGCTATAAAGATCCAGTCACATATCCCAATCCTTGACACCTGTGAATAAACTGAAAGAGGTTTTCGTTGTATGGCTCGTTCTTAACAAAAACCTCTTTGGGTTTCTTAAAATTACTTTCCATATGTTGTAAAATGGCCCTGCACTAAAATGACTAAAAAAGTAAAAAATATGAAAATTTTGCTTTGTTTAAATGTAGGCTCCAAATATCACTGTATATCTCCCACATAGTAGCACTTGTGCATAAAATGAAGGATTTTTTTTATTTGTTATGTGATTAACAAAAACCTTTTTCACTTTTGAAAAATTCCTTACCATTCTTTTAGAAACTGATTTTGTACTAAACTTGTCATTGTGTGCAGCAACTGACCTCAAAACATGCATAACCAAGAATCACTCATTCATTTCGATCATATCTTCTAATCTAGAAACTGGTTATGGGAGTGTGATATACCGTTGGAAATATTTTTCCAAGCTTCTTTTGATGGAAACACTTGTGACATGTTTTGTGTTGAACATCATGTGCAAAACATCTAATAAAACCAGACATAGTAAGAGCTCATGTTGATCCCTGGTGACAGGCTGTGAACACTGAACTAACAAGCTGATCATACGCCTCCATTTGATTGTTTACCCTTTTTAGGAATAGCTGCAATGAGTGATTCTATTAGCCACCTTCTTTACACTACCGTGATTGAAAAGTTCCAAACCTTACTTGGAACCAACTGCTATCCGAAAACATCACTCGTTCCTCAAAAAACGAGTCTCCTTTAAGCTCTTTTCATCTGACTCATAAAATATGAAAAGATTGCCGAGCAATTGGCCTCTCCAGCTCGTTAAAGTGATTGCAAGTGCAATCCATACTCTACATTTTAATCATTTTGGACCTGAAGGATCATTACACAAAAATATCGAGCGCTTGTCTTGTTTGGCTCGTTAAAACTATCGAAAAGTCATCCCTTTCATATTATTTTATAATTTTTCAGACTTAAGGGATTATATTATGAAAAACGGACCACTAGAGTTGCCTTTAAATCTATTTTAGAATCTATAAAATTGAAAAGCATCAAGTTATCTTTGTCGTTAAACTCGTTAAAAAAATAGCGATAAACTTGTCCATGTAGACAAGAGCGAGTTTCACTATCAGTAGGCTCGTTACAACATAGCGACAGGTTGGCTCGAATGGCAAATTATAGAACAAGAATATGTTATCCTCCTCAATCTTGACAAAATTAAAGAGGTACTGGTCCGCAATGACTAGGGAAAAAGGGAAGAAAACTTGAATAACTTCATTGCTAGCAGGTCACTCTTGAACATGACACTTTCACTCCGTCACCATGATTGAGACGGGTTGGGTTATTCCGTTCACCGGTCATATCACCATTGGTTCGTCATACCATCCATTTTGGGGTTAATGCTACCAATCCATTTCAGTGTCACCGATATGTTCAAGAGAAGCTCAGAGAATTCACTAACCTAGCTAACGCCTCATCCGCTGCAATACCTTCACTCTCCATTTTTCATGACCGCCACCCTGAACCTTGTATCATAAGATCATTTTCACCTCCACAAAATCATTTGCTCCATTCTATGTCATAGATGTGGGATTCATTAAGGCCCTCCTATGATGGGTCACTTCTTGTCGACATCAACTCATTATCCAAGAAGTTGACTTAGGAACAACCCTTTCAGTACTTTGAAGCTTGCATGCCTCAATGGCAAGTTTCTCACTTCCAATGATAGGTTTACATCAATGGCCTTCGACCGAAAGATTTTGCGTGGTTTTCGACATCAACTCATGTATTCACACCATGCGAATTGTACTACAGTACCTTGAGGGTCATCATCATTATCGGTGATTCCTCTCACGCCTGTTAACGGCTTACATCATTGGCTGGTAAACAGGCGATGTCTTTCCATGTTCGACATCAGAACATCTTTTCACATGGATCGACTTGTACTGCAGGCGAAGATTGAATGAGTTTGAAGACCCTGGATCTAGTTTCATCCATCTGGGCTATGATATATTCAAGAAAATAAAGACATCAAATGTACATCACAGCTGCATAGATAATCACCCAAGCTAAGGGATGATGGCTCTACCAGAATCATCAGTCTACCACAAAAACAATTGTCTGTCTTATGTACATGAAAATGAATTTATAAAGCTGAGCATGGGAATGCCCACCTCAGCTAGATCATGAAAATATTATGAAGATAATGCATTATATTGTATCTTATTACAGGTCACCTTCCAGTTCGAAAAACCTCGGATCCTCATTATAAAGCATTTCACCCGACATCAGAAGATTTACGACCTCATGCTTTAGGGGGAAAATGTTACAGACATATTTGGGCACTGCAACCCCAACCAAATATGTCCATAAACCAAGGGTTTCTAAACCCTTAAAAGTGTTGTTTCATACCCTAAAGGAACAAGGTCAGCTGATTACATCATTTCCCAAAAGTTCTCCCTGAAAAACTACTCAAAACTGGTCAAAACTGGACCATACAGACTGCTCCATGTTAAGGGTGCGATGCATCTCACCTATTACACACGGGGGGTGTGATGCATACTAAAAATCCCCTCTGTAGTGTGCGATGAGCGAGAGCAGGCAAATGGCAAAAGCAGTTTGCTAGGTGGAAACTGAAAGAATCTTCTAGAAACTGCTCATATGACACTTGCCTCTCTGAATTCGCCCAGGGATGAGTAAGAGATCATGAAATCTCCAAGTGGAACCAAGAACTATCAGTGAAATGACACTAATCAAAATCCCAGAAGCTGAATCAGTCTCCTGCAAACATCTATATATGGATCCCTCATCCTAGAGATCCAGAGGCTAGAATTTTGTAATTTGGAAGGAAGTGCTGTTGGTTTCTCTTTGAAGACATTGTTGGGTGATCTTGCTTTATATGAGGTGAAGAGGGCTTTCATGCTGGGAGGATGATGCTGGATTAGAAAGCTTGGTCGTAATCCTCTCTTCAACTACTTCTATCAATAAAGCTATTTGAGTTTTCCCCCATATGCTTGTATATCTCTGAATCTTGTATTTGTATATGCATTTATATGGTTAATTTACATTTGATCCTACATTGTTTATGGTTATAGATCTCTATGCTTTGATGGTATTTTTCTACTTTCATTCTATAGGTGTTCTTAAGCAGGATAAGTGAGAAAGGAGTGGCGAAAGCTCTATCAAAGGAGAGAGGAAACAAGCAAAGAGACTAGTGAAAGACTGAGGTTGGTACTCTCTGCTTCTCTCTCATCTATCTCTCATAAAGGAAAACACAAGTAACTTTAGTTTGTTTGTTTCTAAGATAGCTACCCATCTTAGTGGGACTAGCAGCTCTGAATGGACACTAGCTTTCCCGAGAACACTCCCCGCAGGGTTCAAGTTAGTCCTCTCCTGAGTCCCCATACCGACTCTTCTTCTGGTTCATTTGATTCCTCATCCGATTCTGAGCCTCCTTCTCGGCATACCGTCACCATGTCAAGACCCATTGCAGGTGCAGGAAACCAACCTAGTGGTGGCTCTCATTCTATCGTGGTAGCCACATCTATAGGAACCATTACAGGAATCATTCTGGTAGCCACATTTTCTACCTTTCATTGCTACATTAAGTCTCCCGAAATTTAAGAGACTAATTAACAACCCCATACACCACAATGTTGGTTGGATAGATATGCTGACTAAGCTTCCCTTAGACATTCCCAAGTTTGAGGGTAACTATGGAGAGGACTCCACTAATCACGTCTGCTCCTTTCATATGTGGTGTTTGTCTAATTCCATCACCGACGACTCCATTTGTCTTCGGTTGTTCTAACGCCCGCTCACTAGAGATGCTGGGAAGTGGTACATTGACCAGCCCTCTGCTTCTCATTCCACATTTGCGATGCTTTCCAAAGCATTCCTTCCATATTTTCAGTTACCTCTCTGTTACGACACCAGTATGGAGCTCTTGGCCACATTTCGTTAGTCCTCTGCCACCCATCTTTTCAACCATGTCCAGGAATGGCATAGAAGTAGGAGCATGTGTGCGTGTTCCTTACTTTGAAGACCATGTCTACCTCGATTGGTTTCTGAGGACTCTTTTAGCATCCATTTCCAAAGATGTCGCATATCACTTTCCTCAGACAGAGGAAGAGGCTCTCCAGATTGCTCTAAGATATGACTTGATTTATAGTCAATCAGGTTATGTTTATACCATTATACCAGACCTCCCTCGTCCTGGTGGTGCCAATGCACTGGGGGCATCTCACACAGCTAACGGTACCATTGGAGCTATTTCAAATTATTCACCATATAATCAGCAGAGTTATAGCTAGCTGCAGGGGGGCACCAGTTCGTCCAACACTTATCCCCCTCCTGCCACAAATGTGTATTAAGGACAAAGAACATCTTATGCATTCACCCAACCACATCAGTAGATGTCAAGGCCAACTAGTATTCAACCCGTCCACCAGACCATTTCCCCCTCACCATCTTACACCTATGCACCACTAAGCACTCCAACCCCTCAGGCATTAGCGCCGCAACCTCCCATGCACCCTCAACCCCGCAGCCACTGACCCCTCAGGGTCAAGTGTATGCATAACAGAGTGTGACCAATCCCCAAGAATTGAAGAAAATGAATAAGGGGAAGGGTAACAAGGGTAACCAGGGTAGTCAACCTAATCAGCCTTAGAGGAACCAACCTAACACCAAAAACCAGCAACAGGGCAACGAGCCCAAGCAAAACAAGGTTGTTTGTATGAAACATCCTTGTGCATGTTGTGGTGTACCTAGCCATTATACTCATGAGTGTCCCCACTTACCTCAAATGCACCAAATGTGAGAAGCTAAGAAACTTCTAGAGGTGAACCTCCCATGCAGCAACCGCCTCAGAATCCTGTGCCATCTCAGCCGGTCATTCTTACGAATCCTTTCACTCAGCAAGGATTTGTTACTGCTCAACCTCAACAAGGTCAAGTAGCCCACCCTCTGTTGTTTTAGGGGGTCCTAACCTAGGTTAGGAGTTAGTTGCGCCAAACAAAAAAACCCTACACTACTAGCCCTTTTGGCAACAACTTGCATAGCGTAGGATACAGTCTCACCCGAAGCAGTATGGGGGGATGTTGGAACCCAGTTTCCACATCTAGAGATCAGTGTGATGTCTTTTAGCACCTCATATCTACCTTTGCATAGATCGATAATCCCTTAGGGCTCGGTACTACAACTCTGTTAAAATAGTCTTAGACCTTTGCGAAGGTCTATAATCAGCCTTTGCGAACCCTTAACAATCAATTTATCCACTTACGCATATCACAAAACAACCCTAAATTAGTTTTCACGTAGATCTACTTAATTTATTTAGTAAACATAACATAATTCATCACAGTCTTTGTGAAAGTACTTAACATGCATTGCGTACATTTATTAAGACTAATTCAAGAGAATCGCGCATCATTAGATCAATATTCCATAAACACATTTATTCATCAACAACATATATCATAAACATAAGTAAATAAAGAAAAACAAATATACACAAGAATTCTTCAGTAATTTTCTTTATTGATCTTCAATTCAAATTTACAGACTCAAAGCTACCCTGCACACTTAGTTGCAGGGGTCCGCGCACTTAGCTAGGGACTCTACCTAGGCCTCTACACACTCACCTGTAGATTTATTCTCCTATATGACCTACTTCTCTGTGCTATCACTTCTCTTCTATTGACCCATTACATTCAAAATTATGCCTTAGACTCTCTAAGACACGCCTATTTATAGCCTTTTTAATACAATCCCATAGTCATTGGACCATGGGTGGATCCCAAAACTGACTCAAACTTTACATTAATAAGGGGCTAAAACCCCTTTGACTCCTAATCATCTACATGCTCCACATCCACAAATCACGAAGACTTTACATTAGTTACAACAACTAATCAAAACTTAGGTTATTTTAACCCCAAAAATGATCCAGGGGACTCCATCCCAACAGGAACCCAACACAAAGATCGTCACTCGCCCTCGAGTCACTCGACTAGCACTGCGATCTTGCTGTGAAGATACCCAACTCTACCTGGATCATTGCAACTTCGGTAGCACTCTGAGTTGCTGCCTGCTTGACTTCCTCCACTAACTTTTCTATAGCTGGTCCTTCTATGACCAGCCTCATTGTCTATTGTGTGTGATGCAAGCCTTTAATATTATCCTAGATGGTTGTCATAACTTGATAAGCCTCTTCCAATCATGGCTACAACTTGGCCTTCAGAAAGGCCTCCTTCTTCTGTCCTTCCTCTACTTGCGCTAAGAGCTACTTTCCCTCCTGTAATTTAGCTAGGTGTTGTACTGGTGCAATGGAGCGCATCGTTGCCCTAACGTCGTCGTACTACCACTGTAGCTCCTTGACCTCTGTATTCAATGTATATAGGTTGGGATCTTCCTGTAGATCAGTCACCAGCTCCATTTATTGCTTGAATAATGCCATGCAGTCAGGAACTGTGGCATCCAAAGTAGCCATTCCTTCTTTGATCGCAGATTTGCACTGCTCTCTGACCTCAAGAAGAGTCGTGGGCTGCAACTTTAACTACAGCTTCATGATCTTCATGTTGATTTCAAACAGAACTCAACCAACCTCTCTTTTAGCTTCGTGCACCCCAGCGACCAGTTTTCTGATCTTCACTTCTAGCTTTGCATCCTCCAGGATGTGAAGTTTAGGCATTGAATTTCATGCCTCCACTACTGTTGATTCCAAGCGTGAACTATGCACCTATAGCATCTCCTTCTCCTTATCAACTTGCATCTTTTTAGTGAAAAATTGTTGATTATTGACTTTTATTTCACTGATAGCACTGAGTGCTCATTGTTCCCTGATGTGAAGCTCTTCCATGACTCCATGTAGTAATGCATGCAGTGACTCAAGTGATATCACAGCAAGGTTCAAGCCCATTTTTGTGACCTTGTCAAGGACACCACGCTGTTCCTAGGTTTTGGCATAGACTAAATCTTTAAGCAAGGGGAAGACTCTCATAGCTTGTGGTTAGGCCATCTCCGTGACTATACCTTTACCCTATGCCAAACTACCTTGTGCACCACTCACATTCCCAACATCATCTTGGATCTTGGTTGCTTGGAGCTATAGCTCTCGAATATCCTTCTAAACTCCTCCCAATGTCTACATGGACTGCTGTTCAAACTACTGCAGTACTTTTGTTGCGGTGTCCCTGACATTATCACTGATCTCATCAAGATCGCTTTCTGTTAACACCATGGGATCAACCTATGTTTTCTGCGCTTTCTTCTTTTTTCGCTAGCCACATTGCTGCTCTAGTTCATGCGTTTTCAAAATGAATGGGGTATGTTGCCCTTCATCACCTCCGCTACCTTGTCCTATAAGCTCTTCTATTTCTGTTTGCGGTGAAGGTGACTTGCAACCTTTATGCGACTCACACTGCTCCTATTTTTCCCGCTCCTTGGTTTCGCGTTCGTTCTCAACATGAGCCTTCCCTATAGCATCCTTATTTTTTTGTGCAGAAACGTTCTGCATAGCCTGCTTAGTTGACTCCTTCCTTTTCTGGGCGACAGCACTCTCTGCACTTATGCTTGGCCCAGCAACTAGGTTTGAAGGGGCATGCCACTCTATAGGCCATCTTTCTACCACCTCTTGTACATCCGTTTCCATCACAAAATATGGAAAATCATGCCATTGGTGTTGTGGATCCTTTCACGCTTGAATGTAAAATCTATGGAAGTCATCCTTGAATGTCACGTAGGCTGACAGCTGCGTGTACAAGGTTTGGGACAACCTTGGACACTCATTAATGGCCATGCGGAGACTCGAGTCCATAAGAACCCAAAATATTTTCGTCTCTATGATCCATGCGAGGTCCTTTGTAGCCCATAAGGAGGTTACATAAAGGAGACTATAATGGAACCATTTGTTTGCTTAGGGGGTCCTCACCCAGGTTCGGAGTTAATTGTGCAACTAATAAAACCCTACACTACTGGCCCTTTCGGCAACAACCTGCATAGCACAGGTTGCAGTCTCACCCGAAGTAGTAAGTAATTTCACCTGGGACAGCAAAATGAGTAAAAATATCCTCAAAATGAAATGAAACTACAACATTTTTAGTAGCAAAAGAAAGTTCTTTAACTTCTACCCATTTCGTAACATAATCAATACATATAATAACATTTTTTTTATCTTTTTTTATTTTAAAGATGGATTAATTGTTCCAAAAAAATCCAAAGCCAATTTTTTAAAAGGTTCAATGAGTACCTGAGGTTGTAGTGGAATTTCATTTGAAGGAACAAGTTTCCCCATTCTTTGAAAGCTATCACATCTCTTAACATATTCCTTGGCATCCTTAAAAATGGAAGGCCAATAATATCCTAAGAGAAGGAATTTATAAGAATTTATTTTGTCAGCAAAGTGACTTCCACATGGTTCATCATGGCATGCTTTAAATATATCAGGTATTTCATCTTCTCTTACAGACCTTCAGATGATGAGATCTGGTCCTGTCTTGTATAATTCTTCGTTTATCCATAAATAAGATTCACTTGTTTGGATTATTATTATTTTTTCTCTAGGAAAAAAATAGGATGGTAATGTCCCTATAACCAAATAATTAGAAATATCTGTTGGCTTATTGGGGCCTAACCCAGGTTTAGAAGTGAGTTAGCCAAACAAATCCTGAAACTACCGGCCCTTTCGGCAATAGTCCACAGAGCGCGGACTGCGGTCTCACCCGAGGTAGTATGGGAGGGTGTTGGAACCAGGTTTCCACACCCTAGGGATGTCTTGATGAGGTCTGGAAAGTTCACGAACCGACCCGGCGCGCTAGGGCAGCTCTGCGCAGTTGTTTGACCTTCGCGTAGCTTTGTAAAGAGCACAAAGGGTTGCTGTCTTAGATCCTTTACCCTTATTGTGTTATTATTATAGATCTGATTTAATTTTGTGGGCCCAGTAATCTTATCAATCATTCAACATTCATAACAAGTGCCTACACATATAACATAAGCATAAACATACAGATCTAGGAATAGATGCACAATAATTCAGAATCAACTTAGCTTTTATTAAACTTTTGTCCCGTTACAATCCCAACCCCGCCTTGTGCACTCAGCTGCAGGGGTCCGCGCACACAGCTGCGGACTCTATCAAGCCTATGCACACTCAGCTACAGAGCCTCTCTTTACTACTATGACCTGAGACTTGGACTTACAGACTCAGAGTGAATATCACACTCAAAAACCCATATCACTTCATATCAATCCTTAACCAAGAACTACTTTCTACACTTAGAGCCTTTCTCTATTTATACATTCCCATGGTCCGTGGACCATGGGTAGGCCAACACATATTTTATTAAATTACAATATTCTTAGGACAGACTACCCTAGACTCTCGCACTCCGTGTCCTCATTTTGCAAGGTCTTTACATTACATTGACTCAAAAACTTGGGCTTTAAGCCCCAAAAATTCACTATGGGGGCTCCGCTGCCCAACAGGCCCCCAACACAATCAACATGACTCGTCTCGAGTCACTCGGCTAGTGCGGTGATCTTCACGCAAAGTCCATCCAACTATGCTTGCGCATCGTGAAGGTCCGCAACTCACAATGCTTCCATTGTCTGGATTTGCTCCCTTTCTGCTTCAGGATCATCTACATCTGACTTGATCCTCTACGGTGATGTCAACCTATGTTTATAGTCCCACACCTCGGTCCGGCTTCTGGGGTCATGAAGACTATAGTTCAGTCAGTTAGTCAGATAGTCGGCCCACCTATGTAGGGCTTTAGATGACTACCATTTACTTTTCCTGGGAAGGGCTCTCCATTTAGTTTGACTAGCTGGACCATGCCTCCGTCTGTGATGTCCTTTACCACATATGGTCCCAACCAATGCATTTGGAATTTGCCAGGAAATTTTTCAAACTTGCTGTCATACAACAACACTAAATCATTTTCCTTGAATGTGCGCAACTTGATATGGCGATCATGCCAAGCTTTTTCATGTTGTTTCTGTACCTGCTGATGTAATCCTGCCAGAAACCATTCTTCCTCAAGTTCTTCCAATTGCGCGAGCCTTTCTTCCAAGGCTTTGTGGTCTACCATGCCTGTCATTGCTGCTATCCACAAACTGGGTACAATGTATTCCATTGGCATGACTACTTCTGTGCCATAGACTAACGTGAAAGGTGTCTAACCCGTCAATTTCTTGCACATGGTTCTGTATGCCCATAATATGGCAGGTATGCACAAGTCCCAGTCGTTTCACTACGCGTTACATACTTTGGTAAATGTAGTCTCTAAAATCTTATTGAATGCTTATACCATCCCATTAGCTTGCAGATGGTACGATGTACTTTGCTAATGATACACCTGGAACTCCTCGGTGAGTGCATTGATAGTTTCATTGAGGAAGTGCGTTCCACGATCACTCATTAAAATTTTTGGGCATCCAAACTGTGTCAACACGTTGTCGAATAAAAATTTTGTAGTTGTGGCGGCCATGCAGTCCTTAATCGGCTGTGATTCTGCCCATCTGGTCAGGTACTCCATCATAGTGATGATGTAGTGCGCACCCGTCTTCCCCTGAGATTTGATTGGTCCCACAAAGTCTATTGCCCATTTTTCAAATGGCTGCAATGTCATTTGTGGATTGAGTGGCATCTCGTCCCTTCATGATGGTTTCCCAGTTCTTTGACATATGTCATAGGCCCGACAATATGCTTTTGAATCTTGATGTAAGGTTGGCCACCATAGCCCAGCATGGAGAATCTTCTGTGTTGTCGCCTAGCCTGCATAGTGTCCTCCTGCAGCCCCTCCATGTGCTTCTGCAAGGATCTGTCATCATTCAAATTCAGGTACATATATTCATAATATTTCATTGTTTCTGATTTTGTAGAGGGGCCCCGCAATGATAGAAAAGCTTGTCACATGTACCACCAATTCCTTCTTTTATTGTATTGAATATTCTGGTGGCACAGTTCCTGTGGTTAAGAAATGGATTATGTCTTCGAAGTTGCCATCTACGACACGCACTGCATAGAGTTGTGCATCAGGTAGTCCTTCCTCAAAATTTGTTGGCTCCTCACTGTTCTCAATTCGTAATAGGTGATTTGGTCCTACATTTAGGTGTCCTGGTTTTACGATGACCTCGAAGTCATACTCTTGAAATAATAACAACCATCTGCATATGCGCCCCCCCAACACAGGCTTGTTCACCAGGTATTTCAATGTGGAATGATCGGTATACATCTTGAAGTGCCCACCAAGTAAATAGTGGCAGTATTTCTGGAGCACGTATACCATTGCCAATCCTTCGCGTTCAGTAGTAGAATATTTCTTTTCAGCTTTGGACAACCACGAACTCGCGAATGCGATCAGGTGATCCATGCCTTCTACACCTTCCTGCGTAAGTACAGTGCCCAGTGCAATACATGACGCATCAACATGTACATGAAATTCGATGTCCCATTTTGGAAAGACCAAGATGGGAGCAGATGCCATTTTTTCCTTTAGAACCTCCAAAATTTTCTTACAATCATCGTTCCAACAATATGTAGCATCCTTTTTCAATAACTGTTCCATTGGTGCTGTTATCTGTGCATAGCTCTTAATAAATTTTCTATAGTAATCAGTGTGCCCCAACGTGGCGCGTAGTTGTTTGACACTTCGTGGCTCTTCCAGATTGAGAATAATGACAATCTTCATAGGGTCCACCATCAGGGCTTGCTTGCAGACCACATGGCTGAGCAAATTTCCAAAGGGGACGAGGAAGGTGCACTTCTTAAGATTCAACGCAATCTGGTGTCGTCAGCAAGTATCCAGCATCAACCGTAAGCTCGCTATATGGTTTTTAACTAACCCAAATATAGTCCAATCATCCAGATAGACCTCCAAAAACTTGTGGATGAATTCTTTGAACGCAGCCACCACTACACGCGAAAATATTTCTGGCATGTTCTTCAGTCCAAAGGGCATAATAGTATATTGAAAATAGCCACATTTGGTTGCGAAGGTTCTCTTGCTCCTATCTTACGGCATGATCTTGATCTGATGGTACCCTGAGAAACCATCCATGAATGAGTAAGCTTCATGTCTGCCAACATTCTCCAATACTTCATCTGTAAACGATGTTAGGAATGGATTGTGAACACAGTCATCGTTTAGCTTTCTGAGGTCCACGTAGATTCGAATTTCACCCTTCTATTTTTTCTCCTGCACTACCATAGGACTCACCTATTCGGATTCTTCCACTGGTTCAATAATTCCTGCTGCAAGCATTTTTTCCAACTCTTCACGGACCTTTGCTTTATACTTCGGATTCAGATGGTAAGGTCACTGATTAACTGGCTTTACATCCAGTTTCAAAGTACTCTTCAACATCCCTAAGTCACTAATGATCCCCTTTAAATCCATGATCTTGGTTGGGAACAAATCTTGATATTCGTGGAGTAACTCGGCTACCTTATCCACCATAGCATCGTCCCAATAGTCCCCAAGCATTGCGTACTTCGGCTCCACATTGGTACCAATGTTTACCTACTTTGTTTTTAGTGGTGCAGTGATGTCAGGGTCCTCAATTGATGGTCCTCGAACTTCGTGACTCCCTTCAGTTTCTGGAATATTAATGTTTCAGGGATCGTCATCATCCTCCTCTACTTGTATGTTATGACATCCTAGGGCATGGCTTAACTAGGTTTCCCATGCTAGTTGAAATGTTCCGGCTTTCACGGCTTGTAGCATGTCATCAAAAGTATCCGACCATGGGTCTTCAAAAGTGAATGTTAACAAAAATCCCTCACGCAAGACATCCCGTTTGCTCGTACCATGTCGGAGTTCTGTCTTGGTATACCAATTCATGGGTATGACATCCAGGGTATGGTAGAATAAGTGTACCCATTCAGGCTGAGGTTCTTCTCCATATGCCTTGGTCCATTTTGCAAAGGTGCATGCACGGGTCATTGCGTCCATCATATTTTTATGCTATTGATAGTTTTGGTTTCCCAAACTGTAGCCACATCATCCTTCTGTAGCTACGCCAATTTTCAAAATTTCCTTGATGTGTTCCCCACCAACGCGTGGGTGTCGCACGCAGCGCCCACTTCAGTGCATTGAACTGCTGGTGCTCCAGTATGATGCTCTCAAACTTGCTCAAGAATTCATCCACTGCTGTCAATCCATCATATGTCAGTAGATCTCGGGCTTGGGATGTTACGCAATGCAGTGATTTATTCATCATGTTGCAATTCAGCGTTGTCACTTCGTTCAATCGATTGTGCCAGCGTTCATCTTCTTCATCTGAATCCGAGGTGCAGGAACCTGAACGTTCCCACGAGATCCTTCCATTTTTAGTTGGATTCACCCACTCCTAATCTCACGCAGTTATCTTGTAGATACAATCCAACTCATCATCGCTTCCATGTCGGGCACGGGTTCAGTGGGTCTAGTGGAATTACTATGCGTAGAGACTTTTTCTCGAATATCATCTTCCGCTTCTTTAGGTTGATGACTCCATTCATATCAGTGGCCCAGTCTATTCCTAGCAACGCGGGATCCAGATTGCTATCATCAACAATCTCTATCACTTCAAAGTTCATTTGTGTGCTTGCGCCTTCGATATCCACTGTTACCCCTTGCAACCTTCCCATGGGCAAGATCTTTTGTTGGTTCTCCATCCATAAATTAATAGGGGACCACTATAACGTAGACCTACCCATGCATTCCCACGTCTGCTTTGGTAACACATTCGCGTCCGAACCAAAGTCTAGGATTACCTAATTCATTTCATACTCGCCAATTTGCACCGTCAATCTCATTTCCCTCCTGGTGCATAATTCATGCCTTCTTAGTTTCAGGACTACGTGCGGGTCACTCGACCCTGCATACCTATTGATCAGCTCTTGTAGTCCTTTAACTGCCTTATTGCCGTGTAGTAGCTTCATGCATGTCTCTAAAAAGGTAGTAAGCATAGAAGGATCCATTCCTAGCTCTGGTTGATCCTTAATACCTAAAGTAGAGGCCTCCGTGAAGCTCTTCTTAGCTTCCATAAACGTCTCCTTAGCGCGTTCCAATTCAAACTCAGGTTCCTTTGTAGGAGCCTTGCGAACCCATGTACCTTCCTCGAGCTGCTTCCCCTTATCTTCCCCTGCAGTCGCGCCACTTCGAAGCACCATATTGACATTTGGGTCTTCTTCATGCAGTTCAGACCTACTCATTTGGATATTCTGAGTCAGAGTAGGCTATAGTACCCCTTTCTCGTGCATCTATGTGATCAACGTAGGACAATCTAATGCTTCATGATCAAATTGAGCACAATATGAACAAGATAGTCTTGTCGGATTGGTACAATTGCGGGCGTAGTGCCCTGGTCCTCTGCAATTGTAACAAATTAGCTGTCTGCGGCCCCTTCCTAGCCCCATTCCTCCTCACCCTCGACCTCGTCCTTGAAACCCAATGCGCTCCATCCCTGCGGTTGGGTCAAGGCCATGCATTTCCATCTGCATTCTATAGGCTGGGGTTTACTCCAACATTAACTCATAGTTGTGACAATTACGCTTGTTATGGCCCACTGATCTACAAAAATTGCAAAACAGCTGCTGGGGAGTCTGTGTATACTTCTTCAACAAATGGTAGTTGTCCGTCATGTGCTTTCCTCCCACCTGATAGATTGCACATCAGAGTGTGGGTGCCATACTTGGCCCTACCTATGCCTCTCGTCTCAACGGCACTGGTCCCCCTCCAGCTAGGTAGTTTTCAAATACTGGACATTGATCCTTATCGTGGCCCTGGCCTTTACATTTATGCACCACACTTCTTCGCACACCTCTGGCCATGGCGCCCTATCCTGCTTCAAACTCTGCATCTCCAAGCATAGGTTCTGTAGTTGCGTGTGGATCTGTTGGACTCCCAATCCTGGATCCTGTATCAGTGTTTCATGCAACCTCATTGTCATTTCCAACGCTTCAGCCTAGGTTGAAAGCTTCTGTTGTGACAGCGCCGTCCTTAGGTGTGGTGTCAAAGATGCCACAAACCACACACAATGTTGTGCATCCGTTAGCGTCATATTAGCCCCGCGGATCATACTCTTCAGTATCTGATCCAGATCCCAGGGGGTCTTGCCTGGAAGCATCGCGATATCTTTAAATCCGATGATTGACTGTGTCTCTAATTTCGACCAGCTAAATTCTTTGTTCAGTGCATTCTAGATCTCTGCTATTCCTGCATTTGGGTGATCATTCGAGTGCTTGATATACCATGTCAGCACGTGATCCTGTAGCGTGCTCACCAATGTGGCCTTATTAATGTTGTCATTTGTGACTCCTTGTTCTTCCCACACTGCTCTTACCACGAACCAAAACTGGTCTGGATCCTCATTCCCTACTCCTTTGAATACAGGTAGCTTGATCGTGCTTGCCATGTTGAACTACAGGTTTGGTGGAGGTGGGGTGTTTGAAGATGGAGGTGAAGTAGGTGAAGTGGGTGATGGCGTAAGTGGAGGTGATAACTGCGGAATGCACTGCCTTATCAAACTGACTTTACTTCTCAAGGAAACTCGAGTGCGCTCTTCCTCGCTCGCTCGCGAAGGTGAAATTAAAGGACTGTTTCCTAACCCTTTGATCCCCTAATAGATATTTCCGCTTCGCGTCGTTCCAATCATTAATGTATTCGCATAAGCTGCTTCTCACATAATAGCATCTTAATCCAGGTATTCAAGGGTTTGATGTACCTACCTCGCGGTCCCTTGAGAAAACGTCGTTCTACTTTGTTATAGCTCATGGTTATGTCTATCGCGAACTCAATGATAAACCCCCTTATTATTCGGTCGAGCCAATGGTCCATGACCCGCGTGATCTTATCTTCTGATGCCTTTAGTCTACATACTAACTCCAAAGTCCACACTATCGTTTGATCGAGCTTGTACCTTCCCTGGCTGTCGGCTAACCTCGCGATCCAATCATACAGCTCTGAAGAGAAGGTCATGAAGAAGATCTCATGGATTTCTATATATATGTAGTGATCCAGCCACCTCTTCTCAGATATCTGTGGAGTCCTGTTTTCCTGTGTTACGAACTCGTGAAGCTTCTGATCCAACCAATATTCAATTTCCTTCTTCATAGGGTTTCAGTGTTCCGACATCAGACATCCCTTAGGCAGATCCCAGTCTTGGCAACAGAACTATTTGTTCACTTATTGGGGCCTAACGTAGGTTCAAAAGTGAGTTAGCCAAACAAATCCCGAAACTACCGGCCCTTTCGGCAACAGTCCGTGGAGCACGGACTGAGGTCTCACCCAAGGTAGTATGTTATAGCTCTGAAACCACTTGTTATAGCTCTGATACCAATTGTTATAGATCCGATATGAAATAGCTCTGATACCACTTGTTATAGCTTTGATACCACTTGTTGTAGATCTAACCCAGAAATATATGAGAATAGAAAATAACCCAAGAATAACAAGATCTGAATAGATATAAATGATTCACTTTTATTAATATCAAACCCTTAAGGTAGGGCAACACCATACATTCACTCCTTAAGGAAGGAGAACACTCCACAAGCCATATGCCTGTTCATACAATAATCCTTCACTATCTTCCTTCACTCTCTCCATGTGGAGTCTCTAGCCTCTATATAGGCCTCATACATACAATACCATTGGTCATTACCATGGTTCCCTCATACCATCAACTAATACCATGGGCCCATTACATTATTATTAACTACTTGTGGTCCCTTACATGATATGGGTTAACCACCTTATTTATTACTATGGCCCATCCCATTATTACATTATTACCTTGGGTACCTCCCTTGGTACCCCATATTATCCCCCCCTAGGTATATAACACTCCATCCATTTAGCATGTTTCGTCCCCGAAACATGGGAAGAACACAAATAATAAGATCTACTCAAAAGAGTAGTCCACTGGTACCATGCACGTGCATCTAGCCATCCAAGAGAAAGGTGAACCCTCGATCTCGCTGGTGCTTCGCTCGCTTGAGATGGAAGTTGACCATGGCAGCTCTTCTGTGTGTAGTAGGTGGATCTTCGCTCCTTGCTATCTGTCATACGGGGGTTGTTGTCCTTGTGGCTAATTGGTTGCCATCTTGTTGGTTGTTTTCTTGCGGGGTGATGTGGGTGATGATATGTTGAAGTTTTAGCCCACAATGTATTTTTCTTTAATTCACCCTGCTGTGGTGCCTGTTGTGGTGTCTTCTTTTCCAATATGACTTCAACCACTGAGCCCTCATCAGATGTGTCAGCACCTGTTACCTTTTCGGCTTCAACCTCTGTTTGTGTTTGATTGTTGACCATCAACTGCTCATCATCTGATATGTTAGTCCCTGAAACATCTTCTGCGTCAACCTCCGTGGACTCTACCTGTTTATTGATGGAAATATCCTGTAATGTAATTTTCTTCTTTTTATACCAGACCTTCAGGAATTTCTTCTGCACATTAATATTGATAGTACCCACAGATTCCAGCCAAGGATATCCGAAAACAACATCCATATTATCCATCTCTGAAGTATAAAAATCACCATGCAACACATAATTATCCATAGAAAGCTTCAAATCCTTATAAATTTGAACATCCTCATCATCAACCTATGTATTTTCAATTTGTTTTTCTAGAACTTGCAATTTGTTTGCCAAATTAACATTGATGAAATTATGCTTGCAACTAGGATTTATAGAAACAATGATTTTCTCCTTCTGAATCAATCCATGAACCTGCAATAAGGAGACACCCGTAGCAATTAACCCCTTATGTGTCTCATTCTCCTTTTTTCTAGCCCGAGACCATTTGTCCAAAAAGACTTTTTCAAATTCTGCATCTGAAAGTTTGAGCAACTGCTTTAAGTCAAGTGATAAATTCCACTTTTGAGCCGCATCTCTCATATTAAGCATCATTGGAATCTTCCAATATGTCCCATGTGTGGACTTGTATCTTTGTATGAATTCTTCAATAGTAGGACCATCATCTTTTCCTGTAAAATATAGAATCGCCATGAAGAGGGTTTGAGAAAAATTCACTTACTTGGCGAAAATTTGAAATTGTCACAGTTTCGTCAATATTTCTCAGAATCCCTATTATGACCTATTTTCAGAAATGGAACAATCATTCTGCATCTACCCATGTGATAAAAATCTTGATCCCGACACTTAAAATTTCAGATCTGCGCTGCAACTCTCCCTCCGTCACCAAATTTTTTGCAAAAATAGCTGATTTTAAATCAGCGATATCTATCTCATCCGGACTCCTATTCAACCTTTTTTTTTTTGAAATTGGGTAGTTTTTTCACATAGAATCCAGATCTACAATTATATTTTTCATATCTTGTGCCAGGACGTCTAGATCTGGGCCGCAAAATCGCTGCCCTGAAAATTGTCTGCAACCCCACTGATTTTTAGAACAACGATATTTCCTTCATTCGGACTCCGATTCAACCGATTTTTTTTTTGAAATTGGCTATTTCTTCACCAATAATCCAGATCTGCAATTAGATTTAATAGATCTTGCACCAAAACATACAGATCTGATCTGCAAACTTGCCGCCCCTGAAATCCTGCAAAAAATTAAAAAAATTCTCCACTTTTGTGCCCAAGAAAGTGCTCTAATACCACTTGTTATAGATCTAACCCAAAGATATTATGATAATAGAAATAACCCAAGAATAACAAGATAGAAATAGATAGAAATGCTTCTTTATTATCAAAACCCTTAAGGTAGGGAAACACCATACATTCACTCCTTAAGGAAGGAGAACACTCCACAAGCCATATGCCTATTCATACAATAATCATTCACTATATTTCTTCACTCTATTCCATGTGGAGTCTCTAGCCTCTATATAGGCCTCATACATACAATACCATGGATAATTACCATGGTTCCCTCATACCATCAACTAATACCATGGGCCCATTACATTATTGGCCCATTACATTATTATTAACTACTTGTGGTCCCTTACATGATATGGGTTAACCACCTTATTTATTACTATGGCCCAACCCATTATTACATTATTACCTTGGGTACCTCCCTTGGTACCTCATATTATCCCCCCCTAGGTATATAACATAGTATGGGAGGGTGCTGGAACCAGGATTCCACACCCTAGGTGTTTTGATGAGGTCTGAAAAGTTTGCGAACCAACCTGGTGTGCTAGAACAGCTCTGCGCAGCTGTCTGACCTTTGCGTAGCTTTGTAAAGAGCGTGAAGGGCTGTTGTCTTAGATCCTTTACCCTTACTGTGTTATTATTATAGATTTAATTTAATTTTGTGGGCCTAGTAATCTTATCAATCATTCAACATTCATAAGAAGTGCGCACAATTATAAACTCTATGGAGATGCCTACACATATAACAGAAGCATAAACATACAGATCTAGGAATAGATGCACAATAATTCAGAATCAACTTAGCTTTTATTAAACTTTTGTCTCATTACAATCGCAACCCCCGACCATGCCCTGCGCACTCAGCTATAGGGGTTCACACACACAGCTGCGGACTCTATCAGGCCTCTACGCACTCAGCTGTAGAGCCTCTCTTTACTACTATGACCCAAGACTCAGACTTATAGACTCAGAGCGAATATCGCCCTCAAAAACTCATATCGCTTCAGATCAATCCTTAACCAAGAACTACTTTCTACACTTAGAGCCTTGCTCTATTTATACATTCCCATGGTCCACGGACCATGGGTAGGCCAACACATCTTTTATTAAATTACAATATTCTTAGGGCGAACTACCCTAGACTCTCACGCTCCGCGCCCACATTTTGAGGGGTCTTTACATTACATTGACTCAAAAACTCGGGCTTTAAGCGCCAAAAATTCACTATGGGGGATCCGCTACCCAACAATATCTGCAAACCAAGGTGATTTAGTAGATAATGCAAAAATATACTCATCGGGAAATTTATCCTCTATAGGTGTATCATTATCATCTTTTTGAATTATAGAAAAAAAGTCTTCAATTATGTTTTGTTTTCCAAGCCAGTCTAGAATGGTGATATTAAATTCTTGTAACAGTAATAGAAATCTTGTTACTCTACCATTAGTAATTGGTTTGTTCATTAAAAATCTAATGGAATAATGGTTTGTATGAATGGAAATTTCATAGAGACTGAAATAATGTCTGAATTTATTAATGGCATGAATAACAACTAAAAACTCCTTTTCAGTAACAGTGTAATTTAGCTCCGCAGGAGTTAAATTTTTCTGGTACAATAAATGGCAAAAGGAGTGAAATATTTTTGTCCCAACATAGCTCCTAGAGGTGTGTCTAAAGCATCATTTGATATATGAAAATTAAATTTCCAATTAGGTCCTTTTAAGATAGGTGCTTTAGAGATCTTTTTCAACGTTTCAAAGGCCTTTTGACAATCAGAGTTCCAACTGAATTCACAGTCTTTGGTAAGTAATTTAAAGAGTGGAGATACAATATTTGTGAAGTTTTCTATGAATCTTCTATAATATCCAGTAAAACCAAGAAAAATCCTAACATCTCATTGAAAACATGGAACTGATAATTTGGAAATAATTTCTACCTTAGGTGAGTCTACCTTAATTCCATTTCCTGAAATATCGTGACCTAAAATAATTCCCTCATTAAACATCGTAAAACATTTCTCATGACTTAATTAAAGATTTTCTTCTTTGCATGTTATGAGAATTTTTTCTAAATTTTCAAGTGCTTCATCAAAATAATTTCCATAAACTGTGAAATCATCCATATACACTTCCACACAATCATGAATAAGAATAGAGAAAATTCTTGGTACTTCTCTTTGGAATGTTGTTGGGGCATTTAATAATGCAAAAGGAAGTACTCAGTAAGCATAAGTCCCACATGGTGCTAGGCAGAGAATCCCCCCACAGCATGTTTTTGGGCTTAAAGCCCAAGTTTTGGTCAAATAATGTTGTAAGACTCCGTGAATTGCGAGCGTAGAGCGCGAAATGTATTTTGATTCATAGGGTTGTCCACCCTAAGTTTTGTAATGTAATGTCAGCCTACCCATGGTCCGTAGACCATGGGATTGTATAAATAGAGCGAGGCTCTAAGTTGTAAGTAAGAGAAAAGGGATAGATAGGAAAATAAATGGAGTCTAGAAGATAGCTAGCATAGAGAAAAGGTCTAAGTGTCTTGGGTCATAATAGTAGGAAGAGGCTCTGTAGCTGAGTGCGCAGAGGCCTAGTAGAGTCCGCAGCAGAGTGCGCAGATCCCTGCAGCAGAGTGTGCAGGGCAAAGTTGAGTCTGTAATTAAGGAAGAAGAATAATAAAGAGAGGTTTGATTCCAAATCTTGTGTATCTATTCTTGTGCTACTTCCTGTTTAAATATATTGTTTTCTCTATCACACGCACTTATATGAATAATGAACACTATTAAATATAACTAGACACATGCTAATAAGCTAAGTGATCGACAATTATTGGGTTAGTAGTAAGGAATTGGGTCATAACACGGATCATGCCTCAAGCAGGGCTACGCGAAGGCAGCATTGCAGGTTGCGAGGTACTGATAGATTAGTGTAGCGACGTGCACAGGGAAAATCTGCAGACCACTAAAAATCATCATACATCTTTAGGGTGCGGAAACCTGGTTCTAGCACCCTCCCGTACTACTTCGGGTTAGACCTCAGTCCATGCTCCACAGACTGTTGTCGAAAGGGCTATTAGTACCGGGATTTGTTTGGCTAATCACCTCTGAACTTGGGTCAGGCCCCCATAAGCCAACAAATGGTTTCGTTGCCAGGACCGGGATTTGCATAAGGGATGTCTGATGTCATGTCACTGGAATCCAATAAAGAAAGAAATTGAAGGGTGGTTGGACAAGAAGATTCACGCGTTTGTGGTGCAGGAAAATAGGAATCTGTGAGTATCTAAGGAACAGTGGTTGGAGCACTACTTATATACGGAAATCCATGAAATTTTCTTTGCATCCTTTCCTTCTGAGCCGTATGAGTGGATCGTGAAGCTAGCGGATAGTTAGGGAAGGTGTAGGCTTGACAAGCCAATCGTGTGGACTCCGAAATTAGTGTGCAGACTAGAAGCGTCAGGAGATAAGATCACGTGAGCTGTGGACCATTGGCTCGATTGAATTATAGGGGGATTTATCACTGAGTTCACTATAGATATGACCGTCAGCTACAGTGAGGCAGAACGATGCTTCCTCAAAGGATTGCGAGGTAAGTATATTAAATCTTTGAACACTTGTATTAAGATGCTATTGTCTAAAAAGCGGGTTATGCGAATAAATTAATGTTTGGGACTATGCAAAGTGGGAATATCTATAGAAGTGGAGGTAGTAAAGAATTAGAATCTAGTCCCTTAATTTCACCTCGCAGGAAAGCGAGGAAGAGCTCGTGAGGGTTTGTCCGAGAAGCGCGGTCAGTATGATAAGGTAGTGAATTCTGTGCTTACCACCTCCACCTACACTACCACCCATCTCACCTTCCTCACCTCCATCTCAACCCACCCCACCTATGCCACCACCAAAGTTTAGTATGGTGAGTGTGATCAAAATACCGATATTCAGAGGAGTAGGGAATGAAGATCTGGACCAATTCTGGTTCGTGGTAAGGGAGGTATGGGAAGCACAAGGAGTTGTGGATGACAATATCAAGAATGCTACACTGGTAAGCACATTGCAGGATCGCGCATTAACATGGTAAATCAAGAATTCTAATGACCATCCAAACGCAGGAATTGCAAAAAATCCAGATTTTGCTGAACAGGGAATTTAGTAGGCCAAAGTCAGAGACACAATCAATTATCAGGTTTAAGGAGATCATGATTCTCCCGGGCGAGACCCCCCTAGGATCTGGACTAAAGACTGAAGAGTATGATTTGTGAGGCCAACATGACTTTGACGAATGGACAGCACCGCGCATGGTTTGTAGCATCACTAACACCGCATTTAGGGACAGCGCTGTCACAACAAAAGCTTTCCACCCAAGCCGAAGCTTTGGAGATGGCAATGAGATTTCATGAGACCCCTATACAAGACCCTGGTCTGGGAGTCCAACAAATCCACGTGCAACTGCAAAATCTGTGTCTGGAGATGCAAAGTTTGAAACAGGATAGGACCCCTCGGCCAGAGGCACGTGAGGAGGTATGGTGCATAAAATGCGAAGGCTAGGGGCATGACAAGCACCCTTGTCCAGTGTTCATGAATTACTTGGTGGGAGGAGGGTCGATGTCGTTAAGACCTGAGGCACAAGAAGGACCAAGCACGACGCCTGCTTTATGGTGCGTGATTTGTCAGATAGGAGGAAAACACACTACGAATAATTGTCATCTATTGCAGAAGTATACACAGATGTCCCAGCAATTGTTTTGTAATTTCTGCAGGTCGGTAGGCCATGATGAACGCACCTACAGAAGCTATGAACTAATTATGGATTAGACTCCTACCTACAGGGTGCAGACTAAAATGCGAGCCCTCGACCCAAATGCAGGAATGGTGCACATTGGATTTCAAGGGCGCGGGTGAGGTCGAGGTGGAATGGGACTAGGAAGGGGTCGCGAACAACTAATTTGTTACAATTGCAGAGGCCCAGGGAACTATGCCCGCGATTGTACAAACTCGACAAGGACATCATGTTTGTAATATACTCAGTTTGATCATGAGGGAGAATACTACCCTACATTGATAGCGAGGCTATGCGAAAAAGGGGTACTCCAGCCTCCTCCGACTCAGAATTTGCAGATGATGAGGTTTGAGCCATGTGAAGAAGACCCGAATGTAAACATAGTGCTCAGAAGTGGTATGACCACTAGCGATGATAAAGGTAAGCAGTCAAAAGAAATTGCACGGGTTCACAAGGCTCCTACAAAGGAACCCAAATTTGATTTAGAACGCATGAAGGAGACATTCATGGAAGCTAAGAAGAGCTTCACGGGGACCTCCACTTCAGGTAGTAAGGATCAACTAGAACCAGGGATGGATCCTTAAGTGCTCACTACCTTTCTGGAGACATGCATGAAACTACTACGTGACAGCAGGGCAGTAAAAGGACTACAAGAACTTATCACTAGGTGCGCAGGGTCAGGAGAACCGCGCGTGGTCTGAAAACTTGGAAAGCATGCATTGTGCACAGGAATGGAAATGAGGTTGACTGCGCAAATCAACGAGTATGAAATGGATCAGGTAATCCTGGATCTCGGATCGGACGTGAATGTCTTGCCGAAACAAACATGGGAACACATGGGCAGACCTGCACTACAATGGTCTCCTATTCAGTTGCAAATGGTGAACTAACAGAAGATCTTGCCCATGGGAAGATTTCTAGGGGTAACGGTGGATATTGAAGGTGTGACTGCGCAGGCAGATTTTGAAGTGATCGGGATTATTGATGACAACAATCCCTATCCTACGCTACTAGGAATAAACTACGCCACTAATATGAATGGATTCATAAATAAGAAGAAGCGTAAAATGATTTTTGAGAAAAGGTCACTACGCATAGTAGTACCGCTAGATCTAGCTGAAGGAGTGCGATACACTGAACCGGTGCACAACGATGATAGTGATGACGATCTCGATTGCATCTACAAGATAACCACATGAGAACAGGATTGAGTAAATTTGACTACAGATGGTAGGATTTCATCGGAGTGCGAAAGCTCCTGGACTTCGGATTCAGACAAAGAGATAGAGCGATGGCAGAATCAGCTGCACGAAGTAACAATGCTTAATTGCAACATGATGGTTAGATCACTACGCTTCATGACAACAGAGGTAAGGGATCTGCCAATGTATGATGGGTTGACAGTTGTGGATGAATTCTTGAACAAATTTGAACGCGCAGTACCAGAACAACAGTGGTTCGATGCTTTGAAATGGGCACTGCGCGTGACGCCCGCAAGATGATGGGCTATACATCAGGGAAGTTTTGAAGATTGGCACAGATGCAAATGAAGATGCACCTACAATTTGGAAAACCCCAGCTCAAGATGAGAGCCGGTTATCAGGGGCAAAACAACTTGCACACCCACCTTTCCCGATGGGTACAAACATATGACATGCAGCCCGCGCAAGCACACACCACCCCAAGAATAGAGAATCAGAAAAAAACGCAGCACCAGGAAAGGTGAAGCACGCTAAGGATTATCCACAGATAAGCATTCAACAGGGTGTGTGAGGTGTTGAACAGAGTTCACCAGGTGAGATGCACTGACTTGGACTTTCGTGTACCAGTGGTTCGATGGGCCTATAGGACCATGTGCAAAACCATGACTGCGGAAACAATTCTAAGGTTGAGGAACAAGGTAGGGACCATAATTTCTAAGGGGCATTCAATGATGAATCCACACATAATAGCACCCGCAGGTGTGACAGTGTGCAAAGCCCAGGACGAAGAAATCACACAGCTACGCGAGGTAGAACACATAAGGCTTCAGGAAGCCATTCGGCAAGGGAACCTTAGACTTCGTGAACTCGAAAAGGACCGGGTACGACTAAGGAAGAAAAGCATTTTGATGGATGCAGAGGTCAAGAGGCTGGAAAATGAGATCAAGAAAGCATGTCTCGTCGATAAACCAAGGATGGAAAGGCAAGGTGTGGATGATCATACCAATGAATTAGAAGACTATCACCAAGAATTGATTAGTCTACTGCCATGGCTAGGACCACATATCACCAAACGCAGTAACCAGGGGAACACACTGCATACAATAGAGTGCGCAGCACCGACTGTCACGAAGGCAATTGATGATTTTCCCTAGACTATACTGGAAGGCTAGATGGCGCCTCACACAGGCGGTATGACCACCTGAATATCCATAGGAAGAATAGTCTTAGCACTCTAGGCAGATGGAAGAGGGTGCGGGACTATAAATGATTCTTCCTGGTAGTTGCGCACTCTGACAGATTCGCGCAGGAACAGCTGGTCACAAGGTTCACACCTGCACAGGGGGGGTGAAATACCGCATGGGTAGGCCGGGAAGTGATTGTTGGCATCACTGTTCATGACAGGATGTCCGTTTTAATGCCAAATGGAGTGGGCAGTGGGCATTTAAGACGAGAGTTATGGGAAAGATTTCGGAAAATATACCGCCAAGAAAGCATTGATGGCCTGAAATTGGGGGGAACAGTCGAATTTGAATTCAAATGGTGCTATAAAACTCCAAGGGATAGTCAAGAGACAACACTTGGGCAACTGAGATTCGAGCAGTTGAATAGAGCGCAAAGTGTTGAGAACCGAGCGATAATAGAGCCTTTAAGTTCATGAAAAACCACATACAGTGCAGAAAGGATGATGACCACCAAGGATGGGTTGGGAATTGAAGAAGGAACCGCTGACAAGGCCACGCAGATCCACAATGTTTCGAGAGGCACTGGGGCTGTGCCGGAAATCCCTAAATCACCCCGGACGCCAAGACCAAATAAATATTAGCAGGCAATGGGACCAGTACGCATGTCCCTGAGGAATCCATGGCACAAGTTTTCAATGGAAGAAAAAGGCAAGGCAGTCACCATTGAAACAAATGAAGAGGAAGAGGGCTTGTAGGATTTGGTTTCTGTAGTAGAGGAAGAAGAAGACATGGAGGAAGACATCCAACCAATGTGCTCCGCAACAAAATTTCCCGAGTATGTCCCTTCGCGGAAAGGGAAGGCCAAAGTACCAAAGGATCTAGATGCAACAAAGAGTGCATTCTAGACCCTACTCCTCCGTGATGAAATTACCTTTGAGGGTCTACTCCTAGGCCACGTGCCCACCCTGAAATTTGAAGACTGGGACCTCGCGGACAGTGAGAAGTTCCCGCACTTAGAGATGGCGAGCATAATGAAACAAAATATGGAGGGCCCAATGATAACATTGGACCCGCGAAAATGGCTATGCGGTGTGGAAAAGGCCGGGTTTCTTCATTTGCTATGGATATCACATTTTCACTACACGCCCATCACCATTTTTGTCATAAGGAAACTACTTTTCTTAGTGCATGATGGGTACTTATGGCTGGAGGAGACTATTCCCATCATGGTAGATCTCATCCACTGAATTTCTCAGCGTCCCTGTAAGGGAAAGGACCCCGCGACGATAGCAGGAAAAAGCAGCGACTTGGCTCTTGCAGAAGCCATGAAGAAAAAATATAAGCTAGAGAAGAAAAAGAGGGGTTACACTATCACCAGTATCAAGCATAAAGGGGTGCACGTAGCCATCCAACTCCTGGATGGTAAAGTAATGAGAAAATTTTGTAGCGATGAAGTACCAACGTCGGTAGTTACGTTGGCTGAAAAATGTGTGGAAGGGGTCCAGTTCAACTGGGCTGAGTTCCTCTGCGAAGAATTTTGCTCAACTGCCAGGAGGCCTAGGAATAGGGTAAGGCCTTCCACTATGCGTGGTTGCTCTTATCCATCTTGCTGGTAGCGGGGGAACTTCCGAAGGATAGCCAGTTCTCGAGCATCGACCGAGACTTACCAAAGGCCGTGAAGTACACTTCACTCTGGGCCACCAAGGACATGAAATGGATTCGCGATAACAAGATTTTCTGTGTGCTCATGGAGGCGAGCATCTGAATGTGGATTAATATGAGTCCGCGCCTGTCCCCCACGGTCCACAACAGTCTGGAGAGTTTTTCAAACTTCAAGGTGGACATGCACAACATCTACATCCGGGGGTGAAAAGATCTAGTGCAACAGTGGACAAAGCTCCCATTCATAGCCACTAACGACGTGATCTTTATAGTGTTAGAGACATGGCCTCCTGAGTGGTGCACCCCAGATTTGGCAGAGTTGGATAAGACAGTAGCACAAAAAAGGAAGGATGATGTCAAGCAACGCGTCACGCAACTGGCTGAGAGAAGGAGGAACAAAAAAGTGGCAGCTGAGGTCAGGGCAACCCGCGAAGTAGCACAGGTAGCTATGGAGCAAAAGAAGGCTACCAAAGTAGCAACAACAACTCAGACAATAGAGGCTGCCACAGTGCAGGCAGAGGAAGGCCAAGTAGTGTCTGCAGGAAAAGAGGCAGAGGACACAAAGCTTGCAAAAGAGACCATGGACCCAGGGACTGCCTCTACACATCTAAAGCGGTCACGCATCGCAAAACGATTGGGCCTAAGAAAGAAGGTCAAGGCCTTAAAGTTGGTTATCGACCCGATCACCTTAACTGAAGGTGACCTCCATGACATCGGCGAGACGGTTCGTGATGTCACTAGTGAAGCACTCCAAGACTTTATGACGGAGCAGCAGACTATGTTGGGGGCCCTAAGGGTGTAGCTGCAGGAGTTACAGGTGTGGCCCCCGCAGGAGGGTACCTTGTCTACCCACGTCGTAGCACGCACGTCGGCAGTAGAATAGATGCTACGTGCAAAAATGGCCAATATGATAACATTTCCAGATGGAGCACTAGTCTCGGAAAACACAATGGAGCGGGTGATGCTTAATACAATGAAAGGCATTGGCCTTAACTTGGTTGCCCTTCCCCGCAACACACTTTATCAACTACAGGATGGGATAATAGTAGAACTCCACGCCAAAGAGAGCCGCGCAATCCGGGTTCTGAGTGAGTAGAAGATTAATATAGAACAACTTAGCTTACAGCACGACAAGTGGGTATCGAAGAACAAACAGTTGGTACAGACAGTCGACAATTCTTGCCAACGCGTCCCAAAGTTGTCTATTGTAGCAGACCTACCAACAGAGGTGCAAATCCACTATTTGTTAACTGGATTCCATGACGCGCACTAGGAAATAATGTGAGTGCAGCTGGAGCTAAATCTCTAGATTGCTGAGTTGCGGCTGAAGGTGCATCCTTCCACTCCCCCAGAGGTCAAAGAACAGTGCACCAGCACTATTGCAGCAGGGATGGAAGAGATTGAAGGCGCAGTCCGTGACTATACCAACATGTTGGAGCAGGCACTAGAGGTCATCACTACGTTGTAGGAGGACCCCAACATTCAGCGGCTGGAGACCAAGGCATGCAAACACTAATAGTAATATGACAACATTAGAGGACTACACAGAAAATAGTCCTTACTCAGTGGCTTTCAAGGATGCAGTAGGGCAAGGCCTTAAAAGAGCAGGTGGATGGAGCACACCACAGAGAAGCAGTGCTAAAACCATTGGTCCAGCTGTGGATTGATGAATCCTTCACAATCACGATGGATATTGAAGGAAAGCTTGTGCAGGTTCAAGGAATACATGTACAGGTGCAGCACAACATGCTAGAAATAGAGGGTTCAGAAGCAAGAATGCAACAGGTTCAACAGACAGCAGCGCGGTGCACTGCAGACATTCAGGCCATTCAGGACCAGTTGGAGGGACTCTGTGCCAAGATCACCGCGCCAACAGAGTGACTCGAGGGCGAGTCACAATGTTTGTGTTGGGGGCTTGTTGAGCAAAGAATCCCCCCACAACATGTTTTGGGGCTCAAAGCCCAAGTTTTGGTCAAATAATGTTATAAGACTCTGCAAATTGTGGGCACGGAGCGTGAAATGTATGTTGAGTCATAGGGTTGTCCACCCTAAGTTTTGTAATGTAATGTTGGCCTACCCATGGTCCACGGACCATGGGATTGTATAAATAGAGCGAGGCTCTAAGTTGCAAGTAAGAGAAAAAGGATAGATAGGAAAACAAATGGAGTCTAGAAGATAGCAAGCATAGAGAAAAGGTCTAAGTGTCTTGGGTCGTAGTAGTAGGAAGAGGCTTTGCAGCTGAGTGCACAGAGGCCTAGTAGAGTCCACAGCTGAGTGCGCGGACCCCTGCAGCTGAGTGCGTAGGGTGAAGTTGAGTCTATAATCAAGGAAGAAGAATAATAAAGAGAAGTTTGATTCCAAATCTTGTGTATCTATTCTTGTGCTACTTCCTGTTTAAATATATTTTTTTCTTTATCACGCGCACTTATATGAATACTGAACACTGTTAAATATAACTAGACACATATTGATAAGCTAAGGGATCGACAGTTATTGGGTTAGTAGTAAGGAATTGGGTCATAACACGGATCGTGCCTCGAGCAGGGCTACGTGAAGGCAGCATTGCAGGCTGCGAGGTACTGATAGATGTGGGTAGCGACGTGCGCAGGGAAAATCTACAGACCATTGAAAATAATCAGACATCTTTACGATGCAGAAACCTGGTTCTAGCACCCTCCCATACTACTTCGGGTGACACCTCATTCTGCGCTTCGCGAACTGTTGTTGAAAGGGCCAGTAGTACCGGGATTTTTTGGCTAATCACCTCTGAACCTGGGTCAGACCCCCATAATCCAACACATGGATAGGTGAATGTGGCTTTTTTTTTATCTTCAGGTGCTACCTAAATTTGATTATACCCACTAAAACCATCCAAGAATGAGAAATATTTGTTTCCCACTAATGTATCTAAAAATTGATGTATGAAAGGAAGTGGAAAATGATCTTTCAAAGTAGCTTTATTCAATTCCCTGTAATCAATGCATACTCTCCATTTTCCATTTTTTTTAGGAATGATTACTAGGGGTGAAACCCATTGACTGTTTGATAATGGATAAATGAAATTTATATTTAACTGTTTCTACAATTCCTCTTTAACAATTTCCTTTAAGTTTGGATTCATTCTTCTTTGTGGTTTTCGAACTAGTCTAGCATTTTCTTCAATATAAATATGATGCATGCAATTTTTAGGATTAATTCCCTTCATATCAGTGTATTCCCATGCATATGCAAAAGAGTGTTTTTGCAATATTTCTACCATTTTCTTTTTCTGTAATTCTTCTATTTTTTCATTGATATTCAAAATTTTCCCTAGAAAAATTTCTATTGAAGAATTTCCAAATTTTTCCATAGAATGTAAAGACATTTGTCTAGATGATAGATATTCAATATTACATTATTCTTGAAAATTTTAGCTATTGTCACAATATAAAGAGGGTTCATTATTTTCTATTGAATTTAAAATTTGATCCTCTTCATTTATTTGTGCAATAGTGAAAACCGGTTGTATATCATTATCATCATCTATCCATTATTCATTTTTTAGGTTTTGCAGGTGGGTACAATGTGAATTTCTTTTTCGAGCTTCCATCTGAGATAAACATGTCACCTGATCTACAACTGATAAAAGCATCAGCTGTAGCTAACCATGGCCTTCCTAAAATTAATAGATTTCCTCCTAAATTATTCTTAGGTGTTAAAATCATGAAATCCATAGGATATTCCCAAGAATCTAAGGATACATATATATCATCTAACACACCACCAGGTTTAATTATAGACATATCTACTAATTGTAACAATGTTGGTGTGTATTGAAGATCAGGAAGCTTCAATTTATCCATAGTTTGTTTGCTCATTATGTTTATGGCTGTTCCTAGATCAATTTGATGGTTTGGTATTTCAATTCCATTGATGTGTGTTTTCATAATGGGGCTTCCTGGATCTAAATATTTTTGAATTGTTGTCTTCCCCATCATGATATCTGCAATTCTCCCAACTAGTTGAATTCTTTTTATTTCTTTTCTTTTTATTCCTGATATTTGAGTACTCAATTCCTTAATTGTTTTTGCAAAAATCGATATTTCTTTTATTGCTTGTAATAAAGGAATTTTTATACATACATTTTTCAATTCATATAACATATCATAATCACGAAATATGATTTGTTTCTCTACTCCTTTATCAATTTTCAACCATTCGGGTAAAGGTGGTCTTGAGACAGATACTGAAGGTTGTTCTATAATAGGAGTATTATTAGAATGTATAGGATTATTTTTTGTTTGAATATTTTCTTTCTGAAGAATGGAAATCTCTCCTTTAGAGTCATTATTATCTTTTTGGGAATTATTTTATGTTTCTTGAATAAAAACAAATGGTTTCTTCCTTTCTAATACTCTACCAAACCTTAATTTAACATTATTAAGATCTAATGGAGTTATCATATAAGTTTTAGGATTTTGTCCTTCTAAGTTGAAAACAGGTTATGAAGTTTTATTATTTGTATTTGGGAGTGGTTGAACAGGAAATTGATTTGGTATTTGTGGAAATGGCAAAGAAAGTTGCGGATTTGCATTTTCAGCTTGATTTTGAGGTAATGGTTGGGTTCAGGGAAGTATTGTGGTGGAAAATTTGGATAAGGTGGCGAATATTGTTGATATTGAGAATGTCTTCCATAAGGGTTTTTCCATCCTTAATTCCAATAGTGTGGCTGAGACCAAGGCTACCATGGCATAGGTGGATTCCAATTATTTTGTGAATATTGTGCAAATTATTGAGGATTAAATCCTTGAATTTGATTTGTTTGAGGATTTTACCATGGCCTTTTGGCAATAAAGTAAAGAGGGTCTACTTGATTTGGTATTCCTTCTTCACTAAACATAGCCTTAAGAGCTGGTATAGAGGGACATTCTTTTTTATCGTGATTTTCCACACATATAACACATGTTTATATTATTTTTAAATCTAAAGGACATTCTCTCATAGCATGTTTCTTTCTACACCTAGGGAAAAATATGGATAATGCAAATTTTCAGCTTTCTTCTTGTTCTATATTTTAGGGGTGTCAATTTTCTTACTAAGACTCCCTAAAATATCTTTCTTAAAATTATCAAGAAACCTACCTAATTATGGCCTACTTACTATCCCAGCTGCAAATTTATTTACTCTTGATAAAAGAGGATCCCTTGGACTTTTCTTAGTTCTTGCTTTACCCCTTGAAATATGTACACATAGATCACAAATATCTGCAAATGGTAACTGAGAAATATCACCTTTTCCCATTAGATTTAGAATACCAATCCACTCATATTTAATGAATTTTAGTAAGAGAGATTTCAAAGTTTCCTCATCCAAATTATTCATTTTTTCCCTTATGATATTATAAACAAATCTTTGAACCGAATCTTCAATATTTTCATCTTCTTTTTGTACCTTTTAAAGACTATATCTTTAATGCTATGAGGCATATAATAATGCTTCTATTTCTCCAAGAATGCTTCTTTCATTTGTGCCCATGTTCTTATAGAATTCATTCCTAAACTCATAAACCATTTTAATGTTGAATCCTTTAAGGTGGCAGGGGACAATTTTAGTTTTTGAGCATCATGCAGATAATCATATGATCTACATAATACTTCAAATTCAAAGAGAAATGTCTTTGGGTCTTCACTTCTTACTCCATGAAAATTCGGGAGAACAGAAGGCGGTTTGTTTTTCATTGTTAGTATTGTATCATCATTAAGGATAGGGAATCCAAAAGGTTATGGATCTCCTCTTCCTCTACCTCTACGACCACCTCTTCCACCTCCCCTATTTCCTCCTCCTCCTCCTCCAATCCTATGTTGTTCACCATTGACATTACATACTTCTCCTTCTCCCTCTTCAACGATGATGGATTCCTTAAAACAAATATCCAGTTCTACAACAAGATTATCTAGCTTTTGTTCTAGTTCTTCTGGTTCCTTTATCAATGGTTTTAAGTAGGTTTCTTTTTCCTCTTCTTCAATAGGAACTTCCAACTCTTGAGCTAGAAGTTGTTCTCTAGTAGAATATAGGAAAATAATTCCTGTTGTTGGGGATGCAGGATCTACTTTGATTACAACTTTTGTTGATGAAGTTGGTGAATCTTTATGTTGGATTTCAGATCTCAAGACTACAGGAAGTCTATATTGTCTTGCTATGGATGGAATTTGAGTTTTTATGGGTGGTGTGGCACTACGTGATAGTGGTGGAGTGAGAGATGATGTGGGAATTAGACTTCTTCCTTGAACTATAAACCTACCTCTAGAGTCTCTTTCCCTATGCATATCATGTTTTTATTTGATATTTGTTTTTAAGACTTTTGTTTACACTTCCCTGACAACGATGCCAAAATGTTTGGTCAATTTAATGTTCTTAAATTTCAATAATAAATTATCGACCGGAGTTGGTAAACTTATGATGTTTAAGTGCACTATATATGCTAGATGCCTTTTTTAATTTGTAAGATGATGGGTATATTTGTTTTGGGGATTTTCATTGTTATCTAGGTTCTTATTGTAAGCATTAGATTATAGTTATATTTCTACAAATTAAGGAGAGGAAGTGGAGCTATTGTTAGACTAATCTACCAGGTCATATCTATATTAAGTATTGTTCCTATGACTAGTTTTCAATAAATTATGTTGGAACAAAGGAGATCTAAGAATCAGTATTTTCTAAAAAGCCTTATCTTAACCATTCTAAAATTATGAACCTAACCTAAACACCTTGCTGCAATAAAATAGATTATTGAGATTCAAATGATTCTAAGAGCAAGAAAATGACCCTTTAAAATATGTATGCAAAGTATATACAAGTTCTGATTCTAAAAAGCATGAAGATAATCTTTTGATGCTGGCTACAAAGTATATACAAGTTCTGATTGTAAAATCATGAAAAAAAAATTATTTAGCTCATTGTGATTAAGTGAAATACACTAAAGAAACTAAACCATTAAACCACTGCAAATTTATAAAAGAGCTATAGAATCATGTTAACTCTGTAGCTAATGCAATATTTAACATAATAATAAACACATTAAGGAATATGAAAAATAAGACATATGAAATTTTTTACCTTATCAAAATCTATGGTTTTACTGGTTTTATTGAGTTGATAGCGATGATGAAAAGAGGAAAATGGGGGAAAAAGGGTGTCAAAACAAAATAGTTATGGAACTATACAATATACCTTCTTCAGGTACTTGCTTCGTTCTAGCTATGGGAACTTTGCGTGATCCCCAAGGTCCCAACCCTCCATCTTCAAATATGCTATTTAGACCAACATATTTCCCTCAAAAGGTACATTTTCCAGCAGTAATGGTGTTGAGACCATGAACTTTGTTGAATCTGAGTCTTTAGGAACCTTGGCTGTAGGTTTCCTCCATGGTATATAAGGGGGTAGCTGAGCTATCGTATCAGATTCCTCTGCATCAATATACTCAATTCCCATGGTTAGTTCTTCATGATCTAGGTCTAAAGGTTCCAATGGTTACTTGGTTATATCCATCTTCCCATTTTGTCTGACCTCCATGGGATTTTTGCTTTGCGATTGTCACACTGATGCTTGTTGTGGCTTCTTCTGCTTCTTCTCTCCGACCGTCTGTTATAGACATTTTTGTGCCTCGCAGCATGGAGCATGAAATGTCAATAATTACAGGGATCCTCAGTCCCCAAACATGTTGTTCTTACCCCTAGAAGAACAAGGTCAGCAAACCACAACACTTCCCATCAGTTCTCCACCTGAAAACACTCAAAAACAGGCTATTTTTGGATCATGTCAGCTGCTCCACTGAGCAACTGCGCTGAATGTCAACTGCTCCTCCTTGTACCTGCGCTGAAAGTCAACTCTAAGGAAGGCTACCTGCGCTGGGCGAGATTGGCCAAGTGGCACAGTCATTCTGCAAGGTGTCAATTGCCCAGGAAGCTTCCAAACTGACACTTGGTTCAAGGAATTCGCCCTGTGATGAGTAAGAGGTACTTGATCTCCATGTGTAAGCAAGGATCTCCAAGTGGACTTAAGAACTGAAGATTAACTGAAGAGGGAAAGGACACAAGGCAGCTTTATGTCAGTCTCAAGCTGACTCATCCTTTCTTCTTCTATCCTATATATAGAGCTCTTCTATGAGGTCTAGGGAGGCTGGAATTTTGTGCAAAGCAAGGAAGTGCTGTTGGTTTACAGTTAGAGCTATTGGGTGATTGCTTTTATAGAGGAGAAGACGAGATTTCTTGCTGCTGGGAAGGTGCTGCTGGATTGGAGCCATTTATGGTTGTAACCTTCTCAGAACCTTTTTCTTCTATCAATAAAGCTTTGATGTTCTCCTATATACTTGTATTGCAATGATGTATTGTTTTCATCTGTATATTTGATTCATCCTAATCCATGCATCAGTTATGAGTACATGTTTCTTGTAGTTTCCTTCTCTCGTTTTTGCAGGATCTGTGTGTAGCTGGGCCGGCAAGAGAGCAAGGAGTTGGGAGCAAGAGGCAAAGAGAGAAGACGGGATCGACAAAAGCGAAAGACATCGGTTGGTCAATCTTTTCTTCCTTCTCTGTATTTTCATAAAGGAAAACTATCAAAGCTTTACTTTCAGTTGTTGCTAAGGAACTATCACCCTTAGAGTCGGGATAGGGTCATTCCGAGTCGGATACTTTTCCCCACAACAAACTGGCGACTCCACTGGGGAGCCTAGTATCTTGTTGGTTTATTTTGTTTCTTGCTATTCATCTCATAAACAAGAAGAGAACCAAATCGAACTGCAATTGAGTCCTTCAATTGCAAAGTAGAGGGCAGCTGCTCTGGCTCAGTTTCTGAGCAAGTTTATGATTTGAAGAGCTGATCCACAAAGACTCTTGTGCTCTTTGTGATAGCTTTTCATCCTCTTGATCATCCCTTAGCTTGTACTTGACCTATAGCTTTTTATTTCAGCAAAAACAGTGAATTTTTGAGCTTTTTATGACCCGGAAACCCTTGTAAACGCAACTCTCGTGTCTCAGTGCAGGCTGTCCAAAGGCAGTCTGCATTTCAGCGCAGGTACTCCCTTCGGGAACTGCGCTGAGAGTCAGTTTGACAGACCAGAGCCTGCGCTGAACCAGTTAGGCTATGTCTTCCTGAGGTTTCCTACTGAGTCTTGGCCCTGTTTTCACTGTTGTTTTGCTGCTGATTGCTTGTCATTTGTACTTGCTGTAAACAACTTTCCTTGACATTATTCCGCCTCAGTTGTGTGATGAAACTGTGATTGTTCTTTCAGTATTTCTTGTTTCAGTTACAGTTTCCCATTGTGAAAAGCGAACCAGTATAGCTGTGGCCTCTTAGATCCTGAACTGTAAAAGTGTCTTTGTGATCTTAAGAGCTAGTTTTGTTACTGTTCATGGCTGTTTGAGTTTGTTTGTTTTTCATTTTGTGGTTTGAATCTATACATTTCCAGTGTCTAAACAAGTCGATCTTAAGGTGTCTTTTGATTTTGGACAAGCTTGTTTACTTTCGCTTGAAATTAGATTCAAAGTTATACAACAGTTTCCTTTTTGTCTTACATCAACATTAAGGATAAAGAAAAGAAATATCTGCATTGTGCATGTGCATTATTGACAGTTTGCATGTTAATTTAGGAAAAGTGCATTTAGTGTGTGTTCTATGATCTGTGAGAAAAGTTGATGTCTTTCTTTTCCCTCAGTAGATTAAGGTTTTCAAAGTTGAAAGACTGAAAAGTTTTGCTTCTCATCTTAGATTGCATTTAGGAAGTTGTATATATACATCTCGTGGTGATCCTTAAAGGCAAACTGCTAAGCAAGATCAACATTAAAATAAATCCAATTTACATAACAACGCTTTGTAACATAACGCAAACATCTAGAGGTCTAGGTAGAGACGTGTTCCGGCGTCGTTAAACATAGTGACTGTCGATCTCTACGAAGGTGGGTGATTCCTCCTGAGAGTCGGTAGCACTAATACGGACTTGTGCTCCCACGTACCATCGCGTATATATTGGGAGACCCCTATAGGCAATTATCCTTTATCCATAGGAAGCCGTGTCGGCCGCCCTACTGATCGCGATGCAGTGAACACAGCATTCACGAAGATCGACCACCCGTACCGTAAAACGTATTCTGTGGTTTCGCGAAAAGTTTGGCACACCCTCTGCCTAGAACTCCAGAGCAGTTTCTTTTGGCCTTTTTCAAACTCTATAACTGAAAAAGTCCATCCGAGCATTTGTCACTTCGGGCTCGTTAAAACATCGAAGGGGACTAGAGTCATCTTTAGCTTTTTCTCGACTCTTAAAACATGAAAAAGCAAGTTTGTGTCTAAAAGCGTCGTTAATAAAATTTATTTTAAACGGAACATAATCACCTCTTATTCCCGCGTTGATCTTTCGGTTGAAAAAGTATGGAGCCCACCAACCAAGGAAGTAACCTTGGCGGAAGTCCAAATCCCTTCTCCTCTTGGGGAGATGTTGGTGCGCCTCATATGGCCACATTGTCACTTCCAGGATTGACAATTGGCCTACCTGTATGGCTCTTTTCAACTAATGTAGTCCAGATCGCCACTAATCCTGAGCAGTCGAATCAACAGTCAGAACAATCTAGAACTACCCACCAGCCTTCCACTTCTTACAATACTTCCTCTGATCCTTCATCTTCGCAAGGTAGAGCTGGCAAAAGTCAGCCTCCTAGGGAGAAGAAGGAGAAGAAGAAGAAAGAAAAGAAGCAGAAGGAGCCTATGGCGAAGGCGACTGGGGGCAAGTAGGAGACAGCTGACAAAAACCCACACACTACACCGACCGGGCCTAAATCGCCATGTGTCATTTGCAAAGGGACCCACTTCCATCGTGATTGTCCTTGTATTCCCCGGATACTAAGGGACTGGTCCCCAAGGTTGCACAATCCGGTAGCATCAACCTCTGATAGTCATGTTGATTGCAGTCCGTCAACTAGCGAGAGTGAAGGACGAAGAGGGAGACCAAGATCACCCTGTGTATTGTGTGAAGGCAAGCATGCCATCCACAAATGTCCATTCTTAGATGAGGCAAAGAGAGTTTTGGAAGATCGTCCGGTTTCACCGTTACGACTTCCTCCTGGATACCAAAAACTCGCGCTTAATCCCTTGATAGTTGAAAATCCAGCTGACCCACCCAAGTGGTCAGCTGAAGTGTCGATCGTTGAAAATGAACCTACTGAATCCAGACCAGACGAAAGTCTAAAGGTCGAAACGGCAGTTGACCCGGTTCTTCCTTCAGAGGTTTCATCGTCCAATGACTCTGTCATTGAAGACCCACCTTCAAATGACACCGTCGCCGAAGAGTCATCTTCATGCGACACCCTCACTGAAGAGAATAAGGATGACACCATCCAAGTTCTTTTCATTAGCACCGACTCTGATGAGCGTCAGGGCAATGCGCCCATTCCTTTATCGCAGGAAGGAACATCATCAGGGTCATACCCGGCCGTATATTCGGTCCCACCACCAAGCAACCTGGTTGTATCCTTTGATTGGAATCAACTAGGCAGACCCCGGTTACCAGCCAGTATACCATTCAGAATCATTGTCCAGATCTATAGAATGATTATGGCTGGTACTATCATTGATGAGGGGGCGTCTGTGAGTATCCTTTCCTCTGTTGCTTGGAAAGCACTGGGTTCCCCGGCGCTTTTACCTGAGTTAAGAAATCTCTCAGATTTTGATAAAGGAACCAGTCGACCATTAGGAATCCTCCCCAATGTGCCTGTTACATTGAAAGGGAAGACCGTCAATTTGAACGTGATGGTCGTCCAGGGACCCTTGGATTATAACCTACTCCTTGGACGTGATTATATTTATTGCATGGGAGCGATAGTCTCCTCACTCTTTAGAGTAATGTGTTTTCCACACGAAGGAAGGATGGTCAAGCTCGTAGACCAACTTTCATTTCCGGGATCTCGCATCGCAAATAGTCAAATACCAATCCTAAATGGTCTATTCACTCAAGATTCGCCTCCACCCCCAGTCCTCCTTCCCGATGAATGCGAGTGATTCGGAAAGAAAGACTGGAACCCAGGGGGCATGCACCCTGGTCTGCTTCGGGCAGAAGAAACCTTGGGCATAAAGTAGAATTTCCGCAGAAGAATATGACTAGTCCGTACCCCATCCGTGGATGGAAGAGGGGTTGTTCTGGAATAGTATTCTTTTGTTAAAGTTATGTGTTTGGCAAAAGAGTCATTCACCTTTGTCTAAATAGGTGGGCACTGCCCAAGTAGGAATTCCCTTATTGCTACAAGTAGTAACCATCTTTGGGGAAAAGCAAGCCTCACCCATTAAAACAAATGTTTTGAAGGATAAGTAGGGGAAGCCTCCAAAGAAAGAGATTCTATTGTTGTGACAGAGGGTAACCATCTTTGAGTAACCCAATGATAGACATCGCCGAAGAAAGAGATTGATTTGCGGCAGCAAATAGAACCCTCTTCGGATAATAAGAAAGAGACAAGCCTCCCTCAATAATACCAATGTTTTGTCTTTGAGTAGTGTTCTTCTCTTGTCACAAATAGCTGTTCATTAAAAGTTGGGCCGACGGGAAGACTGAGTACCGCGTAAGACCCCTTAAAATAACGAGAAGACTAGTATCGTTAACATTAGATTGGCAAGATGACAAGTAGCTGTGAACACCCAAAGAAAAGCAGAGGTAGGGGAGAGGAGGGGCAGCCTCGAAATTCTATCCTATGTCTGGGGGCATGCAAACTTTTGGAATGCGAGCGAGGGACGACTATTTATTTTTTAAATTTTTAGCTCCTCCCTTTAAACCTGTAGGTCTAACCCTTTAAACTCGTAGGATTAGCCGATTCCGACCTTGCATGAAGAAAGTCTGTGGGGCAAAGGTAAAAACTTGCCAAAATTGGAGCATAGCTTCGTGAGATAAAGCTCCTTAAAAAATAGCTATCTCACAGGAGGCATTCTTATTCTATGACTGGTATATCGAGCATTTTTAGCACATAGTTCATGCTCGTTAAAAAATAAACGCAAGATCCGAGCAGTTTTAGCACATAGTTCATGCTCGTTAAAAAATAAACATAAGTTGTGAGCAATCTTCCCCTAGAGTTCAAGCTCATTCAGAAAAAATGAACCGGTAAATAACCTTTTGAGATCGTAAATTCATCAGCCATAAAAGCCTTGGTTGTGTTTGTGCACTGTCACCACCAATTTTCATTTGGCCGATCATTCACCTCCATTTGTTTGTTTACCCATTTTGAGGAACAGCTGCGAAGAGTGATTTCACTTAGCCATCCTTGTGACACTGCCGTGATTGGAATATTCCAACTTGTACCTGGAATCTGCTGCTATCCCTGTTTATCACTCGTTCCTCAAAAGACGAGTCTTCTTTGAGCTCTTTTCACTGACTCGTAAAATATGAAAAGTTTGCCGAGTTTTGGCCTTCCAGCTCGTTAAAGTGACCGGAAGAGCTATCCCTCCTCTAGATTTTAATCTTTTTGGACCTGAGGGATTATTACACAAAAAGATCGAGCGCTTGTTTTGTTCGGCTCGTTAAAGCAATCGAAAATTCATCCCTTCTGTATTGTTTTATACTTTTTCGGACTTAAGGGATTAGATGACGAAAAAGGAATTATGGAGTTAACTTTCTGTACCTTTTCAGACTCTCTAAAAATGAAAAGGACCGAGTTTTCCTTGTCGTTAGACTCGTTAAAATGATTAAATAGCGACAAACTTGTCTTTAGATGAGAACGAGTTTCCCTATCGCTAAGCTCGTTAAATCATAGCGATGGGCTTGCCCGAAGGGCAGGTTATAGAACAAGCATATGTTATCCTCCTCAAGCTTGACAAAAATAAAGAGGTACTGGTCAGAAATGACTGGGGAAAAATTGGGAGAACATCAAAGCTTAATGGTAGCAAGTCGCTCTTGAACATGACACTTTTCTTCCGTACCACGTCGGGTTGGGTTGTTTCATTCACCGGTCTCATCACCATGGTCTTCGCCAAACCATCCACATTTTGGGGTAATGCTATCGATCCATCGCATCAGTGTCGTTATATGTTCAAGAGAGGTCATTCTGAAAGTGTCAACCGTGTCCCATCCACTGCCATACATTATCCTTCATCCATTCATGATCGCCACCCTAAATCATATGTCACAGTTTGTTTTCACCTCCACTAAAATCATTAGCTCCGTTCCGTGTCATTGATGTGGGATTCATTAAGGCCCTCCTTTGACGGATCGCTTCTTGTCGACTTCAGCTCATTATCCAAGAAGTTGATCTAGGAACAACCCCATCAGTACTTTGAAGCTTGCATGCCTCAATGGCAAGTTTCTCACTTCCGGCGACAGGTATACATCAATGACCTTCGACCAGAAGATTTTGCGTGGCGTTCGACGCCAAGTCCTTTATTCACGCCACGTGAATTGTACTGCAGTACCTTGAGGGTCATTATCATTATCGGTGATTCCTCTCGCGCTTGTTAACGGTTTTCATCATTGACCGGTAATCAAGCGATGTCTTTCCATGTTCGACTTCAGCGAAATTCTCACATGGATCGACTTGTACTTAGAGTGAAGATCGAACGAGTTTGAAGACCCTGGATCTAGTTTCATCCATCCGGGCTGCGATACATATTCAGGAAATATAAAAGCATTTGTCATATACATCATTGCAGCAGATGATCATCCTACTCAAAGGATGATAATTTCAGCAGAGAATTATCAGTCTACCATCAGACGATCGTCTGTTCTATGTACCAAAATGTATTTATAAAGCTGAGCATGGGAATGCCCGCCTCAGCTAGATCATGAAAACAGAATGAAAAATAATGTATTGTATTGTATTGTATTACAGGGCACCTCTCAGCACTTGAATGAACTTCGGACCCTCTGGATAAAGCATTTCACCCGATAAACGGCCTCACACTTTAGGGGGCAACTGTTATAGACATTTTTGTGCCTCGCAGCATGGAGCATGAAATGTCAATAATTACAGGGATCCTCAGTCCCTAAACATGTTGTTCTTACCCCTAGAAGAACAAGGTCAGCAAACCACAGCACTTCCCATCAGTTCTCCACCTGAAAACACTAAAAAACAGGCTATTTTTGGATCATGTCAGCTGCTCCACTGAGCAACTGCGCTGAATGTCAACTACTCCTCCTTGTACCTGCGCTGAAAGTCAACTCTAAGGAAGGCTACCTGCGCTGGGCGAGATTGGCCAAGTGGCACAGTCATTCTGCAAGGTGTCAATTGCCCAGGAAGCTTCCAAACTGACACTTGGTTCAAGGAATTCGCCCTGTGATGAGTAAGAGGTACTTGATCTCCATGTGTAAGCAAGGATCTCCAAGTGGACTTAAGAGCTGAAGATTAACTGAAGAGGGAAAGGACACAAGGCAGCTTTATGTCAGTCTCAAGCTGACTCATCCTTTCTTCTTCTATCCTATATATAGAGCTCTTCTATGAGGTCTAGGGAGGCTGGAATTTTGTGCAAAGCAAGGAAGTGCTGTTGGTTTACAGTTAGAGCTATTGGGTGATTGCTTTTATAGAGGAGAAGAGGAGATTTCTTGCTTCTGGGAAGGTGCTGCTGGATTGGAGCCATTTATGGTTGTAACCTTCTCAGAACCTTTTTCTTCTATCAATAAAGCTTTGATGTTCTCCTATATACTTGTATTGCAATGATGTATTGTTTTCATCTGTATATTTGATTCATCCTAATCCATGCATCAGTTATGAGTACATGTTTCTTGTAGTTTCCTTCTCTCGTTTTTGCAGGATCTCTGTGTAGCTGGGCCGGCAAGAGAGCAAGGAGTTGGGAGCAAGAGGCAAAGAGAGAAGACGGGATCGACAAAAGCGAAAGACATCGGTTGGTCAATCTTTTCTTCCTTCTCTATATTTTCATAAAGGAAAAATATCAAAGCTTTACTTTCAGTTGTTGCTAAGGAACTATCACCCTTAGAGTCGGGATAGGGTCATTCCGAGTGATTTCACTTAGCCATCCTTGTGACACTGCCGTGATTGGAATATTCCAACTTGTACCTGGAATCTGCTGCTATCCCTGTTTATCACTCGTTCCTCAAAAGACGAGTCTTCTTTGAGCTCTTTTCACTGACTCGTAAAATATGAAAAGTTTGCCGAGTTTTGGCCTTCCAGCTCGTTAAAGCGACCGGAAGAGCTATCCCTCCTCTAGATTTTAATCTTTTTGGACCTGAGGGATTATTGCACAAAAAGATCGAGCGCTTGTTTTGTTCGGCTCGTTAAAGCAATCGAAAATTCATCCCTTCTGTATTGTTTTATACTTTTTCGGACTTAAGGGATTAGATGACGAAAAAGGAATTATGGAGTTAACTTTCTGTACCTTTTCATACTCTCTAAAAATGAAAAGGACCGAGTTTTCCTTGTCGTTAGACTCGTTAAAGTGATTAAATAGCGACAAACTTGTCTTTAGACGAGAACGAGTTTCCCTATCGCTAAGCTCGTTAAATCATAGCGATGGGCTTGCCCGAAGGGCAGGTTATAGAACAAGCATATGTTATCCTCCTCAAGCTTGACAAAAATAAAGAGGTACTGGTCAGAAATGACTGGGGAAAAATTGGGAGAACATCAAAGCTTAATGGTAGCAAGTCGCTCTTGAACATGACACTTTTCTTCCGTACCACGTCGGGTTGGGTTGTTTCATTCACCGATCTCATCACCATGGTCTTCGCCAAACCATCCACATTTTGGGGTAATGCTACCGATCCATCGCATCAGTGTCGTTATATGTTCAAGAGAGGTCATTCTGAAAGTGTCAACCGTGTCCCATCCACTGCCATACATTATCCTTCATCCATTCATGATCGCCACCCTGAATCATATGTCACAGTTTGTTTTCACCTCCACTAAAATCATTAGCTCCGTTCCGTGTCATTGATGTGGGATTCATTAAGGCCCTCCTTTGACGGATCGCTTCTTGTCGACTTCAGCTCATTATCCAAGAAGTTGATCTAGGAACAACCCCATCAGTACTTTGAAGCTTGCATGCCTCAATGGCAAGTTTCTCACTTCCGGCGACAGGTATACATCAATGACCTTCGACCAGAAGATTTTGCGTGGCGTTTGACGCCAAGTCCTTTATTCACGCCACGTGAATTGTACTGCAGTACCTTGAGGGTCATTATCATTATCGGTGATTCCTCTCGCGCTTGTTAACGGTTTTCATCATTGACCGGTAATCAAGCAATGTCTTTCCATGTTCGACTTCAGCGAAATTCTCACATGGATCGACTTGTACTTAGAGTGAAGATCGAACGAGTTTGAAGACCCCGGATCTAGTTTCATCCATCCGGGCTGTGATACATATTCAGGAAATATAAAAGCATTTGTCATATACATCATTGCAGCAGATGATCATCCTACTCAAAGGATGATAATTTCAGCAGAGAATTATCAGTCTACCATCAGACGATCGTCTGTTCTATGTACCAAAATGTATTTATAAAGCTGAGCATGGGAATGCCCGCCTCAGCTAGATCATGAAAACAGAATGAAAAATAATGTATTGTATTGTATTGTATTACAGGGCACCTCTCAGCACTTGAATGAACTTCAGACCCTCTGGATAAAGCATTTCACCCGATAAACGGCCTCATACTTTAGGGGGCAACTGTTATAGACATTTTTGTGCCTCGCAGCATGGAGCATGAAATGTCAATAATTACAGGGATCCTCAGTCCCTAAACATGTTGTTCTTACCCCTAGAGGAACAAGGTCAGCAAACCACAACACTTCCTATCAGTTCTCCACCTGAAAACACTTAAAAACAGGCTATTTTTGGATCATGTCAGCTGCTCCACTGAGCATCTGCGCTGAATGTCAACTGCTCCTCCTTGTACCTGCGCTGAAAGTCAACTCTAATAAAGGCTACCTGCGCTGGGCGAGATTGGCCAAGTGGCACAGTCATTCTGCAAGGTGTCAATTGCCCAGGAAGCTTCCAAACTTACACTTGGTTCAAGGAATTCGCCCTGTGATGAGTAAGAGGTACTTGATCTCCATGTGGAAGCAAGGATCTCCAAGTGGACTCAAGAACTGAAGTTTAACTGAAGAGGGAGAGGACACAAGGCAGCTTTATGTCAGTCTCAAGCTGACTCATCCTTTCTCCTTCTACCCTATATATAGAGCTCTTCTATGAGGTCTAGGGAGGCTGGAATTTTGTGCAAAGCAAGGAAGTGCTATTGGTTTACAGTTAGAGCTATTGGGTGATTGCTTTTATAGAGGAGAAGACGAGATTTCTTGCTGCTGGGAAGGTGCTGCTGGATTGGAGCCATTTATGGTTGTAACCTTCTCAGAACCTTTTTCTTCTATCAATAAAGCTTTCGATGTTCTCCTATATACTTGTATTGCAATGATGTATTGTTTTCATCTGTATATTTGATTCATCCTAATCCATGCATCAGTTATGAATACATGTTTCTTGTAGTTTCCTTCTCTCGTTTTTGCAGGATCTGTGTGTAGCTGGGCCGGCAAGAGAGCAAGGAGCTGGGAGCAAGAGGCAAAGAGAGAAGACGGGATCGACAAAAGCGAAAGACATCGGTTGGTCAATCTTTTCTTCCTTCTCTGTATTTTCATAAAGGAAAACTATCAAAGCTTTACTTTCAGTTGTTGCTAAGGAACTATCACCCTTAGAGTCGGGATAGGGTCATTCCGAGTCGGATACTTTTCCCCACAACACCGTGGAAGCAAATGGTTGAGGTCTCGGTGACCTAGGTGTTGTAGTAGGCACGGTTGTAGGCACAATTTGGACTCGCTCAGGTTGGGTTGTAGTCATTCTCTCCAGGAATATTTCTCGATGCCAATCTATGAAATTCCTGAATATGGGCTATAAAATATTCTCTCGAAGTATTTCCCAATCCTCTGCAAACATACAACACTTCTCTTAATGCAAACTAAGGCACAAAAGGTCAAGGGAAATTCTTAGCAAGCAAAGTGTTCGAAGGTGGAGCGAGATGATGTATTTATAACCCAATTTGAATTCAAATCCAACCATTTACTCCAAATCCCTGTCTTTAATGTGTGTTTGGCTGCATATTTCCAAAGATATGCGTCTTAAATGCCCCCCCCCACTCCCTTTAATGGAAAACTCAAAATCCAATCTGCTACACTGCTTCCAACGGTCACTTTTTGGCAAGGCTATGTGAGACCCACCATTCTAGCACAGCTTCTTCATCGCAGCTCTCCTCCACGCCTTCCCTTGATTCATCCCACAACCCATTCATTTCGCTAGCCTATCCTTCTGGAAGTGTAGTTTATAGTCATGCACTCCCATGCAATTCCCTGGAGTCCTAAGACTATCCTGCATTCATATAGTCATTGCATAGGGGTGGGATCACCCCTGTACAACTTTAATTAGCTCCCATTGCCATTTCTTGGAAACAATTCCCCGTTTAGATTCACGAGCTGAACTACACCTCCATTTGTAATCTCCTTGACAATATATGTCCCTAGCCAATTCATTTGGAACTTTCCCGAAAACTTCGTGACCTTAATATCATACCGCAAAACCAAATCTCCACTCTGAAAGGTGTGTTGTTTAATATGGATATCATGCCATGCCTTTTCGCGATCCTTCTGCAGTTGCTAATGAAAACTGACCAAGAAGCGATCTTCCTCCAACTCAACTATTTACACGAGGCATTCTTCCATGGTATCTCAATCAGCCATATCTGTAACTACAGAAATCCAGAAACTTGGCACGATGTACTCCGTCAACATCACCACTTCTTGTCCATAAACCAGTTTAAGTGGTGTTTGTACATTGAAAGTTTTACAAGTACTTCTATACACCCAAAGGATAGCTGGTATGCACACATCCCAATTGTTTCTCTTTTTATTACAGATCTTCGTCAAAGCATTCTACAGACTCTTATTGAAGGCTTCTACTGATCCATTTGGTTGAGGGTGATACAATGTACTTTTCTGATGATACATATGGAATTATTCAAACAAGGCAGCAATTGTTTTGTTCCAGAACTGTGAACCCCTATTGCTCATCAGAATATTAGGGCAGCCAAACCAAGACAAAATTTATTCAAAAATGAACTTCACAGCTGTGGCTATGCTACAATCCTTCATGGGTTTCCCCTCAATCCATGTAGTCTTGCATTCAATCCCTGTAATGATGTATCTTTCTCCGGTCTTCTTTCCTAGTGGCTGAATTGGTCCGATGAAGTCTATTGCCCACTTATCAAATGCTTGTAACAACACCTATGGTTTCAAAGGAAATTCATCCCTTCATGGCAGCCTCTCCGTTCTTTGAGAGACATCGTATGCCCTGCAATACTCCTTGGAATCCTCATGCATATTTGGCCACCATAGTCTTGTTCGTAGGACCTTCTGCGAAATTGCTCTTCCCGCATAATTTCCTCCTGCAATTCCTACATGCACTTCAGCGAGGATACTTTGTCTTTCATAATTTGGGACATACCTATGCAACACTTCATTCGATACCATTTTATATAAGGTCCCTACAATAACAGAAAAATCTGTAGCCCTGACGACCAATTCTTTCTTTTGTCGTGTCATATATCCTTTAGGAGCTATACCCATAGACAAGAACTGTATTAGGTTTGAAAAATGTTCGTTTGTGATGTGCACAGCAAAGGACTGCACATTAGGAAATCCTTCATCTAGATTTGTAGGCTCGTCATCATTCTCAATCCTAAAGAGGTGATCTGGTCCAACATTCAATCACCCTGGCTTCACAATTACTTCAAAATCATATTCTTGAAAGAACAACAACCATCTGTAAATCCTCCCCCCCCCCCCCCCCCCCCCCATCACAGGCTTGTTGACCAACTACTTCAAAGAAGAATGGTCTGTGTACATTTTGAAGTGTGCACCCAAAAAATAATGCATGAACTTCTAGAGCACATACACCATTGTTAATCCTCCATGCTCTATGGTTGAATAATTCTTTTTCGCCTTAGACAACTTTATGCTCGCAAATGATATCAGATGGTCAATATCACTTGCACCTGGTTGGGTTAACACAACTTCTAATCCTATGTAAGATGCATCTACATGTACGTGGAATTCCTTCTTCCATTCGGGGAACACTAGAATAGGCGTTGTGGCCAATTTTTTCCTTCAATACATCCATACTCTTTTGGAAATCAACATCCTAGCAAAACATCGCATCCTTCTTTAGTAATCTCTCCATGGGCACAGTGATCTACACATATTCTTTGATGAACTTCGTATAATATACTATGTGGCCCAATGTCGCACACAACTGTTTGACATTTCTCAAAGGCTCGAAATTGATAATCACTAGAATCTTGACAGGGTCTACCATCAACCCCTACTTGTAGACAACATGTCCAAAAAATATCCCATACGATATGTAGAATATGAATTTCATTAGATTAAGGGATATCTGATACTTTCAACAAGTATCCAGCATGAGGCGAATACTGGAAACATGCTTCTTTACTAACCCAAACACTTTTCAATAATAAAATTAAACCTCCAAAAAATTATGAATAAATTCTTTGAAAATGGTGACTACCACCCTAGAGAAGATTGCAAAGGAATTCTTAAGTCCAAAGGGCATAAGTGTATACTGAAAACAACTCCATTCAGTAGTGAAGGTAGTCTTACTCTAATCCTCCAGCGTGATTTTGATTTGGTGATACCCTGAGAACCCATCAGTAAACGAATAGGCTTCCTGACCGCCAACATTCTCTAACACTTCATCTGTGAATGGCGTAAGAAATCGGTCATGGAAACAAGCATCATTCAACTTTATTAAATCTACAGAGATCTAAATTTTTCCCTTCATCTTCTTTTCTTGAACCACCATACGACTAACCCAGTATGATTCCTCGACAGGCTCAATAATCCCGACTGCAAGCATCTTATCCAATTCTTATCACACTTTTTCCTTGTAGTTAGGATTCAACTGTCATATGGGCACCACTTCACTGACCTCAGATTTGGCTTCACAGTGATATTCATGACACCCAGTTCACCTACTATCCCCTTTAGATTAGAGCAATTGGTGGGAAACAAGTCTTGATACTCCCGTAATAACTCTACAACTTTTTCCACTGTGTCCTCATCCCAATAATCACCTATGCTTGCAAACTTCAGTTGCGCTTCTGACCCAATATTTACCTGCTTAGTCTTCAAGGGTTTTGAGATATCAGGGACTTCCACCTTAGGTCCCAGGACTTCGCGCTTTCCCTCTGACTCAAGAATATTGATGCTCCTAGGATCTTCCTCGCCTTCCTCAGTGATCACATTGTAGCATTCCAGTGCATGGCACATCTACATAGTCCAGTCTGGTTAAATCCATGTGATAGGTTCTTCAGGAATTTTAAATATTGCAGCTTTGATCTCCTATAACGCTTTGTCAATACACTCAAATTCATCCTCAAAAATGGTAGTTAACATAAAACTTTCCTTCAGAACATCCTATTATGTGGTTCTGTGTCACAGTTTTGTCTCTAGATACTAGTTCATCATAATCATATCCAAAGTGTGGCAAAATATATGAAACCACTTTGGTCATGGTTCTTCTCCCCATTCTTTTATCCAGTGAGCCAGATGCTTGCACAGATCGTCCTTCGCAGTATATTTCTCTGCAATATGAGTATTGGCATACCCAAACCACAAATTCATCATCCTTTTATATTCTTTCCAATCTACAAAGTTGTTCTTATGTGTACCCCACCATCTAGTAGGTGTAGCTCTCAGTGCGATGTCTAATGACTGGAACCGATGTTCCTCTGATACATCCATTTCATATTTATTCAGAAATAAATTGACATCTTCTAAACCATCATAATATGGTAAGTTGCATGTTGGCATTATGATACATATGTTGTACTTGATGGCAACCCACTCATCTCAGATAATAAATTATAGTGTAGAGAAAAGTTCACGCACTTATATGCAGAGAAAAGTTTATTTCATGTAGAGAAAAGTTCACGCACTTTTATGCAGAGAAAAGTTTATTTCATGTAGAGAAAAGTTCACGCACTTTTATGCAGAGAAAAGTTTATTTCATGTAGAGAAAAAGTTCACGCACTTTCATGCAAGGAAAAGCACGTATATGTTGGAGAACTTACCTTTGGTCCATGGTAGTTAGTCCTTGGTATTTGAACCTATGAGGAAAAGCGCGTATATGTTGGAGAACTTACCTTTGGTCCATGGTAGTTAGTCCTTGGTATTTGAACCTATGGTTTTGGACCATGGTACCTCGTCAAAAGTATTGATCTCACGCAATTTCATGGTTGGTTCATGGTATTAGTCCGACAGTTTTTGATCCTATGGTTTTGGCCCGTGGTATTGCATCCAAAAGTGTTGATCTCACGTACTTTCATGGTTGGTTCATGGTATTAGTCCAACAGTTTTTTTGATCCTATGGTTTTGGCCCGTGGTATTGTGAAAGGCCTAAGACTATAAAAGAGGAAGGAGATCATTTGGCAAAGTATCATCTGAATTATTGAATATCTTATGGGAGCTAGATCTGAAATACTATGATCTCTTGGGAGTAATGTCTAGATCTAAATAAGGCGAATCTACTGATGGATTGAGATCACTTCGGCGCATGATCAGATCTGTAGATCTAATAGTATGGGTTATTCTTGAAGTCTTGAAATTATCTATATCCTCAGGTATGCAAGTACAGTGAAGAAAAAGTGCGTAGGTACGCAGGCGCAGAAGCGCTGCAGGTGCAGAGGTCCGCCGCACCACAGAAGGCGCAGCTGCGGAGGTACGCGACACCACAGAAGGCGCAGCTGCGGAGGTCCGTGGCGCCACAGAAGGCGCAGTGCAGAGGCGCCACAGAAGGCGCAGTGCGGAGGCGCCACAGAAGGCGCAGTGCGGAGACGCCACAGAGGCGCCACAGAAGGCGCAGTGCGGAGACGCCACAGAGGCACCACAGAAGGTGCAGTGCGGAGGCGCCACAGAAGGCGCAGTGCGGAGATGCCACAGAGGTGCCACAGAAGGCACAGTGCGGAGGTGCCACAGAAGGCGCAGTGCAGAGGCGCCACAGAAGGCGCAGTGCGGAGGCGCCACAGAAGGCGCAGGTGCAGTGGTCGCGGCGCCACAGAAGGCGCAGGTGCGGAGGTAGTACAGATATCTGCAAATCTATACCAGTGAAGTTGCGGTCCCTGCTTAAAATTTGTTTTAACTGCCTTTGACTATTCTGCAGGGTTTTGGGTGCATAACTGATGTTTGGTTACTGGTATTGAGTTCAGATAGCAGCATGATTAATGACTTATCTTTATGTACTAGATATGGTTTTTAACTCTCATAATATCATTGTATGTGTATGGATCTGGTGATTGGGTGATTCAGAAGATTGTTTGATTATGTGCTTCAATGTTGTTGTTGGGTCCAGTATGAAAATTGGATGAAATGTAGCCTTTCAGATTATGTGTTGTGCTTCAGTGTATCCAGTATGAAAATTGATGAAACGTGGTACCTGGAGGAGAGAAGATTGTAGGCCAGCGCCTACGTACTAGTATCTAAGCTAGTACAAGAGCTAAAGGAAATCTTTGGAGCATTGTAGCAGGTAGTAGCCTGCGTACTAGTAAATGGATCGGCTAGTACAAGAGCAAAGGGGGTTGTAGCTCCCATACTGGTATAAGACTGCACCAGTACAAATATTGTAAAAGGATTTTCTTATTAAGAAGAAGATTGAGATGACTTGCAGCAGGTGGTTTTCTCCCGCATTGGGTTTCCACCTTATATCATGGTGTTCATGTGTGTGCCTTATGTGTGATGATCTATTCTATGTTACAGCATCTGTTAATTGATAATATGGTTGATAATGTTCTAATGCACTCATTGAAGATCAATTAACTTAATCATAAGAAGTTGTGGAAGTAGCATGTATGAATCTAATTATGGAAATGGAAAAAGTTTTATTAATGTGATAATACTGATTCACCCCCCCCTCTCAGTATTATTTCCAACATTGCATACCTTAGTGGATATGCATCTGAGTGACTTAGTAAGCTTGTTACATTGCAGCGATGATACCTCATGCAATCTATTCTACCAGTGCTTTAGCTCCCCATCTGAATCTGAATTGTAGGAGTTTTCCTTCTACCAAGTAATTTTTCCATCTGCCATAGGGTTGATCCAATCCTCATATTGTGAAGTAAGCTTATAGATTTGCTCAATATCATCCTCCTTGTTAGTGTCAGTCTTGTTAGCCTGTCACCTGGATCAAAAGATTGCTTTTACCATTATCTTTTCAAGTTTCTATCATCAAATTTTTCTATTACTAGGTTTACACAACAAATTTGGTCATTTTAGGGTCATTCCAAGATAGAGTCATTGTCTGAAATTTTCACTCATGCTGGTTGCTTGTCATATACCATGAAAATTGGTCAAGTCATCATCATCATTCCATTAGGTCTTAAGTAATCCATTAGGTCATAAGGGTCCCCAAGGTCCACCATTTCCATAAAAAAAGTAAAAAATAAGTCAAACTTGACAAAGCAAATATTTCAAGAAATGAAACATGATTTATTTACATTTTCATGACATAAAAAATTTTCAGGAGAAGAAAGCACCAACACTCAGGAGATCCAAAAAGCACGTTTGCAAAGGCAAGGTAAAAGCTACCTTCAGAAAAGTGAAATCAGTTCACAAAAGAGGATTAGTTTATTTTCTCTTTTTGAAAATGTGAAGAAATTACCCCTATATAAACTCAAAATGACTCAATACCCTTTTATTCATCTCTCATTCACTCTTCATCATCGAGCTCACTCGCTTAAAAGAGCAAAAATTCCATTTCCCTAGTAGAATTTGGTCACAAATTGTAGGCACTACGCGTAGATACACTGTGCTATGCTTTTGAGGCAAGCGCTATGCATAGGAGAACTGTGTTGCACTTTGGCACTGTGCGTAGAAGAACTACATTGTACGCAGGACAGAGTGCTCGAAAATCAAACAAATTTTCCCAAATTTTAGAATTCTTGCTTTCAAACTTGGTCAAATTTATTTCTAAGGCTGAGGAACAAGTAAGTACATCATTTCCCTTGATTTTTGCTTTCCAATTTTCATTCCATGTTGATAATATCTCAAGCTAGGGTTTGTAGCAAAAATGCCATGGGAAATGCTAGGGTAGAAATGGTCATCACAATGTTTTATCTCCTAAACATGTAAATTGACTTTCTACACCTACACACATGTATGATGAGTCATCTTGACCAGTCCATCCACCTCTAAATCAAGTTTAAACACTAAAAAAAACAAAACCCTAGTTCATTCCTTGAGTTATTTTGACAAAATCACATCATAAATCTTCTTGGTCTCACTTACTAGTAGCCACATTTTTTCACCATCTTCCTCACTCATTTTCATTAGTTTCTTAAAACCCTCCCATCTTTCACAAAACCCTTCCCATAATTTTGTCAAAATCCCTCATATATCACTTCATTTTCATGCTCACCTCACATCTATTTCACTTCCTACTCCTAGGATTCTGTGTCATCATGGAGATTGATTCTTCACCAGAGAGAAAGAGACAGCACAAATGAGGGAGGATTCTCATATATGAACCATTAGATTGCAATCAGATCAACTCCTATCCTTTCATCAAACAATACTTTGAAGATGTTCACTGTTTGGAATTTTGCAAAAGGGTAAGTGAAGCAAGGTTTTATGAGCAACTGACAGATTTGGTAGCTACACACTTGAAAGGGGAGACTACTATCATTGCTGGTATTTAGTTTAGCTTCTCAATGGCCTCCATCTCACTAGAAACTGGTCTACCAAACAATGGCAAATACTGGTTCAAGGGAATGAGTCTAGAACTTGAAAACTATAAGCCCTTCTTAAAGACTCCATACAAAGACACACATACTCACCTTATGCCTTTCAGATATTTGCTTGAGAAGTATGCTCCTTTAATGAAGACCATCATGAGGTTATTTACCTGTGAAGGTAGATTCTCAAGGTTGTATGCATATCACATTCGCCTCTTAATGCACTTCACATCTCAAAAGCCACTCAACAAGTGCAATTACTTGTTCAGGAGTATTTCAAAAATGTTTGAGAAGATACAGTTGAAGGACAAAAAGCACTCTCCAAGCTTGTTCCATCATAATCTCATCAAAACTATTGTCCTTCATCAGTTGGCAAAGAGGGGTATGGCTTGGGAAGCCTTCTTAGAAACAGCTCTAAATGGCATGAGGAAAATGCAACATCTCAGCCCACGAGCGCACCAAAACAACAAATAGAGATGGGGTCATCAATAAAACTAGTAGAGAAGATTCAGCTACCTAGGCCAGAGGTTACCAAAGTGTACAAGAAATGACAGAGGCTTGTGTTTTCTTCTCACAAAGAGAAAGGGGCCAAGCCTTCTTCATCGACAAAGTAGGCATCAGCAACAAAGGGTAAGAAGACAGTTGAGCATGAATTAGAGATCGTTGATCTAGAAGAGGAAGATGAGATTTCAATCAGATAAGAGAATAAACCAGATGATTCATTTACAACAGATAAGAGAGGATGCTTTTCATAATACATCCAAACTCCAAGAGAAAATCAAAAAGATTTACGATCGCAAAACCAAGGAGGATAATTTCAATTTGGGAGATGAAGTCCTTCAATGGGATGCTAGAAATGAAGACAAAGGCAAACATGGTAAGTTTGAGAACTTATGGAAGGGACCATACAAAATTTCTGCATTCAGAGGAAAGAATGCTTTCTTTTTAGAAGAGATGGATGGAAGAGACTATTTAGGAGGGGCGACCAATGGTAGGCTTCTCAAGCACTAATATGTCTAAAATCCAAAAAAGTCATCATCATTGTACATACCAGTGTGTATTTTACTTCTACCATTTTAGATAACTGTCATTAGAGTTTGAAGCCTGAAGTGAAGGTCCTAAGGCTCTTTCAGTCAGTATTTTTTTCATTTTTTTTTTAGTTCATTTGTCAGTCAAAAAATCAGTTTTTATGCATGTTGAATCCATTGCCCAATGAATAAGGCTACTTGGTCTATGGTGTTCTTGACACCTCTAAGGAGTTGCCATCCCCAGTTGGAGCCAATGTTAGTGTCAGTCTTGTTAGGCTGTCACCTGGATCAAAATATTTCTTTTACCATGATGTTTTCAGGTTTCTAGCATCAAATTTTTCTGTTACTAGGTTTACACAACAAATTTGGTCATTGTAGAGTCAGTCCAAGATAGAGTCATTGTTTGAAATTTTCACTCATGTTGGTTGCTTGTCATATACCATGAAAATTGGTCAAGTCATCATCATCATTCCATTAGGTCTTAAGTCATCCATTAGGTCATAAGGGTCCCCAAGGTCCACCATTTCCATAAAAAAGTCAGAAATAAGTCAAACTTGACAAAGAAAAGAGTTCAAGAAATGAAACATGATTTATTTACATTTTCATGACATCAAAAAGTTTCAGGAGAAGAAACACCAGCACTCAGGAGATCCAAAAAGCACATTTGCAAAGGTAAGGTAAAAGCTGTCTTTAGAAAAGTGAGATTAGTTCACAAAAGAGGATTAGTTTCTTTTCTCTTTTTGAAAAAGTGAAGAAATTACCCATATATAAAATGACTCAATACCTTTTTATTCATCTCTCATTCACTCTTCGTCATTGAGCTCACTCGCTTAAAAAAGCAAAAAATCCATTTCCCTAGGAGAATTTGGTCAAAAAAAGTAGGCGTTGCGCGTAGATACATTGCGTTGCGCTTTTGAGGCGAGCACTGTGTGTAGGAGAATTGTGTTGTGATTTGGCACTACGCATAGAAGAACTGCACTGCACGCAGGACAGAGTGTCCAGAAACCACCCAAATTTTCCCAAATTTTAAAATTCTTGCTTTCAAACTTGGTCAAATTGCTTTCTAAGGCTGAGGAACAAGTAAGTACATCATTTCCCTTGATTTTTGCTTTCCCATTTTCATTCCATGTTGATAATATCTTAAGCTAGGGTTTGTAGCAAAAATGCCATGGGAAATGCTAGGGTAGAAATGGTCATCACAATTTTTTATCTCCTAAACATGTAAATTGACTTTATACACCTGCACACATGTATGATGAGTCATCTTGACTAGTCCATCCACCTCTAGATCAAGTTTAAACACTAAAAAAAGCAAAACCCTATCTCACTCCTAGGGTTATTTTGGCAAAATCACATCATAAATCTTCTTGGTCTCACTTACTAGCAGCCACATTTTTTCACCATCTTCCTCACTCATTTTCATCAATTTCTAAAAGCCCTCTCATCTTTCACAAAACCCTTCCCATCATTTTGTCAAAATCCCTCATATATCACTTCATTTTCATGCTCACCTCACATCTATTTCACTTCCTGCTGCTAGGATTCTATGTCATCATGGAGATTGATTCTTCACCAGAGAGAAAGAGACAACACAAAGGAGGGAGGATTCTAATATACGAACCATCAGATTGCAATCAGATCGACTCCTATCCTTTCATCAAACAATGCTTTGAAGATGTTCACTGTTTGGAATTTTTCAAAATGATAAGTGAAGCAGGGTTTTATGAGAAATTGACAGATTGGGTAGCTATACACTTGAAAGGGGAGACTACTTTCATTGATGGTATTGATTTTAGCTTCTCAATGGCCTCCATCTCACTAGCAACTGGTCTACCAGACAATGGTGAATAATAATTCAAGGGAATGAGTCTAGATCTTGAAAACTATAAGCCCTTCTTAAAGACTCCATATAGAGACACACATAATCACCTTATGCATTTTAGATATTTGCTTGAGAAGTATTCTCCTTTAATGAAGACCATCATGAGGTTCTTTACCTGTGAAGGTAGATTCTCAAGGTTGTATGCATATCACATTTGCCTCTTGATGCACTTCACATCTCAAAATCCACTCAACATGTGCAATTAATTGTTCAAGAGTATTTCAAAAATGTCTAAGAAGATACTGTTGAAGGACAAAGAGCACTCTCCAAGCTTGTTCCATCATAATCTCATCAAAACTATTGTCCTTCATCAGTTGGCAAAGAGGGGAATGGCTTGGGAATCCTTCTTAGAAACAGCTCTAAAATGGCATGAGGAAAATGCAACATCTCAGCCCACGAGCCCACCAAAACAACAAACAGAGATGGGATCATCAAGCAAACTAGCAGAGAAGATTCAGCTACTTAGGCAAGAGGTTACCAAAGTTTACAAGAAAGGGCAAAGGCTTGTGTTTTCTTCTCACAAAGAGAAAGGGGCCAAACCTTCTTCATCGACAACGCAGGCATCAGCAGAAAAGGGTAAGAAGACATTTGAGCATGAATTAGAGATCATTGATCTAGAAGAGGAAGATGAGATTTCAATCATGAAACAGACCATCAGAGACAAGGACTACCAAATCAAAGAGCTAGAAATAAACATGGAAAGAGACAAGTTCATTATATCATTCCTTGAACAAGAAAATAGTGAACTCAAGGCAAAAGAGTTGATCTTAGAAAAGGGAAAAGCCAAGTTAATGCAGCAACTTGGAAAAGGTAAGGAGATCATAGAATCAAGCGAGACTGAAGCATCAAAAGGTACAGGAAAGAGGAAAATACCAAGAACCAGAGGTCTCAAGGAAGCTTTGCAAGAGGAACAAAAACAAATATTGCTCAATGAAGACCTTGACCTAGAAGAGAGGATTGCCCTTGAGGTACATCAAGATAAAGAATACTAGCTCAACAGGGTGAATGAACATTTGGAAAAGCTCTTGGAGAAGACAAATAGAGATAATCAAATGCTTAGACACATGGCACATCATATCAAGCTCAAAACATGATCGCCAATGTCAAAGTGAAACAACTCAAAAACAAGCTCAAGGAGACCAAAAAAGAGAAAAATGATGAGGGCAACTTGGAGATGCTTGCTAAAGCATCCATGAAGCTTTAAAACTCATTTATACACCTTCCCTCCAATTTTGAGCTAATTCTAAGCATTTTGAGTTTTTTGAGAATTTTTGGTCTAAGTTCAGAAAATTGGCCTAAGGCGCTGCGCTTTTTCCTCAGGAATCCATTTGAAGAAAAGTTTATATTTTTGGAAAGGTCTTGGCATCATCTAAAAACCCATTTGCCCAGATTTTGCAGAGATGGCTTACTTTGGGAGAAAAAGGCAAAATAGTGGCAAAAAACTAGCATTCTGGACCATTTTTTGACAGGCGCTACGCTTTTGGAATGACCTTAGGAGAATGGATTTTTGAACGTTTTCTTGTACTCCAAATTCATAAATTCAAACTGTTCAAGAAACTAGATGTGAAGGGCTAGTTGACCATTTTCTCATATTTTCATTTGGACCCCTGGAAAGCACCTGAAAGTCAGCGCAAATTTGGCACTGCGCTTCTGCATTTTGTGTGTTTTTAATTGTAAAATTTCACTGTGTAAAATTTCTAGTTTTTAGTCAGACTTGGTCAAAGTCAAGATTCTCTTTGTAATGGCACATGTTATGAGGCTAGGTGATGTAGGCATGAATAAATGTATATCATAGGTTTTTTTTTTTATGTTCATTAGGCCTCATAAAAGAAGAAAACTCCTAATCAAACTCTTCATGAGGTGTTTGAGTTGCACCTTCTCACTCTCACTTGTTGGTTGAGAGAATCTTGGAGTCAGTTCCTCGACCAAGGAATTTGACTCCTGGAGGTGGGAAAGTGGTCTAGGAGAGTCTATAAGTAATATTTCACCTCAAGAGAAGAGGGTTGAACTTTTTGTAAAGGAGGCTTGCATTGTAATCATCTTTCAGCTAATACAGACACAGGTTGCAGCGATTTTCAAGGAACTCTAGCCCAGTGAGTTCATGGTGTTTGTGCTTCGATCTTTTTGTTTTATCATGGTCTAAACATATTTACATACATTATATTTCTTCTCTTTATGAATACCTTGTGATAAAATACTTAGAATTCTTGTTTGTTCAAGCTCTGTTATCTAGGTTTTCATGGTTATATGTTTTGTCTTCTTACACTAATGAAATCATTTTTTAATTCTCATTAGTTTTCTTCCATTCTATATCATCTATACTAAATTGAAAAATACTTCAATTACACCATGGATTATGACATCTAGCTCCTTATGCTTGCTCCTGTATTCCCACAGCCTAGACCTAATTGTGGTTCCAAACCCTAAGTTCAACAAACCCTTTAAAAAACCAAATTTTCACAAAAAAATATATATATCTAGCCTAAGATTCATTTGCTTTAAAGTCATATCATTGATAAGAGACTTAGAGAGATCCCTCTCAGGCTCAGTAGGGCTATCTACTTGGATGAAATGGTTTGAGGTTACCCTTGTCGATTTCCTTTTCAGCCTAGGAGATTGTAAGGACTAACACTCCTCATAATCTCGGACTGGTTTAGTATATCATGCACCCTCAGTCAAATCCAATGGAACAATAACCATTAGTTCCTTGTTTTCAAATGTCATGTTGTGCTTCTTGAGGTTGATGACTGTGTTCATATCAAATTCCCAATCAATGCGAAGAAACACCCAATATGGATTACTATCATCCACTATTTCAATCACTTCAAAATCTACTATGGCACGCGCCCCTTCAATATCCATGGTCACTCCATGTAGGTGCCCCATAGGAATAATATTTTGTTGATTTTCCATTCTCAGCTGGATCGAGGACCACTGTAGTGATGGTTTTCCCATTCTTTCCTAGGTTTTCTTCAGAAAAACATTTGCATCAGACCCCAAATCAAGGATCACTTGGTCCATTTCAAAATATTCAATCTAGGCGGTCAATCTCATTTCACGACTAGACCTTTTCTTACCTTTGTCCACCTTATGCACTGCACGCTATTCCAGTAGTGACTTACCCTTGCTAGTGCAGTTATCTATCAATTCTTGAATTTCCTCTACTTCTTTTTTGTCTCTTAGGAGCTTCCTGTAAGTCTGTGAGAAATATGTCATGTTATGAAACCAACTCACAAAAATATAGGAAAGATAGATCAACGCCTTAGAAATAAGCCTCTTCGAGGGGGAAACCTCCTTTACATTACACAAATGAACAATTCTTTGATGATACAAATGACAAGACCTCCTTTCTATATATAGGAGTCTAATGGGTCATAATATAATCAGAGCCAACATAACAATAATAATGTAAGGGCACAATAATAACAATATGGGGACTACATGGGCACAAAAATATAATAAGGGGGTTGTGCTTATAACAATAAGGGGTTACACTAGTAGTATAGGGACCTAACATGCCCCTCTCCTTCAAAAAGTGTTGTCCTCAACTCTTGAGTAGTTCTTGATGCTTTTGTATAAATTCTTGTCCTCCCATGTGGAATATTCAGCAGGTAAGTTCTTCCACTTGATGAGATACTCTAAAATTGATCTATTTTGTAGCTTTTAATTTCTTGGTTCTGTGATTGCTTCAGGTTCCAATATGATTTTTCCTTCCTTGTAAAGTTCTCGCAATATTGTTTGAACTGGGATCTTCTGCAACTTTTGAATGAGTTCCCACTCCTTTGGGCATATGGATATATGTAAGGCCTGATGTTTGGAGGAACACTTCATGGAATCAAATGAATAGCATGATCATGATCAAAAATAGGTGAGAGGCCTTTGGGAGTCTCAAATACCTTGGAATGATTGTCCAAAATGTTTTGGAGATCTGGAGAAATACATGATTTCGATGTGGGATCCTCTAGTGAACATAATTGTGCAATTACACCCCGTTGTTATTTATTTAGAAGCTTTGTCATGCTGTTAGAGTTGATTATCTTTCCAAGTTTTCCTTCAATACCCCTAAATTCAACTTCCTTTCCTTCCCAAAAAAATTTCAAGAAAAGTTGAAAATTAAAAGCTATAGTACCCAAAGATTGTAGCCATTGGACTCCTAGTAAAACATCAGCACCACCCATTGGAATGGAAAGCATTAGGCTATTCAATACATATTCTCCCATGGATAGCTTGATATTATGGTACTTTCTAGAGAAATTTATGGTTCCTCCACTCGCAACCATCACTTGACACTCCGGTGCTGGATATAGGAAGCAATTCAATTCCTTGGCTATCTTACAATCAATAAAATTATGGGTACTGCCCGAATCAATCAGCACTCTTACCTTTTTCTTCTTGATATGTCCTTCTATCTTGATAGTTTGAGGAGTGGTAATTTCTTCCAATGCATTACAAGATATGGTCAGATTTATTTCTTGAGACTCGATGTGATTTTTCAATTCTTGAACATTTTTCTTCTTGATATGTCCTTCTATATTAATAGTTTGAGGAGTGGTAATTCCGTCCAATGCATTACAAGATATGGTCAGATTCATTTCTTCTTTCTCAATGTGATCTTTCACTTCTTGAACCTTTTTCTTCTTGATATGTCCTTCTTTCTTGAGAGTTTTAGGAGTGCTAATTCTTTCCAATGCTTTACAAGATATGGTCAGATTAATTTCTTCTTTCTTTGGGTTTGGTTCCTCATGTATATACTCTTCTTTTGACGTTTCTTGATCCTTTTCTTCCTCCTCTCCACAATCAATGTAAAATAATTTCTTCTCGGCACACTTATGACCTTTAATGTATTTGTTATCACAATTGTAACAAAGCCCCTTTTCTCTTTTTTCTTCCAATTGTTGTGGTGTAACCCTTGTAGGTTGTGGAAGGCTAGGAGAAACAACATTTCCATATTTATAGTTGTGAGGGGTAGACTTCCTTGTTGCCATAATTTTGCTTTCCACTTTGTAACAAAGCCCTTTTTCTCTTTTTTCTTCCAATTGTTGTGGTGTTTCTCTAAAGAAGGTGTTTCTCTTTGTATCCTCATAATGTGCTATCATTTCCTCCATGAAAATTGACCACGTAACAAGTTGTTTACGAGAACAAAACCCTTTATACCATAAAAATTGATCTGGTTCTAAATATGAAGTTGCAATACATACCTTTTGTAGTAGTGGTACACCATGTAGATCAAAATATTGCTCCATCTGTGGTATCCAATTTACTGGATTCTTTCCATCAAACTTCCTCATATCACCTTTTCTTGATTTTAGGAGCTCGATCTTGAAATGACTATAACTCTGTACTTTCAGATCTCAAAGTTCTAAGATTATCTCCTGCAGTAGCCCTCTGAGTCCTCTTTCTAACCCTGCAAGTCCGATTAGAATTTGATTCTCCAAGAAAGATTTATGCCCAATTTCCCAAGATGACCTGATTTTATAATGTTTCAGTAGAGTGAACTTGTATGATGTGCCACGTGTCACTGTTTTGACCTTAAGATCTAAAGACTATGCATAGAAAACTACAGTCCATTCTCTTTCTATAACTTCTTACGAAATTTCAATTTGTTGCTCAGAGAGAGTTATGATGATTTTCCCAAGGTCACCTATTTAGGATGTAATTTAGGAGTCAGGAAAAACCCTAACTTCCTCAAATCATATATCCTAAAATATAGCGAGACAAGATCTAATTTGTACCCGTGATTCAAAACGATTTCTTCTCAAATAGGCTTTTTCTTTAGCTTCTGAAACTTCAGAGCGAAAAGGTTATAGCGAAAATACCATGATGCCCTGTTTTAGATGAAATTCTGGAGCTTGCAAAATCCCTAACTTCCTCATATCATATCTCTGACAATATAGCGAGAAAAGATCTGAAATTTGGATGCGTGATTCAAACGATATCTTCTCAAATGGGTTTTTCTTTTGGCTTCTGAAATGTCGCAGAAAACAAGTTATAAAGAAAATACCACAATGACCTATTTGGAGCAGCGAAACCCTAGAATCCAAAGCTCTGATACCAAATGTTATGAAACCAGCTCACAATAAGATAGAAAAGATAGATCAACACCTTAGAAATAAGCCTCTTCGAGGGGGCAACCTCCTTTACATTACACACATGAAAAATTCTTTGATGACACAAATGACAAGACCTCCTTTCTATATATAGGAGTCAAGGGGTCATAATATAATCAAAGCCGACATGACAATAATAATGTAAGGGCACAATAATAACAATATGGGGACTACATGGGCACAACAATATAATAAGGGGGTTGTACTAATAATAATAAGGGGTTACACTAGTAGTATAGGGACCTAACATGTCAACAATGAAGGGTATGTTTCTTGCATAGTACTGACTCCTTCAGGCTTCTATGTGCACGTATTTTGTGCCTTTGATGTAGAAGCTCCAGTGTCCGTGAAGATCCTCTTCGGCTGCATAAAAGTTTCCTTCACTTTATTCACGTCAATTCCGATCCTTGTCAATAGCCTTGCGTACCCATACATTTTCCTCTGGCTGTTCTCTTTTATCCTCCCCAATAGCTATATGACTCCATGTAACAATATTAACACTGGGCCCATATTTGCGCGGTTTTGATCGCATAATCTAGATGTTCTGCGTAGGCTATTGGGTCTAGGACTTATTTTCATGCATCTTTGATATGAGTATGTGACAATCTTCTATGACATGATCAAACTGTCGACAATAATGACAAGAGGGTGCGTTGGATTCTAACAATCTCATGCAAAGTGACCTGATTCTCCACAATTGTAGCAAATGATCTGACCACAACCTCTTCCAGCTCCTCCTCCTCGTCCTCTTCCTCGTCTTTGGAATCCTCCACACACTGCAGTTGTGTCTTGATCTTGCTGAGGACATGCCTCGCTTTGCACTCTATATGTTGGTGTTTTGTCCATCATTAATTCATAACTTCGGCAATTATGCTCATCATGACATACATACTTATAGAAATTGAAAAACAGTTGTTGAGGAGTCTGCACAAATTTATGTAACAAATGACAATTGTCCATCATATGTTTTCCTATGATCTAGCAAATAGCGCACCATGGTACCACACTTGTACTTCTCCCAACGTATTTTCTGGCTTTAGGGGGACAGGACCTCCCCTACCTAGAAAATTTTGATACACCAAGAAATGGTCCTTGTCGTGACCGTGGCCTTTACATTTCAAACACCATACTTCTACGTGGGTCTCATTCTAGACTTATTTTCCCTCTTTGACACTCTACAACTCCATATGCAAGCTAGCCAACTGTGACTGAATCTGTTGCACTAACAGATTCGTATCCTGAATAGGTGAGGCTTCCAACTTCATAGCAATCTTCATTGCCTCAACCTACATTCCAATATTGTGTTGCAAAAATGGCAATCTCAAATGGGGTAATAACAAAGAAATATACCAATCCTGTGTTGGTCATCCGTGATCTGCATATTAGCCAATTGGAGCAAACATTTCAACCTTTGATTGAAATCCCACGTAGACTCATTTACATTCTTCTTAATTTCCTTAACCTCAGTTAAAGACTAGGCTTGCAACTTAGGATTTTTAAATTCACTATTCAGTGCATCCTTTGTATCTTTTAGCATCGTAGCTGGATGAGTCGAACAATACTTAATATACCAACTCAATGCTCTATCTTGTAATGATGTGACCAGTTGCACTTTCTTTAGATCATCATCCGTTATCTACTATGACTTCCACACAACATCTGTTAGAAACCAAAATTGTTCAGGGTCTTCTGTGCCTAGACCCTTGAATATGAGCATATTTATAGTGTTCACCTTATTGAATAGTGTAGGTGGAGGTGGAGGTGGAGGTGTAGGTGTAGGTGTGTGAGGTGGAGGTGATGGCGAAGGTTGAGTGGATGGATGTCATATTCTCATGATACCCTAACTTATCGTCTATGACACACCTTGATCTATCTTCATAATACTACTTCCTTCATCAATATTAGATGCCCCCAACAAAGGACTATACTCAACACCTAAATATAGATTTATTCTTAACGGCTTTCCACTTCGCGTAGCTCTCGTCAAATCTCAACTAAACATCAATTCAATGGCATAACCCTTTTCTCACGGAATTTTAGTCCAGATATTCAGGGACTTTAGATACTTACCTCTTGTTCCTTTGAAAAACCAACGTTCAGCTTTGCTATAAATGAAATATGTATCGATCGCGAACTTAGTAATGAATCCACCTAAAACATTATCGATCCAATAATCGACAACCCTTACAATCTTGTTTTCTGACACTTCCAGATGCCTTACTAGCTTTGGAGTTGACACAATAGGGTTATCTAACTTCCACGTACCTCGACCATCCACCAATTTAGAAAACCATTCGTATGACTCGCACGAAAAAGAGCTCATAACATCATGTAATTAACCAGATCTACCAATTTTGCACATCTTTTAAGTACCTTTCATGGAAAATTGCGGAAAACACAATGAATATATAGTAAATGCAGAAGTAAAGAGTAACACATAGATACACAAGTAATTCTCCAAAATAGCCTTCATTATGCTTAGATCTTCAATTACAGTCTCTTTCTACCCTACGAACATAGCTGCAGGGGCCTGCACACTCAGCTGTGTACTTACCAAGGTCTCCACGCACAAAACTATAGGATCCTTCCCCTTTGCCTAAGCATAGAAAATAGACTTATTCCTTAGATCAATTACCCATAAATCACTTAGATTTATTCATGACTCTCTATGACTCCTTATATCATCTTCTATTGTAATACCATGGTCCGCAAACCATGATTGGGTCACAAAACAACTTAAATTCTAACCAACTAAGGGGCTTTGACCTTCCTAAAGCCCCTTTGACTCCTATTGATCTTTGCACTCCACTCCTCAAAATGTGGAGACTTTAAAATAATAACAAAATTGTTTACAAAATTGACCCCAGGGGACCTTGTCCCAATAGGCCCCCTTCCTCTTCACCCTCTGTTTCACCCTCTACATTGGTGCGCTCTGTGTTAGACTCATCGAGGTCAATGGTGACCTGTGACATGGTGGAAGATTTCTCCTTTGGTGCTTCTATCTCTTTGGAAAATAGCTTCTCTTTTTTTTCTTCTTTATCCTTTGCAGATTCCTCCTTCTGCTAAGCGGAATTTTCCTTTACTACGGTCTTTTCCTTCGCGGAAGCCTTTTGTGCTTCCTTCTTCTTCTCTTTCGTTGTTGCCATCGCAACTGTGTTTTTCTCTAATTCCTCTTCAGAAGCATTACTTCTCCCTGTTCCTACATCATTTGGGGTGAGCCAGACACTCTGCCATTTATTGGTGACCCCCATAATGTCATCTTGAGTGACAAAGTATGGAAACTTGTGCCAAGTGCTCGTGGCATATTTCTTCGCATGGATAAATAGATTATGAAAATCATCCTTGAAATCAATGACATTCATATATGGGCATGAAAGCTTGGTGATAACCATTGGCCAATGGTTGATCACCATCCTCAACTCTGATTCAAACAGGACCCATAATATTTTTGTCTCCCTTATGCACTAAGGGTCCTTCGTCGCCCACAACGAGGCGAATTTGGGAGCTTTGCATAGACCGAGATCTATCTTAGGAATATGTGATGATAAATAAGTGGATACTGACTAAGAAGGTCATCAAGAAGTGGATAGATCGAAAGCTGCATGAATTTGCAGCAGAGGAAAACATGAATTTATGTCTGTCGAAGGAAGAGTGGTTGAATAGATACCTGTATACAGAAGAACACGAAATTTTCTTCTACTCTTTTTCATGCGATTTATATGAATGGTTGTTTAAATTGGTGGATGGTCAAGGTACATAAGCTAAAAAACCATATTGTTTGGACTCCAGAGCTAGTGAGGCATCTGGAAGGGTCAAAAAACAAGATCGCGAGGGTTGTCGATTATTGGATCAATATTTTTTTTGGGGATTCATTCCTAAGTTCGCAATCGATACATCTATCAGTTATAGTGAAGTTGAACGTCAGTTTTCAAAGGACCAAGAGGTAAGTATCTGGATTCCCTAAAAACCTGGATTAAAATTCTATTGTGTAAGAAAAGGATTATTCCATTGAATTCATGTTTAGTCAAGATTTGATGGGAGCTACACGAAGTGGAAATCCATTTAGAGGAAATCTAGATTCAAGTGTTCAGTACAGTCCTTTGTTGGGGACAACTGATAGTGACGAAGGAGGTAGTATTCTGAAGACACCTCAAGGTGCGTCGCAGATGGTAAGTCAGGGTATCGCGGGAATACCACATCCATCCACTCCACCTCCACTATCATCTCTACCTCACACACCTACACCTACACCTCCACCTCCACTATTCAATATGGCGAATGCCATGAAGATGCCCACATTCAAGGGTCTCGGGACAGAAGATCCTGAAATTTTTTTGTCTGTAGAAGATGTTGTGTGGAAGCCACAATAGATAATGGATGATGATCTGAAGAAAGTGTAGCTAATTACAACATTGCAAGATAGAGCGTTGAGGTGGTATATTAAGTATTGTTCGATTCATCGAGATGTGACGCTGAAAGATACGAAGGATTCACTGAATAATGAATTTAGAAATCCTTATTCGTAAGCCCAGTCTGTAACTAAGGTGAAGGAAATTAATCAGAATGTAAATGAGTCTATGTGGGATTTCGATCAAAGGTTGAAATGTCTACTCCAATAGGATAATATGCAGATCATGGATGATGAACACAAGGATTGTTATATTGCCTCACTATTACCCCATTTGAGATTTCCACTGTTGCAACAGAAGATTGGAATCCAAGCTAAGGTGAAAGTTGAAAGCCTCACCTATTCAGGATACGAATCTGGGAGTGCAATAGATTCAGTCGTAGTTGGCTAGTTAGCATATGGAGTTGCAGAGTCTCAAAAAGGGAAAAGAAGTTCAGAATGAGACCTACTCATAAGTAATTAACATCATGTAATTAACAAAATATAATTATGAAAATATCATGTTCTTTTGTATACAGGTATCTATTCAACCACTCTTCCTTTGACAGGTGCAGATTCCATTTTTCCTGGGTTGCAAATTCATGCAGCTTTTGATCTATCCACTTCTTTATCTCTTTCTTAGTCAGTATCCACTTATTGGTCATCACATATTCCTTAGATAGATCATAGTCTATGTGAAGCCGCCGAATTTGCCTCGATGTGGGTGACATAGGACGCTGAGTGCGTAAGGGAGACAAAAATATTTTGGGTCCTGTTTGAATAAGAGTTGAGGAAGGTGATTAACCAACAACCATTTCTATTACCAAGCTTACATGCCCAATATACGAATGTCACTGATTTCAAGGAATATTTTCATAATCTATTTATCCGTGTGAAGGAAGATGCCACGGGCACATGGCACAAGTTTCCATAATTATTCATCAAAGATGACATTATGGGGGTCGTCAGTAAATGGCCAAGCGACTGTCACCCCATCTGATGTGGGTGTAGGGAGAAGTAAGGCTATCGAAGATGAAGCATAGAAAACCAAAGCTGTGATGGAAGCAACAAAAGAGAAGAAGAAGGAAACACAGAAGGCTTCCGCGAAGGAAAATGCTACGTCGTAGAAGGAGGCATCTCCATAAGAGAAAGACATGTGGTCCATCTTCATACAATTATGATATCATCATCTTTATGCTATGCATAGGTTTCTGGGTTTGGTATTCTTTTCTTGCATCTTTTTTATGTGTATGGGACAATTCTCTATGAAATGATCAAATTGTTGACAATATTGACAAGAAGGGTGCATTGGATTCTTACAATCTCAACAAAGTGACCTGGTTCTCTACAATTGTAGCAAGTGATCTAGCCACGACCTCTTCCAGCTCCTCCTCATCCTCCTCATCCTCCTTCCTAGAACCCTCCTCGTCTTGTAGTTATGCTTTCTCATTCTGGACTTATTTTCCCTTTTTGAGACCCTGTCCCTTATCCATTATAGTCTAGATGGTTACTTAGATCTCACCCAAGAGACCCAGGTTCAAGTCCTAGAAATGGAACCAATAGTTGGTTTGAGGGGGCTTGGACCCAGGTTCAGAGTTAGCTGCACTAACCAACAAAACCCTACACTAACAGCCCTTTCAGCAACAATCCGCGTAGCGTAGGCTACAGTCTCACCTGAGGCAGTATTGGGGGATGCCAGATCCAAGTTTTTGCATCCAAAGGACTATGTCATGTGTTTATGTTACTTCTAGGGATTTATTTTGACCTTCACAAACCCTAACCCTTAAAACCCAGAAATTACAATAACTTACAGATAACATATTTAAACTTTTCATTAATAGCTCTAAACCTTCATAACATCATGTAATTAACTAGATCTACCACTTTCACACATCTGTGAAGTACTTTTCATGGAAACTTGCAGAAAGAAAAGTGAATATATAGTAAATGCAGAAGTAAAGAGTAACACTTATATACATAATTAATTCTCCAAAATATCCTTTATTATTCTCAGATCTTCAATTACAGACTCTTTCTACCTTGTGAACACAATTGCAGGGGCCCGCACACTTAGCTGTGGACTTACCAAGGTCTCCATGCACAGAGTTGTAGGAGCCTTCCCCTTTGCCTAAGTACAAAAAATAGACTTCTTCCTTAGATCAATTACCCATACATCATTTAGATTTATTCATGACTCTCTATGACTCCTTTTTCTATCATCTTCTATTACAAAACCATGGTCGACGAACCATGGGTGGGTCACAAAACAACTTAACTTCTAACAATCTAAGGGGATTTGAACTTCCTAAAGTTGCTTTGACTCCTATTGACCTTCGCGCTCCACTCCTCAAAATAAGGAGACTTTACACTAATAACAAAATTGTTTACAAAATTGACCCCAGGGGACCCTGTCCCAATAGTGTCCCTACTCCTTAGAAGAAGAGGGTTGTCAAACGTTTTTTAGTCTTAGCTGGATACTATAGGATATTCATAAAGGATGTTTGCAAAGTATCCTCACCATTGTTTGGACTACTGGCCAAGGACTCTGACATTTGTTGGTCAGAAAGCTACCAAGAGGCCCTAGAAACCTTAAAGGACATGTTGACTACAACAACCATACTCTGAGGCCCAAATTGGGCTCTTCCTTTCCACATCCATGCTCATGCCTCTGAAAAAGCTATAGGAGCAACCCTAGTCCAGATAGATGACGAGTTGTCTTATGCCATTTACTTCATTAGAAAAATTTTGTCCAAAGCTGAATTGAACTATACTATAACTGAAAAGGAGCTCCTAGTTGTTGTCCATTCCTTGAACAAATCTAGACACTACAACATTGGTTACCAGACCTTTGTACAAACTAACCATGTTGCTAGTAAATATTTAATGAACAAGCTTGATGTGAATGCCATAATTATTAGATGGTTTCTCTTATTACAATAGTTTGATCTAACTATCATTGATAAGCTTTGTAGAGAAAATGTAGTTGCAATTTTTTTGTCTAGACTTGCTTTTCCTACAAGTAAGGAAGGAATGGTTGATGATTAACTTCCAGATGTGAATTTATTTTCTATTTTAGTTCTCTCTCCATGATTTGATGACATAGCCAACTACGTATTGGTTGCATAGTTCCCTCCAAATCTATCCTCCAAGGAAAAAAGCAGAATTGTAAGAAAGAATGTGCATTCACTTGGATCGGGGGAAATATCTTCAAGCAAGGCCCAGATCAAATTTTGAGGACATGTGTCAAGGAGGAGGAAGTCTTTGACATCCTTCTAGGTTGTCATGATGGGACTTGTGGAGGTCACTTTGCAGCTAAGATGACAACCTTCAAGGTACTGCAAGATGGCTACTTCTAGCCCACTCTCCACCAAGATGCAAGAAGATACACCAGTTGATGTGATCAGTGCCAAAGTATGGGGAAAACTACACCCAAAGATGAAATTCCTTTGCAACCTCAAGTGACTCTTGAGCCATTTGACAAGTGGGGCATGGATTTCACTGGGACTATTGATCTACCATCAGGGTAGAAAAAGTACATAATTGTATGCACTGATTATTTGACAAAGTGAGCTGAGACCAAGGCTATCAAGGTAGAAACATAAGAGAAAGTGGTTGAGTTCTTAAGGGATGATATATTCAACAACTTTGTGTACCCTAGAGAACTAGTCACTGATCAAGGAGCTCAATTCACATCACACCTGATTGAGAATTTGTTTAGGCAGCATAAGATCAAACAGAATAAGTGAACTGCTTTATCAACCTCAAACCAATGGACAAGTAGAGGTTACTAACAAAGCATGGGAAGGCATCCTCACCAAGGTTGTGAGAAATGATAGGAAATATTGGGCTGACAGACTAGTTGAGGCCACTTGGGCCTATAATACAACCTAGAAGAGAACCTCTAGCTTCACCCCTTATGAATTTGTTTATGGAAATAAGGATCTTCTCTCCATTGCATTTGAGTACAACACTTTAAGAATGGAAACATAGTTGGATTTGGGTGTTACAAAGGCACAACAAGAGAGGTTGCTCCAACTCAATGGTTTGGATCAATTCAAGATGTAGACCCCCCTACACACTGAAGTTTCTTGGGTAGCGGATCCCCCTCGTAATGGTTTTGGGGCTTAAAGCCAAGTTTTGGGTCAATGTAATGTAAAGACCCCGCAAAATGTAGGCGCGGAGCACGAGAGTCTAAGATAGTCTGCCCTAAAATATTGTAATTTAATATAGAATGTGTTGGCCTACCCATGGTCCGCGGACCATGGGGATGTATAAATAGAGCGAGGCTCTAAGTGTAGAAGTCAATTTTTAGATCTGAAGTGATATGAGTTTTTGAATGGGAAATTCGCTCTAAGTCTGTAAGTTTGAGTCGTTGTTGGTAGTAGTAAGAATAGGCTCTGCAGTTATGTGCGAAAAGGCCTGGTAGAGTCTGCAGCTGCATGCGCGGACCCCTGCAGTTGTGTGCACAGGGTAGGAAGTGGATTGTAACTGGAGAAAGCATTAATAAAGATAAGTTGGTTTTGGAATATCGCATATCTGTTTATGAATCTGTTTACAGTTTATGATTGCAAGCATGTATGTTTATGTTGAATAGTAAATGAAAGTATTGGGCCCACTTAATTTAATTCAAGATATATAATAATAATCAGCACAGTAAAGGGTAAAGAACATTCGCACTCGTCATCCAAGCCGCGCAAAGGTAGTTGCACTGAACAGACAGTTTCACAGAAGTAGCGTAGCATGTAGGATCAGTTTGCGAACTTTCCAGACCTCATCAAGACATCCCTAGGGTGCAGAAACCTGGTTCCAGCACCCTCCCATACTACCTCGGGTGAGACCTTAGTCCGCGCTCCATGGACTGTTGCCGAAAGGGCCAGTAGTTTCGGGATTTGTTTGGCTAACTCATAACTAAACTTGGATCAGGCCCCAATAAGTCAACAAATGGTTCCATTGCCAGGACTGGGATCTACGGACTGGGATCTGCCTAAGGGATGTCTGATGTCAGAACACTAGAACCCTACGAAGAAGGAAATTGAAGATTGGCTAGATCAGAAGCTTCATGAGTTTGTAACACAGGAAAACAAGACTCCATAGATATCCGAGAAGAGGTGGCTAGATCACTACATATATACGGAAATCCATGAGATCTTCTTCGTGACCTTCTCTTCAAAGCTATATGATTGGATCGTGAGGTTAGCTGACAGCCAGGGAAGGTACAAGCTCGATCAACCAATAGTGTGGACCTCGGAGTTAGTACGCAGACTAGAGGCATCAGAAGATAAGATCGCGCGGGCTGTGGAACATTGGCTCGACTGAATAATAGGAGGGTTTATCACTGAGTTTGTGACAGACACGACCGTAAGCTATAACGAAGCAGAATGACGTTTTCTCAAGGGACCCTGAGGTAGGTACATTAAATCTATGAATACCTGGATTAAGATGTTGTTATGTGAAAAACGGGTTATGCGAATACATTAATAAGTGGAGCAACGCGGAGCGAAAATATATACAAAGGGATCGAAGGGTTAGGGAACAGTCCTTTAATTTCACCCTCGCAAGAGAGTGAGGAAGAGTGTGCTCTGGTCTCTTTGAGAAGTGCGGTTAGTTTGATAGGACAACACATTCCATAGTTATCACCTCCACTTACGCCATCACCCACTTCACCTACTTCACCTCCATCTTCAACCACTCCACCTCCACCAAACCCGCAGTTCAACATGGTGAGCGCGATCAAGCTACCCGTATTCAAAGGAGTAGGGAACGAGGATCCAGACCAGTTCTGGATCGTGGTAAGAGCAGTGTGGGAAGCACAAGGGGTCACTGATGTCAACATTAAGAAGGCCACATTGGTAAGCGCACTACAAGATCACGTGCTGACATGGTATATCAAGCACTCGAATGATCACCCAAATGCAGGAATAGTGGATATCTAGAATGCGCTGAACAGAGAGTTTAGCCGACCGAAATCAGAGACACAGACGATCATCGGATTTAATAGATCGCGATGCTTCCAGGTGAGACCCCATGGGATCTAGATCAGAGGCTGAAAAGTACAATCCACGAGGCTAATATGACACTAATCGATGTGCAACACCATGTGTGGTTTGTGGCATCTTTGACACCACACCTGAGAACGACGCTATCATAGCAGAAGCTCTCAACCCAGGAAGAAGCATTAGAAATGACAATGAGGTTGCATGAAACACTAATACAAGATCTGGGGTTGGGAGTCCAACAAATCCATGTGCAACTGCAAAACCTATGCTTTGAGATGTAGAGTTTAAAGCAGGATAGGGAACCCCGGCCAAAAGCGCGCGAAGAAGTGTGGTGCATAAAATGTAAAGGCCAGGGCCACGATAAGGATCACTATCCAATATTCACGAATTATTTTGCAAGAGGGGGACCAATGCCATTGAGACCAGAGGCACAGGCGGGCCCAAGTGTGGCACCTGCGCTCTGGTGCGCGGTTTGTCAGGTGGGAGGGAAGCACACGACGGACAACTGTCACCTGTTGCATAAGTATACACAGACTTTGCAACAATTGTTTTGTAATTTCTATAGATTAGTGGGCCCTGATGAGCGAAATTGTCGAAGTTATGAATTGTTGATGGATCAAACACCTACCTACAGCATGTAGACCAAGGTGCGAGGTCAGGATCTAGCTGCAGCAATAGTGCACGGTGGATTCCAAGGATGTGGACAAGGACAAGGAGGAATGGGACCCGGACGAGGGTGCGAACAGTTAATTTGCTATAATTGCAGAGGAACTAGGCACTACGCACGTGACTGTATGAATCCAACCAGAACATGTTGTTCGTATTGTTATCAGTTTGATCATGAAGTGGTAGATTGTCTGACATTGATCACAGAGATGCGCGAGAAAGGGATACTACAGCCTACTTCAACTCAGAATATCCAAATGATGAGGTCTGGACCACGCGAAGAAGACCCCAATGTGAACATGGTGCTCAGAAGCGGCGTGACCACAGGGGAAGATAAGGGAAAGCAACCTGAGGATGATACATGGGTTTGCAAGGCTCCTATGAAGGAACCTGAGTTTGACTTGGAACGCGCAAGGGAAACGTTTATGGAAGCTAAGAAGAGCTTCACGGAGGCCTCTACTTCAAGTAGTAAGGATCAACCAGAGCCAAGAATGGATCCTTCTATGCTTACTACCTTTTTAGAGACATGCATGAAACTATTGTGCGATAATAAGGCAACTAAAGGACTACAAGAGCTGATCACTAGGTGCGCAGGGTCGGTTGAACCACGTGTAGTCTGGAAGCTGGGAAAGCATGCCTTGCACACTGGGAGGGAAATGAGATTGACGACACAGATTGGCGAATATGAGATGGATCAGGTAATCCTAGACCTGGGTTCAGACACAAATGTGTTACCAAAGTAGAAATGGGAATGCATGGGTAGGCCCGCATTATAGTGGTCCCCTATTCAATTACGGATGGCGAACCAGCAAAAGATCTTGCCCATGGGAAGGTTGCAAGGGGTAACAATTGATATCGAAGGCATGAGCACGCAGATGGACTTTGAGGTAATAGAGATTGTTGATGATAGCAACCCTTACCCTGCGTTGCTAGGAATAGACTGGGCCACGATATGAATGGAGTCATCAACCTGGAGAAGCGGAAGATGATTTTTGAGAAAAAGTCCCTACGCGTAGTAGTTCCGTTAGATCCAGCCGAAGGAGCGCACTACATTGAACCTGTGCACGACAAAGACAGCGACGATGAACTGGATTCCATTTCCCAGATAACGACGCAAGACCAGGATCAGGTGAACCTGACTGTAGATGGGAGAATCTCATGGGAACATAACAGTTCCTATACTTTAGATTCAGATGAAGAAATAGAACGTTGGCAAAACTGGTTGCACGAAGTAACAACGCTAAATTGTAACATGACGATTAGATCACTGCGGTGTGTGACGACCGAAGCAAGGGAACTGCCAACATATGATGGGGAGATAGGCATGGATGAATTCTTAGATAAATTCAAAAGGGAAGTGCAAGAACAACAGCGGTACGGTGCGATGGAATGGGCATTGCACGCGACACCTACACATTGGTGGAATACACACCAAAAGAATATTGGGAACTGGCGTGAATGCAGAAGGTGGATGCACTTATAGTTTAGAAGTCCCCAACATTGAACACAAGTCGGGTAGCCAGGGAAAAGCAGTTTTTGTGCCCACCTGTGTTGATTGGTGTAGGCGTGTGCAGTGCAAGCACATCCTAGGCTAAGGATAAAAAATAAGAACCCAACGCGGCAGCAGGAAAAGCGACGCACACCACAAATACCCCAAGTCAGAGCATTCACAAAGCTACGTGGAATCATGAATAGAGTTTTCCAGGCGAGACAAACGGATTAGGACCTGCACATACCAATGGTTCGATGGGCCTATAGGACCATAAGCAAAAACTGGAGCACGGAAATGACCCCAACAGTGAGAAGAAGAGAGGAAACTAGGAGGATAGAGAAGAATCCCCAGACCACAGCTCCCACAGTTGGGACAGTATGTGAGGACTTGGGTAAAGGAATTAGGTAGTTGCAAGAATCCATTCGGCGAGCGAGCATGAAACTTCGCAAACTCGATGATGAGTGGGCATGGCTGAGGAAGAGAAGTGTGACATTGGATGAAGAAATCAAGAAACTGGAAACCGAAGTTGCGCAGGTGGGCCATGAGAAACTAAGCATGATGGGATCAAGTCTAGCTGACCCTACTACTGCATTAGAAAGAATTGTGACCCTGCTATCATGGCTACAACTGCACCCTACTAAATAGGGGAGCGTACCATATAAAGAAGAACGCAATGCACTACCAGATGCAAGGGTATTTGAAGGGTGACCATAGCCCAGGCTAGCAGAAAAATGGAAGCCTCACACCGGGGGTGCAACCACCTAACTATCTGTAGGAAGCACAGTCTCAACACTCCAAGCAGTTGAAAGAAGGCGTGGGACTATAAACGAGTCTGCAGGAGAGCTGTGCGGAAGGAGGGTTCCGTGTAGGGCTTGTATGTCATAGGGATCGCGGTCGCGCATAAGGGATTGCGCTACTATGTGGACAGGCTGGAAAGTGACCATTGTTGTCACTGTTCATGACAAGATGGTCAATTTAAGACAATGAGGAGTGGACGACAGGCAATTAAGAAACAGAGTCAAAACTAGATTTGAAATGATCTACCACCAATATAGCATTAATGAGCTAGAAAAGGGGGGAACGGTCGAATTTGAATTTCAACAGGCCTATAAATCACAGCTGGTCATCCACCAAACAAACCATGGCATCTTGAGAATTAAGTTATTGCGCTATCCAATAGGTATGGACCCATCAAACTTCGACGCTTTGAGAGTAAGCCTAATGTTTGCAACATTACCAAAAGAGACGCAGGACCTTCTAGATAGCGTAATGTCGACAACCAAGGACACTACGCTGAGTCCAATGCCAATGGTGGGAGATGTACCAAAAATTCCCAAACAGGTAGCAGGACCGGTCTGGATGTTTCCGCAAAACCCGCTGTCTGGTAAGCGATTTATGAAAGATAAGGGCAAGACGGTGAATCTTGAGACAAAAGACAAAATTTTGTTTAAAATTTCGTCTCTGGGCCATGTGCCCACGATGAAACTTGAAGATTGGGACCTCACAGATAGCAACAACTTTCTTGCAAAAATACAACACAAGCTTCAACAGACATTGAGTATATTGAACCAGCGATCACAAGCTTGTTGCTCTTGCACAAAAAGTTCACGCCTTTGACATCTCAACTAGAGCTAAAATCCTATGAGGGGTCATGTTTTGTTAAGCTAGCAAAGCAGAATTAGCATCATCAATTAAGCGAATTAGTAGGGACAATGGAGTAGGAGCTTGAAGGAGCGTTGTAGGAGGTAATGACGGAGCAACAAATTGTAGTATGTCACTCAGGGATGCCGGACCACAAAGCCTTGGCAGCACGACTTGCCACACTGATAGGGTGACTCGAGGATGAGTCACGATGATTGTGTTGGGGCCCTGTTGGGTAGCGGATCCCCCGCGTAATGGTTTTGGGGCTTAAAGTGAAGTTTTGGGTCAATGTAATGTAAAGACCTCGCAAAATGCAGGCGCAGAGCGCGAGAGTCTAGGGTAGTACGCCCTAAAATATTATAAATGTATAAATAGAGTAAGGCTCTAAGTGTAGAAGTCAGTTTTTAGATCTGAAGTGATATGGGTTTTTGAATGCGAAATTTGCTCTGAGTCTGTAAGTCCGAGTCGTGGTTGGTAGTAGTAAGAATAGGCTCTGCAGCTATGTGTGCAGAGGCTTGGTAGAGTCCGCAGCTGCGTGTGTGGACCCCTGCCGCTGTGTGCATAGGGTAGGAAGTGGATTGTAACTGTAGAAAGCATTAATAAAGATAAGATAGTTTTGGAATATCGTGTATCTGTTTCTATGTTTTTGTTTATGCATCTGTCTATAGTTTATGATTGTGCACATGTTTGTTTATTTTGAATAGTAAATGAAAGTATTGGGCCCACTTAATTTAATTCAAGATCTATAATAATAATAAGCACAGTAAAGGGTAAAGAACATTCGTGCTCATCATCCAAGCCGTGCGAAGGTATTTTCATTGAACAAACAACTGCGCAGAAGTACCGCAGCACATAGGATCGGCTCGTGAACTTTCCAGACCTTATCAAGATATCCCTAGGGTGTGGAAACCTAGTTCCAACACCCTCCCATACTACCTCAAGTGAGACGTCAGTCCGCGCTCTGAGGACTGTTGCCTAAAGGGCCGATAGTTTTAGGATTTGTTTGGCTAACTCACGACTAAACCTAGGTCAGGCCCTAATAAGCCAACAAAGTTATTCAAGTATAAAAAAAGGTTTGGCAAGACAAAAACATCAAGGATAACGTTTTTGAAGAAGGATATTGGGCTCTGCTATATGACTCCAGGTCAAGGACTTCAAAGGAAAATTGATGACAAGGTGGCTCGACCCATATCTGATAGAAAAGTGTCATGATAATGGGGCTATGCAAATCAAGACCATTGACGAAGAAGGTATCCCCTTGCATGTCAATGGATATAGATTGAAAGCCTATAAAAGACCTTTTTCAAAGGAGGAGTTGATTAGTACGATCAATAAGGAAGTGAATGTGCTTAGAAGTGGCTTAGCTTCCAGCTCACCAAATTCTTGAATATTGTTTTTATTTTTGAAAAAAAGAGAAAATAGAGGAAAATAAGAAAAAACAATAAGGGACCTAGGTGAAAACCTCTATGAGGCAGCTGAGGCCAATGTTTGGGTTGAAAACCTCCTTGAGGTAGCCCAACAATGAAAAAAGGAAAATAAAAAGATCCCTGGGTGAAAACCTCCCTTGAGGCGCCTAGGGCAGGAAAACATGATGAAAACCTCCTTGACCTGTGTGTCTTTCAAAAAAAAAATAGAGATAAAAAGAGAAAAAGAAAAACAAAGTGCCATGGCAAGGACCTCAAACCTTCCCCCTAATAAAATTTTGTGATTTTTGCAGTTTTTTAAAGACAACAAAGGACTCAGAGTTCAAGGGACAACAAGAAAATCATCACACCAATTTGTCCTCCATTCACTTCACATATTCCATGCCTACCATTTCTCCATCATCCATCCTCACCTCCAGGCATAAAAAATGAAGTTTTATCATTTTTCTAGCTTCTATAGGGTTTCCTATAGTTACTACAAGAAGATCCTGTAGTACTAGAGGATCTCCTGAAACACTACACGAAAGGAGTGTTGATTGGAAAATGATGATACAAGCCTAGTATAGGTTGAAAAGGAGGACCCTGAACCTCACCATATATAACTCAACACCAGCTGATGACCATACCCACCTCTATGTTCATAAAAAACAACAACAACAACAAAACAAAACTCAGAAAAATGAAAAATTACAAAAAAAGAGAGTCCAAGGGAAATTACATAATTGGACTCCCTCAGCTATCACTTCATCTACTTCATTATCATCTCTCCACTCCTACATCACCACCCATCCCCCCTTCAAGTAAAAAAAACAAAAAAATAATGAAGAAAATGCAGGTACAAGGTTTCCTATAGTAACTACAGGATCCCTTGTAGCAACCTGTGTTATGAAAACAACATATTAACTCCTCATTCACCTTCACCACCCATGTAAATAGAGATCTCCAGCATATCTGCAAGAATTGTGACTCCTATGCAGAGCTCAGCAGTAGCATCAAACACCAATCACCTACACACCACAACAAAGAAAATAACTACTTCAGCAAGAAAAAATCAACAGAAAGATGACCAAGGGAGAGCACTTACCTGAATAGCAAAAGCACAAAAAAGTCACCCTCCAGCATGCATCGACCAAGAGAAGGAAGGTATAGATATGGCACCTCATCCAAACTCTTCCCCAAGTTTGATATGATAAAAGTGTAGGACTATGAAAAATTTAATTTTTATAAGCCGGAGGTGGCCAATTAGCTTGGCCACTCTCAGCTCAAGGAAAAAATTAAACTCCCAGTCAGTAGCCACGTCACAATATCACATCAAGGAGCATCAGTCAAAAAGGTGGTCAAGTTAATTTGTGTGAGAGTGGGTGATGATTATGAGGGGAGGCTGCATGATAACCAACGGTGGGCCAATTGTCTCAAAGAGGAAATATCATGCACTTCCAGCCAACACAACACTCAAAGGAATCGACCATAAATAGAAAAAAATTCCAAAATTTAATGCACCCATCATTCATTTCGAGATGAGGAAGATTGGGACCACCTTGGAGAGTCATCAAGGAAGCAAACTTATTTTATCCACCATACAGGAAACAAAACTACATGAAACAAAACTATAGGAACAACTACAGGAAACACAGAGAGTTGTAGGAAGCATTGGAAATTCACAAAGAATATTGCAAGGGGGTGCCTAGGATCTAGTAGTTGAGAAATTCTCTTATCCAGAGAATCACAGTGAAAGGTAGGTGGCTCATATCTCCTGTGTTTTGACTTGATCGGTAGGAAATGGAAAAGAGAAACAAATATGATTTTTCTAGTAATTACAATGGGCCTAGGTTTTAGACAAAATTTTGTGACGTTAAAGAAAATTGTGTGGAGATAGAACTAAAAATTGCAATCATCCTCCAAAAATTATAAACTATCTGTCACCCTAAAAAACACTAAAGGTAACCCACTAAAATCCATACATTCAACTCACCAGAGAAGAGAAATGATAGGAGGATTCAATAGAAGGGAACCCACAGACACATCTAGGATACACCTCCATCCCCCTGTGATATAAATATTTAGAAGGCATCACCAGTTGGGATTCTTTGAGATGCTCAGAGGGTATGATGATGATGTAGCTCAAGAATTTTCCATGGTACTCAACTCTCAGGCTAGAACCAATACTACTATTGTGGTAAGAGGATTGTTAATTACAATTAATCTTAAGGTAATTAGCATAATCACTACACTTCCTCAAGGGGTGCAATGGATAAAGGAGGATAAGGCTAGCAACAATTTTGTTAATAATTTATTTTTATTAAAAGGTGAAGAGCCAATTGAGGAAAAAAATGGGATCAGAAGGGAGATCCTTCCCTATCCTTGGAATGAGGTGAGAAATCACATTCTGAAATATGTTTCTTCTGAAGGGAAGCTCAATATAGTCTATGGCTACCAATTTAGACTCCTCAATAAGTTGCGATTTAAAGAGGCATTACCCATTGACAGAAGACTCAGTGTACCCTACTTCTTATTGCAATCAATAGTAGCATGAGCCTAAAGGTACAAGAGCAGAAACATTAGTAATTGACACATCATGGACTCATTAAGCTAATACTAGAGGATGCCTTGAGCCATCTAAGAATTCCTATTCTATGGTCCACATTTAGAGACATGGATAGAGAGGCTATAATTGAAATCAAAGCCATTGAATATGATAGGGACCAAACCTCTAGTGGTGAAGACGAGGCAGAAGAAGATGAAGAAGAACTAGAAGAAGAAGAAGAGGTGGAAGAAGAAGAGGAGGCAAAAATAGATAAAACAGAGGAGGAAGAAGAACTAGAAGAAGAACCAGAAGAGAAGAAGAGGCCGAAGAAGAAGAGGAGGTAGAAACATATAAAATAAAGGATGAAGAAGGAAAATAAGGATAATAAGAGAAAATTGAAGAGGAAGAGTAGAAGGAAGAAGCAAGCCTTGAGAAACATACCAAATAAGGGGAGGAATCTCCAAGGTTGTCCCCTGAACCCACTGAGAAGGAGGTATTTGCTGCCTTGACTTCCCTAAGCACACCTAACAAATCAAAATGGAAAAGATAGAGGCACAATCCCCTCTATTTCAAAACAAGGAGAAGTACCAAGATCAAACAAGGGAGGCCACAAACACCCATGAGGACTCCAATCATAATTGAGGAGTCACCAAAAAAGAAAGAAGAGCTAGTTTCCCTAGAAATAAAAGTTAAAGAGGGCACATCAAAACAAGATACCCCAAAGTATCCCATCACCTATGTTAGGAAACATGTCACTAGGTTAGCATCATCAAAGAAAGATAAGGCACCTGTGACCCGATTACAGAGAGGAAGAAACCATCTATAGGATCCTCATACAGTCCCATAGGAAACTTTGTCTGTACTACAGGAAACACGGAAAAAACTATAGGAAGGACATCAGGGATAGAAGAAAGGCAAGGAGGAAGCAACACAAGCGTAGGAGGAGGTAGCTTCTCCAGAAACATCTAAGGGGGAATTCCAAGAGCTACAAGAGCCTAGCCCACAACCAAATTTGAGCTCTTACTGCAAGTTCATTGAGGGAGGTAGGGTAATACCACAAAGATTTGCAATCCCTCTCTTCTTTGAGCTTGAGAAAGAGAAAGGAAGGACACATCGTTGGATGAAAATTTCCAAGTCAAAGAAGGTAGAAGATGTTGGAAATATGGAAGAGAAACTCCTAGATATGGGTAGGAAGTTGAGTGAGATGAGAGATAGGGAAAAAATTTTGAGATCTCAACTACAGGAAGAAAACACATGGTTAAGGAGGTAGTTGCAGGAAAAAGAGAGCCAATTGGCTGCCATGGAAAGCCTCTCCATGGGGGCACTTCAGTGTAGGATTCCATCAAGATCATATGCACTATACCTCAAAGATCAATGGCTACAATTTCATATTAAGACACTAGAACAATAGGGGACTATGCCTTTCCAAGAGTATAGGAAGTTCATTGAACTATGTGACAAGAGCACCCTGGAAGATAAGGCCAAGATATGTGAATTCTTCCTACACAGATTGGCCTTAACATATTTGAATGTGTGGGACACCAATGCAAAGTTGGGGGACTTACAAATAATGTCCCTTGCATCATGGATGAATCATGAGGAGCCAAGGGCTAAGTAAGTGAAGAGGATATTGTAAAAGGAGGGAAAGGAGCCCCTTTACATCATAGAAGAATAGATAAATTCAATGGTTGTCATTAGCACCCACAACATCATCTCCAATGATGCCCAACTTGCACCAAGATACCTAGCTACATAAGAACATGCCATCACCCACTTTGAAGGCACCTTGAGGTTGTTGGGAAATGAAAGACAACAAGCATGCCAGATGAGATGGAGTAATATACCACATAGTCTAAAGATCAGAGAGTACCATTCCCCTAAGATATTGAGGAATGCACTGGAAAGGACCCCACTGTATTGCAAAGACTAAAAATCAATTAGATTGGGTTGAAACTCAGTCCACCCTTGCTGATGGTTCTGACAAAAGGTAGGAAGGAAGAGGAGGAAAGAAAGGAGTGGGAAGAAATAAAGAAACATGCAGAGTTCTATCCTCAAGAGGAAACTCCATCAACAAAGACTTGGGAAGTCAGAGAGACCATAAGAGCTATGAAAGATATGGACATAGACTAAGTTTCTCAAAGGATAGAAACACCTTCACTTAGTGGGTGATGATGAGGCTCATTAATAGGTAAAATATATGGGTCTTAATTCCACTCTCTAGGTGTTGGCTTGATCGGCCCTGACCCAGGTTCAATGTTAATTAGCCAAGGAAATCCCTACACTACTGGCCCTTTTGGCATTAATCCATAGAGCGTGGAATGAAGTCTCACCCGAAGCAGTATGGGGGGATGCAGGAACCAAGTTTTTGCACCCTGAGATGGCTGTGATGTCATTTTATACCCTAGGTTTGCCTTCACGCAGATCGCTAAGCCCTTTAAGGCTTATCGATATACTTCTCTTAATTGTCCTTTAGACCTCCGTGAAGTTCTACGACTATCCTTCACGTACCCTAAATCAGTAGATCAGGAACTTACACACCTATGTAATTATCATTACTTCTGTATTTACCCAAATTAGCTTAAGTCTTGGATAACTTTAACATGCGTTATGATTATCTTCACGTAAACATATATTCTTACTTGCGTCCATATGACAAAGAATCACATATAGATTCGCACATCAATACAACATTAAATCATAAACCCAGTATTCAACATAACATAATCTCATGCATTCATAACAAAAGTAAAATAGCTCATACACAGGTAATTCTAGAATACTTCTCTTTATTGATGTTCAGATCTCTCTCACAGACTCTAACTACCCTGCGCACACAGTTGTAGGGGTCCACACACTCAGCTGGGGACTTCTACCCTAGGTCTCTATGCACTCAGCTGCAGAGCCTCTTTCCTACACTGAGACTCCTCACTCTTAGCTTTCATAGACCCATTACATTAGTTAGTTACCAAAAACTACTAAGAACTCCAGACTACCTTAAACTCTTCTAAGGTTGTCCTTTTTATACATTCCCATGGTCCGTAGACCAAGGATGGATCTCATAAAGCTGACACAAGTTACTTAAACTAAGGGCGGAAACCCTAGATGACTCTTTACATCTTCACGCTCTGCAGCCACAAAATGTGGAGACTTTACATTATTTATACAAAACATGGGCCTTTAGCCCCAAAACTTGGGCTTTTAACCCCAAAATTGACCTTAGGAGAACCGTTCCCAACAGGCCCCCAACACAAATCTGGTGTCTCGCCCTCGCGTCACTCTGCTAGCGTGGAGATCTTGTCGCGAAGACCTCCCAACTCTACTTGCACTACTGCAACCTTGGTGGTACACTGCGTTGCTGCCTGCTTAACATGCTCAACCATCTGATCCATTGTTGGTTCTACGCTATCTGCCTATATTTCCTACTATGTTGCCTATAGACTAGCCAATTTTCCTTCAATGGAGGCTGTGAGAACATAGTCTTCATTTATCCAAGGCCCCATCCTAGCCTTCAGTACTGCCTCCTTGCGCTATGTTGCGTTCACCTATTCCTTTAGTGCCTTCGTTTCCTACAACTTCGCCAACCTCTATGTGATGGTGACAGTGCGTGTCGTCACTTTGACCTCGTCATACTTCTGTTGTAGTTCCCTTTCTTCTGTTTCTAGCCATTGTATGTTGGGATATTCCTGTAGGCTGGTAACTATTTCGAGCGACTACTCGAAGAGCGGAGTGCACTCCTTCACTGCGACCTCTACTGTGACAACTGCATCCTTGACAGTTGTGTCACGCTACTCTCTAACTTCCTGTGGAGTCGAAGGCTGGGCTCTCAACTCAAGCTCCATGATATTAAGGTTTAGCTCAAACTAAACCTTAGCCAGCTCCGTCCTTGCGTTGTGCACACCCACAATGAGCTTCTGAATTCTTGCATCGACTGGCGCATCCTCTAGGATATTCAGCTCTAGAATGGTTCTGTAGGCCTCAACTCTAGAACGGTTCTGGTGCGCTTATTCTTCTCTATTATATGCATAAGGAGATCAAGCATGGAAGTCTTTTCTATGAACATCTGGGCATTTTTGACCTTCTACTCGCTGATCACATTCAGCGCACACTGCTCTCTGGCCCGAAGTTCCATGATCACACCGTCTTGCAGGGTGTAAAGGGCTTCACTTGGCAGCGTGACCAAGTTCAACCCAACCTTTTTGAGGGAACTAATGGTGGCCTTGTCTGATTCCACTTCTATAGTTAATGTGTCGTCTAGCAGCACGATGGCCCAGGGATACAAGGAGCGAACCAGCTCCGCTGTGTCTAAGGTCCCAAGCGCCAAGTTAGTTGACATCGTGTTGCGTTGTTCGACACTGGTCTACACTTCATTGGCCTGGATCTGCAGCTCACACAAACCCATTTAAATGGAGACCAAGGATTTCTTCCAGGGAAAATTTTAAGAACCCCCCCTAAATTTATAAATATAATAAATGGGCGAATCTCCATGGTATATAGGAAAAATGGAAGGCGATTTTATCAATAATATAATATGTATATATAATTTTTTGGCGAATCTCTCACCAAGCATGGCGAATATTTTACTCAATTATAAAATCTTGTAAGATCTTGGTGATTCTTTCACTAAATAATAAAATTTGTAAAGTCCTAGTGAATCTTAGCATAGGCTACATGCTGGTTTAATTCCCCCATTTAAATAGGCTACATTCCAAGTGAATACCATGGGTCAATACCATCTGCCATTTTGGTGAATACCATGGGTCAATACCATGTGCCATTTTGATGAATACCATGGGTCAATACCATGTGCCATTTTTATTTTTATTAATTCTAATATTAGGGTTAATAATGGTTTTTTGCATGGTATTAATAACAATCTAGTCCATGGTATTTGTCCCATAGTATTTTGGCCATAGGTTTCACCTAAATATAACCCATTTTTTGAGTGTTCGTAAATATAAGGTGACTTATGGAGTAAATATAAAAAAAATGTTTTGTTTGTTTACCATACCTCTCGTTTATTTATATTTTTATTAATTTACCATACCTCTTCTACAAATATGGTATTTGGCCCATAGGATTCACTTAAACAAAACCTCTTTCTTGAGCCTTCATAAATAGAACGAGGGTTATGGACTAAATATAAAAAGAGGTTTTATTTATTTACGATATGTCTAGTTTATTTATATTTTTATTTATCTACCATACCTTTTGAGTAAGTATAAAAAGACATTTTATTTATTTACCATACCTCCACTTTACTTATATTTTTATTTGTTTACACCCTTACATGTATATAAGGTGACTTATGGAGTAAATATAAAAAATGTTTTATTTATTTACTATACCTGTCATTTATTTATATTTTTATTAATTTACCATACCTCTTTTATAAATATGGTATTTGGCCCATAAGATTCACTTAAATAAAACCTATTCTTGAAAATGGGCGAATAGATTCACTTAAATAAAACCTATTCTTGAGAATGGGTGAATGAAAGGTTGTAAGTCCTAATTTCAAGGGCTAAATTTACCTTTTTTACGCTCTCCCTTAAAATGAGGTGGGCTATTTGAGGTGATTTGTAAAAATGTACTATGATACAAAATATTCGCCCACTAAAAATTTAAAACCCCTTAATTTCGCCAAAGGGCGAACATTCGCCCCTAAAATTATCCTTGATTTCTTCTACTACTGCTCAAACTGTTGTAGCAGTTTCATGGTCACATCCCTCACCGTGTCTCCGATATCATGCAGATCACCTTTAGTCAAAGTGATCAGGTAAAGTGATGATTTTTTGGCCTTGGACTTCTTCTGCAACCCTACTTTTTCCTACTCCCTAGTGCACTTAACCTGGAATGGAGTAGTTTCCAGGTTTGCACCTCCCTGTCCGGATCACTGCTCATATTCCTCCATCTACGGTGTTAGCCTCCTGTTGCAACAAGGTATCATCTTTCATGATTGACATTTTTACATGCCAAATATGTCATACTTTGCAAGCTACAGTGTTCCATATTTCCAGATGAGACCAAAGAAGAAAGCCATGAAGTGTGCTGGTCCAAATGCCACTGCTGATTCCATTTTTGAGGAGTTGTCCTAGTTTTGAAGAGTTTTTCATTTAAGGGAGGTCCAAACAGTCTAATCTTGGTCTCCCTAGGTTTCAATTTCTTGTTGTAGAATATAGAGAATGCATCTGTCCAAACAGTTTAACCTTGGTAGATTTTGTAGATAGGTAGAGAATCAAAGGGACCCAACTGTTTAATCTGGGCCCTGGCAGAAATAAGTGTAGATTTAGATAGGAAGCATTCAAAAGAAAAATTGTAATTCTAGGTCTGCAAGTCTAAGTGCACCCAAATTAGAAAAGAAGAAAAAATGTTAGGAAAGTAGGATGGGTAGGTAGTTGTGGTTGCAGAAAGCTGATTCATGATCAATTTTGTGTTTCAAACTGTGTTTTATCTTTACAGATCACATTGCAGGCAGTTTTCATTCAGAAAGAGATCAAAGCTGGACATCACTAACTTCCCCTTCTTCTAATTCCCCAAGTCACTTACTAACTCCCCAAAGAGGACAAGATCTGCTTGAGCCTCTCAGTTTCATCATCATCCATATTAGTTGCCTTGGTGAAGATCTGCTTCACTCAAGGACTTCATCTCTTTGCAAATTCTTTTCCCCAAAATTTAGCCTAAGGTCCCTGACCTTAGCGCCTGCTGGTCACCTTCATATTAACTATTAACAGTATTATATAACTCCCTAGCAGTCTTCCCCTTCCCCTATTAAAACTATGTACATAAAACTCCCCTATGTAAATATCCCCACCCTGGCAATATAGCCATATTTTTTTAAGTCTGGGGAAAAAACAGTCCATCTGGAGTTGTTTTTAGCCCATCCGAGTCATAACAGGGATTAATCTAACACCTGGTCAGACTAATAACCTCTCCCCTAGCCCTAAAACCCTCGAAAAACCCCCTACTTCGCCCCCAAACCAAAGTTCTGTACATAAAATCCTAAACCCGCGTGCATTTAACCCATATTTTACCCTTTACCCTAAGTCCCAACTGTGAATATTAATCGCGCCCGTTTCAAAACCCCGAACCCACATTCCCATAGTTTAAACCCACCCGCACATATATTAAAAACAGAATATTCCTGTGAATATTCCCCGCCCTAACTACCTGCCACCTCATGTCTGCCGCCGACCGTTGGATCGCCCGCCCCACAGATCAACGGTGGGCGGGCCGTCCCATCTCCTAAGCACCCGAGCTTTAGTGTCCGGGAGATGGGCGGTATTGCTGCCGTACCTCCCGCCACGCATCAAGCGTTGGGATATGGCAGAGGCCCCCCTCACTAAACCACCATCTCCAAAAAGCGGTGCGCCCCAATACCACTTACCGCCCTCCCCTGTGACGTAAGCCCCACGTCACATGCCATGTCTCAGCTTACGTCACCCCCTGCATAGTCACCGCGACACGTCAACTCCCTGCGTGGCCTCCTGCCACCGTGTCGCCGAGTCATCTGCCTGCATGGCCCCCTGCCACGTGTCATGCCATGTCACCGACCGTACATGATGATGTCATGCTGATGTCATCCCGCTACATCATCAGCTAACATCATCGCTGACGTCACCCACCATACAACGTCCCATCATGCTGACGTCATTAGCACTGTTTTTGGTGCGAAGGAGCAAAAGTCGCACTTCGGAGCCCTGGAATCCAATTCTGAGGCAGTTTTTGATGAGCGATTTGCATTTGCGCCTAGCGCAAATCGCTCATCGCAGGATTTTTTAGGCCGAAATGGAGAATCTTCGGGGAATCTTTCCATTATGCAGCCCCCAAGAAGCCCAAAAGGCACAAAAATGACCCGTTTTCTTCGCAGAGCATACCGAAAGGAGCAGAAGACAATTCCAGAGAGTACAGAGGCCAAACAACAGCCATCAATGCGTGATTAGACCCACAGCACATCAGAACAGCAGTCCAGATTTTGTCAAAGAGTATCAGAAGAAAGAAAAGATGCCAAAGAGTATCAGCAAAGATTTTTTAGGGGCTCGAAGCACCTATACATTAATGAAGCCCCCAGAAAGTCAAATCAGGTATCATCAGCCCATCCTTACCTTCAAATCACAATTAAGGCATTCAAATCCATAGGACAGCAAAGAAGCAGAAACCCATGCATATTTATTTCAAAAGCACCTGCACCAAGCCACCAAGGACTACATAAGTTATTCAGTTTTGATACGGCCGCCCCAGCGCAGCCTGAGATATTTTCATGCATTTATTTTAGATAGGAGTAGGTAAACTAATTATTCTTTATGACCTAATTAGGTCAAGATGTAATAAGTAACTCTGTAGATAGTTTTGCCCTATATATACCACCCTTGGCATTGTTTTAAGGTTTGGTCGATTGAGAATTTTCACTAGAGACTCGCACTGTATACCTGACTGTTTCTATAATCAAAGATTGCAGAAAGCTTGGAGAACAGACTGTCTATTGTGAATGAATGTTTATGGAGATATGAAGATGGAATTCTTGTGTTGCAGCCTGAAGCAATAAGTGCATCTTACCTCTGTTTTATTGTTATCACTATCTAGATAGCAGAAAGAATGAATAGCCTAGAATTAGTTTAAATACTCTCTATGCTCAATTTCTGTTATTCCTTTATGTTTTCCTCTGATTGAATTGGTTATGAATATGAATTCCTTCTGGCTCATGATTACCCCAATTCACCTATGTTTGCCAATTATCTAGGGATTCTTAACTGCCCCTAGGTAGCGCCTTGTCATTTTCCCTTGTTAAGCATAATTGAGAGATTCTTAACTGCCTCTCATTACTTAGCACTTCTTTCCATCCCTTAAACCTGAAACATTGTTTCATGCTCAGCTATCTTGCTCCATTTTCCCTCACTGTTATTAAGGAAAAGCACCAGCAGTTTTTCTCCTTGACTCCATGCCCAATGGTTTGAAACTTCCAGACTATGCCTTGCCTCTCTGTCTGAAAACATCAATTTTCCCACCAAAAACAAAACAAAAACCCTCTGAACTCGAGACCTAGCCTAAAATCCTTTTCAAACAAAGCTAAATCTAAAAGAGAGAGCCCTCTCTGATTGCAGGTTGGCTAGAACCTGCAGTCCAAAGTTGGTCTGTGGTTACCTCGGCCGTATCCTTTTCCGGAGCTTAAGGGCAACCTGAGTGATAACATACAGTGAAGGAGACTTCTAACTTCTGTGAGAGTTGTGGTCTTCCTCTTCTTCTTCCTCCTCTTTGGCCTGCTTCTTAGCAGCACACTCTGCCTTAGCTTTTTCTTCAGCTTCCTTTTTCCTTCTGTCATTCAACTGCTACATCCTCAGTTGGCGTCTTCCTTCCTCTACTTTGTGGCGGACTTACTAGACCCAGCTAACAAGTTTGACGCCATGCGCCACTCTGATGGCCAACTCTCCAGGACCGTGATTGCATCATCCATTGCCAGGTATGGAAGATCATACCATTTTTTCTCGGTGTCCTTCCACACCCAAATGGAGACATAATGGAAGCTCACTTTAAACTCCACATATCCTGACAACTACTCAAAGACAGTTGGGGATAACCTCAGCTTGTGGTTGATCGCGGCGCAATTGCTTGCCTCCATCAAAAAACAAAAGCTTTTTGCATCCTTGACCCTCACGGCATCCATGGTGGCCCAGAGCGAAGCGAACTTCGTTGCTTCTAGTAGATCTGATGTGACTCGAGGAAACTGGTTGTCCTCTAGTAATTCCCATGTGACCAACACAATTGAGAGTAAGAGCCAGGTGTAATGGAAGGTCTTACTCTCATCTTGTGCTTCTCTACAGTTCACGAGGAATTCCCCACAGAGGTAGTGCACCCAATTAAATTGTGCACCCTCCGCACACTGGGCCGCTAATGACACAACAAGTGTTGACACTTCATCTTTGCGACACTTCCTCATGATTTTCCATGCAAAATTATGGTTGGCGACCTTAAACGTGGCGATTATGCTGGAAATTAAGTACCTGTGTGGTTTCTTACCAAGCTTGAATTTGTCCTTCATTCTTACGGCGAGGTCGCACTCGCCCATCTTTCCGCCAAATTCCATGGCCAGATTCAACCCTGAATGTGGTAATGATGTGACCCTATGGATCAACATATCTATGATGGGCATCGGTTCTCCTAACCATAGGCACTGATTGTGCACTGAGCATAGCCACTGCTTGATCACCATCAGGATTATGGGCACGTGATGGTAATGTGGCACCCATAGCAAGTTTAACAGTACTGCCTTGTCCACCCCCTTTATCCACCGCTGCGACTCCAGCGCGGTGACACCAGAATCCTTATATAACACACGGGTCATAAAGGTTTTAGTCACCATGTGGGGGAATCGCTCTATGTTCGCCAAGTCCCAATCCTCTAGCTTAAGACTGGGAATGCACGCTAAGCGCAGCCCTTCAAACGTGATCTGGTCAGGAAGCAATCGGTTATTTAGTAGAAATTTCCCCACATTTGGGTCCTTTAGCACCTTCACCTTAACCTGGCGGGGAGAGATGTACTCAGTAGATTTGAGATAGGGTCTACACCCTCTATGTCAGTGTCTTCTATGCCCATATCCACATCTTCAGCGCCCACCCGAGATTATAAATCTACCACCTTGCGTTTCTCCTATGTGGTGGGCTTTTCCTTCTTTTGGTGTTTCCTTAATGACTCATGCATTAGATGTGTTGCTTTCAGCTTGTTCTTCTTTGTCTTGGGACCCTCTTTGGGCGGCGTAGGTATCGACCTAGGTGACCTTTGTGATTTTGGCACTTCTGTAGGCATTTCCACACTCACAACCTCCAGGGCAGCTCCCTCACATTCCATTGATCCTCCAACACTTATGGTTTCCATGGGCGATGACATGAATCCAATAAAAATATCCTGGGTTGCTTTAGGAAACTTGTCAAATACTAAACTAGCCACCAAGGCCTCGAAATAGTCAGGTTTCATGGGCGCCTAATATCTCAACACCTCAATTCTCAGAATGAAAAGTGTTTTTTGTTGGCTGGCCATCTATAATTTATAAGAAAATTCAAATTTGATTCCAACCGTTCCCCCCAAAATCCGCTCACAAATGCTAGATTGGCGGCTGATTTTCACAGATCTCCATCTTAAATTCTAACTTAAATGTTGCCCCCCCACTCCATTTAGCCTTTTTCCCACTGTCAACTCATGAACAGTGACCATAACAGTCACTTTCTAGCTTCCCTGCACGGTCTCTCCTCCTACAGCGCAACTCCCTTCGCGCTTCTGCTGATACTGTGACATTCATCCCTTCCGCGTAGTTCCCCGGTCACGTAGCTCTACAACCCAGGTAGTGTAGTTTATAGTTTCGCACCTCCTTTCAGTTACCTGGAATGCTAAGATTGTGCTTCCACCATATATTCATCTAGCCTAATCCCCCATGTATGCCTTTAATCGACTGCCATTCACCTTCCCTGGAAATGGCTCTCCGTTCAACTTCACCAATTGAATTGCTCCACCATCGATAATCTCGTTGATGACATAGGGCCCCAACCAATGCATTCAAAATTTTCTTGGAAATTTATCAAAATGCTATCATATAATAAGACTAAATCATTTACCTTGAAGGTGCACAGTTTGATGTGCCGATCGTGTCATGCCTTTTCACGCTCCTTTTGAACTTGTTAATGGAATCCAGCCAAAAACCTATCTTCTTCTAGCTCTGTCAATTGTGCAAGCGTTTCTTCTAGGGCTCCACAATCTGCCATTTTTGTGAATGCCACTATGCATAGACTAGGTACAATGTACTCCATCAACATCATAGATTATATGCCATAAATCATCCTAAAAGGAATTTGTCCAGTCAGCTTTTCTCTATTCGTTTTATAATCCCATGGCACCGTGGGTACACACACATCCCAGTCATTTCTTTGTGCATTGCAGACCTTCATTAGTGCATTCTCCAATATCTTATTAAACACTTTGACTGTCCCATTAGCCTGTGGGTGATATGGCATACTCTTCTGATGATAAACCTGGAACTCCTCCATCAGCGCGTTGATCGTCTCATTAAGGAAATGTGTACCACGATCACTCATCAAAATCTTTGGGCAACCAAATCTAGTGAGCACATACTCAAAGAGGAATTTTGTTGTTGTTTCCCCTGTATAGTCCTTTACAGGCTGTACCTCCACCCATCTGGTTAAATACTCAGTCATGGTGATGATGTACTGTGCACTCGTCTTCTTTCCTGGAGGATGAATTGGTCCTACAAAGTCAATCACCCACTTTTCGAATGGTTTTAACGATATATGCAAATTCAGAGGTAGCTCATCCCTCGGTGATTTCCTACCCATCCTCTGACATGCATCACATGCCTTGCAATAAGCCTTTGAATCCTTATGAACTGTTGGTCACCATAGCCCAGTGCGTAAAATCTTCTATGCTGTAGCTTTTCTTGCATAATGTCCTCTCGTGGCTCCTCCATGAACTTCAACAAGGATGTTATTCCATTCAAAGTCAGGTACATAATGTCGTAGAATTTCATCTAAGCCCAGTTTATATAAATGCCTTGCAATGACAGAAACGTCTGCCACACACACCACTAGCTCCTTCTTTTGTTGACTATTATACCCTTATGGAGCCGTCCCCATCATCAGAAAGTGTATGATATCTACAAAGTGATTGTCCGTGACACACACTGCAAAGAGCTACACGTCAGGCAGTCCTTCCTACAAATTAATGGGCTCCTCTCCTATTTCAATGCGCGACAGATGATCTGGTCTGACATTCAATCGTCCCGGCTTCACAATAACTTTGAAATCATATTCCTAAAATAGCAGTAGCCATTTTCATATCTTCCCCCCCAACACAGGCTTGTTCACCAGGTACTTCAATGTAGAATGGTCCGTATACATCTTAAAGTGTCCTCCTAGCAAGTAGTGTCTGAACTTTTGGAGCAAGTACACCATGACCAACCCTTCATGCTCTATCGTTGAATAATTATTCTCGGCCTTAGACAACTTCCTACTTGCGAATGTTATCAGATGATCCAATTCTCCTTCATGGGCTTGTGTCAGTACTACCCTGAGCACAATACATGACGCATCCACATGCACGTGAAATTCCTTCTTCCAATCTGAGAAGACTAGGATTAGCGCAGTGACCATCTTTTCCTTCAACGCATCTAATATTTGCTAACATTCTTCATTCCAATAGAACATGGCATCCTTCTTTAGCATATTCTCCATCGGTGCAGTAATTTTGGCATAGCTTTTGATGAACTTTCTATAGTACCTTGTATGCCCCAACATTGTGCACAACTGTTTCACACTTCTTGGTGCGTCCAAATTGATTATAACTACGATCTTAGTAGGGTTTACCATCAAGCCTTATCTGCATACCACATGACCTAGAAAGATCCCAAAATGGACATAGAACAAGCATTTCTTCAAATTGAGCACACTCTGGTACACCCGGCGTGTATCCAACATCAAGCGTAGACTAGCTATGTGGCGCTTTACCAACCCAAACACTGTCCAATCATCGAAGTATACCTCCAAAAACTTGTGAATGAAGTCCTTGAATGTCATGATGACCACACGTGAAAAGATCGTCAGCGCGTTCTTCAACCCAAGAAGAATTACTGTATACTGGAAGCACCCCCACTCTATGGCAAACGTCATCTTACTTCTATCCTTCGACGCGATCTTGATTTGATGGTACCCCAAGAATACATCCATGAACTAATATGCCTCCTATCCTCCTACATTATCTAGCACCTTGTCAGTGAATGGAGTTTGAAAGGGATCATGTATGTAGGCGTCATTCAACTTCCTGAGGTATACGCATATCCCTATTTCATCCTTTTTCTTCTTTTCTTGAACCACTATTGCACTCACCCAATCAGATTCTTCGACCGGCTCAATAATCCCTGCAACCAACATTTTATCCAACTCTAAGTACACCTTCTCTTTATACTTGGGGTTGAGGTGATATGGCCTTTTCTTAATCATCTTTGCATCTGGTTTCAATGTGATCTTCATGAATCCTAGGTCCCCTATTATCCCTTTCAAATCTGAAAACTTCACATGGAACAAGTCTTGATATTCGTGGAGCAATTCAGTGACCTTATCTACTATTGCATCATTCTAGTAGTCCCCAATTTTTACAAATTTCAGGTCTGCTTCTATCCCAATGTTCACTTGTCTCATTTTTAGTGGCGTGGTGATATCGAGATTATCAATTTTTGGTACTTCAACTTCGCGGTGACCTTCAGTCTTTGGGATATTAAAATTCCTCAGTTCTTCATCTTCTTCCTCAGCAGTCGCATTATAGCACTCCAACGCATAGTGCATCTAGGTGTTCCAATCCGATTGGATCAAATATAGAGGATCCTGAGGTATTCTGAAGATCACGGCCTCGACTTCTTGAAATGCCTCATAAATACTTTCAAATCGATCCTCAAAGCTAAACGTCATCAAGAATCCTTGTCCCAAAACATCCCATTCTTCCGTTCCATGGCAAAGCTCTATCTCTAAGTACTAATTCATCGGTATAACATCCAAAGTATGAAAAAATAGATGCACCCATTCATGCTAAGGCTCCACTCCATAGACCTTAGTGCATTTGGCTAGGTGATCACATGGATCATCCCTTCCATCATATTTCTCTGTGAATCAAACTTGCGGGTGACCAAACCACAACCTCATCATCTTTCTGTACAAGCACCAATCATCAAAAGTTTCCTTGTGCGTACCCCACCATCTCGTAGGCATAGCGTGCAGTGCCCAGTCCAAGGCCTAGAAGCGATGCTTCTCTAGAACTTCCATCTCAAATGTATCCAAAAATATATCACATCAGTTAAACCATCATAATAAGGTAGATTCCTTACCTCCGAGGATACACAACGCAGCAACTTGATCATCATATTACAGCACAACCTAGATACTTCATGCAATCAATTCTGCCATTGTTCCAACTCCTCATCTGAATCTGAAGTGCAGGAGCTTTCGAAGTCCCATGCAATACATCCATCTATTGTAGGATTCACCCAATCCTAATCTCATGTCATCATCTTATAAATATGGTCCAATTCATAGTCGCTTTCATAATCACAGACCGGTTCAGTATAGCATAGTCCTTCTGCAGGGTCCACGAGCACTACTACGCGAAGTTATTTCTTCTCAAATATCATCTTTCGCTTCTTCAAATTGATTATCCCATTCATGATAGTGGTCCAATCGATTCCAAGGAGCATAGGATAGGGATTGTTTTCATCTACAATCTCTATCACTTTGAAATCAGCCAATGCACTCGCGCCCTCAATATCCACCATCACTCCCTGCAATTGTCTCATATGGGGATGATTTTCTACTAATTTGCCACCCTTAACTGAATCAAAGACCACTGCAGCATAGGTCTCCCCATCTTTCCCATGTCTGTCTAGGCTTGACATTTGCGTTTGACCCCAGATCCAGGATTACTTCATCCATCTGATATTTTCCTATCTGCATAGTGAGCCTCATCTCACGCCCCATTCTTGCCCTATTCTTCCCAATCTTCCTAACTACATGGGGTCCATTAGGAGTGTTTTCTTTCCTGGCACACTTATTTATCAATTCCTCTAGTCCTTTCATAGCCTTGCTGTCACGCAGCAGCTTCATACAGGTCTCCAAGAAAGTAGTAAGCATGGAAGGATCCATCTCTTCAGCTAGCTTATCATGACTTCCTAAAGTAGAGGCCTTAGTGAAGCTTTTCTTTGCTTCCATAAATGTTTCCCGTGCATGCTTTAGATCAAACTCGACCTCTTTTTCTGGAGCTTTGCGGACCCATTCACTTTCTTTAAGTTGCTTCCCCTTATTTTCGCCAATCGTCATCCCACTATGCAACACAATATTTACCTTGGGATCCTCTTTGCGAGGCTCACCCCTCATCATTTGCAGGTTCTAAGTCGGCTGTGGAAGCTGTGCCCCCTTTTCACATATCTTAGCTAACAACACTAGGCAATCTTCCATTGCATGGTCAAACTACCTACAATATCGTCATGATAGACACGTCAGATTTGGGTAGTCTCATGCATAGTGTCCCGATCCTCCATCGTTGTAACAAATGACTTGTCCCTGACCTCGACTAGGTCCTCCTCCACCTTGGCCTCCTCTGCGCCTATGATATTCACCTCACGCTCCCCTAGCGCCTTGTTCCAAAGGCCAGGTTTTTTCTTGCACCCTATATGTAGGCATTCTATCCATCAACTCATCACTACCGCAATTGCGCTCGTCATGACCCACTAATTAACAGAATTTGCAGAAGAGTTATTGCGGTGTCTATAAAAATTTCTGCAGCAAGTGGAAATTGTCTGTCATGTGTTATCTAGCTACCTGACAGATAGCACACCATATTGTGAGCCCTGAAATTGGCCCTGCTAGAGCTTCTAGCATTATAGGCATTGGTCCCCCTGTAGCAACATAGTTTGTGAAGACTGGAGAGTGATCTTTGTCATGCCCGTGACCTTTTCACTTCAGGCACCAAACTTCTTCGCGCACCTCAGGCTGAGCTGTTCTATCTTTCTTCAGACTCTGCATTTCTAGGTAAAGGTTCTACAACTGTGCATGAATCTACTGAACCCATAGATTATCATCTTGCATTGGTGTCTCATGCAATCTCATCGCAGTTTTGTAGGGCTTCCGCCTGGGTCCCAATCCTTTTCTATGATAGCGAAACCCTTAGATGAGGTAGGAGTGAAGCCACAAACCATTCGCAGTGCTACCCATCTATCAGATTCATGTTAGCTTCACGGATTGTACACTTCAATCTCTGATCCAAATCCTAGGGTGTCTCAGCAGGCTTCATCATGATCTCTTTGAATCCCACAATTGATTTCGCTTCAGACTTAGGTCTGTTGAATTCCTTATTCAGTGCGATCTAGATATCTGCCAATGTAGATGTCAGGTTATCATTGTAGTACTTAATGTACCATGTTAGCGCGCGATCCTGCAAAGCACTAACCAATGTTGCTTTCTTCATTTGATCATCTGTGATACCCTAAGCTTCCCATACAGCCATTGCGATGAACCAAAACCGGTTTGGATTCTCATTTCCCAAACCCTTGAACACAGGTAGCTTTACTAAGTTCACCATACTAAATGATGGTGGAGGTGGTGGTGGTGTAGGCGAAGGTGTATTGGGTGGAGGTGAAGACGGAGGCGGTGTGGGTGGATGGGGTATTCGTGGGAACTCTTGTTTTATCAACTGAATAGTGCTCTGTGAAGAAGCCTATGCTACTTCTTGGTCGTCACCCAGAGGAGGTTCAATTAGTGAACTATATTCAGGGCCTATTTTCCCTCTGTTCCTAAATGTACTTCTACTTTGCGTAGCCCCAAACATCAAGGTAGCTTCATAACCCACTTTTGACACAAGAGCATCCTAATTTAGGTATTTAAAGACTTTAAATACTTACCTCGTAGCCCCTTGAATAAGTGGCGCTCTGCTTCACTATAATTGATCGAGGTATCAAACTCAAACTATGTCACAAACCCTCTTATGATACGATCGAGCCAATGATCGACAGCAAGTGCGATCTTATCCTTAGAGGATTCTAATCTCTGCACTAACTCCGGGGTCCAAACTATTGGACTATCAAGCCTCCACATTCCTTCGTCGTCTGCCAATTTCGCGATCCAATCGTATAACTCGACCGGGAAAGAACAAAAGAAGATCTCATGTATCTCTATGTATAAGTATTTGTTCAACCATTATTCTTTCATCAATCGTAGATTCTTGTTCTCTTGTACCACAAATTCGTGGATCTTTCCATCCAACCAATCTTTGATCTCTTTCTTAGTTGGATTCCAGTGATTCGACATTGCACATCTCTTTATGCAGATCCCGATCCTAGCAACAGAACCATTTTTTGGCTTGATGGGCCCTGACCTAGGTTCAATGTTAATTAGCCAAGCAAATCCCTACACTACTGGCTGTTTCGGCATCAATCCATGGAGCGCGGACTGAAGTCTCCCCCGGTGTAGTATGGGGGGATGTAGGAACCATGTTTCCACACCCTGAGATGGTTGTTATGTCATTTTATACCCTAGTGTTGCCTTCACATAAATCGATAAGCCCTTTAAGGCTTATCGATATGCTTCTCTTAATCATCCATTAGACCTCCATGACGACTGTCCTTCACCTACCCTAAATAGGTAGACCAGGCACTTACGTGCCTCTGTAATTACCCTTACTTCTGTATTTACCCAAATTAGCTTAAGTATTGTATAAATTTAACATGAATTATGATTATCTTCACATAAACATATATTCTTACTTGCATCCATATGAAAAAGCAACACATATAGATTCGCGCATCAATACAGCATTAAATCATAAACTGGGTATTCAACATAACATAATCGCATGCACTCATAACATAAGTAAAATAGCTCATAAACAAGTAATTCCAGAATACTTCTCCTTATTGATGTTCAGATCTCTCTCACAGGCTCTAACTACCCTCCACACATAGCTGCAGGGGCCCGCACACTCAACTGTGGACTTCTACCCTAGGCCTCTGTGCACTCAGCTGCAGAGCCTCTTTCCTACGCTGAGACTCTTCACTCTTAGCCTTCAGAGACCCATTACATCAATCAATTTCCAAAAACTACTAAGAACTCCAAACTTCCTTAGACTCTTCTAAGACTCTCTTTTTATACATTCCCATGATCCGTAGACCAAGGATGGATCTCATAAATCTGACACAAGTTACTTAAACTAAGGGAGGAAACCCTAGATGACTCTTTACATCTTCATGCTCTGTGGCCACAAAATGTGGAGACTTTACATTATTTATACAAAAATTGGGCCTTTAGCCCCAAAACTTGGGCTTTTAACCCCAAAATTCACCCTAGGGGACCAGTTCCCAACACCAGGCTATAAAATCAACTTTTCTAACATTTACTTACATATTTTATTATATTTTGCTTAGTGAGAAGGGTAAAGGTGAGATGTTATGTCAGGTGGCCTAATATGCATTAATTATAGGAATTCTAGCAGCTTTTGGGCTAATTTAAGTGTAAGAACTCGAAGTGGACAAGAAAGGGGGATTTTAGGAGATTTGGTACTCCTAAATCATTTGAATATTTCTCCACTAGATCTCATCAGCTTGGAGTTACATGCAGCCAAGCCAACTGAGTTCATTATTAGCCAAGCCAGTGACAATTGAAGACAAGACAATCTTGAGTTTGGGAGCCAAGCCTCCCTAATTTTTAGGAAGTTGTTGGTATCTTCAATTTGTATAAATAAGAAGGCCAAGGGCCTCATTAGGATTCAATTTTTTGTTGTATCCAAGAGGAAATTTGGAGCTAAGAGATTGTGACTGTTACTCTTATGTTATTTTTGACATTTTGATGATAATGGAAAGGTTTACCTTCATCCATCACTGAATTGAATCAGAGGGCTGAAGCTCTTGGGTTAGGGCCCAACCTTAGCAGAAGAAATCCCTCCTTTTGTACATGTATTCTTAGGTTAAAATCATAGTTATTTGTTGAAGTTATTCCTGCTTTGTTTTATTTACAAGTATTTGAGTGATTATTTATTTTTGCTTCCATTAGTGAAAGAAAATACTTCAGAAAATCTTGTGACAGTGCCCTCTTCCACATCTCCCTCATGGGATCATGGTTTGAGGGCCCCACTCTCATAACCCCAAAAATAGATTTATCTTCTAATCATTGCATAGCTTAGGGATCCTTTTTGAATAGATCAATGTTTATATGTTCTTGGAAGAACATGCAGTTGTCATTTTTTTTTCTTGAGTTTTCTTTAGTTTAAGAGGGAATTTCATTGCATAGATATAGTCATTAGCCATTAATAAATCAGTTTTCTCAAATTCAACTCATCTTTTCCATATTTATTTAAAGTCATGCATTAATGAAGAGAAGAACATATGTTTCTGTAGGAGCTTTTGATCTGGAGGGAGGAACGCATTCCACCAACCTCATCTAAGCCTTCTCTACCTACTGTCAAGGCCTACCAACCCCTAATCCAAATTTTTATTCTATAACCACCGTGGGAAGCCACCTTGAGAAAATACAACCATATTGAAGTGACTTCCTGAGCCGTGGGTACTGTGCACCATCCCTACAACTTATTCCACCATCATACATCTTCCCAACACTTCATTTCACCTTCCGTAACTTCCTATTTCCTTAACCTAGTTTCTTGTAGAAAACTAGGACATCCTATAGTAACTACATGAAACCCTTTAGTAGCCTATTTTATCCTGTTTTGAGCATAAATGTTGATCTGAGCATAGGGCAGGCCCTCTAGTTAACTTTCATGCCCGTTAATGCCATTTTGGACCAACTTTTACATGCCTTTCTCTCATACAAAATATCATATTGTTTAGCTTAGCATTTACATTTCTAAATTGAAAATCAAAAGACTACTTTTCTGCAATTTTTACAGAAGATAGACAGTGCATGCATACATTAGTCATAGCAGTGTTAGGATAATTTCCATGCCTACTTAGACTAGATAGCTAGATGATAGAATGTTAGGTTAGATTAGTTCTCTCCTCAAGTAATGTGTGTCAATTCTTAGCTAGATAATTTCATGTCATTTCATATCACTTTCGATTCAATACTTTCATTTTCCTAAGATAGTTAAGCATTTACTTCCTTCATTAAAGATAGCTTTACATTCGTTGTCAGTAGCCAGACTCCTTTTAGTCAATAGAAGACTAGTTTGAAAAACCCAAGTGGTCTATTGCCCCAGTTGAAAAGTGACAAGAGTAGATTGTTGCATCCATTGTGCATATAGAAACGTCACCTCCAAGTTTATATGAACCTGGGGTTGATAAAGTAAAGTTGGTAGCCTGAGGAGTTGCAACATCCTTGCTACAATACTCATGCTCATCACACCCCCTGCCCCTCTTCACTAGTTTATCTCTGTCAGCCCCTTTACTAAATGGGGCATCAACTTCATCACTTGTAACCCCACTTCCTCTGATGGACACAACTTCATTACTGTTGTTATGGACTACTTCACGAAGTGGACCGAAGCCATTCCCACCTTTCAGGTTGATGGATAAATGCTACTTTATTCCTATTTAATAAGGTAATCTGTCATTTTGGCATACCATGCATGATCATTACAGACCATGCTTCCAACTTTCACAACCATATGATGTCTGAACTAAAATCATTGCTCGGCCTTAGGTAAGAGAATTCTTCCTGCTACTACCCAGAGGCTAATGGCCAAGTGGAATCCATCAATGGAATCCCAAAAACCATGATCCGCTGGTTAGTAGGAAAGCACAAAACCCCCCAGCATCACATGTTATATCCTTCTCTTTGGGCATACCAAACGTCAGTCAAAACTACTATAGGCTTCACACCATTTCAGCTTGCTTACGGCCTGGAAGTAGTTCTTCCTATCGACTGCCAAATTCCCTCCCTAAAATTAGTTTTTGAGCTCCTGCTTGATACTACTGCTGAAGAAGAATACTTGTTATCACTCAATCAGTTGTATGAGACTTGTTGAGATGCTACACTAGCTCTCGAATCCCACAAGAGTCGAGTCAAATCCAATTATGACAAAAATGTCAAGCCTCGATCTTACCAACAGAGTGACCTCATTTTACTTTACAATCAAAAGCATGATCTCTTGGGGCTAGGAATGCTTCAACCATTATGGGTTAGTCCATATGTCATTATTAAGTTCCTATCAAAAGGTTCCTATGAACTTCAGGACTATGATGGAATTCCATTCGATGAACCCCGCAATGAGATCTATCTGAAAAAGTATTATGCCTAGTGTTCTATTGGGAATCTTCTTTGTAATTTTATGTATATAAGTTTTGCTTCTTTTGGTGTGTCTCAATTGTTTTTGCTTTTAATGGGTATTTGTCTCATACATGTCTCTCATTGCACAAATGTATTCTTCATATGTTGGATATGTGGATGGTGCCAATCGTCACACATGGCACATTACATCAGTTGCTTGGGTCCTTTACACACCTGAGTTATAACTACCTAGCTCCAGGGGAGTTTTTCTCAGCTTTGCCATCGATAGTATTGACGAGTACATGTCCATGGTCAAACTCCTTACTAAGGCCTTATCTCAAGACATATCCAATCTGGTGGTCAGGTTAGACTCTCAGCGAGTCGTTATGCAATTGACTAATCACTATCACATTCACAATCCAATATTTTTACATTACTTTTTAAGGGTGCGACTTTTGGAATTTCAATTTGAGTTTATTACATATTAACACATTCCTAGAGAATCTAATGCATCTATCTCATTCTTTATAGTTACATGTATGAACGTAAAATTTTGATAGCTAAAAAATTACAAAAAATCAAAACAAACACATATGCCATTAATATATATGTGTGTGTGTGTGTGTGTGTGTGTATCGAGTCCAGTAATTTTACATCAAAAATTCCCAAAACTTAGGTGTTTTTAGTACAAAATGGCTCTTCTAAGCGTCTCTATGACACATGTTTGCCATACCCTACTCCTGTTGAGCCTGATGCTCATGGTAACAAATGATGGCCCTAGCTAACCTCCTAAGAGGCACTAGAAACTTCTCTGACACACCCACTATGTGTTGTTGCATATGAATCAATATCTCTCTCATGGGAAGAGGCAGCACACCCATTCTCAATCCTTCCAAGTTCCTATCAACCTTGTGGAAACTCTATGTGTCATCTACCTCTTCAGTGGTTGTTGCACCTTCTACTATTGCTCTAGCCCCAAGTATCTGATCACCTCACCTAGCATAGTGAGGCATACCTGTAGGATGTTCTATTGCCACATATGTGTCAAGAAAACACTTCATGTCAAAACCTCTTCACCCATAAAAAAAAAAAAAATTGTGTAAACTTCAAAAGGCTAAAAATACTTTTCAATAATTTAATCGATCTTCTTATTTTCTGCTCCCAATAAGTGTCAAGTAAAAATATCAGCTTTGGATCCCTTATGTATTCCATGCCAACATAAGTATAATCCTCAATCATCAGAATCTGTCCATTGAGCCACTGGAATAAGTCATCCTTGAAATGGTGTCTAATCGGTCCCCCTCCATTGTGAGGTTCTAGGGAAGCCCATCGCTCCTGTCTTGGTTCCCAGGGATCGGCTATACTCAAACTCATGCACAGCCTCATCATGGGCACTCTCTTGAGGATTAAATAGACAATCAAAGTACCATACTCAAACTCTCTTTCGGCCCGGGACTTACAGACTTTCAACTCTGCTTTCACTTGATGGAGGACTCCCTCACACCAGTTGAATACTTGTGATTGTAAGCACTATAATGATAGTAGAAACTGAGCCTTTGTAACCACATGCTAGCTCTTAGACCTTGCCAAGTGTATGATCATCCATATAATAGCCCTCATCGGTCTAGTTATGATCCGTTTAATGGGAACCCTATTGCTCACTAGCCCATTTCTCGGTTTATAGTATGTCTAGACCAATTCCATGGTGGCCCTTAGATATTATCTCCCTCCTTTTTACATTTACTTGTGCACCTCTGCATGATAAACTAGTGAGGCAATATATATCGTCCCTTTTGATTGAGAGTTCATGGTCCCCAATCCTGAACACACCTTGTTTTTCATCTCATCATTGGATGATCTAGCTAAGGATATCCTCCTGACTCCTCATCAGGTCAAATATGGCATATTCCAGTAGCCCACATCTTTGAAAAGATGTCAAGCAAGCCAGATATTTTATCATTTGTATTTCCTTGGCATCATGAGATCTTTCTCTCCATAGACTCATTTTGCAAGCTTAATTCCTGCACAACAAAGCCCTTAAATCAGTCTTTAGCTAGCCAAAACCCTTAGGATGTGAATATAGCCAAGTTTTCCTTGCGCTTCGCTGGTTAATATGGCCCTCCATAGCCCATATGGCATGCTAATGCCCCTCCCTTTGACAGGTAGGGTGACCATGTTAATTGGAGACCCGTAGCCTAGGTGACCGCGTTAACTAACCAAGCCACCTAGGGCTTGCCCAAAACTACAGAATTAACTAGTATAAAAGACTGAAAAGAGTATTTAAACATGATATAGGGATGAAGCAACCTACCTGGAATGGAAAACACATTGAATGGTAGCCTGGATTTCTCACAGTCACTTGGGAAAGTTCTAATCCTTTTTCTCTCCAGAGCACTCTCACAAAACTCAAACAGTGAAAATGAGGGCCTGCCACCCTTCTTATAGTCTCTCTGGAGGTATGCCTCACTCTATCTAGTCATCGAAATTGAATTTTTTCATTCCTATATTGTTTAAACATGCACCATATTGATATGTTGTCAAATTCTACTTATGCTCTGATGATATTTTTGTGTCCTTATGTAGAGTTGACCAAGTTTGACTATGGATGAGAAGGTTCTTTTTTGGGAATTTTTCTTGCTCTTGAACTGAAAAATCCATGAGTTACCATATTTAGGCTCGTAAAACTCCTACGAATAATATATGATCACTTTCTCTTTTGGGACCTTTTCTCGCTCTTGAATTGGAAAAATCCCTGAGCTACCTTCTGCAAACTCATAAAACTCCTACGAAGAAGATCTGGGAAGTTATTTTTTGTCTTCTTCTCTCTCCCTAAACTGAAGAAAGACATATCAATTTTTGTTCATCTGACTCGTTAAAATTTTATGAAGATGTATTGAGTTTCTCTTCATCAAACTCATTAAAATTTCACGAAGAATATCCAGTTTACTTTACCTCCTTGTACACATAACAAAATGAGGGAGAATTCTATTGAGCATAGGTTTATCACTTTATCCAGACTCAGTACACTAACTTGTGGAAAAGTAACTATGTCAGGTATACTATTAAACCTTTATCACACCTGGTCATCAACCATGACAAAGGTACCCCCCTAGAGTTTCTCTTTACAATCTTCTCAGACTCTCTAAATATGAAAATACAACTGAGTTTACCCGTGTAGACTCGTTAAACTTAATCAGATGGGGAAAAATTAGACAACATAGTGACTCAACATCTATATTTGGAAGGATTTTTTGGTAGTATTCTATCCCTTTGACATGGCACTCCCTTAGAAAACCTCTTTTTGTCAGCCTCTCACCAACCTTACCATCCTATGAGTTTAGCCTTCAGACTCTGATGTTCCTACATCCTTGTATCCTAACACTCTTTGGTGTTCATGAGTCTAATTTTTCTGGTAAAACTTTGTGTCATGCCTTATATTTTTCAAGGGATTCATTTACATATGCTTCCTGTATCGACCACCCATCATATACTTCAAAATTTCCCTCTTTCTGTTTGACCCATTGCTCAAACTTTATCTCCAAAATAATCATTATTGTCCCCTTTCTTGTCAACTAATGTAGGACACCTCATTTCCTTCCTTTTGACAAATCTCGTCCTATTGAATCCAACACTTTATCTAGGAAGCAAATCCATAAACATATCAGTACCCTGGAACTTGTAGTCCTTAGTGGCAGGTTACCTTGTGTTTGATTGGGGGTTTTCATCATTCACTCCTAGTTGAATTATTCTACGAGTGTTTTATTGGTGTTCAAATATGAATCATGCAATTCACCCAATTCCACATTAATTGTTAACCTAGTGCTCTATGAGTTATTTCAAGGCTATCATGCAAAGTATATGTAGGCCACATTTTCGCTACCCAACATTAAACATTCAATTATAAACTTAATAATGTGTAATAGCAAGCAATAACTGTAACAACAGTAATAGTAACAACAATTTATGACTCATAGAAACACACTGATAAACATTCACAACAATAAATAATTCAACCAAAATAAACCGATGCACACATCTATTCTAGTAGCACCTTGTTAGGAGAGTGGGCCCAACTCCTTGATCAAAGTTGTGGCAAGATCAAGAAGTCATGAAATACTCAGAAGATAAAAAGTTTATTAATCAAAAGGACATTACAAGGTATGATTTTATAGACTCAAAGGTAATGTAATTCTCCTATGATCTTAAAAACTCGCTTTCATAGCCCCATAACTCTACTTATAGAATTTGTTAACACTAACAACTCCTAGAATTGCAGTAGTTGTCTGCGTACAATTACATAGTGGTTTCCAAAGTAACACTGAATATAAAGATAGCAGTGCATTGATTGAGACGTTGATCCATCATTGTAGCTAATGTCCTAGGATAACACTTCCAGCTCAATGGACACCATTTGTTAAACCACGGTCCTAGTCATTCTTCCTACAAATCTACAAGAATAATCGAATTAGCAAGCCACTTAGGGAACAATCCCCTATGGCTATGCTTCATTGATTAATGATTCATAATGACATGACAAGAGATATACCTGTGTGGTTTAGAATATAAATTGAACAACAATGGTCTAAAATGGAGACAAGAAACATGGTAAAAAGGTGGGCAAAAATATGCAAATTCAGCCACCAACATCTCGCCCCAACTAGTCTTTCTGCATGTCCTAATGTAGCTCGTCGCCTGTGCATATCTGGGTTCGAATTGCTATGAACAGCATGAAGTTGTGCGAGATCATATTTTGTAGCAATTTTTGTTCCTAGAAGCTTATATCCATGTGTCCTAAGTGCTTCCTTCCACCAATCCTCACCTACCACATTAGTTGGGGTATACTGATCGGCTGGCAGCGAGATAACGGGAAACAAGAACCTCAAACCCATCTATCAGATGCCACGAAGCTACATGCATGCAATATACCAATGTACTTTGTTTAAAGCCAAAGCAAAGTTGGGGGCCCCAAAAGGTTGACGTGTCTTGATGGTTGACAATGATAGCATCCATTGTTTCTAGCAGCTATCCCGGGCCTCCTCCTGACAAGTAAAAAATTATGTTGTGCACATGTCAGCACACCCTTTCTAAGTTGCCAGCATCTGTCCTTTCAATCCTTCGATATCCAAGAAGGTATCATGTCTGTTATAGACATTCACAGACTAGAAATTCTCCATCTGAAGGACAAGTGGTATGTTTGCTTGATTCTCTTCAAATATGTCAAAGGCCTTCTTCCACTTAACATGATTAACTATGTAGGAGGTAAAGGCTCTTAACTAAATATCCACCATGTATGGAACTGGGTTGAATGATTGATCATCGCCTAGAAAGTAATAATGCATATAGAGTTCACACATTAGATGTTGGTTCAGGGTATTGTGACTCTTCAACATACACAAAAATTGTATTGAATCTTCTATTACATGTCTTATTTCTTGATGAATTATTTCTAAACAAAAGAATAAATATTGTTCATGGGGGAACCTATTAGAAAATTATATATTACAGAGAAATGGAGCACATAAAATATATTGCAGAAATATAAACATAGAAAACACATAAAACAAGCGAGACATAGATTTATGTGGTTCACCCAATTTGGGCTACCTCCACCAAGAAACAACTATTCCTTCCTTTTATATTATCCAGCAAACTGAAGAGATACAACCTACAACAGATCCACTATAATTCCCTCTTCGTTCTCACACAATCTCCTCTCTCTTTCTCACTCAGAATACATATCTACATAGATGCAATACAATTCCATCATATATAGTGAGGGCTTGCCTTCTAGGGAAAAAAACCATAAATTAAACATAACTTCTACCGTTAGATCTTTGCTTAATGAACAACCCAGATTGACTACGAAATTACAACATTTTACAAGGCAATTTTACATCTATTTTTAGCTTCGGGGGCGTTGCCCCAATCCCCCACCAAGGGGGCTCCCAAAGATTGCATCCACCCTCCCTAGACCCCCCTTGCAGTGCAAATATTACGGGAAGCATTGTGCCACATTATGAACTGGGGTCCTATGCGGTGACACCTTTGGATAAAAGAGATAACCAGGCTCCACACCCAACAATCTCCCATATGGAGACTGATTATAGCAACTCCACCGCTACTTCATTTTCTGGACAATGACTCCACTTTAGAACTAGTTGTTTCTCATCTTCTTCATCATACTTGAAGACCAATTGAAACCAAGCAACATCTCAGTTTCTCCTTGGTTACAACTTTTGTTAACATATCTGTAGGATTCTAGCTAGTGTGTATATTTTCTAGCTTCAACTATCCATCTTCCAACACTAACCGTATGAAATGATACTTGAGCTGTATATGTTTTGTCTTGGAATGAAATGCAAAGTTCTTTGCAAAATGTATGGCACTCTGGTTGTCACTGTATAACTTGCCCAACTCCTTCTTCCTACCCAATTCATTTAGAAACCTTTGTAACCAAATCATTTCTTTACTAGCCTTTGTAGCAGCAGCATACTCTGCTTCCGCTGTTGAGTGTGCAACAACCCTTTGCAGTTTTGAAACCCAACTGACAGTTGTTCCACCTACAATAAACACATACCCTGTGGTGCTCCTCCTGTTATCTCTATCACCTGCCATATCTGCATCAACATATCCCTATAGAGCAATGTTTGAACCACCAAAGCATAATGCTTGATTTGTGGTACCTCTCGAATACCTAAGAATCGACTTCACTGCCATCCAATGTTCTTTTCCTAGAATTTTCAATTACCTGCTTATAACTCCCACTGCATGTGCAATATCAGGCCTTGTGTAGACCATTGCATACATTAAGATTCCATCTGCTAATGCATATGGAACTTTAGACATATAATCCATTTCTTCCTGAGTCTTGGGACACACCTCTTTAGTTTGAAATGGCTAGCCGAAGGTATACTAACTCATTTTTCATTTTGCATATTAAATCTTTTCAACACCTTTTCTATGTACTCACCCGGAGACAATGCTAATTTTTGATTCTTCCTGTCTCTAGTTATTCTCATACCAAGGATTTTTTTTGTAGCACCCAAATCCTTCATTGCAAATGAGTTTGCCAATTTTCTTTTGAGAACATTTATTTCCTGCATGTTAGAACCCAAAACAAGCATGTCATCTACATACAATAACAATATAATATAGCTGCCATCATTTTTCCTTTTGAGATAAATACAATGATCAGAGTGACAACTAGTATAACATTGTTCAAACATAAACCTGTCAAATTTTAGATACCACTGCCTTGGAGCCTGTTTTAAGCCATACAAGCTCTTCTTCAACTGGCACACTAGTTTCTCCTTCCCTTTTACCTCATATCCTTGTGGCTGCTGCATATATATCTCTTCCTCCAAATCCCCATGGAGAAAGGTTGTATTTACATCTAGTTGCTCAAGATGTAAATCTTCAGCTGCTACTAGACTTAAAATAGTTCTAATTGAAGTCATTTTAACAACAGGAGAAAATATCTCATCAAATTCTATACCCTTTTCCGTGAAAATCCCTTCACAACAAGTCTAGCTTTATACCTTTTTCTACCTCCATCTTCTTCCTTCAACCTGTAAACCCATTTATTATGCAATGTTGTTTTACCTGCAGGAAACTTGACTATGTGCTAAGGAATACATCTCTTCTTTCATGGCTAGCTCCCACTTCTTCCTGGTTTCTACCTGCACTACTTCTTCGTAACATTCTGGTTCACCATAATCAGTCAACAATACATAATATAATGACGAAGAGTATTGTTCAGGGGGTATACTTATCCTAGTAGATCTTCTAACACCACTTTTAGGTGTTTGAGGTGCTTATTGTTGTTGTGGTTGTTGTTGTTGTTCTAGTTGTTGATCATTATGATTTTCAGGCACCATTACTTTTTCTATGATCTCGTCAAGCACTGTGTATTCTCTGTTTTCTTTTTCCTATTTCTTTTCCTGCAGTTGATCCTTATACAAAACCTTTTCATTGAATATGACATCTCTGCTTCTAATGATTTTTTGTTTTTCATAATCATAAAAGCAATAACCAAAATCATTAACACCATATCCAATAAAGGTACATTTATTTTATTTTGCCTCAATCTTTGTTCTATTTTCTTTATTAATGTGGACAAAGGCTTCACAACCAAAAGTCTTTAAAAACGAGTAGTTTACATTTTTACCTATCCATGCCTCCTCTGGAATACCACCATCCAAGGAACTTGAAGGCACTTTGTTTATTAGATAAACAACATTATCTACAACATCTGCCCAAAATTGTAAAGGCAATCATGCATGTAATCTCATGCACCTTGCATGCTCCATGATTGTCATGTTCATCCTTTTTGACACACCATTTTCTTGTGGTGTTCTTGGAACTGTCCTCTCTCTACGAATTCCATTCTATAAATAGTACCTATCAAACACTTTTCTGCAATATTCACCTCCATTTTCTAATCTAAGACACTTCAACCTTTTTCCTGTCTCATTTTCAACCAAAGCTTTCCATTTCTTCAAATTATCAAATACATCAGATTTATTTCGAATACAAAAAATCTAGGTTTTTCTAGTTGCATCATCAATAAAAGTAACATAATAACAAGAGCCACCGAGATATGATACCTGAGAAGGTCCCCATACATCTATATGCACAAGCTCTAATTTTTTGCTCTTATTTTCTTTCCCAACTCTGAGTAATATGATTCTATTTTGTGTTCCATAAACACAATTCTCATAGAATTTTAAATCAACATGCTTCAAACCTTGCAACAAATTTCTTCAGTGAAGAATCTGCATCCCCTTCTCACTCATGTGCCCAAGCCTATGATGCCACAATGCCTTATCTTCTCCTGTAGAGTTTAAATCATTAATAGAATTAGAAATATCATTGCATAAATACAATGTACCAACATTTTCTCATTTTGCTATTACGAGGGATCCTTTAGTGACCTTCCAGGTTTTATCTATAAACGTAGTCACACAGCCTTCACGTCCCAACTTCCCTATTGAAATTAGATTTTTCTTTAGATCTGGAAAATACCTTACCTCATTCAATAGCCATTGATTTCCATTCTGTTGTTTTATGAAAACTGTACCCATTCCAATGATTTTACAGGGTTTATCATCACCCAATCGAACCTGTCCAAAATCTCCTTGAACATAATCATGAAAATGTTTCCTATCAGGTGTGGCATGGAATGAGGCCCCTGAATCTACCACCCAGGTATCAATAATATTCTCTAATGAAAGAATCAAAGCATCTTGCAACACATCACCTGTCACATTCTCTTCATGATTGTTTTCTTACTGTGCATCTCCTTCTTTTCCCTTCCGAGACTTGTAGTCTTTCTTTAGGTTTCATTTCTTCTGGCATTTCCAACACAATATCCCCGATCTGGACTTGGATCTACCTTTCCTTGACTTACTGCGATATCTTGGGCTCTTTCCTCTTTCCATTTTCCTTCCCCTAGTCTCTGCAGTCAAAGCATTACCTGGTGTCTCATCAGAGCTTTTCCGTCGCATTTCCTCGCTAAGGATTGCACCGACAACATCATCAAAATTTAAAGTACTAGATCTAGAGACAGAGTTACTAATGGCCATAACTAAACCATTCCAACTTTCTGGAAATAAGCACAAAAATAACAAAGCCCTGACTTCATCATCAAAATTTACCCCTACAGAACTTAACTAACTGGTAACTGTATTAAATTCATTTAAATGATCAACAACAGATCCACCTTCTGACATCTTCATATTAAATAAACACTTCATAAGAAATACCTTATTTGAGGCTGAGGCTTCTTCATGTAGTTTGGCCAATGCCGACATTAAACCCTCTGTTGTTGTTTCCTTTGAAATATTAAAGGCTATCGATGCCGCTAGGCACAACCGTATTGTTCCAAGTGCCTTTTTGTCGAGAATATCCCATTCTTTGTCTGTCATACTCGTCGGCTTCTTTGTCTTTCTGCTCAATGGTTGGTATAGATCTTTCTGGTACAAATAATCTTCCATCTGCATATTCCATAGCTGATAGTTTTGGCCATTAAATTTTTCGACCCTAAACCTACCATATTTTGTCATTGCTCCCACTCGAACCAGGAACCCTTCTCTCCTGTGAGCTTATCATTAAAATAGACGTTCGGCTTTGATACCAGTTGTTAGAAAATTATATATTACAGAGAAATGGAGCACATAAAATATATTGTAGAAATATAAACATAGAAAACACATAAAACAAGAGAGACACAGATATACTTGGTTCACCCAATTTGGGCTACGTCCATGGAGAAACAGCCAGTCCTTCCTTTTATATTATCCAGAAAACTAGAGAGATACAACCTACAACAAATCCACTGTAATTCCCTCTTCGCTCTAACACAATATCATCTCCCTTTCTCACTCAGAATACAGATCTACATAGGTGCAATACAATTCCCTCATATATAGTGAGGGGTTTCCTTTTGGGGAAAAAACCCTAAATTAAAAATAACTCCTACCATAAGATCTCCACTTAATGAATGGCCCATATTGACTACGAAATTACAACATTTTACAAGGGAATTTTACATCTATTTTTAGCTTCGAGGGCACTTCCCTTGATCCCTCGCCAAGGGGGGGCTCCCAAAGATCGTAGTCGCCCCCAGTATACCCCCCTTGTAGTGCAAATATTATGGGTGGCATTTTCGCCAGATAACGAACTAGGGTCCAATGCAGTGATACCTTTGGATAAAGAAGATAATCAGGCTCCAAACCCAACAAAACCAAGCATAGATGTGAGCAGGAGGTCAGCAAGCCATTACTTGCTACACCAGAGTGAACATTTCTTCCTTATCAATATTCAATAGTTTCACCCACTTTTCTAGTTCCTCAATTTTCTTATGTTGCTTCTCCTTCTTCCGTTTCTCTTTCTCTATCTTGTCCATGTAATCAGTAAATATTTTTGCAGCTTGCTCATGAATGCCCCTCACTCCTTCATAGTGGGATTCTATAGGAATGGTTCCCTATTTAAGGCGAGATGCAACAAGCTGCCATTTCTGAATTTCTGCAGTCAACAAAAATTCTTGTGACTCGATCAAATGCAAAAATGACTCGGTTTGTGTAGCCTCTAAAGTTGTGGATCTATCTTCAATTTTCACCGCTGCTGAAATGGTTTTAGCCCTAGGTTTCACAACATTCTTCTTGTGCCTCCTCACTTTTATCCGTAAGCACAGCACCTGCTTCCTTAGCTTGATGATTTCCATTTTTAGCTACATGTTTTCTCTAAACTGTGACTGGTACCTTTCCTTAAGAGGAGGCCGCCTTTTTTCACATTGCTCAATAAATTCTTGTTTGACAGTGACATTGTCCACTGGTCTCACATCTGGTGTGGGATTTGGGGGATTGATGTCAACAAATTCATTAACCGGCTCTTGCTTTATCCTTATTTCCTCTGTTTGTTCCTTAACTCAGGGAATAGTCCCAACATCTTCTCCTTCAGGTCTCAGGACCTCCACATCTTCCCTTGGTGGCTCTGGACTCATTGCAGGCCTTTTCAAGGTAGTGCCTTTGACACCCTCTTCTTGCGACTGCTTTGCTACCCTACCATCTTCTCGTTCAGGTCTCGGGACCTCCACATCTTCCCTTGGTGGCTCTGGAGTCACTGCAGTTCTTTGCAGGGTAGTGTCCTCGACACCCTTTTCTTGTGACTACTTTTCCTTCCGACGATCTTCTTTCATCTACTCAAAAATTGTTCCTAGCCCTTATGGGCTAGTTTCAACAACAACATTCTCTTCTAATCGCCCTCTGGAGACAGTATTGGCCACAATTTCTTCATTTTTTCCTTTGGTCGAGACTAGTTCTTGTGTGGAAGTTCTGCCACCATTCCCTCAATTTGTCCAATTCATTCACCAGTCGACATTGGTTCTTGTGTAACAGTGTCGACTGTAGAAATTTTGAATAATTTAACACATATTCAATGGAGATTATCCTGATCATGTACTATTGTGGAAAACATACACAATACATAAGCTCCTCTACGTTGATCATCAATATAGCAGCATCAATAATAATAAAACATCAAGAGCATTCACACATTAACACAGTATGTATCCCGGGGAAAGCATCTCGCTAAAAACCCCAACTATCTGTATATTAATGATTGAGTCATGTAACACTGCACAGCATAATACTTCTCACAAGTATCTCCACCTCTGTTACACACAATACAGCTCAGATCTGATCTCCAAATCTCTTCCACTGCTTGCCTGCCTCCACTGCTCAATACCTGCTCAAGAACTGATGAGAATGGCTCACCAAACTCGTTTTTCACCTGCAAAATAGTCACTCACTCTTTGTTGGACGTGAGCACAAGCTATAATGTGGGCAAATACGTGAGCAAACTCATTGGCATACTCAATCCCTTGATTGTGCAAGATCTGGTGCACAACTATAGTCACAACTGATAGCAATCTGATTCTCTACCACCTGTCCCTGTTGAACTGAACATGCACTGACATGCAACTGAGTTAATTGATGTATTCATTAGTTGTATTATGAGTTAATAACTTGTGAATTAATTAATAACTAATTCACCCAACTCATCTCTAGTCTATTTGCCAGTTAGACTAAATACAACCATTTTAACAAAGCTAAACTGAACACAACTCCATCAACTCCACAATCAACTCCACCAAACTCAACTGATTGAGTTCTAACTGAAGTCATGCATGCAACAACTCAACTGACTCATAAGAAAAGCTTATTTCCTTCTGACAGCTGCATGTGCCACGTCTGTAGCTCAAACTGAAGTGCTCCAAGAGAATAAGATTAAGTTTATAGTCCAAATATTATTGTGAGATAATAATATTTGACTTTTCTATTTTTGACAGCCAGTCTAAAAATAGACTTTGATCACTCACACTGTGATCACTCAAACTTTCATCAAAAATAGAAGTCCATCTATTTTTTTCCCAACTTGATCAATCATCCATAAACAGCAACCTGCAATCCATAGACATGATCCATATGTCTAAAAATAGACATAGTCTAAAAATAGACTTGCGCCAAAAATAGCCTGCGGGCCCACTTAGTGAAGGCGACTCTTTTCACTAAGCTCCATCATCTTGTTACAATCTCAACACTCCCTCTCGACAAGATATGGATTATCAGCAACCCCTATCCTGCCTTGGTGGTACTCGAATTTTCTCTTGGTGAGAGCCTTCGTCAGAATATCAGCATCCTGATCCTCCGTTGGAATGTACGAAAGTAACATGATCCTCCGCTGCACACAATCTCTGATATGATGGTACCTGATGTCAATATGTTTAGATCTATCATGAAATACAGGATTAGCCGAGAGTTTAATGCAACTCTGGTTATCACAGTAAATCACAGTAGGATCCAAATGAGAACCGAACAAACCAACTAGGATCTTCCTCATCCATATAGCCTCGCATGCAGCCAAACTTGCTGCCATATACTCGGCCTCCGCTGAACTGAGTGCCACGGATCTCTGTTTCCTGCTGTACCAAGAAACTGTTGTCGATCCAATACTGAAGACCCCTCCTGATGTGCTCTTTCTGTCTGTTCGGCTCCCTGCCCAATCTGCATCCGTGAAGCCACATAGCTTCACCTCATCCTCCTGTCTGTACCACAAACCATATCTTGATGTGCCTCTCAAGTAGCGCAATACATGCTTGCCTGCCTTCCAGAAGAGCTTGGTAGGCTTAACCATAGCTTGTGAAAGCTGGTTAACTGCATAGCATATATCAGGTCGTGTATTGACCAAATACATCAGCGACCCCACCAACTGTCGATAAACAGTGGCATCCACTTCTTCTCCCGAAGTGGCATCCTCCTTCCTCCAACCTCCAGGAAGAGGAGTATCAACAGGCTTGCAGCCATGCATGTTGAGCTTCTCCAGTATCTCCCGAGCATACTTGCCCTGAGAAACAAATAGTCCACCACTGCGCTGCCATATTTCCAATCCCAGGAAATAGTGAAGGAGGCCCAAATCCTTCATCTCAAACTCTGTAGCAAGATCCTTCTTGCATGATAGTATCAATTAGAATCAAATCATCAACATACAGTACAATGATAAGCAACTTACCCTCCACCACAATCTGGTATAGGTTCGGATCCGCCTCACTCTTGGAGAATCCAAGTCCTGTGAAATAGCTGTCTATCCGTGTGTACCAAGCACGTGGTGCTTGCTTCAACCCATACAGCGCTCTCTTGAGCCTGCACACATGCGACTCGCTGCTGAAGACTTCAAAGCCTTCGGGTTGCTCAATGTACACCTCCTCCTCAATGACTCCGTTGAGGAATGCAGTCTTCACATCCATCTGATGAATGTGCCATCCCATCTGCACTGAGAGAGCAAGAATCATCCGTATGGAAGAATACCTTGCGACAGGTGCAAAGGTCTCCTCATAATCGATCCCCTCAATCTGTGAAAAGCCTCGGGCAACAAATCTTGCCTTGTACTTCTCCACACTCCCGTCAGCTGCCTGCTTAACTTTGTAGATCCATCTCGAACCCACCACTGATTTCCCTTCCGGTCTAGGAACAATCTCCCATGCACTGTTTCTGACAATAGAATCATACTCTTCCACCATGGCATCTACCCATGCGGGATCCTCCACAGCTTCCTCGAAAGAGGATGGCTCAGTCACAACACACTTGCTCATAAGAGCCATGTATCCAGTGTACCGATCAGGTGACTGTCTCTGCCTGCGTTGGGCTGTAGGTGGTCCTACAACTTTCTCTGCATCTTGAGCCAGTCGCTCAGCTTCTGTCAAGCGCTTTCGCCCTCTGATGGTTGGCGCTGCATGAGTGGTCTCTTCCACTCCATGAACCTCGTCCTGTGGCTGATCCACGTCCTGAAGCTCATCCTTAGGAACTAATAGCTCCTCATCTGCATGCAAGTGTAGCTCCCTCTCAAGCGAACACTTCATGGCTTTCTCTTCCTGAAATTTTATATCCCGTCGCACAACAGTTTTACCACTGTCTGGCAAATACACACGATAGTTGTGGGGCGTATCATTGTACCCCACAAATATCCCAACCTCTGCGGTCGGCTCCAACTTCTTCCTAGCATCCTTCATCACATGCATGTAAACGTTAGCACCAAAAATCCTCAAATGAGAAAGATCAGGCTTCTTACCAGAATAAGCCTCCTCAGGTGTACTCATGCCAAGTATCCTATGAGGACAACGGTTCTGCACATAAACTGCTGTATTGCATGCTTCTACCCACAAGTGAAGGGGTAGGCCCTGATCATGCAACATTGCCTGTGCAGCACCCACAATCATTCTGTTCTTCCGCTCAGCTACCCCGTTCTGCTGTGGGTTGTGGGGAGCTATGAGCTCTCTACGAATCCCTTCTATCTTGCAGAAATCCTTGAACTCGTCCGAGATGTATTCACCACCATTATCGCTCCTAAGAGCCTTCACCTTCTTCCCCGACTCCTTCTCGACCAGTGCTTTTAATTCACAGAACTTTGAATATGTCTCGCTCTTCTTCTGCATGAAGAAGATCCAACACTTACGAGAGAAATCATCAACAAAAATCACATAATACCTGTGTTTTGCTGTCAAAGCAACTGAGAAAGGTCCACACACGTCTGTGTGAATTCTCTCAAGGATTGTCGTGGCGCGACTATCCTTCTCGTGAAAGGTGGCTTTCACAAACTTCCCCAAAGTACACCCCTTGCACTGATCTGACTGCGCAAGTGTGCCTTTAGGAAGCCCTGTAGTGATCTGCTGCAGTATCTTCAAGGCTCCATGGTGAAGGTGACCCAATCTCCTGTGCCACAACTCACCATCATCCCGGCTCACCAATCCTTCTGCCTTGCCTGCCATTGCTGCGCATCCATCTACATGCAACTGATAAAGGTTCCTCACTCGAACCCCTATCTTACGGGTCTCACCAGTTGTCTTGCTGCGCAGGAAGGCCTTTCCCTCGCTAAAAACAACATCATGCCCCTTGTCTTCTAACATCACCACTGAGATGAGATTCTTCTTCAATCCTGGAACATGCATGACTTCCTTCAATACAAAGGGTTTACCAGACTCCCTCTCAAAGGAAATGGTACCGATACCGGTCGCACTGTATCTACCATCATCGCCCATCTCAATGTGCACTCCAAGATCTTTGTCCTCCAGATCAAAGAACAAATCTCTATCTCCCGTCATGTGAAAAGACGCACCACTGTCCAAGAACCACACTGATCCCATCACACTTGAAACCAAGCATGCGATCAATGAAAAATCAAGCTCAAACTGAGAAGCTAAGGCCTCTCCCCCTGCAGATCCAGCAGCTTGTTTGTTCTTCTTCTTCTGCGGACAATTTGTGGCATAGTGTCCATGCTGGTGACAGTGAAAACACTTCACCTTGGACATATCCTGCTTCTTGCCTTTCGCACCAGACAGAGAAGCTTTCTTTGCTTTGGCAACCAAAGTGCAATTCTCTTCATCAAATACCTTTGATGAAGATCCATTCTCACCTTTATTGTTTCTGAGTTTATCCTTGGGCACCAGGTCGCTCTTGCTTTGGAATAACATTTGCAATCCATTGAAAGACATTTCAACAACACTGCTGCAAATTCGAATTCCACCAGCTCCAACTCAACTGCTTCCGATCTAAAATTCGTGAGAACACAATATTTCTCGTACAGAGATTGACTGTATGGGCATTCACCGGATATCTCATCTTCCAAAGGAAGGATGAATCCAGAGGCTACCTGGCCCGATTACAGACTCTGCCTGAAGAAATAGGATGTAAACACTTCCTGAATAGTAGATCTGATGATCAATCCTTGCTTGATATCCTGTAAAAATCTCTTCTACAAATCAAGCAGCTCTGATACCATGTAGAAATTTTGAATAATTTAACACATATTCAATGGAGATTATCCTGATCATGTACTATTACGGAAAACATACACAATACATAAGCTCCTCTACGTTGATCATCAATATAGCAACATCAATAACAATAAAACATCAAGAGCATTCACACATTAACACAGTATGTATCCCGGGGAAAGCATCTCACTAAAAACCCCAACTATTTATATATTAATGATTGAGTCATGTAACATTACACAGCATAATACTTCTCACAAGTATCTCCACCTCTGTTACACATAATACAGCTCAGATCTGATCTCCAAATCTCTTCCACTGCTTGCCTGCCTCCACTGCTCAATACCTGCTCAAGAACTGATGAGAATGGCTCACCAAACTCGTTTTTCACCTGCAAAATAGTCACTCACTCTTTGTTGGACGTGAGCACAAGCTATAATGTGGGAAAATACGTGAGCAAACTCATTGGCATACTCAATCCCTTGATTGTGCAAGATCTGGTGCACAACTATAGTCACAACTGATAGCAATCTGATTCTCTACCACCTGTCCCTGTTGAACTGAACATGCACTGACATGCAACTAAGTTAACTGATGTATTTATTAGTTGTATTATGAGTTAATAACTTGTGAATTAATTAATAACTAATTCACCCAACTCATCTCTAGTCTATTTGCCAGTTAGACTAAATACAAGCAGTGTAACAAAGCTAAACTGAACACAACTCCATCAACTCCACAATCAACTCCACCAAACTCAACTGATTGAGTTCTAACTGAAGTCATGCGTGCAACAACTCAACTGACTCTTAAGAATTGCGTATTTCCTTTTGACAGCTGCATGTGCCACCTCTGTAGCTCAAACTGAAGTGCTCCAAGAGAATAAGATTAAGTTTATAGTCCAAATATTATTGTGAGATAATAATATTTGACTTTTCTATTTTTGACAGCCAGTCTAAAAATAGACTTTGATCACTCACACTGTGATCACTCACACTTTCATCAAAAATAGAAGTCCATCTATTTTTTTCCCAACTTGATCATTCTTCCATAAACAGCAACCTGCAATCCATAGACATGATCCATATGTCTAAAAATAGACTTGCGCCAAAAATAGCCTGCGGGCCCACTTAGTGAAGGCGACTCTTTTCACTAAGCTCCATCATCTTGTTGCAATGGTGCCTGTAACCACCCCAACAAATTTTAAGATCGGGGGAGAGATGTTTCTTTTCACCAGACGTCTAGGGGAATGAAACTCCCTTCGCCCTCTTGGTAAAGATTCAAGAAGCGGAGAATGAAAGATATTTTCTTGAATTTCCATTCTCTCAGTGTTTGCTGCTTCAGGCCCTCCTTCTCCTTTGCCTGTGTTCACTGGCTAGTTTGTGCTCCCTTTTTCTTTTTCTATGTGTGCTTCTTCCAATTTGTCCTCCTACTCAGCAGTCCACACTCGTTCTTGTGGAGTAGTGTCGACTACGGCCCCTTTTTCTCCAAAGGGTTCCTTATTCACTCGAGCAGGTGATGCTGGTTTTTGTGTATTAGCACCGCCTACAATTTCGTCCAAAGTTTCCTCATTTTCTTGGATAGGTGATGCTGGGTTTTGTGTGTCAGCACCACCTACAATTTCACCCAAGGGTGGTGATTCTCTCCTCAAAGTGGCAGTCAGCACTAGTTCTTGTGGAGCAGCATCGACTACATTCTCTTCTGTCTCCATTGCTTCTACTCCCATTGGGATACCAGGTGATGTTGGTTCTTGTGGTGCAACGTCATCTGTGGCCTATTCTTCTACTACTAATTCTTCCTCATCCTGCCTTGCAGGAATCATAGCCGCAAGTTATTCCTCTACTAGCTCCGTGAATTGTGGCCAAGCCACAGAATTTTGAGATAGAGCATGAACCACCAATAGTCTGACCAACCCATGATTTGTAAGGACTGCTAATTCTTGTCAAGATTGATGAGCAGACTAAGCCATTAGTTGAAGACTTTTCCATAGAAAATATGGCATATCTAAAGAATAAACCTGCGCATGTCGGAACCGAAGGCATGCAAGAAGCTTGAAATGATGTTTAAACAAGGTAGCAAACTGAAATTTGCACGTAATATACATCATGACAAAATATGCAACCTTATCCCATGGGTGTGGCAGAGACTTTTGATCATACCCCTTGCCCTTCTAGACTGTTATTTCTCTAGCCTGCAAAAATAATTCTGGTAACTCTAACAAAGGACATTTCTGAGAAAACCATTTCTTCCCTCCTTGCAGCAACCCACTGATAGTCAAAATTATTTCCTTCGTGATGGGAATATCCAACCCACAAACAATGGAATGGTTTCCATCCAATTTTGATGAGAATTCGACTGTGATAGATTTGTTAAATCCCTGCAACTACTCAAAATACACATGCCATCCTGCATTTAAAAATATCTGCCATACATCTAGATTGTGGCGAACCTGCATTGCATTTTCTAGTTCGTACCTAACGACTTGCCCGCCCATTATGTATTTCCTCAGTAGCAACAACTAGAGTAACAACAAGACCATTGAGGAAGAGTGTCAGCAGGTAAATTTGCTGTGATAGGGTTGTGGTGGCGATGGGGTGCAGTGATAGTGAAATCCGAGAAGGTAATAGTGAAATATGGAAAAATCCAGGTGGATTATGGTAATAATGAGTGGAAATTATGGTAATTTTTTCACAACGTTGGAAATGACTATCCAATAATACAATCATACTTATTTCAAGTCCTGATGCATATAGGTAACCGTGCAAGGTATGGTGGGGGCTGTGGAGTATACGCGCTAGCACAAGGTTCAATGGTGATAATGACAAGTCATTACTACGATTTAATATGGAATATTTTCATTTATTATAATACCTCCCCCCAACTAAGGGATGACCATCCACAGTCGTGCCAAGTCATGTCAAATGAATTATCAATCAAATCCACAAATTTGATCGGGGATGTACCTGGCAACTTACCTTGATGGAGTAACAACAATGGAGGAGTAACAACATCTAGGGGAGTAACATCACCCGAGAAGTAACAACACCAGGGGAGTAACAACACCTGAGGTGTGACAACATTGGGGGGAGTAACAATAGTTGAGGAGTAATAACACTAATTGAACACTTAGCTAGAATCGCCACGAATGGAGTAACAACACTAGAGGACTAACAACACCAGAGGTGTAACAGCACTAGCTAAGTACCTAGACGAAATCACCGTAGTAATAGCACCGCAGGAGTAACAACACTAGTGATGTACTTATATGAAATTGCTCTGAACTGAGTAACAACACCGGAGGAGTAACAACACCAGCGGAGTACTTAGATGGAATCGCCACAGAGTAACAAAACTAGAGGAGTAACATCCCTAGAAGAGTAAAAACACCAGTGGAGTACTTAGACATAACCATCACAGAGTAACAACACCACAGGAGTAACAACACCAGTGAAGTACTTAGATGAAATCAGTACCCACAGAGTAACGACACCAGGGGAGTAACAACACCCATGAAGTACCTGCAAGAAAATGAATGATAGAGAAGTAACAACATTTTATTATATTATATTATATTATATATATATATATATATATATATATATATATATATATATATATATATAAGAGGTGCAACAGAAGAGTTCTCTGCACTAACAACTTCAAAACCAAAATTATCAGAGAAGTGTTTAATAAAGGAGTCTTTAGAAGATGTATAATGATACAATCTAAGGCGGTGTCCATTTACAGTTAGGGGAGTATGTTCCTCATCAATTTTTATAAGTCTAACAGTCCGGTTATCAAACACAGTGTCAAATTCATATGGTCCATCCATATAAAGCATAGGTTTCCTTTAAAATAATTGAACTAAGAATCATAGAGAAATGCCCAATATTCTCTTTGAAACACATTTTTCTTAATAAATTTGTCTTTCCATTTAGTTTGTTGCTGCTGAATTGCAGTAGTATTATGGAGAACTACCAGACAAATTTCATCCAACTCATTTAACTATTCTAATCAATGGTTTTGGGCTTCTAAAAGATCCAAAATTGCTTCAAGGGTTGTCTTGAGCATCTTAATTTCAAATTCTACCAGAAACAAAGGGGATTTCCTATAGACAAGATCATATGGTGAAAATAATCTTGTGTTTCGCCATGTTTTTCTATACGCCCACAACGCCTCAGGAAGATTTTTAGCCCAATGTTGATGATGGTTCACTACGGTCTTTGTAAGTATATTCTCCAATACCTTGTTTGTGCTCTCAACTTGACCATTCACCTGAGGATGATATGGAGATGTTACCTTATGCTTGATTCCATATTTCTTCATAAGTCCTACCATAAGATGTAATGTAAACTATGCCCCTCCATCTGAAACTATCTCTCTAGGAGCTTCGTATCGAGCAAAAAATTCTTCAACAAAAATGTCTGAGACAACCTATTCTTTTTCTTTCACAATAGCCTTGGCCACTACTGTTAGGGTCCCACCCTAACCCCCTTATTTACGTCATGGGATCACGTCATAGTCAAGAGTCAATAAAGCCCATATTAATAATTGGAAGAGGTTAACCCACAATTAATGACGGGACCACAGTTAGTTGCAAATGGGCGGTAGTATTAGTTAGATGGTAAATGGGCGGTAGTATTAGATAGATGGTATTAATAAAATCCACGATATTGGCTCGTGGTATTGCATGTATGAGTCATATATAAAGGATAGAGACTCCCTGCGAGGAGCATTGTGTCTTGTTTTGTAATCGAGCTCTGCTCTATTGGAGGTTGCCCCCTCGAAGAGGCCTGTGAACATTTCTCTCTGGATAATAAATTCATTGCTATTCTGTGCTCTGGGTATATTTTCTTCGCATATTTTGTGTTCTCGGTATCTTTTCTTCGCAAATTCTCTGTTTGGGTATCGCTTTGCAGGTTAAGAGCATAACAAGTGGTATCAGAGCACTTTCCAGGGCTCGGTGGGATCTCCAAATTTTAGAAAAAAAAATTTAGGCTAGAGATGTGTTCCGGCGTCTTTAAACCACGGGATCTGTCGTTAAGCGCATAAACCTGTGGATTTGGGGAGGCATGCACGCAGGAAATACAAGAGGTGGTCACGTCTGTTGGACTCCCTTGTAACCCCTGTGGGTACCCCTTCGAGTAGTAGCGCATTAGACAGAACCGCGCACGGACTGTCTTCCATGTACCCTCTGGGTATATAGGAAGCCCCCTAGCTCCCTTGAAACCTCGCCATAGATAAAACTTCGGCCGTCTTGTGGCTACAGTACACCGAGAACAACACTCGGAGAGATTACTCGCCCGTACGATAGGGTAGTCAGGTTGTACGGCTAAGGGTACGGTCGATCCTCCTTAGTTAGAGCCCTGAAACATTGGGCCGAGTACTACTGTCAGACCCTTATGTATATTGCGATCTGTAGCACCTGACACTCCCCAAGACCATAGTTCCCTTTCTCTCGAGGGATCACACATCATCTATTCCAGATCAGCAGCAGCAGTTGTTCCACCATTCAGATCTCTCAGATCCACCAGATCGGATATTCCAGATCAGCAGCAGCAGTTGTTCCACCATTCAGATCTCCCAGATTCGCCAGATCGGAGTAGTTGGAAAGGGTTCCTGTACCTGGATATAATTTTCGCAGGACTTTTGGTGGCATTGACATTTTGAGGATTTGGCGACTGCAGTATTGATCAGAAAGGAGTAAAACTCCGTTAGGAGTTTTCTAAAAAAAAAAAAAAGAGTCTGAGATCTTCCAGGGCGCTTATTGGTGACCTAGCCCATCAGAATCAGGACGACGAGCTGAGCAAGGTGGTACCATTCAATTCTTAGTAAAAAAAATTTCGGCGGTCCCAAATTTTCGTCAGACGGGTGTATGGTAGAAACTCGCGCTCAAGCAATGGCCAATGAAAGGATAGAAAAAATAGAAGAAGATGTGCACTCCCTCCACTCTGCGGTGGAAAGGATCGAAAATCATCTTAAAGGATTAGATTGCCTACTACAGGACAAGGGCAAGGAGCCAGCCCACGAGGAGGCGTATAAGGGTCATGAATACCATGAGAGGGAGTCTAGCCACTCTCCTCACGTCTGGCACACCCATCCACCACCCAATCAGAGACCTCCCAAGTTGGATATGCATAAATTTGACGGTTCTCACACGTCCGCATGGCTAGCACAAATGGAGTAGTATTTTCAATTGAATCATATCATAGATGAGGGGACTAAGCTTATGGTGGGCACCATGTACTTGGACAGTGAACGATGGCAATGGAAGGTGTTATCACAAAACCAGTACTAGGGACTGCAACCAAGCAAGGTCTCATGTAACTGTTTCAGACCATACTTTAGATTAGGAATTAGCCTTCCTAATCAGAGAGGGCTCTCTCACAACTCTTGACAAAATCCTTCAAACACTAGATGGCTAACTCTTTATTTACTTATGAAATCATAACTGGTTGGAAACACATCAAACTAGCTCTCATTGGGCTATGGAGTCTATAATATCAAGTAAACAAGGAAAACACAGTGACCTCATAGAAATCAAGGCTCTTAGCATTACATGTCAAACATATTCCACCAACACATAGCTTGCTGTATACACAGGAAGTCAGAGCATATAATTATGAATTCTGAGTGATTGCATACAACAAAACCATAAAATAACATAAAGTATAACACATCATCACTACATTTGATCATGACAATCCTTCGAGAATCTTGAGAAGAGAATAACTCTGTTTTACTATTACTGTCAAAAAAAAGGTCTTACAATGGCCCAAAACAACACTGTTTTTCTATTAAGTATCCAACCCTTTTAAAGACACCAGTTAACCTAAAACCAGCTCTTGTGCCACTAATAATGGCGGCCTTGTAGCATATAAAACTACTCGACACTTGGCATTAACCACCATATTTGATAAGAGCACTTTCATGTAGCAGCTCCAATTCCCCTGTAGTGTCAACAGGTGCCCACCGCCTCATCTAATTCAGCGCCTGCTTGTCTTCCTTATCATATAATGAATATATCATTTCCACTGACAAATTGTCCAGCAACCAAAATAAATAGATAACATGGCTTCTGTCTCGGTTCTGGACCACCGCGGGGAACTACACCATCGAGTGCCTTGAGAGAATTAACAATCAACCCTTTCCAAACAATGAGAGTCACGAGAGGATGAATTTTAGCATGTTTAGCGAAAACGCGAACACAGTCATGAAAACACATATGAAATATGAGGCATTTCTCGATCAAATGTTGAACCATGCGAATGTACATGAGGCGCTGTTTGTATTTACATGATGACGAGCTCTCCCTTAAATAAAATTCTTGTTCTTCTGCACTTTCTCCATGGCTTTGACCTACAATTCCCTCTTCAATCTCAGTCATGCCATTAGTTTGAACTCTCATTTTCCCAACTTTGTTGCATGATTGATGGAGACGCTTTATGAAGAAATTAAGTAGAAGATGACGATGACAGTATATATTGGACAGACGACGGTAGGGAGAAACTGATTCGTTGATGAGGAGGATAAGATGAGGTGAATGGATGGAGAACAGAGCACATGGTGAAGTGGCATCCGTATGTAGTGGCCTTGATGCATGTCTGAGATTCTTCGTGACATGTCACTCTATCTCTGCTCTTCTCTCGTTATATCATCCATCTTTGGATATTTTGAGTTCATAATGCCTAAGCACAATGTTCTCTAGAAGTAGCTATTGCAAGGAACGATGATATAACCCAGCTAAAACTCAAAACTTTTATCAAATTAACCCATGAGAATTTCAAGTTTTCTTTCATTGAACCTGTTTTGCAAAATCCATAGATAAGAGCATTGTATGCAACAACACCAGAGTTATATCCTTTAATCAACATTAGACCTTTAAGCACATCAACCTCATCCACAGCAGTTGTAGTCAGTGTACAACAGACATGCTATGATTCGGGCCTCCACTGAAAACTCGAACAAATCCCCAGTTTCGTAGCACGCTACGAAACCACTCAAACAGGTAGCGCTGCGAAACTGCTGAACAGAATTCAGGCGCTGCGAAAACACCCTGACTTTAAGCTAGACTAAAAAAATTTTGACAACGGCATTTTCAGTGATAACAGTGGCTCCACTTGGGATAGTGTGCCCTTGTGGTGCGCTAAGAACATGCAGCTCCAGTGCCTTATCCATTTTGACAAACTGAAATTTTCTTGACAAGCATGACTGTAGGAGAATGAGAACTATACCTACTGAAAAATGCTCAGTTGAACTTGAGCTTATTTGCAATTACCTCTACCTACCTACCCTAACGATTTCAACTTCTTCAGCTCAATCAATGTGAAATTTCCAATGCAGCCAATCATTTGCCTCACCTGATATTTGATTTCTTTGACTGTCCTGGAGTTCAGATCCAATGTGATAGTGAGATGACAGCTGCCACTGAAAATGTCTTTGACTGCATCGGATTTCAGAGCCAATGTGATAATGTAATGACCGCTGCCACTGAAACTGTCTCTGATCTTCATAGGTAAGCTGAAACACTGGAGAATAAAACTCTTCCATGTAATCAGCTATAGGATCCCAAAACACATGATCAGCTTGTCCTTCCACGACACTTTCCAGCTGTGCAAACTGATCTTCAACCACAGTGTTCAGTTCCTCAAACGTAAAAGAGAGGGGAACCAGCATAGTCTCCTTGTGTTCTGTCATAGAAAGCTGTTGAAAATAATGATCATGATAACACTCTTCATTTTCAGGCCCCTGATTCTCAACCACACAAGACTCCTCTGATGTACTATCCACTTTTCTATTTGACAAGCTATCCAGTTGCTTTTCTGAATCATTCCAACAAACAATGGAATTTTCCTCACTATTATGATTATTATTTGGGGTAAGCTGCTGTAAGGAATTACAAAATTGAGCAAGCTTTTCCTCTGCCTGAGGGTCATAGAAAATTTCCTCCAATATTTCTTCTTGCTGGGTGCAATTAATTTCGTCTTCATTATGATCTGAAGCCTGACAAATTTGCTACATCTCTACATCAATATCAAGGGATAAAACATGGTTTTCACAGGTAAACTCTTGTTGCTCTTCATGCGGCGCTTCATGGAGTGTTATACCTTCTTCTTGGTGCTGAAAAACATTGCTATGAAGAGCCTCTAAAATTTCTTCATCTGTAAATTCATCATCATCATAACAATCCTCCAAGTACTGAATAAGATTCAAAGAATGCCTACAGCAATCTTTGAGCAGCAACAAAGAAGGATAACATTCTTTATACATTTCACAGAACGCATCATAGAAATCAGCAAGATAAGATAATGACTCATTTTCCAAACTTTTATACCAAGACCATGCTTCTCCTTCTAAAGTGGCCATAAACATCCTCATGAGACAATCTTCAGGGAAATGAACCTTAAGACTGCGTACATGTATGTGAAACTTAACCAAATGGAGAGCAGCATCATCCTTCTTTTCATCTTTAAATATTGGAAGATCATCTAACCAATCAACCTTTGGCATAGGATTTGGAAAACCAGGGATGTGAGACCGATTCATAGGAGCATACCTGGCATTCTTTCTTGCAGTGGAATCCATCTTGAAACTTCATCAAGCTACTGATCTTCTAGCAGTGGAGTCACCTTCTAATTTGTTCTTTGATGTGTGGAGTCGCCAAGGTAGTTTTGCAGCCTTGAAAATCATTTGAACTCCTGCTACCTTCAGAAATTCAATCTTAAGCTCCCGGCAGACGCACCAAAATGTTATCACAAAACCAGTACTAGGGACTGCAACCAAGCAAGGTCTCATGTAACTGTTTCAGACCATACTTTAGATTAGGAATTAGCCTTCCTAATCAGAGAGGGCTCTCTCACAACTCTTGACAAAATCCTTCAAACACTAGATGGCTAACTCTTTATTTACTTATGAAAGCATAACTGGTTGGAAACACATCAAACTAGCTCTCATTGGGCTATGGAGTCTATAATATCAAGTAAACAAGGAAAACACAGCGACCTCATAGAAATCAAGGCTCTTAGCATTACATGTCAAACATATTCCACCAACACATAGCTTGTTGTATACACAGGAAGTCAGAGCATATAATTATGAATTCTGAGTGATTGCATACAACAAAACCATAAAATAACATAAAGTATAACACATCATCACTACATTTGATCATGACAATCCTTCGAGAATCTTGAGAAGAGAATAACTCTGTTTTACTATTACTGTAAAAAAAAAGGTCTTACAATGGCCCAAAACAACACTGTTTTTCTATTAAGTATCCAACCCTTTTAAAGACACCAGTTAACCTAAAACCAGCTCTTGTGCCACTAATAATGGCGGCCTTGTAGCATATAAAACTACTCGACACTTGGCATTAACCACCATATTTGATAAGAGCACTTTCATGTAGCAGCTCCAATTCCCCTGTAGTGTCAACAGGTGCCCACCGCCTCATCTAATTCAGCGCCTGCTTGTCTTCCTTATCATATAATGAATATATCATTTCCACTGACAAATTGTCCAGCAACCAAAATAAATAGATAACATGGCTTCTGTCTCGGTTCTGGACCACCGCGGGGAACTACACCATCGAGTGCCTTGAGAGAATTAACAATCAACCCTTTCCAAACAATGAGAGTCACGAGAGGATGAATTTTAGCATGTTTAGCGAAAACGCGAACACAGTCATGAAAACACATATGAAATATGAGGCATTTCTCGATCAAATGTTGAACCATGCGAATGTACATGAGGCGCTGTTTGTATTTACATGATGACGAGCTCTCCCTTAAATAAAATTCTTGTTCTTCTGCACTTTCTCCATGGCTTTGACCTACAATCCCCTCTTCAATCTCAGTCATGCCATTAGTTTGAACTCTCATTTTCCCAACTTCGTTGCATGATTGATGGAGATGCTTTATGAAGAAATTAAGTAGAAGATGACGATGACAGTATATATTGGATAGACGACGGTAGGGAGAAACTCATTCGTTGATGAGGAGGATAAGATGAGGTGAATGGATGGAGAACAGAGCACATGGTGAAGTGGCATCCGTATGTAGTGGCCTTGATGCATGTATGAGATTCTTCGTGACATGTCACTCTATCTCTGCTCTTCTCTCGTTATATCATCCATCTTTGGATATTTTGAGTTCATAATGCCTAAGCACAATGTTCTCTAGAAGTAGCTATTGCAAGGAACGATGATATAACCCAGCTAAAACTCAAAACTTTTATCAAATTAACCCATGAGAATTTCAAGTTTTCTTTCATTGAACCTGTTTTGCAAAATCCATAGATAAGAGCATTGTATGCAACAACACCAGAGTTATATCCTTTAATCAACATTAGACCTTTAAGCACATCAACCTCATCCACAGCAGTTGTAGTCAGTGTACAACAGACATGCTATGATTCGGGCCTCCACTGAAAACTCGAACAAATCCCCAGTTTCGTAGCACGCTACGAAACCACTCAAACAGGTAGCGCTGCGAAACTGCTGAACAGAATTCAGGCGCTGCGAAAACACCCTGACTTTAAGCTAGACTAAAAAAATTTTGACAACAGTATTTTCAGTGATAACAGAAGGAATGGTATCAGCGTTGCAATGGACAATTTCAGAATTGGGGCCAATTTACCAAAGCTCTTCGAAATCGCTTTGAACAGGAAGACTCTTTTTTGGGGCGTCTCACTAAGCTCCGACAGACGGGTACAGTGGATGAATATATTATCGCTTTTGAAGCCTTAGCCTTCCGCACTAAGGGTCTCACAGATGAATTCTACATGGAATGCTTTATCAGCGGTCTTAAAGAAGCCATCAAAGCTCAGGTTCTACTCCACCACCCCCCCACATGGAACGAGGCTTGCCAGGTAGCCCGTAAGGTGGAACGGGCATTAACAGCTCAATCCAGCCGCCCCAACTTTACCGCTAAAGGTCGTCCCTCACAGGCTCCCAATATGACCCAAACACTTAAGATTCAAAAGGTGTCACCTGTAGAAATGGCCGAAAGAAGGAAGCAAGGACTATGTTACTACTGTGATGAAAAATATTCCCCGGGTCATAAATGCAAAGAGCACAAGTTTTTTCAAATAGATGCCACTGACTACAGCTCCACTGAGGAAGATCCACCACTTGAGGAACCAGAGGCGACCGAAGAAGATAACCAACAGGAGATGGTATCTGATGAACCAATGATTTCGCTACATGCATTGGCAGGAATTTCTTCACCTCAAACTCTCAAAATCAGGGGTTTTCTTAAACATCGGCCAGTAATAGTTTTGATTGATAGTGGAAGTACCCATAATTTCATCCACCAAAAGATCGCTGAAGCAGCACATTGTTATGTCCGAGCAGTTTCTAACTTCCAAGTCCAGATTGCAGATAGAGGCACAATGAAATGTGAAGGTCGCTGTGAAAATGTCAAAATTCAAATGGGGGATTATCAATTGAAAACCCACATGTTTGCAATACACATGGGTGGTTGCGACATTGTCCTAGGTGCAGAATGGCTCCGCACTCTTGGGCCAATCACAATGGATTTCCAGGAGTTATATATGAGTTTTAAGCAGAACGACTACACACATACCCTCCGTGGGCTACAAGCGGGAGCCCCTTCTATCATAAGCTCGCATCGTATGGAAAAATTGTTAAAAAAGGGCCATCATGGAGTGGTAGCTCAATTTAATGCCATCCAGGTAGTAGATACCATGTCTTCGCCAATTCATCCTGAGATGCAACAGATTTTGAATAAACATCGGACGGTCTTTGACAAACCTCATGAACTTCCACCCTCGCGAGGGGAACATGATCATAGCATCACATTGGTCCCAGGGGCCCAACCCCCAAATGTGCGGCCATACAGACATCTATTCACCCAAAAGAATGAAATAGAAAAAATCATCAAGGAATTGTTGGAAGCAGGTGTCATTCGTCCTAGTATTAGTCCTTACTCATCTCCAGTCGTCATGGTCCTCAAGAAAGATGGGGAGTGGCGGATGTGTCCAGACTTCAGGGCCCTCAATAAGTTAACAGTCAAAGATAAATTTCCCATCCCAGTGGTTGACGATTTGCTGGACGAACTCAATGGGGCTCAATTCTTCACTAAATTGGATCTTCGCTCAGGCTACCACCAAATTCGCATGAAGGAAGTTGACATTCCCAAGACAACTTTCAAAACTCATGAAGGCCATTATGAGTTCTTGGTCATGCCATTTGGCCTCTGTAATGCCCCCTCTACTTTTCAGAGCCTTATGAATCACCTCCTCAGACCATATCTCAGAAAATTTGTCCTGGTCTTCTTCGATGACATCCTCATCTATAGTGGCACTTGGGCGGCACATCTTAAGCATGTAGATATCCTCTTGCAACTGCTCCGCAAGCATAAACTATTTGTCAAAATGTCTAAGTGTGCGTTTGGCATGGAAGAAGTTGAGTATTTAGGCCACATTGTGGGCTGTGAAGGTGTCAAGGTCGATCCCAAAAAGATCCAGGCAATGCAAGAATGGCCTCAACCTAAGACCTTGAAAATCTTGAGAGGATTTTTGGGTCTCACAGGCTATTATCGTAAATTTGTCCGCAACTATGGCCACATAGCGAAGCCCTTGACGCAACTTCTCAAGAAAAAATCCTTCTTCTGGAATGAAGAAGCACAACAGGCATTTACCGCTCTCAAAACCGCCATGTGTTCCACTCCGGTCTTAGCACTACCAGACTTCACCAAAACATTTGTCATTGAATCTGATGCTTCGGGAACAGGTATTGGAGCAGTCTTAATGCAGGAAGGGCAACCATTGGCCTTCACCAGCCAACAACTAAGTGGGAAGAACTTGGGCCAATCTACCTATGAGAAGGAAATGATGGCCATCTTACATGCAGTTGAGACCTGGCGACCTTACTTGTTGGGGCGACATTTCCAAATCCGCACAGATCATCACAGTCTTAAATATTTTTTGGAGCAACGCCTATCTTCCCCCCAACAAAATAAATGGTTAGCCAAAATGCTGGGTTATGATTATGAGATCATTTACAAGAAAGGGAAAGACAACAGGGTAGCAGATGCATTGTCATGCCAATTTGAGGAGGAAAGTACTCTGCTCACAATATCCCTCCCCATTCCAGACTGGATTGAAGAGGCTCGCAGGGAATGGTTTTCACATCCTGAGCTCTCCCAACTCATTTCTCAATTACAGGCAGATCCTAATTCCAGCAAGGGCTACTCGTGGCAGAATGATATTCTTCGCTATAAGGACAGAGTCGTCATATCACCAACATCCACCCTCAAAAGTCGCATTTTGGCAGAATTGCACTCCTCTCCCATTGCAGGACATTTGGGCTTTCAGAAGACATACGCTCGCACCAGAAGATCATTTTTTTGGACCGGCATGAAACAGGACATCCTTACTTTTGTAGCAGAATGTGACGTCTGTCAACGCCACAAGGGGGAAACCGTCAACACACCAGGCACATTACAACCATTGCCCATTCCGGCGTCAATTTGGATGGAGGTCTCCATGGATTTCATTACAGGTCTTCCAAAGTCTGGGAACAAATCAGTCATCATGGTGGTTGTGGACCGACTATCGAAGTATGCCCATTTCTGCGCTCTACCCCAACCATTCACACCTACTTTGGTTGCTCAAACTTTCATGGATCAAATCTTCAAATTGCATGGCATGCCCACTTCGATTGTGTCCGACCGCGACCCAATCTTCACCAGTAATTTTTGGCAGGAGCTCTTCAGAATACAAGGCACTCAACTCAAACTCAGTACTTCATATCATCCGCAAACAGATGGTCAAACCGAAGCCGTCAACAAATGTCTAGAAACCTACCTTAGGTGTTTCACTTCAGAAAAACAACACCTTTGGGCTCAGTGGTTACCTCTGGCGGAATGGTGGTATAACACCAACTATCATGCCACCACCAAAATGACTCCCTATGAAGCAGTCTATGGACAACTTCCGTCGTCCCCTACTTCTTATCTCACGGGGAGCTCCAAAGTACAAGCAGTGGATCAACTCTTACAACATCGTGCAACCATGCTGGCCCACTTGCGCGAGAATCTTCATCAAGCTCAGAACCGTATGAAGCAACAGGCTGACCAACATTGCTCAGAGCGCCAATTTCAAGAAGGGGATCAGGTCTTTTTGAAGCTGCAACCATATAAGCAAACATCACTCAAAGACAAGGGCTGTCAAAAGCTCTCTCCAAAATTCTATGGACCATATCAAGTACTTCAGCGCATTGGAGAAGTGGCTTACAAGCTGGCTTTGCCACCTACAGCAAAAATACACCCAGTTTTCCATGTATCGTGCCTCAAGAAAGTGATTGGGAACAATTGCCAAGTTCAAACCAGTCTACCTGAATTGGATGAAGAAGGATCAATCTGGCTTCAACCTGAACAGGTTCTAGACACACGAGACAAGCACCTGCGTGGCCGCGTGATTAAGGAGGTCCTAGTCAAATGGAAAGACACCTCGCCGGAAGATGCAACTTGGGAACCAGCCGCTATTCTTCAGCAGTTTCCGCAGCTTCAGCCTTGAGGACAAGGCTAGTCTTAAGGGGGAGGGCATGTTAGGGTCCCACCCTAACCCCCTTATTTACGTCATGGGATCACGTCATAGTCAAGAGTCAATAAAGCCCATATTAATAATTGTAAGAGGTTAACCCGCAATTAATGACGGGACCACAGTTAGTTGCAAATGGGCGGTAGTATTAGTTAGATGGTAAATGGGCGGTAGTATTAGATAGATGGTATTAATAAAATCCACGATATTGGCTCGTGGTATTGCATGTATGAGTCATATATAAAGGATAGAGACTCCCTACGAGGAGCATTGTGTCTTGTTTTGTAATCGAGCTCTGCTCTATTGGAGGTTGGCCCCTCGAAGAGGCCTGTGAACATTTCTCTCTGGATAATAAATTCATTGCTATTCTGTGCTCTGGGTATATTTTCTTCGCATATTTTGTGTTCTCGGTATCTTTTCTTCGCAAATTCTCTGTTTGGGTATCGCTTTGCAAGTTAAGAGCATAACAACTACCCACTTGGTCACATAATCTGTGCAAACCAAAATGTGAACTTTCTGATGTGAAGGCAGATTGAATGGCCCAACGAAATCAAAAACCCATTTTTCAAAGGGCTCAAGAGCTAGTTAGGGTTGTAGCGATGTCTCATCCACCCAATCAGGTTGAACCATCCACTGGAAACTATTGCACCCTCGAACATACTTCCTCGAATCACGAAAAATAGAAGGCCAGTAGTACCTGATTTGTAACACCTTATGACCTGTCTGTTTATCTACAAAATGTCCCCCACAGGGGCCATTGTGAGTAACTTTCTAGACATCATAGATGTCATCCTCACTTATGCAGTACCAAACTTGTTGGTCAGGTCCTTTATAAAAGAGATATCCTTCTATCCATGAATATCAGGCACTATGATGGATACTATTTCGCTTTTCTCTATATGGTAGGTGTTGAGGCACTTCTCATGTAGCAAGATAGTTAGCAATATCTGCATAGCACGAAGTGTGAGTAGAAATTGCAAAGAGATGTTCATATGGAAACCTATCCTCTACAAGTGTACCTTCATCGCTAGTATCCATCCTAGATAGGAAATATGCAACTAAATTATGTTTCCCTAGCTTATCTACAATGGTGATATCAAATTCTTGAATTGACAACACATATCTTGCAACACAATTAGGGGTTATCAGTTTATTCATTAGATACCTGATAGTTGTATAATCAATGTGAATGAGAGTAGGATACTTTGTAATGTAATGCTGAAACTTATTAATAGCATAAATAACAACCAATAACTCCTTTTCAATTACCGTATAGTTTAGTTCAGCAGGAGTCAAGCTCTTGCTAACATAATAGATCACTAATGGTTTCTTTTCCTCCTATTGTCCCAGGGCTGCTCCTACTATTGTTTGACAAGAATTTGTAGAGATGCGAAATGGGAGCTTCCAATCAAGACCACATAATCTCAGATATTTACAAACTAGTTCTTTGATTTCCACAAAGGCTACATCACATTCATCTATCCACCCAAACTCTACATCTTTAGGTAACAATTGAAAATGTGGGAATGTTGTCTTAGATTTTTTTTCTATAAAACACCTGCAATATCCATCATAACTGATAAAGATACATACCTGTGTCGATGTCTTAGGTGTAGGAAAATTCAATATTACCTCTACCTTAGCAGGATCAACCTGAATTCCTGTTGTTGAAAGCAGGTGTCCCATCACTATTCCTTCCTTCATCGTCATATGGAATTTTATTATACTAAGAGAAACATGTGTTTTCTTACATCTTTTAAGTACTTTCTCTAAGTTTTCTAGAACTTCTTCAAAACAATCCCCATATGGGGTGAAATCATCCATGTAGATTTCAACACTATCATTGATTAGATCAGAAAAAATTCCTAAGATTTCCCTTTAAAATGTAGCGGGTGCATTACAGAGACCAAATGGAAGTACACAGTAGGAAAAGGTTCCCCAAGGGCATGTGAAGGTATTTTTATCTTGATCCTCAGGAGCTACTTGTATCTGATTGTATCTGCTGATAAAGGGTAAGGGAAAATGGTCTTTTAGAGTCGCTTTATTTAATTCCCTGTAATCAACACAAATATGCCAATTGCCATTCTTATTAGTAACAAGGACCAACAGGAAACCCATTGACTGTTCGATATCAGATAAAAAAAACCCACATTTAATAGCTTATGTAATTAATATTTGACAATGTTTTTTAAGGCAAGATTCATTCTTCTTTGTGCCTTCCTAAAAGTTCGAAACTCTTCTTTAACGTATATGTGATGAATACATCAATCAACAAACATGCCTTTCATATTTGTATACTCCCAAGAAAAGGCTTCTTTATGTTCCTGAAGGACCTTCAATAGCTATTCGGTTTGGGAGGGTGAAAGGTTAGTATTAATATTCACCATTTTCCCTCATTCAACTTCTACAAAAATACTGTCACGGGGTACAATTAAAGGCATATTTCCAAATTTTGTTTCTAGTTCCATATCTTCCTGAACATTGAAACTCATGACAAATTCTAATAGTTGGTGGGTTTGATGAGAAACAAAGTTAGGACTGCTGAGAAAGGTGCTAATGGAATCATCCTCCTTTTCATCCTTAAAACAGAGAGCCTTACTGATGGTAAGGATAGGTCTAACTTCTTCATTCTCAGGTTTGAGCTCTTTCATAGGTAGAGATTTTTGTATCAAGGTAAATCCTGGTTTATTTGCTGAACTTGGTTCTACAGGGGGGTAGAGGATAAGATTTTTTGTAACTTCGCCGTTGGATATTACCATATTTCTAGACAAACACCCAATGTAAGCATCTACGGTCACAAGCCAAGGTCTTCCTAAAATCGAAGGATGTCCACCAGTTGGGTATTGAGTATGTAAAACCATAAGGTCAATATGGTATTTCCATGAGTCTATTGAAATAGTTATATCTTCCATCTTCCCTACCAATCTTATAGTAGACTGATCTACCAATTCTATGATGGTGGGAGTTGGTTTAAGGTTTCGCAGACACAAGATAATCAAAGTTGCAAAGGTTATGATGTTAATTTTTGCTCCCAAATCTACCAGTACATTTGGGATATCAACCCCATTAATCTTTACTGTCAGAATTGGGTTCCCTAGATCCCCATATTTAACAGGTATAGGCTTCCCCAACATTATGTATGACAGTTTTCCCATAACATGAATAGTGAGTGGACCCTTTGGTTTTCTACCAGGTTTCTTAGAGAAATATTCTTTAATTGGTTTGGAATAAATCGGTATGTCCTTCATAGCCTGAAGTAACAATATTTTGACAAATAAATTATGGAGTTCCCCTAAAAAGTTAAATTTAGGACGAGGGCTTTGTTTGCTCAAAGATAATCTCTCAGGATAAGGTGGACCAGTTTGACATCCTCTAGTAACATTTTTTGGCGAAGGGGTTTGTTGTTTCATAGGAATTTGTATTGACTCATCCCCAATTGTTCTAGTAGAAACTCTTGGTTCTAGTTCTGAGACTTCGTCATCGGTATGTTCAACAATTATTGGTGAAGTTTGAGTATTCACCACCCGACTAGATTAGAGATTTAATTTGTTACATTCCACTGTGGTAATACTATATGTAGGGAGGTTGAGTGTATCAACCTGTTGAGCCCCTCTATTGTTAGGATTTGGATTGGATTGAACAGGTAGATGTGGGCGAAGAGGAAGATCACTAGTGGATGCATTAGAAAGCAGTTGTATCTGATGTTGTGGCATAGGTTGGGAGAATTGTTCTGAAGGAGGAGGTCCACACCAATTCTGGGACCATGAAGGGTTTGGACCATTTTGAGGGTACCATGGTTTCCAGGGAACTGGATATTGATAAGACTGTGGCTATGAAGGTGAAAAAAGTACAGATTGAGGCTCAAAATTCAAATTATTAAAATACTAAGAAGGGTCTTGAGGCATACCTTGATTCATTTTCTGTGGTCGTGGTTTCCATGCTTTCCTTAATCCCATAAAATACAATTGATCTACTTCTTCATTTGTTCCCTCAAAAACTGCCTTCAACCTAGGAAGAGATGGACAAGTGCTAGTGGAATGACTTTGTTCACATATCGCACAAGTCTCGATGGAATTCAATGGGAATTCCTTCAGCGGGTGCTTCTTCTTCCATTGAGGGAAGAAAATGGACATATCCTTCCCTACTTCCATGTACTTCTGTTTCACCTGCAAAACATCCAGCTGTGATCACAATGTGCTCAGGATATCGGTTCTCAAGTTGTCCAGCAAGTTCCCAATTTCTGATTTTGTAACTCCACCATTGGATGTCTTGAGAGTTCATATCCCCTACCTATTCCTTGCATCTCCTCATGAACACTTGATGCACAATACACAGATGGTATCAAATTCCTCTTTTGATATGTCTCATTTTCCTATTACAGTCAATAGTTCCAAAGATTCCTCCCTCAGTGCCTAGAGAAAAATTATTTTCAAGATAGTCTTATCTAGATCACTATGGCCTGATCTCTACAAACTATATTGAAAATGTTCAACAAAGTACTCCATGTTCTCATCCTCTTTCTGCATAATCTTAAACATTTCTTCCTTTGCATCTCAGGATTTGTAGTAGTCTTAATATTTTTCAAGGAAAATCGTCTTCATATTGTCCCGTGTAGTAATAAATTTTCCCCATAAACCCATAAACCATCTCAAAGTTCTTCCCTTCAAAGTAGCGGGGAATATCTTCAATTTATAAACATCAGAAATATAATCATACCCTAGATAGACAATGTCGAATTCAAAAAGGAATGTGCTTGGATCCTCAGAAGAAATACCATGGAAATTGGGTAAGGTTGTCAAAGGAATAGGCTTCATAGGTTCATCACCTCTAATATATCCAATTTGGAACTCCATCGAAGAAGTTGTAGGAGCCATGAATTTCTTCCAATATTCACTTGGAATCTCAACATGTTCTAGCTCTGGTTGTTCTATAATAGGCGGTTGAGGTTTTTTAACAACACTTCCCCAATTAAATGGTGCAAAGAATTCCATAAAATTTTCTTCCTCTAAACTTGCAATATGTAGTTCCTCAGATCCACTACTTGCTACTTCTTCTTCTATGAATTGCACTTTTGTTATTGGGGGAGGTTTTGGTTCTAAAATTGGTTTCCCTCTAGATCTCATATGATATCTCACCCTAATAGTAGCTCGCGACAATGTTCTTGACTCAGCTCTTGAAATGATTTCTTGGATGTAGGTATTTCTGCCTAGATCTCTCCTTCTTCTTTTTCGAGGTATTCCTCTACCCCTTTTATTTGTATCTTTGTTGATGAAATCATAAAATAAAGGGGAAACATTCAAACAAATTGAAAGCTTGAGACTTGGAGCAGGGTGAGAAATTCCCTCCTCGAGACGATAGAGTGGCCCCTAAAAGGAAATCAGAAAGAATAAGATGACCAATCACAAACTCTAAGCTCAGGACCTAAAATAGGGTGAAATATAAACTTCCCTTCCCAGGACGAGAGGAGGGTTCCTATGAAAAAGAAAATAGAACAATATAATGCTTAGGACCTGGAGTAGGGTGAAACCTTCCCTCCCTAGGATGAGAGTGTGGTCCGAAAAAAAACAAATCAAAGCAACCAAAACGATCTAATTCTTAGAACCTGGAGCAAGTATAAAAACTCCCTCCCTAGGACAAGAGATCAATCCTATGCTCAATATTGGTCGTACTTTTGCGCCTTCAATAGCCTCCTCGACAATGGTGCCAAAATGTTGGTGTTTAGATATGAATCATGAAATTCACCCAATTCCACATTAATTTTCAACCCAGGGATCTATGATTTATTTCAAGGCTATCATGCAAATTATATCTAGGTCAAAATTTCCCTAGCCAGCATTAAACATTCAATTATAAACTTAACAATGTGTAACAAAAGGCAATAATTGTAACAACAATAAGAGTAAAAAAAAGTTAAGGCTCATAACAACACATTGATAGTCATTCACAGCAATAAATAATTCAACCAAAATAAACCTATGCACACATATATTCTAGCAGGACCTTGTCAAGAGAGTGGGCCCAACTCCCTGATCAAGGTTGTGACAAGATCAAGAAGTCATGAAATTACTAAAAGATCATAATTTTATTAATCAAAATGACATTACAAATTATGTTTTTACATAATCATAGTTAGCGTAATTCTCCTGAGATCTTAATTGTTGGCTTTCACAGCCCCGTAACTCTACTTATACAATTTGTTAACATGAACAACTCCTAGAATTATGACATCTATCTGCCTACAATTACATAGTGGTTTCCAAAGTAAAATAGAATATAAAGATAACAGTGCATTGATTGAGAAGTTGATTCACCATTGCAACTGATGTCCCAGTATAGCGCTACAAGCTCGATGGTCACCATTCGTTAAACCACGGTCCTGGTCATTCTTCCTCCAAATATGCAATAATAATTATATTAGCAAGACACTTAGGCAACGATCTCTGTTTATTATGCTTCATTGATTAATGATTCATAATGACATGACAAGAGATATACCTATGCGGTTTAGAATATAAATTGACCAACAATGGTGTAAAATGGATACAAGAAACATGGTAAAAAGGTGGGTAAAAATATGCAAATCAGCCACCAACATGTTTGACAACAACATCCTTTCTTAATTACTACTACTACTACTACTAATAATAATAATAGTAATAATAATAATAATATTATTATTATTATTATTATTATTATTATTATTATTATTATTTTCTTAATTATTATTATAAATTATAATATTAGTATTCTTATACTAGCCATTATATTAGTCGTTATAGGAATATTATTTGATCTTAATAATCATTATTAAAATATTAATTTTCATAAACTAGTCATTGTATGATATTTTGGTCTCTACAATGCCCTCTATTTAAGCCTTTTCCACAATTTCTATCTTCATCTGGTCCTGATGATGAACCACACTAGCTGGTTCGAAACTTTTCAACAATTTTTTCTCCTATGTGATTTCTACTGAAAAGACTCTTCTTAAGACAACATCCTTCTCACACTTGCTATATCGTACTATGCATCTTGGAGACCATCATCCTTCTTAGTGGCCATCCTCCCATCTGTTAACAATTTTCATCATTGATTGGTAATCAGACGATTTCTCATATGTCACTACAATAAAAAAGGTCAATTGTAAGGGCCATGCCTATGACAGACCTTTAAGGTTTGTCACCAATGTCGCATATGGTGACGCTCTGTAAAAAAGAGTTGTTGTAAGTGTATATAGTTATGGTCCTTTAAGGATTGTCACCAAAGCCATTTTCAATGACACTTTTGGTGAGGGTCATTAAACACCCATCGCTAATTCTCTCTTTGGTGACACTTCTAGTGACAATCTTTTATTGACCCTCACCAATTCTATTTTTCATTACTTTTGGTGATGGTAAAAAAATCTTTGTCATGATTGATCATTCCAATGAGTTTTTGATGACGCTATGTGCCAGTTACTATATTTTGTGTCAAAAGATAATGATTTAAGACCATTGTTGTGGAGTCTTTTTCATTATGTGTCCAAGGCCATAGTGGTTAGATTTATTCAATTTGTTAAGAAGTAATTAGTGTGTATCATTTCCCTCAACTAATGAGAATATAGTTTTCCTATGAGTCAACACATGATTCATCTCTATCAAGTTTATTATTTAGAAAATTTGCTTTAGATAAAGTTCCATTAGTGTTTCTTGGAACTATATTATTTAATACGTAATCAAGATCTATCAATTCTATTAATGAGAGAGACCTAGCACTCCTCAATAGTCCTAACACACCTTAACATGCTTTTGCACACACTAACATTCCTTGGCACCTCGCACATCTTTGAACATCTTTGTACCTAGAACATCTTGCCATCACTAGGATGCTCAAGCACATGTTGGCATGCCCTAGAACATCGTATCACTCTCGTACCATGTGTTGGCATGCCTTGTAGTCCCTAGCATGCCCTACAACACCTTGTCATGCATTGACATACATTAGCACTTGGCACACATTGGCATTTGGCATGTATTGGAAACTATTATTAGTTGGTCTAGCATGCCCCTTTTTTAAAAGATAATGTCCAAACTTATTAACCCTCTTATGTGTTCATTTCCTTATGTTTTAGCTTGGTTCTTCCTTTTTTTCCCTTGACACATATTGGCATACCCTTGCACCTTACACATCCTAGCATGCTTTAGCACTTGACATGTCTTGGAATGCCTTGGCACTATTTTTCACATGTCAATCCACCTTGGAACTCCCTAGCACACTTTGGAACTTCTTGGGATGCCTTGATATTCCCTAGCATGCCTTACCAATGCTTAGCATACCTTGTCACTACCTCCTTAGCATGACAACTAGCACTCATTGCCACTCCCTAGCACACCCTCATATTCATTCACTTCCATGCATTTTGACATAGTGCTCCCTTGTGTTGTCCTAGTACTCCCTAACACTCCTCAACATGCATTAGCACTCTATAGCACACCTTATCACTCTTAAACATGCCCTTCCACTTCATAGCATGCATAACACTCCCTTACATAGTTTGGCACTTGGCATGTGTTGGCACTTGACAAGTCTTAGCATGTCTGACATGTGTTGAGATGCCTTGGTATTCTTTGGCATGGTTTAATCTTAAATTTATTTGAGATTTTTAGGTTGAGGGGGCCTGACCCAGGTTCAACATTAATTAGCCAACCAAATCCCTACACTACTAACCCTTTAGGCATCAGCCCGCGGAGTGCAGACTGAAGTCTCACCTGAAATAGTATGGGGGGATGCTGGAACCAAATTTCCGCACCCTGAGATGCTTGCGGTGTCGTTTGATTTCTTCTATCCATGCCTTCACGAAGGGGGTTTCGTTGTAGGGCTTGTAAGACACCCTCTATTCTGGGATTTGATACCTTCACGAAAGTATACGATCGACCTTCGCGCAGCCCTAACCTGTGGCTTAGGTACTTTCGCACCACAATGGCAGCGTGTCGTGCAAATTCCTCAATTATCCTAAGTGATTTGCTTATCTTCTCAAATACTTAAAGTTATCACCGCGTAAGCAGATATTTTTGATTGTGTTCAATTATTCAATGTAATTGCATTCATTTGCGCATCATAATCATAATAAAGGAGATTCATACATAATATATCCAAACCCATCAATAGAAAAAAGACACATAAATTGTAGAATAACTCCTTTTATTACTATCTCCAAGTGTTACAGACTTTGTCCGCCCTGCGCACACAGCTCCAGGGGTCCACGCACTCAGTTGCAAACTTCTACCCTAGGCCTCTATGCACTCAGCTGCAAAGCCTCTACCTACACTACAACCCAAGACATAGACTTCTTGCTTCAAAGCTATGACTCTCTTACATGTTGTGTCTCTCAAACTACTTAGAGCTTAGCTCCTTTTATAC